>CAWTZC010002327.1:742500-1477500 GCA_963919715.1 Microtus obscurus | reverse complement strand
GGCACCATTCTTAAGTCACCCTTAATCATAAGATTACTCATTTCACATCTCAACAAGTTATCAAATAGTCTTGTTTTGTTAGCAACCAACAACCAAACACTGGAGACGAGGAAGCTTAAACCTACACAGGAGGCAGCAGGGCCGATGCACGATGCTCCCTTCAGTCCTGAGAAGCTAATGGCAGCTGTAAACCAGGGAAGGCTATGGGTTTACAAACACGTTGACATCCTTTCCCCGAACCCACTAACATGACACAGGCTGCTTGTATTTTTAAAGACCAGACAGGAAATTTTTGGAAGCTCAAAAGTAGACATGAATGGCAACCACCTATCTCTATAGTGAGTCTGAGAGAAATGTGTAGCGTCTTCCTGGAAAATGAAGAGGCTCAGGAGCTGACACTGAAGAACCAACAACAGCTCAAAGTCCCACATGACCACAAACATCCCTTGTGACCACTCTGGTCAGCTTGTCTCTCATCCTTTTCTAAATAGAAGGGAGAATGGCCACAAAAAAGGTTCTGAAACTATTTCCTAAATGCAATGTGTGTGTGTGGGGGGGGGGTAGTCGTGTGTGTGTGTGTGTGTGTGTGTGTGTGTGTGTGTGTGTGTGTGTCCCCAGGCAGCAGCCTGCCTCTGTCTCCAAAGCAGTTACATCATCACTTGTTGCGAGATCAGGTGCCTTTCCACGTTCGGCTATACCGACATGTGCACTTCTTAAAAATGCCCGCCAGGCTCAGCTTGCTCTTTGTCCCTTTGCTCTCTTACACCTCTTGCTCCTCTCTTGCCTTTTCTTTCCTTCTTCCTCTTATTTCTTTCCTGTCTGTCTGCCCGGCTCTCTCATGTCCCCATATTGACATGACCTTTCGCTCTTTCTCTCCTCCCCTCCCCCAATAATGCTCTTGCACTAACTGTTGTGCACGTATTTGCTTAGGGCATACCTTGGCAGGGACCACCGCCGCTGAAAGGTACCCACTCCACCTTTCTTTTTTATTTACCATTAGGGAGCCGGGAGAGCAGCAAGAAGCCTGAGGGATGGTTAATTCCTGCTGCTACCAGCTCCAGCAAAGAAAACTGATTCCTGGGGTGGGGGCGGGGCAAGATGGGACAGTCCCTGGGCCCAATTAGCCAAGAGAAAGAGGAGACCCAGTAAACAGACTCAGAGATGACCAGGGAAACAGTAGGACACCAGAGACATTCAGTGCATCATAAGAGGATGTGACCAAGAACATGTGGGCTGCACAAACTGGGCTTGATGGTTTTAAAGGCAGGGAGCACAAACTTGGGTAGGCAGGGAAAGTCATGCATTTGGTTGGAACTGGGGCAGGGGCAAATATGATCAAAGAGGAGGTCAGCCATCTAAACAGACCCATAATAAATCAGGAGATGGAAACTGTAATAAAAACCTGACTAGGGAAAGCCGGGGCCCAGGTGGATGCACAGCAGAACTCTGCCGGAAGACTCAGGTGTGAGTGAGCATGATTCCACTCTCAGAGAACCACAACCATCACTTCTGAACTTATTTTAAAAACATAGGAAGGGAAGGAGCACTCCTGCTTTGGACCAGTACCACTCTAATGCTAAAACCAGGTAAAAGGACATCAAAAAAGAAAGTAACAGGCCAATATCCCGACTGAATGCAGATGCAAATATTCTCAAATACTTCCAAGTTGAATGCAGACAAATATCAAAAGTATCATCCATCATGGTCAAGTTGTTGGCTTTACCCCAGAGATGGTTCAATAGATACACATCAATAAAGATAATGAGTCATATAGATAAACTTAAAGATAAAAATCACATTAACATCTCAATAGATGTAGAAAGGCCTTTGAGAAAGTTCAATATACCTTCCTGATAAAAGTCCTAGAGAGAGGATTGGAGGAAACATATTTCAGCAGAATACAGGCTACGTATGACAAACCCAACATCATCTAAATGGAAAAACTTTGAAATGATCTCACTAAAATCAGGAATGAGACAGGTTTGTCCACCAACACCATTTCATCTTAACATAGTACTCGGAGCACTAGCTAGAGCATTTGAGCAAAAGAGGACATTTAAGGAATACGATTAAGAAACGAAGAAATTAAACAATCGCTAGTTGCAGATAATACATAAGCGTTCCTAAACACTCCACCAGAAAACGTCTAGAAATGATCGGCACTTTTCAGTAAAATGGCAAGATACAGAATCAGAAGAAAAAAATAATGTAGTCTTTCTATATAGCAATAACAAGCAAGTTAAGAAAGAAGTCATAGTGGGGCTGGAGAGATGGCTCAGAGGTTAAGAGCATTCATTGCCTGCTCTTCCAAAGGTCCTGAGTTCAATTCCCAGCAACCACATGGTGGCTCACAACCATCTGTAATGTGGACTGGTGTCCTCTTCTGGGCTGCAGGCATACAGACAGAATATTGTATACATAATAAATAATATTAAAAGAAAGAAAGAAGTCATAGAAACACTCCCATTCACAATAGCCTCAAAATAAAAATCTAGGAATAAATCTAACCAAGGAGATGGAAGACATCAACAATGAAAACTTTTAATCTCTGAAAAAAGAAGTTGAGAGGAACACCAGAAAATGGGAAGATCTCCAATGCTCCTAGATTGGTCAGTTTACATTGTGAAAATAACTATCCTGCTAAAAGCAATTTATAGTTTCAGTGTAATCCTGAACAGAATCTCCATGACATTGTTCATAGAAATAAAATAAAATTTATAAGTCATATGCAATTACAAAATACCTCAGATAGCTAAAGCAAAAAGAACAATGCTAGAGAGACTGTCACTCCAGATTTCAAGCTATATTACAGAGGTATAGTAGTACAAACAGCATGGTACTGGACCGAACACAGACCTGTGGATCAACGAAACAAAGCAGAAGACCAAACCACAATGAGTTCACAGAATTACAGCCTTCCCTCATATTTGGTCAAGTCATGGCAGAGCCAGGAACGGTGGTACATTTAGAATTCAACCAAGTTCTCCCTTGATTACCTAGAAAATTCAAGGCAAACCTAGGACTACATGAGACCCTGACACAACTCTGAGAAATTTCAGACTCTATCATCAAAGAAAATATTTTAGAAGATTCTAATGTTGACAGGGCAGAGACCCATGAAAGGAATTATCAGGTCGAGACAGACAATGAGACAATGCCATTAAAACTCTGAGTAATACTTTTATTTTTCTTTTTTCTTTTTTGGTTTTTCAAGACAAGTTTTGTAGCAAGCTGTGTGGAGTCACACCTGATGGAGATGTATAATCAACTCCTGAGATGGCTAAAGTCTGACCTATGCTATGATCACGCAATGATCATCAGCTGCCTGCATATGCGTGAACCTATGGGCAGTGCCCACCTGGCAGTTCGGGGTTGGTAGCCCATGCCTACTTAAGGGCTGGGAGAGGTTTGCTCGGAGGGGGGGGGAGAAGGAGAAGGAGAAGGAGAAGGAGAAGGAGAAGGAGAAGGAGAAGGAGAAGGAGAAGGAGAAGGAGAAGGAGAAAGATTGCTGTGAATAAAGTTCTGAATAAACTGCAGTGAGAAGAGCTCCGGGTGTCGCGTCATCCTTGCTGGACGAGGCTGGGGCATGACAAGGTTTTTTGGGGGGTTGTTGTTGTTGTTGTTGTTTTGGTTTTTGGAGACAGGGTTTCTCTGTGGCTTTTGGAGCCTGTCCTGAAACTAGCTCTTGTAGACTAGGCTGGTCTCAAACTCACAAAGATCCACCTGCCTCTGCCTCCCAAGTGCTGGGATTAAAGGTGCATGCCACCACCGCCCAATTTAACTCTGAGTAAGACTATTTCTAAATTGAGGGTTCTGTCTTCAGCCAAGATACTGCTAGAGAGGGACAAAGCACTCCAACAGGATGATGTGGGCAGGTCCACAAAGAGACAGAACCCTAAAGCCACCTGCCTTCTTCTGGGCTATGGGCACCCAGAGGGGAACTGCAGCTCTCACAGCACCAGACTCCACACTGGGAGAGGTAACCGACCATTGTCTCAGCCAGGCAGGAAATTAGCTCTCTTGCTGGTAGCACCCAGAGGCCATTCACACCTGAAGATCAGACAACAGACCCTGGTGTCCCTGGAATGGAGAAAGTCATAGGAACTAAATGTATTAAAAATCTCGACATTTACAAAACAGCTTGAGACCTTTTAAACACCCAATGCGCTTTTGCTGTTGCTGCTGGTTTCATCATTTGTTGTTATTAATGAGGAATTGAGTTAATACTTACATGAAACCAAACATTGCCAAACTTTTCTAACCCCGTTTCAAATCATCTCCCACTTTTCCTAGGAGGATCGTACAAGTGTAGGAAAAAAAATATTATACATTTGGATTAATGTATAAAGCAAGTTTCCACTGGCTCTCGGGGACTTTTGAAATGTTCTCCAGATTTATTAGCGATACGTCATTTGGGATAAATTTGTTCTGGGACTTCCTAGGATGTGATGTGTAATTCAGAAGTAGGAAGACTGGGCAGACAGAACCATTGAGAGCTGACTCAGTACTTCCATTTTCCAGGAACACGTTATGACCTTACCAGTGTCTTCCCCTGAAACAACTTAACCAGATCAGCACAGTGTAATAAGAATTACAGAATAATCCCCGGAGATGCTGGATAGGATTGAGTAATGGGTTGGAGTAGGTGTGGCAGAATGAAATAATAGAATGACACGGACACACACAAGAAATTAATCCAAGACATGAATAGCCGTTGCCATACAAATATGTTTAAAAATCCTATCTCAAAACTAGCCTAACTCTACATCAAGGCCCTGGCTACATACTAAATTCAAGGTTTGCCTGGCCTACCTGAGACCCTGTCTAGAAGGAGGAGGAGGAGGAGAAGGAGGAGGAGAAGGAGGAGGAGGAGGAGGAGATGAAGAAGAAGAAGAGGGAGAAGAAGAAGAAGAGGAAGAAGAAGAAGAAGAAGAAGAAGAAGAAGAAGAAGAAGAAGAAGAAGAAGAAGAAGAAGAAGAAGAAGAAGAAGAAGAAGAGGAGGAGTAGGGGCTAAAGAGATGGCTCAGGGGTTGAGAGTACACTCTGCTCTTGCAGAGGATGTGAATTTAGTTCCCAGCACCCACATGGCAGCTCACAACCATCTAACACCATTTCCAGGAGATCTGATGCCCTCATGGGCACTACGTGCATGTGGTACGCAGACATGTTCGGGTAAAACAGTAAAAGTCAAATAAAATAAAAAAATTGTTTAATCTAAAAATCATATTGTAGAGAAAAACTAAACAATGTTCATTTGTAGCACTCTGCGTCCTCTAAACACCAAAACCCTCACTACAGCAAAGAAGATAAAACAATCCTGATATTTAGACAAATAATTAGGAAGGTCAAGAGGACTCTGTTCCGTGGGAAAGGACAGTCAGTTTAGCAGGGAAAGACAGAAGCTGGCCATTGACAAGCAGACAGCAATCTACACCTGAACTTACTGTTTTGCGTAAGGAATAGAATAGAGACTTGGATGTAGCTCAGCTGAAAGAGTGCTTAACTGGTGTATTAGTTAGGGTTTCTATTGCTGTGAGAGACACCTTTATCATGGCAACTCTTATAAAGCAAAACATTTCACTGGGGTTGGCTTACAGTTTGGAGGTTTAGTCAGTATCCTCATGCTGGCACACGGCAGCATGCAGGCAGTCATGGTGCTGGAGAGGTAGCTGACAGCTCTACATCTGTATCCCATAAGCAGTCAGAAGTGAATGTCTCACTAGACCTGGTTTGGGCTCCAGCATTTGAAACCTCAAAGTCTGCCCACTAGTGATATGCTTCTTCCAACAAAGTCACACCTAGGCCAGCAAGGCCACGCCTCCTTATAGTGCCACTCCTTATGAGCCTATGGGGGCCATTTTTATTCAAACCACCACACCTAGTGTAGTTATGAGCCCCAGAATCTTTTAAACCAGGTGTGGTGGCACACACAGGTGGGGAGACAAGAGGATCAGAAGTTCAAGGTCATCCTTAGTTACAAAGGCCAGTGTGGGGTACATGAGACCCTATGTTTAAAAATAGAATATTTTTATAATAATTCTATTGACAAGATTGAGGAAAAACTCAATTCTGACATGAAAAGTAGCATTGCCCACTTTCAAAGTGAACATTCATTCACCCACAAGAACCGCAAAGTGACAGACATGAGAGGAATCTGGGGCTGGGCGGGGCTGCGGGGGAGCGTCCTCTGTGTGTGAGGATGCAATTCATTCATTTCTTTGGTGAATCCAGGGCCTTGGTCATGCCAGACAAGCGTGCTACCCACCCCTGCGCTGTGCCCAGCCTGGGGCAGGTTCCTAACAAAAAAGCAAAATCAGCAGAAGGCATCTGTGCTCTGGCCCCCTCTTGTTCCCTGGACTAGAGCAGCTCTCTCTCAGTCTTTTTCTCCATCTGCCCACTTCTGCTTTGGGAAATCTCCTGGCAGAGAGCACAGAACGCCCTCACATGCTCTCGCATCCTGCCGGCATGGCACGCTTTCCAACTGACGAGGGGAAAAGCCAAGCACGGAAAGAAAGTAGGGAAATTCCCCTTTGGAAAACCCTGAAGATCTCACTATCTCTTGGGTATTTTTCTTCTCTTTATTTCCTAGCAGTGAGAGAAAGAGAGACTGGGAGAGAGAGAGAGAGGCTAACGGGCAGAAGAGGTGAGAGAGGCTATTGTGTTGAAAACCATTCCCCTGCCCTTTGCTTTGCAATCTGCTGCTCAGCCCTGTTCTTTTGGAGAGAGGGAAAGAATTGACCATAATGACAGCTTCAGTAGAAGTCCTCCTTTTTAAAATTTTTTTTTTCTAAATTCTAAATAAAATAGGGCTAACCAGTTACATTGTATTCATGATTAAATTTTTCAAATTAAGAATGTTATCTAGGAGCCAGGCAGTGGTGGCACACGCCTTTAATCCCAGAACTCAGGAGACAGAGGCAGGCGGATCTCAGTGAGTTCGAGGGTAGCCTGGTCTACAAAGCGAGTTCCAGGGCAGCCATGATTGTTACACATAGAAACCCTGTCTCAAAAACAAAGAATGTTCTCTAGGTACTGGAGAGATGGCTTCAGCAGTTAGAAATACTTCTCATTCTAGTGGGGGATTTGGACACGACCTCCTGGAGTCACGTGGTGGATTTCAATTGTCCACAACTCCAAGTCCAGGGCATTTGATGATCTCTTCTGATCTCTGAGGGCATTAGACATGAAAGTGGTGCACAGACATACAAGCAAGAAAAAACACTCATGCACATAAAATAAAAAATTTTTTAAAGGTAGTAAAAAGGTAAGTGTCTTCACACACACCCATAATCCCACCACTTAGAAGCGAAGTGGAGAGATCGTGAGTTTGAAGCCAGTTTGGGCTACATAGCCATGTTTTGATACACCGTATTAAAATAAAGAAAGGGGGGTTCTCTGGCTTATGCTCATGTGCCTTGGTTCTTCTTAACCTCTGAGCCATCCCTCCAGCCTCAAGTTCCTTGATTCAGAAGGGCACTAGTCGCCAAGGGAATCAGCGCTCCTGAGTGCCTGCTACACGTGCAGCCCTTGCCTCTCAGAGGAGCCCTGCAGGAGCTATTGATCCACCTTTTACGGGCAAATAAGGTGAAGCTCAGTGTAGGAAAACAACACGGTTAAGGTCAAAGCCACGTCATTGGACCTCAGCTCCGGGGCCCACCACTGTCGCAGGCTTTCCTTTCCTAAGGGCGGCTCTCAGCGTGACTAGGGCTTCTCGGGCAGGACATGTTCCTTGTTCAACAGCCGTGCCTGTGAACTCTCTAGAGCGGTTGCTGTATTGGTAGCTGGGTTTTCTCAGGACTATTTCCATGTATACATTTATTTATTCTCTCAACAAGTCATATTACATTAGGGAGTCTTTGTTGCTGTGACAAACGCATTTGCGACATCAGTAGGTGTATTCAGTTCATAATTTGAGGATTTTTGACCTCTTCAATGCCATCCATTGCTGTGCGCCTGGGGTGAAACCGGACATCACAGCAGCAGGAACCTGTGGCAGAAAGAAATTGCACAACTCCCGGCAGCCAGAAAATATAGCAAGAGACAGGAGACGACCAGGGCAAGATACTTCCTTCAAAGATGTGCCTGCAGTGAGCCCTTCCTCCTCCAGGCCTCACCTCCAAACCACACATGAATGAAATTAACCCCCTTATAATTATATCACCTACCCACAGTACCAGCAGCTGGGTAACAAGTCTTCAGGGACTTTTTGCAAAACACTTTATATCCAAATTATCACAGGCCAGTGACGCATTTTCAATTCTTTTTGATTCAGAAAATATTGTTATCATAAGAACCTTTGTTGGTTGGAGGATGGTGGTGCACGCCTTTGATCCCAGCACTCAGGAGGCAGAGGCAGGCGATCTCTGTGAGTTTGAAGTCAGCCTGGTCTACAGAGTGAGTTCCAGGACAGTCAGGGTTACCCTGTCTCAAAAAGCAAAATAATAGTAACAGCAATAACACTTTTCTAACTTATTTTTATTATTCTTATGTGTACTTGTTCACTAGGAGCGGGAAGGGAGTGAGCCACAACATAGGCATGGAAACAAAAGATAACATTTCTTTTCATTCAGTCCTTACGTGCAATCCTGAGAATAAACTCAAATTGCTCGATTTGAGCAGTAAACACTTTATCTTGCCAAGACAGCTCAGCAACGCAAGAATAAACTTCTCTGAATACAGGCTGAAATAAATCGGTTTTCCCTGGAGAGCATAAAATAAAGTTGCTTGAGTGAATCCAACTGCACAGCAGAGCCATGCACCCTTAAAATGCCTTTTCTTAGCATGGGGTACAGAGCTGTGGGTATTGACACCCTCAGCCTCTCTCCCTAAGCCACAGGAAGTCAAATCCCTGAAGACCCAGGATCCTCTAACCTCAAAGTCTACATTATTAGTGGCAGCCGAGGTACCAAAGTTTTCATGATGAAGACAAGAGGCATTTTTTTTCTGGTTTTATACTTAGCCAAATCTGCCCTTCCCAAAGCTGACTAGCTTTAGTGGTTGATAACAGCATTAAAAACTTCCAAACTGGGCTGGAGAGATGGCTCGACAGTTAAGAGCATTTGTTGCTCCTGCAGAGACCTATGTTCAATTCCCAGCACCACAGGGTGGGTCACAGCTATCAACTCCAGTTTCGGGGTGCAAACGCATGGTGCACATTCATACATGTAGACAAAACACTCACACATAAAATTAAAACTATTATTATTATTACTATAATTATTATTATTAGGTTTTCCAAGACAGGGTCTCTCTGAGTAGCTCTGGATGTCCTAGAACTCACTTTGAAGACCAGGCTGGCCTCGAACTCAGAAATTCAGCTGCCTCTGCCTCCCTCCCAAATTCTGGAATTAAAGGTGTGTGCCACCACAGTCCAGCTTACAATTACTTTTTAAAAAGAAGTTTCAGGGTTGGTGGGATGGCTCAGCAGGTAGAGGCATGGCACACAGGATGATGACCAGAGTAAGGTCTTCAGGTCTCACAAAGTGACAGGAAAGAGCAAACTCCCAATAGTCATCCTTTGATCTCTACACGCATGCTGTGACACATATATATCTGAACACACATGCACGCACACACAGAGATAATTTTTTTTAAGTAAAAAGAAGTGAGAAGTGCTAGTGAACAACAAACCTATTAGAACACGCATGACCCTGAGATCTCGGTTCCTCCGCCTGAATGAGTGAGAAAGTTGCAGAGCCACCAGCCTTCTGCCCTGCTTCTCGTCTGTCTGTCCTTCTCATCTGTCTGTCCTTCTACGTCAGGCTCAGAGGGAATTCGTCCTTTTTTAAATATCTCAGCGTGCACCGTCTATTGCGCTTTCGCATCAGTGATCACAACTGCCGTCATTTGTTGCTTCCCCTTCAAAATCCATTCAGCGTTTTTGCTAAATTTTTTGAACATATCCTAATCATATACAATAGTTGGTTTCACTGTGTCTTCACATGTATCTAGTTCATTTTGGTCATACCTCTCGCCCCACTTCCCCTCCTGCTGATCCTCTTCCTCATCCCAACTCATTCCCCTTCTGTTTTTGAGTGGTGTGTGTATTCGTGTGTGTGTGTGTGTGTAATGTGTGGTGTTTGTGTGCGTACATGTTGGGGGGGTTGTGTGGGGGTTTGTGTGTGTGGTATGGTGTGTGTGTGTAGTGTTTATGTGTGTATCTGGTATTTGTGTGTGTGTGGTGTGTGCATGTGATGTGTGGTGTGTGTGTGTAGTGTTTGCGTGTGTGTCTGTGGTATGTGTGTGTGTGGTGTGTGCATGTGGTGTGTGGTGTATGTGTGTGTAGTGTTTGTGCGTGTGTCTGTGGTATGTGTGTGCAGGTGTGGTGTGTACATACAGTATGTGGTGTTTATGTGTGTGGTATTTGTGTCGGGGGACATGTGTGCATGAGTGTGAGGGTTGTGTGGGAGTTTGTATGTGTGTGGTGTGTATATGGTGTTTGTGTGTGTGTGATGTGTGTATAACCCCATATGTTTTATTAGCATTGCTTACAGGAGAATGAGTAGAAGGTTAACTTATAGGAATATTAACACCTTACCAGTAGCTCCACCACTAATTTGAAGGGCTGGAGATTGAGTCCTGGGCCTTACATATGCTAGCTAGCATTTTAGTCATTTATAACACACACACCCTTTTGAGACAGGGTCTCACTGTACAGCCCTGACTGCCCTGAAGCTCACTATGTAGATTAAGCTGGCCTTAGACTCACAGAGATCCACCTGCCCCTGCCTCCCAAGTGTTGGGCTTAAACCACACCCTGCTAATTATAGCTATTCGTTCTGACTTTTAGTATTTTATAACTATCCTTAAAATTATTTTATCATGGTTGTCTAAGCTCATAAAACGGAACACTTTCTAAAGGGTGAATTACTACATACATCCTTCTAAATTTTTTTATTATATAACCTTTAAGATTTTTCATCTGTCATAACTATATCTATTATATCTGTGTTATTTCAGTATTTCCACATTGCCACTGTAGAATTTCTATCAAAGCAGAGTTTTAAGGGCTACAATCTGTTCCAAAGGAAAAGTTCTTTAAATCTAATAGTATGTGTAGAATGATATTTAAACACACAAAAATAACATTTAAATATATGTGTATTCTTTGTATATATTTAGTTTATATATATTTTATTTATTTTATTCTCAACATAACACCTGATAGCAAAGGATCCCTAATGTACAGAGATATCTATCAATTATTCACCACTGAGTTAAAAAAAAATCCCTTTCTTAAAACAAGCACTCAAACTCGATAAATAAGTGAACTCAGGTTGAGATGCCACTCGATGGTGCAGAGTTTTGCCAGCAGACTTGACGGCCTGGGTTTGATTCCTAGCACAGTAGACAATAAATAAATGAAGCATTTAACAATCCACAGAGACAAATAAACTTTGAGCAAGAAGACTTCTGAGAAGTGGGAGTGCAAGCAACAGAGAAAAGAAACCGGGCAGAGAAGTGTGTGAGTCTCAGAAGGTGTCCTCCCACCTCGATGCTTCCTCTCCAGCCGCCCTTCATCCCCAGCCGTACTTGTGAAGCAGACAGCTGGCGTTCTCCACGGGAGATCTGTTTGGGTCTTCCAACTTCTGTGCATATGCTTCCCTTTGTAGAGAACATTTTGGACCCGGCAGGTTTATCTCACCAAGATACTAACACAGTTTAAAGATAATTCTTTACTTAAAGATTACATTTCTTGCTGGCAGCAGCTACTATGTCTCAGTGTGTGTAGTGTTATCTATCTCCTTTTCAAGGCTGCCATAGCAGCCTGGGACCAGCTAGCCACCCTCCCCATCCACAGGCCAGGGATCTTCATGAACCTTGGCTATGCAGCGGCTCAGTGACTATAAAGAAGCCTTTCGGAAAACACTCTATTTCTCCTCTAGAAGACAACATTGTGACCCCGTAAATGATGAGTGTACACTACTCAGCACACTTTGCATCTTGGTCTAGTCTGGTAAACACGACCTTGACTAGTCACTTTAATGTCTCAGGACCCTTTATATTATGTCTACCAAATAAGAGTGTCAGAAAAACATGCCTTCTCCCAGATCTCAAATTACATAACAAATCGTATCAAATTTTTTTTCATTTCTAAATTTAACCAATTATTCAATAGCTATTTTGCCACTTTAAATACTTGAATAATGTTGATAAGCAAATGTTCTCCCATAGATTTTGGAATTTTGTTTGGTTTTGTCTTGAGACAGTGCAACCCTCGCTGTTCTGGTTGTCTATAGAGCAATATAGACCAGACTGGCCTTGAACTCAGAGATCCAACAGCTCTGCCTCCTGAGTCCTGGAATTAAAGGTGTGCACCACAAGCCTTTGATACTGGAATTCTTACCTCTCATTCCTTAGACTCACTGTGTTCTGACCAGATGACCAGAAGCTAGTGTTTAGCCAACATCGTGATGGCTTCTGGTAAATGTCCTCCTAAGATAGATATGGGTTTGTTTTTTTGTTTTGTTTTGTTTTTGAGACAGGGTTTCACTGTAGCTCTAGAGCCTGTCCTGGAACTAGCTCTTGTAGACCAGGCTGGCCTCGAACTCACAGAGATCCGCCTGCCTCTGCCTCCCGAGTGCTGGGATTAAAGGTGTGCACCACCACCGCCCGGCTAGATCTGCTTTAAGTACAGCAGAAACTTTGTGCTCTAGGTGTTGTCTTCACACTGAGTTAGCTAAAAAGAAAGGAAAGAAGTCCCCTGACAGCGTAAATGTCGCAGGAAATCAGAACCTTGCAGCCTATCGAAGTGAGTGTCACCAGTGTACGACATAGTCTCTCTGGAAAGGACACAAAGGTGGACGAGTTGGGTGTTGATGTCCTTCAGGTTCAGGTCAAGGAAAGGTAGAAAGGGGGTAAATCCTTGAGAGCCAGGACTGCTGAGAGCTGGGGGGGGGGGGGGCATAAATCTTTTCAATTCCCTGAATCACTGAGGCCATAAAGACATGAAACAGCAAAGAATTCCTCCTCTTACTCCTTAACTCACGAGGTGGGGGTCCGGGGCAGGAAGGAGCCTGGAAATTTGTCTCTCCAAAGACAGAGGAAGCTTAACTACAGAATAAGTTTCAAGCCAGCCTGGATTACATGAGATCCTGCCTATGAATAAATAAATAAATAAATAAACAAACAAATAAATAAATTCCCATAAGAAAGAAATTACCCTGTCATTTTGTCAAATTGTCTTCTGAATAGTCAGTTTTAAATCCATAGATGAATGCCGTGCTCACCCTTGGTCAAAGAAGCTTCTTGCTGTAACTATCATGGTTAATACACAGGTTCACAGCTAGTCAAACACTGAGCACCGAGTGTCAGTGCGCTGCATAGCCTTCAATGGGACAGCCGTATCATCCCTTCCCAGGCTTCAGGAACATTGCGGAAGAGTGGCAGAAAGAACGTAGAACTCTCCTGGTCATGCCATAGCCTCTGTGATCATGAAGCCATTGCAGCTGTCAGTACTTGCACAAGATCTGAACAAGACTGGGCCAGTCATTTCACCGTGGATGAGGGAGAGGCCATGTGGTCCCACCCCTCCTTGAAGGACAATGGCGATTGATGGATGGATGCTAGGGAAAGAAGTGCCATTTTCTTAGTGATGAAATCAATGATAAGCTGCTCATGCTCCAGTAATAACCTCTACACATGCTCAGATAAAAAGTGCTAATCAAGCCAGGCAGTGGTGGAACACACCTTTAATCCCAGCACTCCAGAGGTAGAGACAGACGGATATCCATGAGTTTGAGGTCTAGTTCCAGGGGAGGCTCCAAAGCTACAGAGAAACGCTGTCTCAGAAAAATAAAATAAATAATATCCTTAGGTTGGAAAGATGGTTTAGTGGTTAGGAGCACTGGCTGCACTTCCAGAGGACTGGGTTCAATTCCTACCACCCACATGGCAGCTCATGACTGTCTGTAACTCCAGTTCCAGGGGACCCAATCCCCTCCCACAGACCTATGTGGAAGCAAAACACCAATGTGCATGAAATAAAATCATTAAAAAAGAATGAAAGAAAAGAAAGAAATGCTAGTCTTGTTATAAGAAAAATTTGGCTCTTAATTGGGAGACCTACAGGGTCTGATTTGTGCTTTGGAGGTGTGCAGTTATTGATGGGTCTAATCTAGGGCATGCACTCCACCACTGATCTCCATCCCTAACCCACCCAGGTTGCTCTCCACCACTGATCTCCATCCCTAACCCACCCAGGTTGCTCTCTGAAGGAATCTGAGGACCAAGGGCAGTTGCTAGGAGATAGGAAGCTGTTGGAACAGTGGAAACAGAAACATGAAACACAGTGCCACGGTAGCATAGAAACAGAAGACCAGACTAACTGGTGACCCTGTACTAGTCAGGGTAACACTAAACCCGCATCTCAGAGATTTAGTACACTAGAATGTTGTTGGAGGTTCCTGATTGGTGGGTTCCTCCTGCTGGCCACAGACTTTCAACTTTTGACTCTGCTTTCGAGGGCATCCAAACTCCTCCTGGTTCAGCTACCAGCTAGACATCAGCAGTCACCTGGGGCAGTCCCTAGGACTGCTGGGAGAGAAAGGGAGTCACAAATGAAATTTAGAACTTCCCTTATCAGTGATGCGTCTTCAAGATAAAGAAGAAAAGACACAAAACATGCTTGATTCCTCTCCTCCCTGGCTCTGTCTGCTGCACCAAAAGAAGAGATAAAGTCAGGCAAGGAGAGGAGGCAGGCCTGTGACATCAGCACTCAGGAGCCTGAGGCAACAAGATCACAAGGTCCAGGTCAACCAGTTGAGGTCACATAGTGGAACCCTGCTACCAAAAGTAAGGGAGAGGGGAGCATTTACCCATGTGCTGAAGAAGATATAAAGAAGATATAAACGTCTTGCCCATAGCAACACACTTCCATCCATTTTCCCACTGATGACATAATTTCATTTCTTTATGGCTAAAGAAAGTTCATTGTGAGTATATGCCACATTTTCTCCATTCTCCTGATGATGGGCATCTAGGCTGATCCTATAACGCAGCTATTATGAGCAGTGCTGCAAAAATCACAGACGTACAAGTGACTCTGTGGTGTGCTGGCTTGAACTCCTTAGGTACGCATCTACTATGGGGTCATAAGATAGTTCTATCTTCAGGTTTTTGAGGACCCATCCTACTGATTTCGATGGTATGTATGTAATGTTTAATGGGCATAGTGATTGGCTCTAGAGGCAAGATAGAAATTATTCTACCATGGGCCAGGGAGATGGTTCAGTTCAATCCCAGCAACCATGTGGTAACTCACAGTCATCTGTAATGAGATTTGATGCCCTCTTCTTCTGTGCAGGCATACATGCAGGCAGAATACTGTATATATAATAAACAAATAAACCTTAAAAAAAAGTTCTGCTCCCAGAATTTACATAAAGGAGAGAACTGGGGCTGGAGAGATGGTTCAGCGGTTAAGAGCACTGACTGTTCTTCCAGAGGACCTGAGTTCAATTCCCAGCAACCACATGGTGGCTCACAACCATCTGTAATGAGATTTGGCACCCCCTGGCCTGCAGGCATACATGGAAGCAGACTTTCTATAATAAATAAATAAATAAATAGGAGAGAACTGATTCTACAGAGTTGTCCTTGATGTGTGCTTCATAGCACACACACTCATCCCCAAATACACACACACACACACACACACACACACACACACACACACACACAACACACACACGACCACGCACATATGTACATTATTTATTTGTTTACTTACTTATTTTGGTTTTTCAAGACAGGGTTTTCTCTATGTTGGCTGTCCTGGAACTTACTCTGTAGACCAGCCTGGCCCAGACAAGCCTCGAATTCACAGAGATCTGCCTACCTCTGCTTCTCAAGTACTGTGATTAAAGATGTACGCCTCCACTGCCAGGCAATAACAAATTTTTATACTATTTTTATAAGAAAAAAGTACCCTACCTATGTTATTAGGATGAAAATGCTGAGACCCAGAAGCTTCCGGCATACCATCCCTTCACTACGGAAGCCGTGGGATGACAATGGAGCATAGCGCTCCATTTCATTAAACCTCCTTCCCAAACGTCTACTAAAGAATCAAACCATGGAGACAGTGGGGCTGATTCTTTGGGAGCTCACCAAGGCCAGCTGGACTCTGACTGAAATAGCATGGGATAAAACCGGACTCTCTGAATTTGGCGGACAATGAGGGCTGCTGAGAAGCCGAGGACCATGGCACCGGGTTTTGATCCTACTTCATGCTCTGGCTTTGTGGGAGCCTACCCAGTTTGGATGTTCACCTTCCTAGACCAGGATTGAGGGGGGAGGACTTTGGACTTTCCACAGGGCAGGGAACCCTGACTGCTCTTCAGGCTGGAGAGGGAGGGGGAGGAGTGGGGGGAGGGGAGGAGGAGAGGGAGGAGTGGGAGGGAAATGGGACGCGGGGAGGAGGCAGAAATTGCTTTTTTTTCCAATAAAAAAAATATATAATTAAAAAAAACTGGATTATAAAAAAAAAAAAGAATCAAACCAGCTCAGTAACTGACATGGTAGGAAAGAGTAAACTCTTTTAAATTGTTACCATAGTATTAGGGGCAGAACCTAGAACATGGGAACCTCCCAAACCAGGCTCACTCACCTATTATTAAAAAGAGAAACTGCTAGGGGAAAGAAGGAAAATTGAATTTATTCAGTGTGGCAGAAGAACAAAGATACACACACACACTAGTCCATTGTTGGGATTTTGACTTGAGGTTTTGATTTAAATAGAGGACAAGCAGTGAGCATAACTATGAAGCCACATGCTCCTGCCCACCATCATTGTCTGGGCTCCAGTCTCCCCTGCAAGGTCGTAAGACAGACAGGTCATCAGAACTGTGTGAAATCTCCAGGGAACAAGTTCCTCCTCCTCTGGCTGCCAGCTCAAAGTCTGCCTCCTCCTTCCCCCAGCATAAGACTTCTGGGAAATTTCAATGTCTGTGGGTTCATTGTTTCAACAGTCTCCAGTGTCTTCTTTAGAATAGCTTCATTCTCGCCAGATGGTTACAAGACTGTATTTTATTTACTTTTCTACACAGCATACTGCTGGATGGAAACTACTCTCAGAAAACACTTTTTAAAAAATCAAATCTCTGTGTGGAGCTGTGATCATGTTTCCCAGCACTTTTCTTTCCATTATCAATAAAAATAAATAAATAAATGTTGATTGATTGATTTTCGGTTTTTTTTTTTTTTTTGGTTTTTCGAGACAGGGTTTCTCTGTGGCTTTGGAGCCTGTCCTGGAACTAGCTCTGTAGACCAGGCTGGTCTCGAACTCACAGAGATCCGCCTGCCTCTGCCTCCCGAGTGCTGGGATTAAAGGCGTGCGCCACCAACGCCCGGCGATTTTCGGTTTTTTTGAAGTATGGTTTCTCAGTGTAGCCCTGGCTGTCCTGAGACTCGCTCTGTAGACCAGGCTGACCTCAAACTCAGAGACCTGCCTGCCTCTGCCTCCTGAGTGCTGGGATTGAAGGTGTGAGCCACCACTGCCCAGATAAAGAAATAACTTAAGGCGTGGAGAGATAGCATAGTGTTTAAGAGCTCTTTCTGCTCTTGCAGAGGTCCAGGGTTCAATTCTCAGCACTCACATCAGGCAACTGCCTGCAGCTCCAGTTCGGGCGATCTGGACACTCGGAACTCCTTGGCTGCCTACACAGATGTGATCCACACAGAATCTCATAGACAGATACGCAGACACATCAATAGTAACGAAATAGGTCTTGGGGGAACAGAAGATATGCCTTTCAAACGTCATCTCAAACGTGATCCAGAATTGACATCTGTGTGCCATGTGACTGCAGCACAGATTTGTGAATTACGACCTGGTTTTGACGCTACGATGATGAATCTTTCTTTATTCCTTAGAATAACTGTTAATCCTTTCCCGGTCTGACCTGCTCAGTTACTCATTTCATTGGGAGCTTACAAAATATGAACACTCTGTCTGGTCATGATTCTTAGCATTGCTATTGGCATGTGATTAAGCCAGTACATTTACGCCTATGTCGTCAATCATAAGCCCATTCAGTCACTACATAAATAGCATATTTATAGCAAGAGTTCCCTGAATTATTATTTTTTTTTTGCTCTGTTCCTCTTCTTTTGTCCCTGCTTAATCCTCTTGCTGAGAAGCCCCACTTAGATGGAATCTTTAGGTACATGAAACCCAAGTGGCCTTTGTCACCTCTCAGCAACTAGCTACAAGAAGTAGAAGTTCATTGTGATGTCCCCAAAACATAGGCCCTTGTGACAGCTGTAGGCCTCCCTGCCTGCTCCCTTCACCAGAGTTGGGAAGGAGCTCAGAGGGCGGAGGGCTGGTCTGGTTGCACAAAGCCCTGTGTTCCAGTTCCAGCATGACGATACATACAGTAGGTGTGATGGGCCACACCTGCACACAAGAGGGTACCTATACACAGACAATTAAAAATTCTTCAATATGGGCTGGAGAGATGGCTCAGCGGTTAAGAGCACTGACTGTTCTTCCAGAGGACCTGGGTTCAATTCCCAGCACCCACATGGCGGCTCACAACTGTCTGAAAATGCAGTTCCACAAGATCTGACACCTTCACACCAATGCACATAAAATAAAGTTAAATAAATCATTTAAAAAAATTCTTCAATATAATTTGGAATATATTAACTAATTTAAAAAATGATTCAATGACTTCCCAAATTTAGCCAATCAGCAGCCAAACTTTAAAAACGGGAGCCCTTTGAGAAACATTTCAGTCTCTCAAACATTTGAGAAACTATATGGGTACTTGGCTTTCCACCCATCAGTAAGGACTGCCAACTTGTTCGGGCCAGGCCATAAGATGGAGCATAAACCAGAACAAGAGGAAATCCTTGAAGAAGTGAAATGTTAGAGAATTGTATCTCCCAACGCTTTTTGGACAGCAAGTACAGGACCATGCACAGCGCTGAACAGAATAATGTGCTTTTGAGTTTATGGGAAAACAGATGTTTGAAAGATACTGGATTTCACATCCTTCCAGGGTATGCCATTAGCAACCGACAAACGTCCCAGTTCTCAGCCTCCTATGTGGCACTGTTGTACTCGTGGCCAGATTTGGTGGGGCTGCATCGTTATTTCTGACCAACGAGATGACTATGTCATCTCAGAATGAAGAAATAAATTATTAGACATCCAGAATGCCTTTTCCTTCTGGCATGGCAGGAAACATCTGAGATAGTGGTTGTTCTGTTTCCATGGATCTGCATCCCTTGGATGTTCTAGTACCAAAGACCACAGTATCTCGTGTATTTATAGTAACATATGAACCATAAACCTTTGTTGTTTTAAGTCATTGAGACTTAGAGGTTTTTTTCTTCTCTCCTTTTCTCTTTTTCTTTTCTTTTTCCCAAGATAAGGTGTCTTAGGGTTTCTATTGCTGTGAAGAGACACTATGACCAGGGCAACTCTCATAAACGAAAACATTTCATCGGGGCTGGCTTACTGTTCAGAGGTTTAGTCTATTATCATGGCAGGAAGCATGGCAGCATGCAGGCAGTCATGGTGCTGGAGAAGGAGCTGAAAGTTCTACATTTGGACCAGCAGGCAACAGGAAGTGAACTGGTTTGAGCTTCTAAGACCTCAAAGCCCACCTCCTAATTACACACCTCCTCCAAGGTCAGACCTCCTAATAGTGCGGCTCCCTGTGGACCAAGTATTAAAACACATGAGTCTATGGGGGCCATTCCTATTCAAACCCCACGCAGGGTTTCACTGCATAGCCCAGACTGTCCTAGAACTCACTATGTAGATCAGGCTGGTCTTGAACTCAGAGATCTGCCTGCCTCTGCCTCCTGTGTTCTGGAACTAAAGGCATGCAATACCATGCCCGGCTTTTGTTTTGTTGCTATTGTTGTTGTTTTGTTTTGTTAACTTTTTTATGGCATGGTCTCGTTTAGCCTAGACTGGTCTCGAACTTTCTGCAAGTCAAAGAAAAACTCGAGCTCTTGAGACTCCAGTCTCTCCTTCCCAAGGTAAGAGAGACAAAGTTGTCAATTCGTGTTCAGAAGTAAGAAAAGTAACTGTTCTACAGGCAAGCACCACCTGTCCAGCTGCGATAGGGTTTTCATACACAACGGATGCAGCTGGACAATGGGGGGGGGGCTGTGTCAAAGTTAACCTGGAAGCAAAGTACAGAAGCTCAAGACACTGCCCAGCTGAGACTAACCATGTGGGAATAGAAGACATAATATCTCCTTCTCACTTTCTGATGACTGTCTGGATTCTGCCTTAGCATTATTATTGTTATTTTATTATTATTTTCTCCTTCAGATTTTTACACAAATGGCATCGTTAGGCCACCACACCAGCTCAGGAGATCTTGAGTGCTTGCTCTATCCACCTCCCCTATTCTGATATGTAGTGCTCCTCTAGGCCTTCAAGTATCCAATAACTCCATTGCCAAAGTAAGTGTGGGACTCCATTACCTTATAAGTAAGTGTGAGACTCTTATAGAAAAAACGCCAGAAGACAGTTTCTAATACAAAAGGCAGCCTTGCTGGGTTTCGCCGGTCCATGGCAGGTACAAAAGGTCTTGACTGGTGAAGTCTCCTGGCCCTGAGAGGACATTTTGCTATTGCAATCTCTCTTCGCTCCCCAAAAGGAAGCTCTGCGTAGTGTGACCTGGAGCCGAACATTTCTTAGGCAGTTTCCATATTAAGTTCGTTGGTAACACTCCTTCCCTCTCCCTCTCTAGCCCCAATTATCCACCTACAGCTCTTCCATATATAACCTTATTCATCATTTCTTCCACAGAGGAACTGAGTACACGCAAAACCAGAACCCACATCCTTAGGCATTGCTTGTGACAGAGTCTAACTTACATTGCTCATGCTTGCCTTGAACTCGAGATTCTGAATATTAGGATTCTATGTGTTCCCAGCATGCCAGACTTAGTCAGTGTTTCCTATTTTCTTAACGACAGAAGAGGGATAAGGTTGTCAAATACTGTAAGTATTTAAGAAGTAAGAAAATCTTTATGTTCTGCACGGCTGTTAAAAGATGGAGGAAAGAAATCCTCTGTCTCACATGGGGTTGCTCCATCAGAGAAATGCATGAAGTTTTCATATAAAACGACTTGACCGCTCATACCCTGCTGTCCTTGGAACATCTTTGCAGATGCTTTCCTTGGGGGGGATTTTGATAAATGGGGAGATGAGATATTTGAGAGAGATGTTGAAACGGCGTGAGCGGGCAAAGCCACAGTACAGAGGGGGAGGCTGTGACACTCCTGCTGCAGGGCAGACGTCAGGCTGTGTTTGCTTCCTAAACCACAAACTAAAAATATTCACGTAATTTCACTTTCCAGAGACAGCTACAATTCTCACGGACCATCTTTGTTCCTTATAGCCTCTCCCACATGGGCACCAAATTTAAACTCTAACTAATCAGTGGACTTTTTCTCTGTCTCTCTATTGCCAGGGCACAGAGTTTAAATTTTCAAATTATGATAATTATAGGTATAGGGTCCAGTAAATTCTCTACCCCATAGAGAATCCCTTTGAGGAAAAAAAACCAGGATAAAGCATATGCTGTCCATTAAAAAGACGTCTCCAGGCTGGGCTTGGTGGCACACACCTTTAATCCCAGCACTATGGAGGCAGAGGCAGGCGGATCTCTGTGAGTTCGAGGCCAGCCTGGTCTACATAGTGAGTTCCAGGACAGCCAGGAATACACAGAAAAACCCTGTCTCAAAAACAAAACAAAAACAACACCAACAAAAAAATTTTTCCAGAACGTAAAGCTAACTTCATACTAAAGCAAGTCTAGAAGGTTGTCCCCCTCACACACACACACACACACACACACACACACACACACACACAAATCACTGAAGAGGCTAGGAAAGTCTGGTAGAAACGAGGGCTGTAATACAGCAAATGAAACCAGATGGGCATGACAAGATTAGCTGGGCATGGTGGTGCATGCCTTTAATCCCACCACTTGGGAGGCAGAGGCAAGCAGATTTCTGTGAGCCAGCCTGGTCTACATGACTGAGTTCTAGGCCAGTCAGAGCTACATAGTGAGACCCTGTCGCAAGCAAAACAAACAAAACTGAAACCAGATTGGGTGGCACCAAGAATAGCAGAGAAGCTGGGATTGGAGAATGGAACAGCCTGCTTGCTGCTCCCTTTTTTTGTTTTGTTTTGTTTGTTTCTTTGTGTTGTTTTTTGTTGTTGTTTTTTTGTTTGTTTGTTTGTTTGGGTTTTTTTTTGAGACAAGGTTATTCTGTGTAGCCCTGGCTGTCCTGGAACTTGCTCTGTAGACCAGGCTGATCTCAAACTCACAGAGATCCCCCTGCCTTTGCCTCTAGAGTGTTGGAATTAAAGGTGTGTGCCATCACCATCCATCCTGCTTGTTGTTCTTTTTTTTTTTTTAACAGAACATTTCTTTATTTTCACTAAGACTTTCCCAGAGGACATAACTAAACTTGTCACCACCCCACCCCTCACAAGGGGTTAGTGGACTCACTGCTGTAAAGCAGACACCAACAGTTTTAAGGACTGGAACCAACCTTAAATGGCAAAGAACACTCTCTCTGAATTATCATAAAAATGTTTAAGTAAAAAAAAAAAAGAAAAAGAGTAAAGGGGCAATAATGGTGGTTTTCAGAATGAAAGTATCATTCATGTTCCATGTCATACATTTAATCTTGGCTCTAGCATAACAAAATGGAAACAGGATTACTATCATACAAAATGTTCACTATAGCACGCTGTATGCACCTGTTCCAAGCCCACCCCCCAGCCCCTAATGCTTCCAACTCAACTACTTCCCAGCTTGTTGGGCCTGTCGACGAAGGAGCAAGTAGATCTTCTCTTTGATCAAGTCTTTGTTATAAGGCTGGTACGTCTGTGTATCAGCTCGGTAAACAAGACAGCTGAGATCTGCCAGATCATCAATAAAATCAAACAACTGACTGATATCGTATGTGATGGAGGGGCTGTTGGGATTCATTCTTTTCAGATGTTCTTCATACATCTTACAAACACCTTCCATGCACTCATTCACACACTCATAGTCTGCATAAGTCCTGCCTTCTGGCCTCTTGGTAGGCTGTACCAGCAAAATGGTGTGAGACATCTCGTCAGATGCTGTGCTGCAGCCGCCGCTAACACCACCGCCGCCACCGCCCATGCTTGTTGTTCTTGCAGAGGACCCAGGTTCGATTCCCAGCACCCACATGGTGGCTTCCAGCTATCTGTTATACAAATTCCAGGGGATGCGATGCTCTCTTCTGGCTTTTCAAGGCACTGCATGTACATGGTGCACAGGCATACATGAGGCAAAAAACCCATAAATATTACCCATAAAAAATACCCAAAAATAAAGTAAATAAAATCTAAAAATAATTTTAAAAAAAGAATAGAAAATGTAAGTACCAAAGAAAGACCAACAAGAGAGAGAAACAACAGCTACATAGAGTCCTTGTCAACCAACAGCAGCAGTGACTGTGACCAGACATGTTGCCTAAATGTCTTGCATTTTTGTGGAGAAGGAGAGTTTGAGAAGTTGGAAGGCATAGTGATTTTCCCAGATCTTCACCTATTATTTTGGTCATTTTCATTCAAGTTAGATTGATCCTGGGAAGCTGGGCCATACTTTTGTTAGTTTTATTTTCATTGGCTTGATACCGGAATCTTTGTCTGGTCTCCCTTTCCACTGGTCCCTGTGAGCTCTGTCAAAAGAATTCATGCAAAGCATCAGAGTGTAGACAAAAGGCAGAGTGCATCAGAAGGCACAGGACACTCTCAAGAGTGAGCATGAGCCTGCCATGGTGGCCCACGAGCCTTGGCAGCAAACCTTTAATCCCAGCAGAGATTAAAGGGAGGCAGAGGCAGGCGGATCTCTGTGAGTTTGCAGCCAACTTGTACTGCGTAGCAAGTTCCAGGACAGTTAGGGGTACTTAGTAACCTTGTCTCCTTACATAGATAAAATCTACATGAGAAGTAGAAAGTATAAAAAGACAAGATCTCCCGAGTAAATTAGGAGCATAGGGACCTTGTGGAAAGGTTAAAGGGGGGAGGGAAGAGTCAGGGAGGGAAGCAGAGAAAAATGTAGAGCTCAATAAATATCATGGGAAAAAAAAAAAAGAAACCTTGTGTCAAAAAAATTAACAACAGCCGGGCGGTGGTGGCGCACGCCTTTAATCCCAGCACTCGGGAGGCAGAGGCAGGCGGATCTCTGTGAGTTCGAGACCAGCCTGGTCTACAAGAGCTAGTTCCAGGACAGGCTCCAAAACCACAGAGAAACCCTGTCTCGAAAAAAACAAAAAAAAAAAAAAAAATTAACAACAAAAAGAAACAGTCTATAGCCAGAGGGTCCAGAGGGACTACTACCCCAGCCTAAGGTGATTTAGTTGTTGTTTTTGTTTTACTGGCTTCCTAGTGCTTTCTAAAACCTCTAGACAAAACTTCTTCTCTGAAAGTCTTTGTCCTCCTCTAATGATTGACAAGCCAGTTTGTGCTGATTCTGACAGGAAGGAGAATGGCATTCGTTTTTGTCTGCATGGTGCTGCCGACTGGACCTAGGATCTTATGATCCTATATGCTCTGCTAGGCCAGCACTGTACCACCGGATTCTCTCTCTCTCTCTCTCTCTCTCTCTCTCTCTCTCTCTCTCTCTCTCTCTCTCTCTCTCTCTCCCTTACTCTGAGACAGGGTCTGGCCGTGGTGACAGGCGTGAGAACAAGTTGAGTGGGTAAATACACAGACATCTCTGTGGAGTGGGTGGGTACATATGCATCTCTGGAAGGAGAAGTTTTGTAGTTCAAGCCTGCCAAGATTATAACTCTTTACAATCCAGCCAGGTTGGTCCTGAGTGGAAAGCCTCTTGCTATATAGTAATCTCACAAGGCTTAGGGATACTGAAGTCAGGCTTAGATAGCCATCCATCAACAACTTTCTAGACAGTTCAGGATGCCAGGTCTCCTCCCAGGACCAGAACTATGACTCAGGTTCTATCCTTCTGACCAGTAACGCAGCGTTGCAGCCCATTGCCTGGCAGGCTGTGAACTATAAGGGGGAGTGGGGGTGTCCATCCCCAAAGTCCTCCAAGTCTGCTAATATAAACTTAAAATACTCCTTGCTATAGTAGGAGATTCCAAGGTGACCTGAATGCCCTAAGACTCTCTGAAATTGAACTCTTTTTCTTAAAGAGAGAGAGAGAGAGAGAGAGAGAGAGAGAGAGAGAGAGAGAGAGAGAGAGAGAGAGAGAGAGAGAATGTTCTTCCTTGCTAGGTTTGCCAAACGACATACACTTTTGTTTTAAATTTTCTACTTTCCACACAGGCATTCTTGGCAACCTTTAGGAAAAACTATGCGATACTATCACAATCAAGCTAAAGATTAATGTTAAGACAAACCCCAAAATTAACAGCGCAAACAAGGACCTTCTGGATTTTCTCTGCGGATTCCTGCCGGAGTTTGGTTTTCTTTAGTGTCTTCTGAATCTGCCCCCCCAAAACACAAACTCCCTAAAAGAAAAGTGTTGGTGACCGACAGAATAAACGGACATGTTTCTGAGAAAGGGCATTTAAAATTGTGGATGCTCATCCTGCACCCTCCGCTCCGGTTGCCAATGCAAATGAGTCAGAGGGCTTGCTTCAGACACTGAACTAATTGTGTAACTCTGCAACGGAAAGAGCCATTGGAGAGTACATGCTGACCTCACAGCCGAAAGGGGCTATTTAAAAGATGTGGAAACCAGATGTTTCAGCCGCATTCCAGCCGCTACTCTGAGAATTTCTCGTGGGCAGCCCCCGACACTGTAAACGGCTCGGCGACTGAAGACATGGTCCTTCTCCTTTGCCTGTGCGTCTTGCTGTGGGAAGAGGTTCACGGATGGGGCTACAAGAATGGAACCTTTCACAACTCCATATGGCTTGGTAAGAAATTTCACGCACCAGTTTCTTGTTGGAAATGTCGATCCTTTGACCTCAACAGAGGACTGAATCGAAGGAGTAAAAGTTTCTAGCATGTTCGAAGTTGATGTTTTCACAGAAGAATCTTTTAAAAAAGATATGCTGAACTGGCAGGCCACTGAACAAAGGAAGTTTGCTGTTAAAACTTAAGGCTCTCCTTTTACACAATGTATTGTTCAACAAAAAAACACGGGTTAAGATGTGTCCTGGTGAAAATATATTTTAAGATTTTCAAAGCAGACATGGTAGCTCACTGGTGAGTATTTCTTTATAAAACTAAACCACCGGTATAATACTGGTTTATTATTAATAATTCTTATTGTTATTT
This sequence comes from Microtus obscurus, assembly GCA_963919715.1. NCBI lineage: Eukaryota > Metazoa > Chordata > Mammalia > Rodentia > Cricetidae > Microtus > Microtus obscurus. The sequence goes on along the minus strand of CAWTZC010002327.1, from coordinate 1,451,229 downwards.
CAACTGCATTCACAGAAAGAATTCAGGTAAGGCAGGAGAGGCAGAACTCCAGTACTTCTGAGCTCCATGTTCTCTGAGCTATTGGGTCCATCTTAATTTTCCTAACCATCTTTCAACTATTTTAACAAAACTAGAATGTGATACAGGAAAGGAAATAAGTATGCTTCGTCCTCTTTCATGCCTTCATCGGGCTGTGGTTCTTTTGGCCATGTAAGAACTTTCCTAGACGTTTGGTTAACTGAGGGAAGTTCTTTTTGTCTTGTTAAATGTAAGGGATGACATAGGCTAAACACTAAAGATGACCAATAGGCCAATAATGAATACTAGTCCAGCCATGAATATTAACCCATTATAGCACTCAAAACAATGCTAAGACTCTTCATGATTCAAGTTGGTGTTGCATTTTGCTCATTATTGTATTTAGTAGAGAAAAATTTTTTGATTGCTTGCTAGGGGGTCATCTTATTCTTGCACAGAATAAAGAAATAAAGCGAAAGCAAAATTAACCTAGATCTTGGTTTTATGCTTCTGAGGCAACACGTGGTTGCCGGTTATTTTTTCCCTTTCAGCGGGGTTCTCTTTGGAAGTAATTGAAACCAGGAGGATTTCATTAAAAAGCTGGATTTGAACGGCACAGCCTTGCCGCCTCTTTTCCCAGCTTGAGCCAGTAACTAGTTGTGGTGTGACCATTTGGTCAAGATGGGTTCTGAAATTAATGTAGATTTGTACGCACAATCCAGCTGAGGAAATAAATACACACTTGCCAGAAATGGGGAAACACCATACAGCTAGGCAGAATTCAAGACATATGGGGATGTTTAGAAATGCTACCAAATTCTCCTGGGATACAGTCATTTGAAGTCACTGTTTTTGCAATGAATGTGTACACTACAGAAATGTAAACATGAATAAAAAGCAGTTCTGCCCAACAGTGGAGAGAAGCAAGCCAAACCTTTGTTAAGGATGCACTGTGGTTCAGGGGCTTCAGACCCCGTCAAATGCTTCCATCTGGAACAAAGGACTGACCAGTCAGCCCAGCACAAATTGTTTACAGTTGGTTGAGTCGATATAATATTAGTAACTGTTTAGGGAGAAAAGAGAGTTGGATTTGAAGGGCGGGATCTGGTAGCAACTGTGAAGAACAGGACATCGGAACTCGGTGACTTCTAATTTCTTAACTGCAACTTAGCAAGAAAGGAGCTGAGGGACAAGAGATATCAGTCGGTCAACATGGATTCTGAACATTGAAAACACAAAGAACAGTTACTTCCAGTCTTCGTACTAAGTCTGCCAAAGACAGGAAAGTAGCATGTCGTGGGCTCCTGCCAGGGTGCATAGTTATGGTTATTTCCATTTGTTAGATGAGGAAACTGAGGCTCAAGTGGAGATGTCTCCAAGCTTACCTACTTCCTCCCAGAAGAACCAGCAGACACCAAAGCCTTAGTCCACTGTTTTCCTTTGCCAAAAGGATGGGAAAAAAAATTCAGTTTTATAAATTGAGTGGTATAAACTAAAGAAAATTAATAAAATATTGCTTCTTTAGACAGACGCATCTTTTTTTTTTAAAGATTTATTTATTTATTATGTATACATTATTCTTAGTAGTCTGCATGTATGCCTGCAGGCCAGAAGAGGGCACCAAATCTTATTACAGATGGTTGTGAGCCACCATGTGGTTGCTGGGAACTGAACTCAGGACCTTTGGAAGAGCAAGCAGTGCTCTTAACCTCTGAGCCATCTCTCCAGCCCGACAGACGCATCTTTTAAAAGTTAGAGTTTTGTTGTACTTAGTTTCATCTTAATAGCTTATAATTCTGAACCCAGAGATATTTTAAATAACAAATAATACTTTAAAGTAATAGTATTCATATTTTTGTATTGACAGTACTTGGGAGACTGAGGTGGGAAGACTTGGTGGGAGTTCTAAGCTAGCCTGAGATAGATAACAAAAATTTGACTCAAAAAGTAAATAAATAAATAAATAAAGTAAACAAATGCACATACAAAATGCATTGTTTATAATCATCCCTAGGCAGGATCACGTGTAGGGGTATATGCTTTTAATTCCAACCCTCAAGAGGCAGGCAGATCTCAATGAGTTAGAGGTCAATCCTGTCTACATAGTGAGTTCCAGGCCAGCCAGAGGTAGAAAAGGACATTGTCTCAAAGAATGAACAAGAAACCAAAATTACTTCATGTAGAATTATTCCTGAGAAAGAAGCTCTGTAATCACCAAAACTCAAGAGGCTGAAGCAAGATAATAGCAATTCCAAGGAAAGCAGAGGCTACATAGTGAGACCTTGTCGTAAATTATTTCACTAACTGCCTTAGTTAGATAGTTGAATATGTACATCAAGAATTCTCAGTGTGCTTGCCCATAAAGCAAATTAAATAGGAATATTTAACAAACTAAGATTAGGCACATGAAGCTTGTTGTTTTAGTTATAATAATTTTATTACCAGATATATGGCATCAGATTCCAATAGTTTTTTTTTTTTATTACTGGTAAGAAAATTGGAAATTATTTCCCAACACTCTTTGCTCATCTCTCCCCAGAAATATATTTCATGTTTGGAGTAAAATATTAAGGAGACAAGCTTGAGGAAAAACTGGCATTCATTAAAATAATTTGTACGATTTTCATTTTCAACAATAATTTTTTATTTATTTTTTATGTGCAATGATGTTTTGCCTGCATGTATGTCTGTGTGAGGATGGCAAAGCCTCTGGAACTGGAGTTACAGACAGTTGTGAGCTGTCATATGGGTGCTGGGAATTGAACCCAGGTCCTCTGGAAAAGCAGTCAGTGCTCTTAACCACTGAGCCATCTCCCCAGCCCCAACAACGATACTTATAATAAATAATTTAATTAAGCATGCATCCTTTTTCTCTACCAAAAGGCATAGTATCTAAGATAAAGATACTTAGTTCTGTGTGGTGGTATTTTAATTTTCATACTTAAATGCCTGAGACAGGAGAATCACAAGGTCTAAGCCAGCCCAGCTTGCATACTAAGACCCTATGTGAAAACAAAATCCAAACCAAAGAGCAGGGCAAGAGAGATGGCTCAGTGGTCATGAGCAGTGGCTGCTCTTCCAGAGGATAAGAATTCGATTCCCAGGACTTGCCTGGAAGCTCACAACCATCTGTAACTCCAATCCCAGGGGATTCAACTCCCTCTTCTGGACTCCTCAAACACTAAGTACACATGTGGTGCACAGGCATATGTACAGGAAGAAAAGATGAGTACACATAAATTTAAAAATCAATTTAAAAAACGCATAAATATACTTCAGTTGCCCACTCATGCATGTTTAAGATTTTTGAGGGGACAGGGCTTGATCCACAACACCCAGGAAAATTCACCAAACTATGATCTTAAAAGAATAAAAGTGGAAATTAATGAGTGTATTGAGGCTTTGGCACATGAAGATCTGGGAACAGGTCATTTACAAAGCGAAAATCATCTCCACTGGTGAAGGTCTGATTCTGCTAGCATTTTCTGTTTCATGTTCGTAAGTGTTGTAAGCTCGGTTGGTAGTGTTTGCCTAGCATGCAAAAAACCCTGTTTGGATTCATTGACACCGTATAAAACCAAGAGTTACATGCTTGTGATCCCAGCACTCAAGAGGTAAAGGCAGGAAGATCAGAATTCAAAGATCCTCCTCGGCTGCATAGCCAGAGGTCAACATGAGAACTTGCATTTAAATAAACAAACAAACAGAAGTATCAAATTGACTGTTGTCTTCTCTAAGCGACAAGCCTTTACCGTGTAATTTATGAGAACGGGCTCCAGGGAGTCTAGGAAACACGAGACACAACCGGCATCATTTCCCATCAAACTGTGGCAGAGTCGGTTTTAGCTTGGGGAGAAGAAAAACTTGTGAATCAGGACACATTTCTGGATTTGTGTCTTGCTGTGCGCTGAGGCGTTCGAGAATCCACTGGGAGCATCTCGCAGTGGCCGACTGGGCAGGCAGATCAGTACAACAGGGTGGGACTACTAACACCATTGGAGATAAACTTGTGACTATTGTCTGGGGAGCCTCTTCATATCGTTTCTATGGAGACGTGACTGCAGTCCCCAAACAATCCATTGAAATGATGACCTACTGGAAGACAGGATGTGTGTGCCTTGTCATCGCCTAAAATATGTTGGGGGACAACATGGGAACAAACAAATCAGAAAAAGGTAGAAATATGCCAGTTGCCTCTCTGCGGGGTTCAAATCCCTTCTCTTTAGGGCTCAACTTGCTGCTTGCTGGGGTTCCACCAGATTTCCTCACTACTTTAAAGTTCTTTGCGAAATTCTCACTTGTATCATCTCAACCATTCCCTCAAATGGACATGTCTGGCTTCCTCGTGAGCTTCCACAATGAAGTCATTGTCCCTGGTTTCTTTTGCCTTCTAAGCTTCCTTCAGCTGCTTCCTTCATCCACCTTTCCAAGCTTTTATGGCTTAAAGCCAAAAGAATATCAAAACTTTATCACTTGTGGTTAGTCTAGCAATAAAACTTTAAAAAAAAAAAAACAACTTTCATTCATGTTATCAGAAACAATCTAAACACCAGTCTTTATATGCCCTCTGTTCCCCCTAAGATTCTCCCTCGTTCTTTTTCTCCCCAAAGCTTTCTAACAATAAAAACCTAACTATCATGGCAGCTGACCTAGAAATTTCTTTGGCAAGAACATGTATCTGATGTAATCTTCCTGCTGAGGCAAAATTTCCTTTGTTCTACAAGAACGAATAATAGTGTGTTGATAAGAATGAGTAATTAATGGCGCGTTGATGCCGTTTTGTAAATTCACAGAACAAGCTGCGGGCGTGTACCACCGAGAAGGTCGGGCTGGCAGATACAAGCTCACCTATTCAGAGGCCAAGACCGTGTGCGAGTTTGAAGGCGGCCGCCTCGCCACCTACAAGCAGCTGGAAGCAGCCAGAAAAATTGGTAACTAACTTGATAACAGTTTTTCTTATTATGCCTTGGTGGGGTGGGGTTCCACCTCTCCTGTAACCCTTATTAAGACTTTTCTCTCTAGCCTTTGGGATTGCTCTGAATATTGTGAGGATGTCTTTGCTTTCTGGAGATCCCTTCATTCGTCTGCCATGGGGGGTTGGGTACCTACCACCCGGTGAGAACCAAGGAAATGTCATGGCCGAGATAGGACATTACCCATCCGAGTGAGCCTGGTGAGGAGAGAGAGCCTCCGGACAGCATCAGGGGCTGCAGGGAGACATGACTGGGACTTGAAAAGTTAGAGATCAACAAAGAGATAGAGCATCCTGCCAGAGAGAAGATAAGGCTTTGTGGAGGACCTGGAGATAGCTTCAAGTGGGAGAGTAGGTGAGATAGGCACCCTGTACATCTTGACCGGGATCTCCATGGGAAAGGCCATCAGAGACCTCGGAACAAAGGGAGATCTCACACTCAAATGCACACTCAGTTTCCAATCTGAAATCAGATGGTTCTCATACTCACCATGGAACTTAAGCCTAGTCTATCTGCATTTGGCTTTGTTTTTAAATAGGACCACTAGCTAGTAAAAGTCAGAATTCAAAGTTCATAGCCAGGGGTGGTGGTGCAGCCCTTCAGAAGTGAAGGCAGGAGCATTAGGAGTTCAAGGTCAGCCTTAGCTAAAAGGAGGGTCTGAAGCCGGCCTGGGTTATATGAGATCATGCACATCTTAAAAAAAGAAAGAAAGGGAGGGAGGGAGGGAGGGAGGGAGGAAGGAAGGGAGGTAAGCAGGACTTGGTGTATGCATGCCTTTAATCCCAGCATTCAGGAGGCAGAGGCAGATGGGTCCCTGTGAGTTCAAGGCTGGCCTGGTCTACAAAGTAAGTTCCAGGACAACCAGGCCTGTTACACATAGAAATCCTGTCTCAAAAAAAAAAAAAAAAAAAAAAAGAGAGAGAGAGAGAGAAGTGGGGGGGAGGTATGATTTATTTGTATTCAAACTTTGGTTTGGTTTGGCATTGTGTTTGTGGTGCTAAGGACTTAGCCTAAGGCCCCATGCTTGGTGCCCAGTCTCCCTCTGTAGCCTAGTCTGGCCTTGATCTGAAAATCCTGCTGGTCGGTCTCCAGAGTGCTACAGATGTAGGGGTTTTCCCATTCTACACAAGGTGGGTTTGGCCACTTGAGAAACTTATGGTAGGAAATGACTGTCTCCTCCTACCAGGTTAGGGACTTTTTGGGGGGATGAGTCCATAAACTTCTCTCCCTCTTTCAGGATTTCACGTCTGTGCTGCTGGATGGATGGCCAAGGGTAGAGTTGGATACCCCATCGTGAAGCCCGGGCCTAACTGCGGATTTGGGAAAACTGGTATTATCGATTATGGAATCCGGCTCAACAGGAGTGAGCGATGGGATGCCTATTGCTACAACCCAAATGGTTTGTTCCTTAAAACAATCATTCTGCATTGGCAAAAGCAGTTACACCAACAACAGTGGCAAAGCAATTACCTACCAAGAGATTACTGAAAGGGAACAGCCTTTCCTCCTAAAACTGAGGGAATTTGGTTGTCGGAAGTCACACGTTGGGCTGTCATCTGTCAGGGACCAGCCGCGATGAAATTCCAGGGTAGAAGTGTAAGGATTAGAATTATTAAGCAAAAGGAACAGAGATATGAGAGAAATAAGAGACACAAACACAGAACAGCATCAGGAGAGACGTACAGTGAATTCTGAATGAATTCCCACGTTTATTTTCTTTTTTTTTTTTTTTTTTGGTTTTTCGAGACAGGGTTTCTCTGTAGCTTTGGAGCCTGTCCTGGGACTCCCTTTGTAGACCATGCTGTCCCACGTTTATTTTCATGTGCTTATAAAAGTAGAGGTGGGGAGGCAACAATCTTTATTAACATAATATAAGGAATAGACCAAGCATCCTGCAGGTAGCTACTCTCTGGAGCCTCCTGCCAATCTCCTCTGAAGGAGCAAGACTAACAAGGTGGAATCGATTCATCTCTTTACTCAAAACGCTTGATAACCACAGCCTAGGTCAGGATCTCTTGTTTGTAGCCACACCTGTTGCCAACAACTTTGAAAGAGTAAAAATAAGTTCAAACTCTCTGACCTTTCGTCAAGGTGGAACGGTCTCGTGTCTGTGGGTCCTCACAGGTGGAGCCGATGCTAAAATTATCCCTGCCGTTCATAAGCCCTTCCTTGCTGCTCGGGGCATTGTGTTCCCTCATTCCTGTTCTCGCTAAAGGAGAGTGATTCTTTTTGCTCGTGCTTCTGGAGAGAAGAGCAGACTCTGCTTTTCAGATCTGTTCTCCCAGACAGCACCACAGAGTGTGGTGTCGTGTGTTACGTTCCTGGCATCGGCTAACACGCTGACATCATGAAGTGCTGGTTGGGTCTACCTCACGTGGAATCCCATCTCGCAGTAGGAGAGTAACAGCAACATTCTAGGCTCTGTCACAGTGCAGAAGCTGGGGGCTGGAGGGTTGGGTCAGGGGTGAAGGGTGCTTGTTGCTCTTGTAGAGTACTGACTCGAATTCCCAGCATCCACATGATGGTTCACAACCATCCATAACTCCAGTGCCAGAGACTCCAAAGCCCATTTCTTACTCCCAGGTAGGCACATGAAAGTGTGCAATCACACAGTTGTTCATTCACATGCAGAACATGTGAAATGATGTGGACTGATTTCATGTGTGAATGGTTTGGTTTTGACTGCAGAGTTTCGCCGCATAGCAAAGAATAGCCTTGAGTACTAACCCCCTGGTCTCCTCGTGCACCCCTGGCTGGCCTTGAACTATGTAGATCAGGTTAGCCTCCAGTTCACAGAGATTTGCCTACCTCTGCTTCCAAAGTGCACCACTATTGTCAATACGTGTGTGTTCTCTCTTCACCAATTAGCCTCCTAGTCAGGCCTGTGCCACCAGCACTTGGAAGATACAGGCGGCAAGATTAGAGTTCAAGGCCTGTGTTGGCTGTGTAGCAAGTTCAAGGCCAGCTTGGGCTTTATGAGACCCAGTCTTTAAAAGACCTGTAACAGTATTAATAGCTACTTATGAGTATATTCCTACTTGACCTGTGACGCCTGGCTAAATCCTAGTACTCCATGGACTGAGGCAGGAAATTGAGGGTAACCTGGGCTACAAATGAAATTTCCGTCTCTTAATAAAAATAATATTTTTTTGAAAAAGTTTTCAAGCTAGGAAGATTATGTAGTTAGTCAGGCCTGGTAGCTCATGCCTTTAATCCCAGCCCTCGGGAGGCAGGAGCCAGCAGATCTCTGTGAGTTCAAGGCCAGCCTGGTCTACAGAGTGAGTTTCAGGACAGCCAGAACTGCTGTACAGAGAAACCCAGTCTTGAAAACAAACAAACAAACAAACAGATAACCTAGTCAATAAAGTGCTTGCCTTGTGTGAGGACTTGAATACAAGATCCAGAACTAATTTTCTGTCATTGGTAATGATCTTGTTTCTTGCTTTTCAAGACGGAGTCTATCTATGTAGCCCTGACTTACCTGAAATTTTGTTGTTGTTGTTGTTGTTTGGTTTTTTTTTTAAGATTTATTTATTTATTTGTATACAATGTTCTGCCTGCACGAATGCCTGTAGGCCAGTAGAGGGCACCAGATCTCTTTACAGATAGTTGTGAGCCATCGTGTGGTTGCTGGGAATTGAACTCAGAACCTTGTTTGTTTGATAGTATTTCTCTGTAGCCTTAAAGCCTGTCCAAACAACTAGCTCTTGTAGACCAGGCTGGCCTTGAACTCACAGATATCCGCTGGCTTCTGCCCCCAGAGTGCTGGAATTAAAGGTGTGTGCCACCAGCTTCCACCTTCTACCACTCTGGACCGACACCTCACTCACAGAGAATTTAAAATGACCTAGGCTCCTCTGTAGTTTTCTCTCTAGATCACATTGCAAATCATCAATCCTGACTTTCTTTGGGTTTAGTTTTTGTCTTTCATTCGTTTTTTCTTTTTTTTTTTTTTTTTTTTTTTTTTTTTTTTTTTTTTTTTGTTTTGTTTTTTTTTTTTTTTTTGAGACAGGGTTTCTCTGTGGTTTTGGAGCCTGTCCTGGAACTAACTCTTGTAGACCAGGCTGGTCTCGAACTCACAGAGATCCGCCTGCCTCTGCCTCCCAAGTGCTGGGATTAAAGGCGTGCGCCACCACCGCCCGGCTCATTCGTTTTCTTAACCAGGTTATATGACATACATATTTGAAGCAGTCTATGAAACAAGTGACAAAGAAAACATAAATCTGCCGCCAAATCCTGAATTCTAGAGTTCTAGAGAGTACAGATTTATGGCTGGGGGTGTCGCTTAGCACATGTTAAATTTGTCTTGAAGCCTCAGTACAAGAGCAAGGGAAAACCGATATGGCATAGCACACCAATAATCCCAGTACAAGAAGTAGATGTAGGGAGGACTGCCACAGTCAAGGCTGTCCTGATCTACCCCGGCATGTTCCAAGCCAGCCTGGAGATCCCGTCTCAAAAGGAGAAAGAGAAATAGAGGACATAGATTACAAATTATTTTAATTAAAGTGACTTTTTTGTTTGTTTTAGTTTTGGTGTTTTGGTTTTTTGAGACAGGGTTTTTCTGTGTAGCCCTGGCTGCCCTAGAACTCACTTTGTAGACCAGGCTGGCCTTGTTCCTCCTTCCTCTGCCTCCAGAGTTCTGGGATCAAAGATGTATGCCACCACTGCCAAGCTAAAGTGACTTTTATAACGATCTTGCAAACAGACTTTACAGGATCTGTTGGTCTAAGTGAGTTCCTAAAGCCACAGTCAACCAACTACAGGATAAAATCCCCATCATCTTGATGAGACTGTTGGTAATATAAAGGTGTTTTTGACAAAAATACACCAAAGTATATGTAAAGAGCTTTTACATTTCATGACTTAAAAAAAAATGAAAGCACGGAAAAATGTAAACACAAATGCTGCTACTCTTGCTATTTTCACATTTAAAAACTCATGAGTAGTCCACTGATATGGGATTTCCCTCTGTATGCTGTGATTACCGCTAATGAATAAAGAACTGCTTTGAGCCTATAGCAGAGCAGGGTGGGGCAGAGCAGAGCAGGGCAAGGAGGCTGGACTGAATGCTGGGAGAAAGAAGGATGGAGTCAGAGAGAAGTCATGGAGCCAGAGACAGATACTGGGAACTTTACCCGGTGAGCCACAGCCACGTGGCAATACACATATTAATGGAGATGGGTTAAATTAATATGTAAGAGTTAGCCAATAAGAAGCTAGAGCTAATGGGCCGAGCAGTGAGTTAATTAATATGGTTTCTGTGTGATTATTTCCAGGCTAAGCAGCCGGGAACCAACAAGCAGCCTCCTCCTACAATCCCCGTTCAAATTTTAGAAAATTTAGGGACTAGGCATGCAGGATGGCACCATGGGTAAAGGACCTTGGCACCAAACCTAATGACCTGAGTTTAACTGTCACTGTGGCTCATGGTAGAAGGAGACTGACTCCTGAAGGAAGCAGACACACACACACTAAAAAAAAAATTTAAGTTTAAAGAAAATTTGGAAATTGTTATTAGCTATAAGCATACACAATATACTATGGATAATATAAAATCAATAATGTCTAAGTGAACTTTCTTTTCCTATTGCAGCCAAGGAGTGTGGTGGTGTCTTTACAGACCCAAAGCGAATTTTCAAATCTCCAGGCTTCCCAAATGAGTATGACGACAACCAGGTCTGCTACTGGCACATTCGACTCAAGTACGGTCAGCGCATTCACCTGAGCTTTCTGTACTTCGACCTTGAGGATGATCCAGGCTGCCTAGCTGACTATGTAGAGATATATGACAGCTATGATGATGTCCATGGCTTTGTAGGAAGGTGGGTCATGCTTCCCCGCCAGGGAACTTCCAGTGTTGGTCTGACGCTTCTTTAGTTTTCTCTCCCCTGTTCCTCTTGTTGAGTATTGTTGATACCTCAGTATTTCTACTGTCTCCAGCAGAAAATACACTTTTCCTCTTTTCCCTCCTCTTCCTCCTCTTCTTCCTTCCCAACCTTCTTCTCCTCTTCCTTATCAAGGGAGATCTTGATCTCATTTTGTAGTTCAGACAGGCCTTGAATTGCTAAGCTCCCCTGCCTCTACCTCCAAGTGCTGGGATGACAGGCATGCTTCAACACCCCACCCTCGCCAACCTCTATATAATTTATCAACAAAGATTTCTCATAGTTGGCTGTCCCTACACTAATTACAAAAGCAGAGAAGCTGCCTTTGATTGTGGACTTATAAAACCTCATTGTCTAGTTATTCAAAACCTCACATGACTAAAGGCATGGGAAATGAAATTACGGTTAAAACGTTCAAGTCAGTCTCTCACCCTCTCAGTCTTGTTTTGTGTACATAGTGAGTTTTCTATAGCCCAAGCTAGCTTCAAATTCACATGTAAAGAAAAACGACTTTGAACTTGGTTTTTCTGCCCCCACTTCCCAAGTGTTGAGATTACAAGTATGTGACACCATGCCTGGTTTATTAGATGCTGGGGGTGGAACCCGGGACCTTGGACACGCAAGGCAACCACTCTACCAACTGAAACAAATCCCTAGCCATCTTCCTTTAGTTTTCAACATGCTGGGACCCAGTCTTTTCATGTTCCCACCCCAGTTTGGGCAGGTGGGAAAGTAAGGATCTTGCTCTGTACAGGGCCAACTGGGTGTGGTCATAATCTGGTTGATCTGCTACTGGCACAGTAAGTAGACTCAGTATGGTTGGTGTATTCATCTGAGGGTCTGAGATTTTTTTTTTTTAAGATTTTATTATTCCTTCCATGTATGCTTGCATGCCAGAAGAGGGCACCAGATCTCATTATAGACGGCTGTGAGCCACCATGTGGTTGTTGGGAATTGAACTCAGGTCTGGGATTTTTTTTAATATTTATTTATTTATTATATATACAATATTCTGTCTGTGTATGTGCCTGAAGGCCAGAAGAGGGCGCCAGACCTCTTTACAGATGGTTGTGAGCCACCATGTGGTTGCTGGGAATTGAACTCAGGACCTTTGGAAGAGCAGGCAATGCCCTTAACCACTGAGCCATCTCTCCAGCCCTCAGGTCTGGAATTTTGACCTAGAAGATGATCTAGATTTCTTGTCTGACAGATGAATTCATGGAAATCTTCCTGCCTCAGACTCTTGAGTGTTGGGATTACGAGTGTGATCCAAGAAACTCTGGGTTAATCCTGAGATTCACTGGTGAAAACTCAGTTCCAGCATTTTGGGCCAAGTTTGAAACAAGCTTTATTAAAATACTAAATACTGACCAAGATGTACTTTGGTCAGGACCACGCCTAGAAATACCCCAGTTGAGCGGCCTCTAGACACCTGTTGTCGGGCTCTTATGAGCAAAACTCAGAGGCCTCCGTACTTCCCCTTGAAGCTTTGTTGTTATTTTCCAAGAACTACAACTCCCAGCGTCCCAGGAAGTTAGCTACCTGGTCCTTGGGACTTTAGAGTTTACAACTACAACTCCTAGCATTCCAGGAAGTTACCTTGTTCTTGGCAGATGGGATTTACAGGTTAATTAGGATCTTACACATGTTCCAATATCTTCATGTAGTCTAAATTTTGAGTGACTTATTAAACATTTCTAAACTGAGGTAAATAATTAGGTGTTTTATAATACAGGTCCCATTTAATAACTTGTGCTATTGTTTATCAATGAATATCACTTGCCAAATTTCTACCATACCTGACAGGAGTTTAGTAGAAGAACCTGGAAGAGGGGGCAATTGAAAATGGCAGGCTCAGTGTTTCCCTTTGTCTAAGGTGGGGTCTGACCAGGAGTTGACTGTGTTAAGTCCAGGCCACCCCAAACCCTCAGTCCTACTGTCGATTGGGGTTGTAGGTGTGCACCGACACACTCAGCTTGGGCAAAATCGGTTTTTATTTTATGTTGAAATTTGCAACTTAAAAACAGCACTCGGGAGGCAGAAGCAGGTGGATCTCTGTGAGTTCGAGGCCAGCCTGGTCTACAAGAGCTAGTTCCAGGACATGCTCCAAAGCTACAGAGAAGCCCTGTCTTGAAAACAAACAAACAAACAAACAAAAACAATTAAAAATTGGGGATTTCTTGCATAAACTATGGGGATTTTTGACTGAAAGTATTTATGACAAACAACACAGGAGACTGAGAGATGAGGACTTTGGGGACTAGGAAATGCAACCCAGTTCGCTTTTCTTAAGTATTCCTAGTATTCATGAAGCCCTGAATTTGATCCTTGGTACCCCAGCGTGAAGATGAGCACATACACAGACACACATAAAGCATCCCCTGAGCCTGGAACTAGAAGATGTTTTAATTCTAAAATCAACTACAGACCTAAATAAAATGAGATAGTCCTATTTGCAGGTTTTTCTATAAGGGTTATTATTTATTTCAATTATACATGTCCTCTGTGAGTTCTAGGCCAGCCCTGCCTTGTCTGCGTAGGAGTATTTTATCAAAAATAAGAGCCACATCAACGGTTGTGTGCTTCTTTTGTGTGTGACGTCTCTTCCCTAAAAATTCTCTTTCAGATACTGTGGTGATGAACTTCCAGGAGACATCATCAGCACAGGTAAGACCCAAATTGCAACAAAATGTTATTTTGCCTTTTCATAATGCCCTCAACGTCATTATCATTCACCCTTTAAACCGGAGAGAACTAAGACTAGAGGCAGTTCGTTAGCCTGTGACAATGTCAGTTTTTATTCTTACGGCTTTGCTCAAGTCTGTGATCAAAATGGTGTGTGGATGGACAGCTCTCAGGGGCAGGCATCAGCCTTAATCCACAAGTTCCTACAAACTGCTGCCGGCATCCCCAGCGGTTTGGAGTGGATGTGAATGAGTAGGGACTGGCACTGAGCTCAACAGAGGAGTACTCATTTTGTCCACGCCCTAGGTTTTATTCCCAGCCCCGTTAATAACAATAACAGTAATAATGATAGCTGGAAATAGTCACTGAGAAAAGACGGAAGTGAGCTATCAGGGAGTTAAACACAGCACCCATCATAGTAAACGACCCCATCGTTTGTATAACATTTCCGTCTCAGTACGACGTTCCTTCCAGTTGCTTGTGATACTTTCAGCAGCCATTGCATAAGAAAAGGGAAGTGCTGGGCTAGACGGTGACAAGAAGGTTTCTTTATCGGCAAAGACAGGAAATTTTTAGTATGCTAATTTATGTAGTCAATCTCAAAATGCTAGATATTATAGGCGAAGCTTGCTAAGTCACACACACCCTCCCCTGAGTTATTCCTTGTGGTTATGTTCTAAGAAGTCATGCCCTTTCAAAATGCCCTCGTAGTAACATAAATCACAATAGGCCATACTACTCTTTAAGTTACCCTAAACCGCTTTTAGCAACTTTTATTTTTAGCTAAAACCTTTGTTTTCTCGGAAGTCCCTGTTTTCTTTCTCTTTCCAGCGTCAGGACTTGGCATTCCGATAGGTTCTGTTTTCTCGCCAAGCCGTAAAAATTATCACAACGCTTTGCACCTAAGAGCAGAGTTGCTCCAGAGACGGGCAGGCCGACTAAATCCTTTTTAACTGCCTCCCACACCCTGCCTTGCAGCACTCTGGGTTCTGGGGCATCATTTTTACAAGCTGTGAAGCTCTCGGCTCTATCCTTGAATGATTACTGTTTAAACCTTATTAATTTGTCATTGCTACGATCTTCCCAAGAAGGGAAACCCACTATAAACCTCTTACTTCTCTTATCTCAAGGACATGGTTTATGTTAACAGAAAAATGTAAAGCTTTAGAGCTTTACAAGGGAGTTAAGACATAAAAATTCTCCTTAAAAAAAACACCAGCTCGCCGGGCGGTGATGGCGCAGGCCTTTAATCCCAGCACTCGGGAGGCAGAGGCAGGCGGATCTCTGTGAGTTCGAGGCCAGCCTGGTCTACAAGAGTTAGTTCCAGGACAGGCTCCAAAGCCACAGCGAAACCCTGTCTCGGAAAAAAAAAAAAAAAAAACCAGTGTGGAAGCAGAAGCGGGGGGGGGGGGGGAATCACCCAGAAATTTGAGGCTAACCTGGGCTACATAAAGAGTCTCAGGCTAACGAGATTCTGTCTCAGAAAGAACAAAAAATACATTAGTGGGAAGAGTCTGAAATCTGACTAATTCCTTGCTTAGCCCCAAACAGGTAACTTACATGGAGGATAAGCAAACCAGCCTGTTTTTAGAACACTATGTCTAGCAGTCCTTTATTAAATCATTTGTACTTTGGTTACATGATTATCCTTTGTATATTAGAGGTACTATTTTCTCTTGTTTTTACTTCCTCTTTTGCTTCCTCTACCACCTAGTAATTTTGAGGTAGGGTTCCAAGCCAGATTGACCTTGAATTCCAGCTGAAACTAGTCTCTAGCCAAAATCCTGACCCTCCTGTCTCAGTCCACACAGTTCAAGCCAGACCCAGCTAACCAGGGCTTCTTCTACAGTGCCAAAATATGCATCTTCAGATAAATCTTCCAGAGTCAGAAAAATACAGCGTGACAACTGGAAAATGAACCCGGAAGGCAGGCTGCTTGGAGCTTGAGCTAGCCTCGGCTATATGACATTTGCTCTGTGACTTTGGCAAAGGTCACATGGTCTCTCTGACTCAGGGTCCTGTCTGTGAGGACATGTAATATACAGACTTGTTTTTTAGGTGTGCACATGTGCCTGTGTGAGGGTGTCAGGTCCACTGGAACTGGAGTGACAGATAGTTGTGAGCTGCTGTGTGGATGCTGGGAATTGAACCCTGGTTCTCTGGAAGAGCAGTCGGTGCTCTTAATCACTGAGTCATCTCTCCAGTCCCCCTAGACTTTAATTGGAAGATGGATTGAGAATTGAAGTTAAGAAAGGCTTCCTGGGCTACCAAGATGGCTCAAAGGTTAAGAGCATTTGTTCTTGCAGAGGTCCCAGGTTCAGATCCCAGCACTCACGTGGTGGCTTACAAACATCTGTAGCTCCAGTTCCAGAGGCTCTGATGCCCTTTTCTGACTCTTCCTTGGAGTGTACTAGGCATTTGTGTAATGCCCACACATACATACACGCAGACAAACATGCATGCATATAAAACAACATAAGTAAATACAAAACTAAAATAAAAATTTTTAAAGATAACTCAGCAGGTAAAAGAGGGAGGAAAACCTCCACAAAGTTGTCCTCTGACTTCACATGTACCCCATGGCCATCTCTCACACATATAAGCATCAATAACACATCCATATATGTAATAATAATAGTAATAAATGTTCTATTAAATCTTTCCCCCTGAAATATTCCTATATGTTATTTGGGCGTTTTCTGGTCCACATGTTAAGGTAAATTTTGAGTTCACTCTAAGAAGCAGACATCTAGGTTTATTTCTTGGTTTGCTTTTCTTTTTTTTTTTTGTTTTCTATTAATTAGTTGATTGATTGATTCTACTTTTTGAGACAGACTATTTCTCATCATGTAGACCTATCTGGCCTGGAAATCACCATATAAACAAGGCTAAGCCTTGAACTCACAGACTTCCGTCTGGTAGAAGCATGTGCCACCACACTTGGCCCTAAGTTTGCTTCTTAATAATGCAAAGCTGATTGCTCCCCATCAATTTGTTAGTAAACAGCCCATCCACACCGCATGAGCTTGAACTACTGTTATGTTCTAATAATTCTGTGGAGATTTTTTCCCCTTGTGGTTCTAGGGATCATATATAGAAACCCGACGTGCTAGGCAAGCACCCTATTTTAAAATTTTGTTTATTTTATTTCATTTATTTTATTTGAGGGGTGGAATAGTTCAGGAGCACTGAGCCCTGGAGAATCTTCTGAAATAGAAGAGACATTTCCCACATGAGATTAGAGGCTCAGAGTTAAATATAAAGATCCCTCACCAGCCGGGCGATGATGGCGCACGCCTTTAATCCCAGCACTCGGGAGGCAGAGGCAGGCGGATCTCTGGGAGTTCGAGACCAGCCTGGTCTACAGAGCTAGTTCCAGGACAGGCTCCAAAGCCACAGAGAAACCCTGTCTCGAAAAACCAAAAAAAAAAAAAAAAAAAAAAAACAACAACAAAAAAAAAGATCCCTCACCAGGCATTGGTATCTAGGCCTTTGATCCTAGCATTCAGGAGGCAGATCTCTGGGTTTTGAGGCCAGTGCGGTCTATAGAGCCAGTTTCAAGATAGCCAGGGCTACACAGAGAAACCCTCACTGACTCTACTGGGGGAGACAAAAACGGACTATAAAACTTGAGATTCTACTTCTGAACTCTGTCTTATTCTCATCTTATGTATTCTTCTGTGAGATGATACGTCATTGAACTGTCAGACAAAACAAACTGGAGTCATCTTTTTGTTCTAACGTGTGCCTCCCTCCCCCCATACAGGCAACGTCATGACCCTGAAGTTTCTGAGTGACGCCTCTGTCACAGCTGGAGGTTTCCAGATTAAATACGTCACAGTGGATCCTGCATCCAAATTTAGCCAAGCCAAAAACACAAGTACTACTGGGAATAAAAAATTCTTAGCTGGACGATTTAGCCATCTATAAATTTTTTTAAAAGATATTCAAAACATACAGTATTTATGTTTGCGGTCTTTGACTTCCTTTGTTCTCACTTTTGTATTGTTTTTATTATTAACATGTATTTATTACTTTTTCAAATGTGAAAGCAATGTGTAACTGTGGGAAAAATGGAAAAAAACACAGAAAACTTCAAATGAGTCAACAAAAAAAAAATCTCGTAATTCTACTACATAGAAGTAACTAGTGTTAATATTTTTCAGTAATTATCATTCGTTTGTTTTTCTACTTGTAGTATATGTATATATGTAACTATATGTATTTTTTTTAAATTTTGGCATTCTGCATTATGTATTGTTTTAAAACCAGTTTTTTTTTTTTTTTTTTTTGGTTTTTCGAGACAGGGTTTCTCTGTGGTTTTGGAGCCTGTCCTGGAACTAGTTCTTGTAGACCAGGCTGGTCTCGAACTCACAGAGATCCGCCTGCCTCTGCCTCCCAAGTGCTGGGATTAAAGGCGTGTGCCACCACCGCCCGGCAAAACCAGGTATTTTTAACGTTAACATTTATAGCTTGAGCAATTCCCAAGATCGCTGCGTTTCTATAAAATGGGACTTTGAGTAGCTGTAAATATCCCCTGGTATGATTATTTCCTGCTTTATTTAAATCTATATTTGGATTTTAGGTTGTTTTCATAAATATTGCTGTAATAAATACCCTTGGAGATAAATATCTTGCAGGTCTTTAATTTTATGGGAACATGGGCCTAGATAAAGAAATACGAAACAGGGCTGGAGACATGGCTTAGAGGTGAAGAGCACTGGCTGCTCTTGCAGAGGTCCTGAGTTCAACTCCCAGCAACCACATGGTGGCTCAGATCCCTCTATAATGAGATCTGGCGCCCTCTTCTGGCATACGTTCATACATGCAGGCAGAACACAGTATACAAAATAATAAAATAAAGCTTTTTAAAAAAAGAAATACGAAACAGAAGCTAATTAAAATGGAATATTTTTTAAAAGTTTATTTGTGGAGTTGTGTGTGTGTATCTGTGTGTGTGTGTGTGTGTGTGTGTATGTGTACTCGCACACACCATGAATATGCAGGAGCCTGTGAAAGTCAGAAGATCCAAGAGATATCAGATCCCCTGGAACTAGATTTACAAACAATTGTGAGCTGCCATGTGGGTTCTGGGACGGGAACACAGGTCCTCTGAAAACAAGTGTTGTTAACCACCGAGCCACATCTCTAGTTCCAGAACTTTTCGCTTTTTTTTTTAAATATTTATTTATTTACTTATTATGTATACAGCATTCCTTCCATGTATGCCTGCAGGCCCGAAGAGGGCACCAGACCTCATTACAGATGGCTGTGAGCCACCATGTGGTTGCTGGGAATTGAACTCAGGACCTTTGGAAGAGCAGGCAATGCTCTTACCCTCTGAGCCATCTCTCCAGCCCTCGCTTTTGAAAGCAAAAGAAAAGAGACACAACAGAGTAGTCTGGTTGCTTGTTTGGCTTTTAGCTCTCTCTCTGGATTCCTTGCAGGGTCAGACAAACAACGCCATCAGCCTGGGTGACTCATTGGGCTGTTCTGTCGGGCCTAGTGCTAGAGCTCAAGCCAAGCAGCAACTTCCTGTGAATTTCATTGACACGATGAGTGTGCCCTTAAGAGATGAGTTGTTCCTAGCATCTATGTCAGATGCCTCATAACCACACTGTAACTCCGGTTCTAGGCTATCCAGACTCTTAACAGCTAAGCCAACTCTCCAGACCCAACAATAATTAATTAATTAATTTTTGTTTGTTTTTGCTTTCAAGACCAGATTTCTCTGTCTTGGAAGCCTGTCTTGGAACTAGATCTTGTAGGCCAGGTTGGCCACGAACTCACAGAGATCTGCCTGTTTCTGTCTCCCGAGTGCTGGGATTAAAGGCGTGCCCAGCTAATAATAAATATTTTAAAAAGTGATTAGGAGCTGGAAATAAGGTTCAATGGTTAAGAACACTGACTGCAGCCAGGCAGTGGTGGGCACACATTTGATCCCAGCACTTGAGAGGTAGAGGCAGGCAGATCTATGTGAGTTCGAGGCCAGTCTGGTCTACAGAGCTAGTTCCAGGACAGCCAGAGATACACATAGAAACCCTGTCTCAATAAAACAAAAAGAAAAAAGCTGCAGGTTGCATATGATATACAGGCAAACATGGGAGCAAAACTCTCATACACTCAAAATAAATTTAAAAACAATTTTTTCAATAATTTATTTGTTTTTATTTTATGTGCATTGGTATTTTGCCTGAAAAGATGTAAGAGTGTTAGATTCCCTGGAACTGGAGCTACAGACAGTTGTTAGCTGTCGTGTGGGTGCTGGGAATTGAGCCCAGGTCCTCTGGATGACCCATCAGTGCTCTTAACCACTGAACAATCTCCAGGCCCAAATTTAAAAAAAAAAAAATTAAAGAGGGCTGTGGAGAATTGCTTAGTGGTTAAGAGGTCCCAGGTTCAATTCCCAACACCCAAATGGTGTTTCATAAGTGGCCATCAGTCCAGTTCAAGATATACACGATACATAAATATACATGTGAGCCACACATAGACACACAAAATAAACTAAATAAACCTAAAAATTTTAAACCTGGATGTGACTGTGTATTCCTTTAATTCGAGCACCCTATGGGCAGAGAGGCAAGGGATCTCTGTGACTTTGAGGCTAGCCTGGTCTAGGACATCTAGGACTACATAGTGAGATCTTGTCCCAGAGAGGGGTGGAGGCTAGCCTGGTCTAGGACATCTAGGACTACACAGTGAGATCTTGTCCCAGAGAGGGGGTGGGGACAGAGACAGAGAGGAGATTAGATTTAGCTGCAAGGAAAAGCTCTTCTTGTGATACCTCCTAGGCAACTGGTTGTGTAAAGATGAAGTTAGAAGTCTCCTTCTCAGAGGAACATGGCTATAGGAGTAGCTACTGACACTCTGGCTGAGGAGTGGAAGGTAGTGGGATCTGAATCAGTGGTGGGAACATAAACAAGGTCTTCCCATGAAGCAAGGTGCTGTTGAGTAGACTTTCTTATTATAGACGAAGAGAGAGGAGTGGCAAGGGTATTGGAGGGTGTGGCTCCAATCAAGAGTGTTCGGAATTTGGTTATTGTAAAAAGGAAAGGGTCTCCAAAGGGCTAGCAGAATCTGAAAACTTCTCCATCTCTCTAAAGATGATGTCCAACAGCATATTGTCAGGAAGCCCTTAAACAAAGAAGGTAAGAAGCTCAGGACCAAACCCACAAAGATTCAGTATCTTGTTACCCAACATATCCTGCCACACAAATGCCCATGTATTGCTCTGGAGAAACAAAGAACCAAGAAAAATTAGGACGTGGCTGCAGAATTTGCTAAACTTGTAGCCAAGGAAATTAAGGGAGCCAAAGAAAAACACCAGGAACAGATGGTCAAGAGACGTAGGTTGTCCTCATGAAAGCTTCTGTTTCTATGTCTAACTCTAGTCAAAAATAAGTCTTTAAGAGTAACAACTAGGGCTGGAGAGATGGCTCAGTGGTTAAGAGCATTGCCTGCTCTTCCAAAGGTCCTGAGTTCAATTCCCAGCAACCACATGGTGGCTTACAACCATCTGTAAAGAGGTCTGGTGCCCTCTTCTGGCCTTCAGGAATACAGACAGAATGTTGTATACAAAATAAATAAATAAATATTTAAAAAAAAAAAGAGTAACAATTAAATGGTCACAGCTTGGGGAGGGGGAATAAAATTATTAAATTCACTAGTAAATGTATGACGTCGGACACAATCACCGTAAGTGAAGTAATCCAAACCCAGAAAGACAGATTCCACAAGTTCTCTCTTACATCTGGATATTAGCTTTATATCTCTGCGTATGGGTATTTAAATTGAAACACCCACAGAAGGCAGGACACTAGAAAAGGCCAATGGGCAAGCGGTAGGGGGTCTTCAAGGGAAGGGGTATGGAATGTTGGTACTCTAAAGGGGTATGGGATGACACTGGTAGCAAAGGGGAAAGAATAATGGCACCGGGAGGGTTAAATACAGTGGGGAAGGGAGGACAGGGTAGGAGAAGGGGTATGGGGGAGAATAATTAACAGGAAAGTCATAGATTATAAACTAGTCATGTAGCATGGGGCTGAGAAAGCGAAGTTAATCAAAAGCCTATGAAACAAGTAAAACAAGTCGGGAGAGGATGGAAGAGAGAGACCATGAATCATGACTACTTCCGTGATCCGAAGTAACACGCGAGCGCCCTTCCAATTGAGCGGAAAAGGCTCCCAAAGGGTGTGCTTGTCACTCCCCGGCTCTGCTGCAATTCTCTTGAGATTGAGCAGTCCCCAGATTACTTCAGTCTCTACTCGCTTTCCATCACAAGTCCCATAGAGGTCTTTCTGGGTATTTTATTTCAACCCTCTCTCTGCAAAAGTGTATATCCCCTATTTTCTTTAACCCTAGAACTGATCCCCATTCGTCGTTCAACTCATTTTCCTTCCTTTCTCTCCCTCACTACAGTGAAAGCTTCATTAAAAACAGTGGCTCTCTTGCATGGCTGCACCCACACAGTCTCCATAAAGGCTGACATGCAGAGGGACAATGAAATGGAGCAAAGAATTAGCATTATTCCCGTGCCCAAAATGAAATAATCAGCTTAAAAATCAGCACAGCTTGACAATGAAAGTCTGGGTTAATATAAGCAATCACATTCCATATTCTGAACACCGAGGACTGTAGCATGCATGTTTTATATCTATCAGTCTGGTCCACTCAGAAGACAGACACAGCACAATAAATTGAAAAGGAAAACATTCAAAATGGACCATTACGCAGGCAACATGGAATAGTACTTGTTGTAGAATATAATTTTAAGCAGCATTATTTTTGTCTATGCTGTGGAACATTTGTTTTAATGCTGTAAAGATGCATTGCTTTTGATGATGGTGCATTTGTTTAACTCTACGAGGCTGTGATTATTTGCCTGTCTAAAACACCTGATGGGCTAATAAAGAGCTGAATGGCCGATAGTGGGACAGGAGCAAGGATAGGTGGGGCTGGCAGGCAGAGAGAATAAATGGGAGAAATCTGGGAGAAGGAAGAAAGAACAGGAGAACAAGGAGAGAAGCTGCTAGGGGCCAGCCACCCAGTCAGCCAGTCACAGAGTAAGAGCGAAAGTAAGACATACAGAAGTAAGGAAAGGAAAAAGCCCAGAGGCAAAAGGTAGATGGGATCATTTAAGTTAAGAAAAACTACTGGAAACAAGCCAAGTTAAGGCAAGGATTTATAAGTAATAATATTTATAAGCAATAATAAGCCTCTGTGTGTTTATTAGGAGCTGGGTGGCGCTCCCCCTCCCCAAAGAAAGTCAAAAGGCTAAAGAGCCAAGAGAGTAAAACATCTATCAACAGTAGTAATGCAGTAATGCAAGCAGAGTAGCTAGGAGCAGGTAGATAGATAGATAGATAGATAGATAGATAGATAGATAGATAGATAGATAGATAGATAGTAGATAGATGCAAGTTCAGTGAGGTGGCACCTATATATTTTGGGAGCTCCAGTAGCACCTACATCCCACATTGGACTGGTTCTTCGGAGTCTCAGACAACTTCTGAAACCTCTCGAACGCTGCTGCAGCTTCCTTAACTTGTACTGCAGGTGGCCTGCCCTGCTGACTCCAGGCAAAGGCTGTGAGAAGTTCCAGTGTCACCAGGGATTCCTATAACTGCTGCCAAAGATACCAAGGCAGACAGATGCCAAGAGAGCAGTCTGGAAAGTTCTTGACCCTCCTAATTCTTCCCAAACAGTTCTACCAACTGGGGACCAAGCATTCGAATATATGAGCGTATGGAGCTATTCTCTCTCAAACCATCACTTGATCTCATTAACACAACTATATTACTCTTTTGACACTTGTTACAGGACAGGGCTGCTTGTTCGTCCCAGCCACCCAAAACCAAAATAACCACACAGAAACTATATTAATTAAAACACTGTTTGGCCCATTAACTATAGCTTCTTATTGGTTAACTCTTACATCTTAATTGAACCCATTTCTATTAATCTGTGTATCACCACGAGGTCGTTTCAGCACGTCTATCTCTGATGTTGGATCATGCTGTATCTCTGACTCTGCCTTCTTCCTCCCAGCATTGAGTTCCGTCTTTTCCACCTACCTAAGTTCTGCCCTATCAACAGGCCACGGCAGTGTCTTTATTCATTAATAGTGAACACATCACACAGTGGGGACTCCCACATCAGACACTGGTGCTAAAAGAACCTTACAGACAAAAGACGTTGATCATACCATACTTCATGGGAATCTGAAGCCAGCCAATAGCTCCCTCAAAGGCAAGCAAAATAGCAAGCTTGGAGGTTCAGTTCAGCTAGAATATTAATTAAATGTCATTATGACAATGAAATTAATTTGAAGACTTATCATCCACCTCAGTTGAAGAAATTCTTTCCCTAAAGTTTTTTTAGATTTATTTATTTTATGTGTGCGAATGTTTTGCTACATGTATATCTGTAAGTCACATGCATGCTTGGTCCCGGAACTGGAGTCACGGACGGTTGTGAGCCACCATGTGGGTGCTAGGAATTGAACCCGGATCCTCTGCAAGAGCAACAAGTGCTCTTAACTACTGAGTCATCTCTCCAGCCCCGAAGAAACTCTTGAGAACCCCTTTTTGCAGAAGAGCATGTCTTGAGAAGGCAATACTTAGGAGAGCTCAAAGCGTTGAGTAAGCTGAAACAGAAGGACATGTAGCTGGAGAAGCAAGAAGGACAGTCCTCAGAGGTCATCCAAAAAGACTGGAGCAGAAGGAACTGAACTCTGTGTTGGAGGGAGACCAGCAAGGCCAGACTGGCCAGAACAGAGAGTCTGGTGCCAAACTTCCTAAAGGAGACATTCCTCCCTCTGGAGAGTCACAGAACTTCCTGGCCCATCCTCAGTGATTAGAGAGTTCATTTCAGTGGAGAGAGTCGAGAACATGATGAAGTAAAATTCAGAGTCAGTTCACATTCAAATACAAAGTTAATCCACCTTCAAATGCAAGGAGCTGAAGCAGAGGAGCTATGCTACCCAGCTATGGGCTCAGTCTCTGACAAACACTGCAGAAACTATCAACCAAAGACAGATCCTGTGCTCAGCTAGTACAGACAGGGTTGGGTACAATATATGATACTGCCACCACCACCATTGTGTTGTTTGCTTGTTTGAGACAGAATTTCAAGCTACCTCAAACTTGCTAAATGGCCAAGGACGGACCTTGAGTTCCTGACTTCTCTCTCTACCTCCCAAGTGCTGGGATTACAAGAGATCACCACCACGCCTGGTTTTCTGCAGTATTTCTTGTACGCTAGGTAAGCTATCAGCTGAGCTACATCCCCAACCTTAAAGATGGATGTAGTTTTTTTCTTTAAACTTTTTTTTATATTTATTTATTATGTATACAATATTCTGTCTGTGTGTATGCCCGCTGGCCAGAAGTGGGCGCCAGACCCCATTACAGATGGTTGTGAGCCACCATGTGGTTGCTGGGAATTGAACTCAAGACCTTTGGAAGAGCAGGCAATGCTCTTAACCACTGAGCCATCTCTCCAGCCCAGATGGATGTAGTTTTATGTACAGGTGGGTACTCGGCTGCTGTAGCTTTATATACTTGCTTCCACGAGCCAAATCTCATTGGACAGTAAGTATATTTTAGAACTGCTTTTGCTGTTTTTCAGCAGTGTTTGTATAAGATGGCCACATCTTTCATTTCTTTCTTCTGAGAAGGAATTATGCGAAGGATGACACTCCCTTAGTTGGTTGGGCCTTTGATCCTATGTTTTAATACTAGATGGAAGCTAAAATGTGATTCTAGATTCTCAAAGGAAAATGATGTTAGGGAAAGAGCACTGATTCAGAAGGAGTTAGGTCTAAAGATCTACACTACAGTATGCTCTGCCTGTGGTTGTAATCATGAAAGTAGCAAGCAGAGGAGCCGTGGGCCCTGGTACTGATGGGCCTTCTTATGCCTAGCCAAATGCAGCAAGCAGGAGCAGCAGCAGCAGCAGCAACACAGACATTGCCAGTCATGCTTATTGCTACAAAGGCTGCAACCAGTATATGACTTCACCACTGGTGTAGCGTTTATGTGTAAATGACAGCAAGGAATGGGCAACAGAGTAAATTCCAGATAGAGGAGAAGCCAAGGCAAGAGCCTTTTCATCCTGTCACAAAGTGCAGCAGAGTTTTTTACAGCATATGCTGTTTAAGGAGAGATAGGGTCACTCTCTTGACAACCCTATTAGAAGATCCCAGTAGCATTCCAAATTTAATATGGTCATTCCTTACATTAGAAATATGGATAAAAGTAGCTTACTTTGGGGCTGGAGAGATGGCTCAGCAGTTAAGAGCATTGCCTGCTCTTCCAAAGGTCCTGAGTTCAATTCCCGGCAACCACATGGTGGCTCACAACCATCTGTGTGCTGGGATTATAGACGTGTGCCACTGTCACCCTGCCTATTTTGCTTTTCTGATCTTCAGTTTTAACCCCAGTATCTGTCTCTGAGTTTTTATCATTCGTGCCACATCATAGGAGACTCTGATCCTTCAAATTCTCATATAACTTTTAGTAAGTGGTTAAAGATTCCATAAAGAGACAGGGTTTGGAGATCATATTCATTTCCATCTGTGGTTGATTTCTAGGTAAAGTGGTGTGATTATTTTGCTAAACCTTTTCTAGTGCCCTTAATCTCCAAATGAATGGTTTTGGTTTTGTTGAGGGCGTCTCCAGTAGCCCAAGGTAGCCTCAGGCTTACTTTGCAGCCAAGCATAACCTTCAACTCTTGACCTCCCTGCTTGGCTTTCCAAGTGTTGGAAGTACAGGAATGCACCATATGCTTGAAAAGTAATAATGGGTACTGAACTCAGGGCTTTGAGCATGCTAGTCAAGCATGCTATTTGCCCACAGTTTCCTTAAGTATCCTCAGTAAAGGATTTATTTACCTCAGGGAGTACTGTTGGTAATAGCACAGTTTATTGACTGGGAATGGCAGAAGCAATTTTAATGCCATTTATTCATTACTAATGCCAAAGATGTCTTGAACTCTTATATCCTGCATTATTGGCATTCTGCATATCTATCTAATTTAATATCCTGCTGGGGTACACTTTGCCAGGCTCAAGTTCTTTAATGTTATTTGCATAAATTCTATAGTATTAAAGCTTGAAGCTAGTCAGGTAGTGGGGACTCATGCCTTTAATCCCAGAGGCAGAGTCAGGCAAATCTTTGAGTTTGAGGCCAACTGGTCTACAGAGTGAGCTCCAGGCCAGCCAGGACTTCACAGAGAAACCCTGTATCGAAAAAACCAAAACAATAATTTTTTTTTTTCTTTAAAGGTTGAAGCGACAGGGGATTTGCTAGGAATCGGTTGGGCCCTGAATTTTAAACCATCTGACATTGTTTTTTTTTTATATTTATTTATTTATTATGTATACAATGTTCTGTCTGTGTGTGTTCCTGCAGGCCAGGAGAGGGCACCAGACCTCATTATTACAGATGGTTGTGAGCCACCATGTGGTTGCTGGGAATTGAACTCAGGACCTTTAGAAGAGCAGGCAATGCTCTTAACCGCTGAGCCATCTCTCCAGCCCACCATCTGACATTGTTATGGAGCATGTTCATCTCTTCTTGCCAGTAGTCCAAGAAAATATGCTTAGATGTTACTAAAGGCCATGTATGTGTGAGCCCGCTTTCATGCCAAAAGCTTGTCATTTGTGCACAATTTCCATAAGATCTCTCTGGTAGGATTTGTTCGCCTTGCTGACTGCTGCTGGGTAAAAACAGTCCAGGGCAGCAATTCTCAACTTGTGGGTCATGACCCCCTTGGGGTCCCATATCAGACACTTAAATTATGATTCATAAAAGTAGCAAAGTTACAGTTATGAAGTAGCAATAAAATAATTTTATGGTTCGGGGTCAGCACAAAAAGAGGAATTGTAACAAAGGGTCGCAGCATTGGGAGGGTTGAGAACTTCTGGTCTAGAGAGAGGGAAGGGCAGAAGCAGAGATGCTGACAAGTGCTCTAAAAATAGTGGGACCCACACTTGAAGGCACATTGTAGGGAATTTAGACTTTACTTGAATATAGTAATCTTTCCTTTCCTTTAAGTCACATAATCTCTAGATCTACCTTTCTTTCTTTCTTTCTTTCTTTCTTTCTTTCTCTCTCTCTCTCTCTTTCTTTCTTTTTTTCTTTCTTTCCTTTTTTCCTTTTTTTTATATTTATTTATTATGTACACAATATTCTGTCTGTCTGTATCTCTGCAGGCCAGAAGAGGGCACCAGATCTCATTATAGATGGTTGTGAGCCACCATGTGGTTGCCGGGAATTGAACTCAGGACCTTTGGAAGAGCAGGCAATGCTCCTAACCACTGAGCCATCTCTCCAGCCCCCTCCTTTTTTCCTTTTTTATTCCCTTTTTCTACCCCTTGATTCCTGGACCTGTGTATCCTGGCTATCACAGAAACTATACTATATATTGGATGCTGATTCAAAGCATATATTGACTTCTGGAGAACCCTACCCACACTCTCCAGGCTGCTATCACCTAATTGGAACTGTAACTGTGTCTTTGAAAGGCCATTTTTTTAAAGATTTATTTATTTATCATGTATACAACATTCCTTCCATGTATGCCTGCAGGCCAGAAGAGGGCACCAGATCTCATTACAGATGGCTGTGAGCCACCATGTGGTTGCTGGAAATTGAACTCAGGACCTCTGGAAGACTAGTCAGTGCTCTTAACCTCTGAGCCATCTCTCCAGCCCCCATTTTATCTCTCTATCAGGCTTCAGGATGATGGGGAACATGGTAAGACCAGTGGATTATATGATCATGGGCCCACTGTCATATTTCTCTGGCTGTGAAATAAACTCCTTGATTTGAAGCAATAGTGTGTGAAATACCATGACAATGGATAAGGCATTCTATAAGTCCATGGATGGTGATGTTGGCAGAAGCATTATGTGCAGAAAATGCAAATCCATAACCAGAATAAATATCTGCTTCAGTAAGGACAAAATGTTCTTTTCATAGAAGAAGTAGTCCAATGTGGTCAACCTGCCACCAGGTCATTGGCTGGTCACCCTGGGGAATGGTGCCTTATCTGGGGTTAGGTGTTGGTCTCTGCTGTTGGCAGATCTGGCGGTCGGCAGCAGCTGTAGTTAGGTCAGCCTTGGCAAGTGGAAGGCCATTGTTGTTAAGCCCATGCATCATGCCTATCTCTGCCACCATGGCCACTTTGCTCACAAGCCTGCTGAGCAATGACAGGAGTAGCAAGGAAAGCAGTGGACTGTCCACAGAATGGGTCCTCCTACCTACTTGATTACTGACCTTCTCCTAAGCTGATATCATCTTTTGGTGAGCATTTACATTGGAACACAAGCAGCTTCACATTCCTTGTCCCTTTGGAGAGATCTATCTACAAACTTCTTCCCCAGATGTCTTCCAGTATTCCAATGATGCTCTTCCCAAGTTTCTGGTCCATTGGTTGCAGCCCTGAATCAGTGAACAATTGCACATATGCCATTTCTCCTTCCAAACAAAATGTAACTGCAGGTGTACCACAAGAAGTTCTGCCCACTGTGGAGATTTCCTTTGTCTTTTGTCCCTGAAAGGCACTGTAATACTGCAGCTGTCTACTTCTGGGTGATGCCTGCCTGAGTAACATTTAGAGCCATCTGTAAACCAGACCCTAGTCTCCTTTTCCTCAGTCGGCTAATCATAGGTCACATCCCATGAGAATACTGGTGCATGCTTGGCAGCAGAGGGCATTAGTTTTTTTTTTCCATGTTTTAATTTTCTATTTTTTAAACAAAAAATAACAAATTAAGATGTAATCAGACAAAACAAAAATCATCACAGTGAAGTTGGACAAGGCAAACCAACAGAAGGAAGAGCCCCAGGAGAAGGCACAAGAATCAGAGACCCACTCAAACACACACACACAAGAGTCCCATAAATGTACTAAACTGAAAGCTGAAATATACACGGAAGACCTGGTGCAGACCTGTGTAGGCTCGGTGATTGCTGCTGCAGTCTCTGTGGGTTCATATGAGCTTTGCTCAGTTGATTCAGAGGGCTTTGTTCTCCTGGTGTTCTCCATCCCCTCTGGCTTCCCAACTCCTTCTGCCTCCTCTTCTGCTGGATTCCCTGAGCCACGGGTGGAGGGATTTGATGGCAACATCTCATTTAGTTGTGTGTCCCAAGGTCTCTCCCTCTTCAAAATGTCTGGCTATGAGTCTCTCTATTTGTTCTTGTAAGACAATTCTGAAGCCATTTCTGACAATTCTGAATCCTCTCAGCCTCTGTGCCATAGTGCTTCCCCTCCTCCCCTGGGAACGAAGGACCTAACAGCTACACATGCACGTACTCAGTTCCTGAACAATTACCCATATACGTATGTTTTGATTCGGTACCCTGGGAAACGGAGTCAAAATGACCTCTTACCTCATCTGATCTGGCAACAGCTCTCCAGTCAATTATTGGTAATAGACCTTTTGAACAAGCCAATCAGAATAGTCAAAGAACAAACCCCCTTGCTTCTGTGGCCCCTTTAAAAGTAGACTGTATTCGAGGTCTCTCGGCTTCCTGAATGCTGGGGGACCCTGTCATGACAGAATTAATAAAATCCTCATGCTTTTGCATCGGCCGTGGTGTGTGAGGTGGTCTCTGGGGGTGACTCTTCCTTGGTGTTTGGACGCTAGAGTCCAACATTCTCATCTGCTGTAGGAGGAAACCTCTCTGACTATGGCTATGAGTATAGCAGAATATCATCAGAGCATCAGAGGTCATTTTATTGATTTTTTTTTTTGTTGGCTAGTAGTGTTTGGTTTTGCCCTATCTCTCTGGACTATTTTGTCTCTGGTTCTTGGTCATCCAAGAGGTGTCTGGTGTGGGTTCCTTCTCTTAGAGTGGGTTTTCAATCAAATCAGACATTGGTTGGCTACTCCCCCAAACTATGTGTCATGATTGCCCTAACAGATTTTGCAGGCAGGACAGATTGTAGATCACAGGGTTTGTGGCTGGACTGATGTCCATGCTCCTCTTTTGGTAGCCTGCAGAGTACCTTCCTATACCAAAGACACTAGAACAAGGGGGTGGAAGTTCTATGTAGGCACTAGCATTATCTCTCCATGTTGAATGAGTTGTAAGGGTGTTATCTTCAGCAAAGGGGATTTGCTATTTTATGGAGAGCTACCTATTGTCTTGCCAATAGCCTAGATTTTTTGTGGATTTCCATGGGACCCTTTTGGTCAACCACTCAATTAGGTATAACCCAGTCCTAGTAATGGAAGTCTAGTTTGGTGACCAGAGATGACTAGTTGGGGCCCCATCTCCCTCATTATTTGGAGATTTCACTAGGATTGCCTTCATATATTTTAGGGAGTTTCTACTGTACTACATTTCCCTACCTTCCTCAGATGCCCCTCAATTCTGTCTCTCACCGCATTCCATCCCTTAGTCCCTCATCCCCATGTCCACGTGACCCTCCCATCTCCCCAACCCGATCCCCAGTCCGCCCACAAAACTTATTCTATTTCTCCCTGTCAGGGATATTTATGTGTTCCTTCTAGTTCTTTCCTCCATGCCTAACCTCTTTTGATCTATAGGTTATAACTTTGTTATCATTTATCTAACAGCTAATATCTACATATAAATACATACCGTATTTATTTTTTTGGGTCTGGGTTACCTCGAGATATTTTTTTTCTAGTTTCATCCATTTGTCTGCAAATTTCATGATGCCATTTTTTTTAAAAAAATGTGTAAATGTACCACATTTTCTTCATCCATTCTTCTGTTGAGAGAGCTAGACTGATTCCAATTTCTGTCTATTATGAATAGAGCATCAATAAACATGGCTGAGCAAGTGTCCTAGCGGTAGGATGAATTGTACTTTGGGTATATGCCCAGTGTGGTATACCTAGGTCTTGAGGTAGATTGAATCCCAAACCTATATAGATTTTCACAGTGTCTATACAAGTTTACCCTCCCACCAGTGATGGAGGAGTGTTCTTCTTGCTCCCCATCCTCTCCAGCATGAACTGGTACTTATTTTTCCTGATCTTAGCCATTCTGACAGGATAAGATGATAGCACCATGCAAGCGCTCTAACATCCAACATCTAGCTACATCCTTAACTCCCCATGATTTAACCTTAATGAAGAGTGAAATCATGTTTGCAGGAAGATGGGTGGAACTAGAGACCTTCCTGTAACATGAAGCCAGACTCAGAAAAACACTTGTTATTTGTTATTAACATCAAGTTATTTATTTATTTCACAGAATCCAGACTTAAGGAGAGGAGAAAATTTTATGAGACTAGAAAGGTATCTCATTGGGAACAGTGGAAAGCAGGAAAAAGACAGGAAGAGGTAATGGGGCCTGGATAGGATCAAATTACATTACACACATGTATAAAAATGACATAAGGAAACCAGTTGTTTTATTTAATTACTATATACCAATAAACTTTAAAAAATTAATCTGGGCGTTAATGCCCAGCTTTCTGATCTCAGCTACTCAGGAGGCTGAGGTGGGAGGATCACAAGTTTAAGGTCAGCTTGGGTCACTGGTTGATCAAAACCCTGCCTCAAAATAAAGTGCTTTAAAAGGGTTAGAAGCATCGAACACTTGCAATCCCAGCATTTTGTGTGTGTGTGTGCGTGTGTGTGTTTGAGGAAGGAGAACGGGTGTGAGTTCAAGGCCAACCAAGATCTCTGTCAAAAAAACAAAAGAATAGCAGGGTGGTGGTGGCACACACCTTTAATCCCTGCACTCCAGAGGCAGAGGCAGGTGAGTCTCTGTAAGTTTGAGGCCAGCCTGGTCTACCGAGTGACAGCCAGGGCTGCTAAACAGAGCGACCCTGTCTTGAAAACAAATACGATATGGCATTTATATTAACATGTGTTTGGTCTTTTCTTTGTGTGTGTGTGTGGGGGGGAGGGCAGACAGAGGGATTGGGAGAAGGTCTCATGTAGCTCAGGCTGTTCTAGAACTAAGAACGTACAAGGATGGCCTTGAACAACGGATAATCCTGCCTCTACTTCCACTAGAATCACAGACAAATAGCTCATTCCTGCCCCCACCCACTGCTAGAATGCATATGTGCCACTCCACCCAGATCTGAACTCCAGTCTTCATGATTAAAGCACTTTATCCATGGAGCTACCTTCCAGCCCAAGAAAAATACCCTTAATCTGACAATCAAAAAAGATTGACCCCTGACACAGTAGCACAGACCTGTAATTCTAGGGCACAAAAGATGAAGGCAGGAGATTGAGGCTAGCCCAGGATACATGATGAGCCCCCATCAAAACAATGTTTAATATTACCCGTTCACTTTCCTAGGGGTGAGGACTTAAGTTCATTCTCTTAAGTTTGTTCTTTTTATTTTTTTTAAGATTTATTTATTATGTATACAACATTCTGCCTCCATGTATGCTGACACACCAGAAGAGGGCGCCAGATCTCATTACAGATGGCTGTGACCCACCATGTGGTTGCTGGGAATTGAACTCACGACCTGTGGAAGAACAGCCAGTCCTCTTAACCACTGAGCCATTTCTCCAGCCCTTAGGCTTATTCTTTCAGAAGGCCCAACACCTAATAAAACAGCCTTTCCTCTTCTCAAGATTGTCAGTTCCGATTATTTTTGTAGCTCTTGAGATTCCAAATCCCCCCCCCACCCCAATACATTTAAGATACAGAAAAAGGGGGTTGGTGAGTTGGCTCATCAAATAAAAGTGTTTATTAGCAAGCTTAACAATCTGGGTTGGAGGCCTGGAGCTCGCATGGTGGAGAGAACCATCTTCCTCAAACTTTCTGACTTACATTTCTTTTTCAAACACACACACACACATACACACACACACACACACACACACACACACACACGTTAAAAAGTTTGGAAAAGCTGAGTGTGGGGCACATGCTTTTAATCCCAGCATTTAGGAGGCAGAAGCAAACAGACCGCTATGAGTTCAAGCTCTAGGACAGCAAAAGCTATATCGTGAAATCCAGTCTCAGCTCCGTCCCACAACAACAACAACAAAAGAACGAAAAAATTTAAAAGAAAGATTTCTGTTATGCATAGGTGAATTCTTTCCTAGCATACTGTTTAGTTGAGGATGAATTTCTGATCCTTCTGCCTCCACTTCCCAAGCGCATGGCCCTCCATTATGCCTGACTCTTCTGAAAGATACATGTATACGTAAACATATAGATATTAATAGATGCATTATATAGTTTTTACATAAATATATTTTAATTTTTATATTTATGTATATATATAAGTATAAAATCTTTAATTTTTAAACAGGTTCTTTCTATGTAGCCATGGCTATTCTGGAACTTGCTGTGTTTATCATCAGGCTGGCCTTTGAACTCAGAGATCCACCTGCCTCTGCCTCCCAAGTGCTGGGATTAAATGCGTGCACCACCACACCTGGCTTGTTTTGTGGAGACATGAACGGTCTTTCTTCATAGCTCTGACTGGCCTGGTATTCATTATACATCCCAGGTGGGTCTGGAACTCACAGCCATTCTACTGCCTCAGACTTGTAAGTGTTGGGATTACAGATTTGTGTTGACTAGGTTTTCTAGAAAAGAGAAGCTTGGAGGTAGCCAGCATTTCAGAAGATGTATGTAGCTTTGGAGCCTGTCCTGGAACTAGCTCTTGTAGACCAGGCTGGCCTTGAACTCACAGAGACCCGCCCGCCTCTGCCTCCTGAGTGAGGGGATTAAAGGTGTGTGCCACCACTGCCCGGCTATTTTTTTTAATATTTATTTATTATGTATACAATATTCTGTCTGTGTGTATGTCTGCAGGCCAGAA
Organism: Microtus obscurus; assembly: GCA_963919715.1. NCBI lineage: Eukaryota > Metazoa > Chordata > Mammalia > Rodentia > Cricetidae > Microtus > Microtus obscurus. Next base: position 1,416,875 of record CAWTZC010002327.1, on the reverse strand, counting down.
GAGGGCACAGACCTCATTACAGATGGTTGTGAGCCACCATGTGGTTGCTGGGAATTGAACTCAGAACCTTTGTTTTTCTTTTTTTTTGGTTTTTTTCGAGACAGGGTTTCTCTGTGGCTTTGGAGCCTGTCCTGGAACTAGCTCTGTAGACCAGGCTGGTCTCGAACTCACAGAGATCCGCCTGCCTCTGCCTCCCAAGTGCTGGGATTAAAGGCGTGCGCCACCAACTCAGAACCTTTGTAAGAGCAGGCAATGCTCTCAACCCCTGAGCCATCTCTCCAGCCTTTTTTTTTTTTTTAATCTTTAAACTTTTTAGATCAAACGGAAAAAACGACACCAAAGAGCAGAGCAGGGACCCCACTGAGATTGTTTGTAGCTGGATCTCACTCTACTTAAATTCAACACTTCTCAATATTTATGCTGCAAGTGCCCGTGATCAGGCCACACAAAATTAAAGTCATTTTAGGAGGTCAGGTGTGGTGGCGCACGCCTTTGATCCCAGCACGGGAGCCAGAGCTTGGCAGGTCTCAGTAAGTTTTAGCGTGGCGGCAGTAGAATTTAAATCTCTATGGAAGATATGTGGGTGGTAAAAGTGTTAATGAGGGAAGGATTTCGTCTCAAGGGTGGGTTTCAAATCCTCCTAAACCGGGCTGAGTACTCAGTGTGTGTATTTTTTGCTTTTGTGACTAGGTCAGTTTGAGTTGGAACTGTGGATCTTGTCTACTTCAGCCTCCTGAATGCTGGGATAGAGGAGTGTACCACCATGCTTAACGGACCATAATTCTTGAAAAGGAATCTTTCTAAAAATAAGGGTTCTTCACGAGGAAAAAAAAAAAAGTTTTGGTGGATTGTTGACAATAGTGTCGAAGTTGGAACCCCGCGTGCTTCGTGTATGCTAGGCTAGTACTCTGCTTACCGAACCCGGCCTGGGCCGACTTAGCATTTTTTATTGTTTTAAGGTTTTTTTTTTTTTTTTTTCTTTTTGAGACAGAATCTCATTCTATAGCCCTAGTTGGCCTGGAGCTCCCCATGTTGACCAGGGGACCTTGAACAACTCATCTGCCGGTCTCGGCGTACTCCATCTTGGGAGTAGGGAGTAAAGGCATGAGCCAAGGTCCTGCAAGGTCCTGCTTCCTGGACCTTCTGGGCATTTAGTTGAGACAACTCTGCCGGGCGTGGAGCGTGTTTAGAGGCACGCGGAAGGCTTTTCATGAGAAAAACCGTTCCGTAGTGTAGTTTCCCCTACACCTGTGGAAAGCCGAGCGAAGCTCACCCTCCACACCTGGGGTCAAACCGAAGGAAGATTCTAGGCAGCGGCCTGAATCTGAGGAATCCCAAGGCCGAAGGGCGGTATTCTGAAATCTGCACATCAATACCGCCCTTTTCCAGGCCTTTGTTATGCACGACATTGGCCTCCCCCACACTTCTTTGCAGAGAAATGTGCTAGAGGAAAAAAATTGAGCTGTTATCTGCTAAGCTCACAGCCCAACGCTTCAAAGTAGGCACCCTTGAGGGGTGCCCGTGACTTACCCCTAGGGCTCGGGCGTGTGGCTTAGAAATAGCTGGGGTTGCAAGGCGCAAGGCTCAGCATTGGACCCCCAGGAAACAAAAAACCCAACAACAACAAGCCTAACAGCCTGCCATCGACTTTTCAATCAAATTGGCTCGCTCATTCTAGAAAGCACCGTCCTTGGGAGTTTGCAAACTTGGTCGGCGGAGGAGACCAGGATTGGATCAGGTGGAGTCGAGCGCCCCCACCCACCCCCGATTTCCAGCCCCCGCCCCCGGGGTTACTCCCCCCCCACCTGAAGGTGACCCAGGGGGCGGGGGCGGGCGGCAGGCCATCGAGCAGCCCGGCGCGCCGCCGCCGCCCGTTGGATTGGCTCGAGTCTCTCCCGCCAGGCCTGCCCGGCTCCCGCGTGCCGCTGTGGGCCCGCCCCCCGCCGCCATCTTGGTCGTGGAGGAGCGGGCGGCACGCGTGAGTAAATAGCGCGAGTCGGGAGCGGACGGCGGCCCTGGGCGGAGAGCGGCGGAGCGGACTTTCCGCGTGGGGTGAGGCGCGGGAGGGAGGCTCGGCCGGCGCTGCCTTTGCCCCCTCGTGGCCGCGCCGTCCTGAGAGAAGCGGCGGCGGGAACCGGGTAGGCGGACGGGCGGGAGGGCGGCCTTGCGAGCGCGCGGCCGGCGTGCAGGTGAGGGCGCCGCGCGAGCCGTGCCACCGGTCACCGGTGTCTTCCGGCCTCGATTCAGGGTGGCCGAGATGACGGCCGCGGGTCGCAGCCCCCTGGAGCCGCTCCTGGAGACTTGGGAGGACCCCTCGGCGTCTCCCGGCGAGCAGACGGACGCCTACCTAACTCTGACCAGGTGAGGCCGCCCGGGTAGACTGAGCCGGGGCGGGGATGCGGGGAGCCGTGGGGGGACGCGAGCGGGTAGCGCGGGGCGCCCCGGGCCATGCCTGCCAGGTGACGTTGCGGGGCGCAGCGGCGGCGCCTGAGGGCTTCTTGGGGAGGCGCTTTTTTTGTTTTGTTTGGCTGGCAAGCGGGAGCTTTGAGGAAAAGTTTGAGCTGGGAAGGAGTTTGAAGAGAGCCGCGCTTCTCCCGGCGAGCCCCGGACGCGGTGCGAAAGTTGGCGGCGGTCCGGGATGGTTTGCTGTAGTTAGGGGCAGGGGGTCCCCGCTCGCCTCCAAGTTAGGATCCTGCGGACGCCTTCTCGGGGTTGAGGGTGTAGGTGCGCAATCCTTCAAGTCGCTCCCAGAATTGTTCCCTCCTCCCCCGTTTAGACAGGGTTCTCCTGTGTCATAGCCTTGGCTGTCCCGGGGACCTGGTGGCCTCAACTCTGAGATCCTCCTGCCTCTGCCTCCGAGTGCAGGGATAAAAGGCAAGCGCCACCTCCACCCGTCTACTTACCCCCCTCCCCATAGAGCCAGGAACCTGGTTTTTACTTTATTTGAAAGACTACAGAGATTTTCTAAAATTTTGCAAATGACCATAAAATTAGAAAATATGTGACTAGAGAAAGGGATAGTCATTCCCTTTTCTCTTCTAAAAGAGTCAAAAATTGAATAAATTGTGCAAGTTATCACTTATTCGTTCTTTTTGGTTTTTCGAGACAGGGTTTCTCTGTGGCTTTGGAGCCTGTCCTGGAACTAGCTCTTGTAGACCAGGCTGGCCTCGAACTCAGAGATCCCCCTGCCTCTGCCTCCCGAGTGCTGGGATTGAAGGCGTGTGCCACCACCGCCTGGATCAAGTTACCGTTTATTTTTGATTAGTTTACAGTATGTTTTCTATAGACTCAAAAGCATTTTTAAGGAATTGATTTTTTCCAAGGGCTTGAAAGCAATCTTCAGAAACTTAAAAGTTCGTAATATTGGATACCAGTATCCGGAACGTGAGCTACAGGTGGTTGTGAGCCACCTGACAGGTGCTAGGAATTGAACGTGGGCCCTCTGCCAAAGTGGTATAAGTTCTTAACCACTGAATTACCTCTTCAATCCTGAAATTAATTAATTAATTTATTTTCTTTTTTTGTTTTTTCGAGACAGGATTTCTCTGTAGCTTTGGAGCCTGTCCTGGAACTAGCTCTTGTAGACAAGGCTGGCCTCGAACTCTCAGAGATCCGCCTGCCTCTGCCACCCTGGCAGAGATTAAAGGCGTGCGCCACCACTGCCGGGCTTCTGAAAGTAATTCTTAAAAGTGATTACAGTAAAAAAAAAAAAAAAAAGTGATTACAGTACTTTTCTGTTTGTCCTTTTTGCCTAAGCTTGTGTTCTGTTTCCTTTTAAAGTCGTATGACTGGACAAGAAGGAAAAGAAGTCATTGCAGAAATTGAGAAAAATCTTCCTCGGCTCTATACAGTTTTAAAGGTCTGTGTTTAATTTTGAATCTTTGGGATTCCAGGTGCAACTCCTGACTGTCTTTCCAGTAAATGATTCTTCACTTGGGGTCTAGCATCACCCAGTACATTTTTAACCCCGAATACACCATAGCAGCGGTTATATTAACAGGATTGCTCTCTTTTTTATTAAGTATGGTTCACCAGGTACTGTTAATTACCTTCTGTGTTCTCTCAGTTTAATTTCCGTACTCTAGGGCCTCTGGCATGCTAGTGAAGTGCTTTCTATGTACTATCAAGCTATACCCGCAGCAGGTCAGGAAACTGGTTTGTTTGCTGAAGTCTTCAGGACTGCCTTAATTCAAAGCCTAAAACAGTTGTCACGGATAAAATCTCTTTGCTTTTTGCAAGTATACAAGTATGTTATCTGAAAATGGCAATTATACATGTTTTTGGTGGAGCAAGGGAGTTTTTGAGACATTTTTCCAGTAAAGCCGTGGCCTTAAGCCAGGTAGTTAGGTGATAATCCTGCCTCTGCCGCTCAAATATTAGGATTATAGGCTGGGACTAGCAAAACCCACAGTACATGTTAATTTGTTTTCATTCATGATCAATTTTTGATAATTATACTTGCTTGAAAAATTATTAAAATTATAGTTGGCTTGCTCCTCTTTTATTTAGTGGTCATAGTTACTATCGGGCAGTCTGTAGTCTTAGCCTCTCCACCACTTAGTGACTTCATGACGTGCCATCAACACTTTTCAACAAATACTTTGTTTTTAGAATGAAAATATTGAATTAAATATCCCAACCTCATTGAAATTATTACTATTTTTTTTGACAGGGTCTCTAGTCCAGGCTTGCCTTGGACTTCTATATAGCTGAGGATGACCTTGAACTTCTGATCCTCCTGCCCCCCTCCCCAGTGCTGGGATTACAGGCACGTGCCACCATTTTGCATTTATGCAGTGCCTGGGATTGATTCCAGGGCTTCATGCATGCTAGACGAGTACTATACCAACTGAAAAGTACATCCCCAGCCCCAAATTTCTTCATTTTTTTTTAACTTTAGGATTGAGATAAAATGCCTGATATATAGCAGATACTTGGGAATTGCTACACTGCAACTGCTTCCCTCTCCTAGACTTAGAAGAAGGCATTGCTCCATTCTAAGCCTAGGATGGCATCTTTTCATTTGAGACTTCGCTTACTCATTGTTTCCTGTCTAAAAATTTTAACATCTTTCATTTGTTGGCCTTTTCTTTGTTTTTGCATGAGATGTCATCTTTTTTTAAAAATGTTCTTTCAGTTGATTTAAAAAATTTTAATACCTGCATGTATGTCTGTGTACCTGTGCTTTGACCATAGAAGCCAGAAGAGGGTGTCAGAACCCCATAAATTAGAGTTAACAGGCAGGTTGTGAGCTGCCATGTGGGCACTGGGATCCAAATCATTCTACCAGAGTAACTGCTGAGCTATCATCTTTCCAACCCCTTTCAGTCGGATCTTTTTCTAGTTCCTTCTCCTTTGCCAGACGTTGCCTGTTTTCACTTACTCCCAAAAGGTTGCCTGATTGATTGGATTAAAATGCATTGAATTTGGGTTGTAGTTGCATTTGATTCTAGAAACGGTTTCTCTGCTGTGAGTGTTATTTTGATTTTGTAGGCTCACATTTCCAGCAAGAACTCAGAATTGAGTAGTGCTGCTCTGCAAGCCTTGGGATTTTGCTTATATAATCCCAAAATTACCTCAGGATTATCAGGTAGGTAAAATGATTATAGCTATTGATATCTGTTAAGTTTAAAGTATAGTTTAATGCAGTTAAAGTACTGTTATTTATGGATTAATTTTACAATTTGTAGTTTTTCCCCCATTTAGGAAGGTATTTACTTGGTGTGTGTGCACCTACACTCAAGGTCAGAGAGCAACTTGGAGTAGTCCATCTACCAAGGGAGTTCTTGGATTGAATTTATTATCATTATGCTTAATGACAAGGGCCTTTCTGGCTTAGTCTTGGATTGGTCCCAAACTGTTTTTTTAGTAGGACACACACACACACAGCCCTACTAAAAATTAAATATTTATTTATTTATTATCATTATTTTTTTTAAATATTTATTTATTATGTATACAATATTCTGTCTGTGTGTATGCCTGCAGGCCAGAAGAGGGCACCAGGCCTCATTACAGATGGTTGTGAGCCACCATGTGGTTGCTGGGAATTGAACTCAGGACCTTTGGAAGAGCAGGCAATGCTCTTAACCTCTGAGCCATCTCTCCAGCCCTTTATTATTATTATTATTTTGCATTTTCTAGACAGGGTTTCTCTGTAGCTTTTTGGTTCCTGTCCTGGAACTAGCTCTTCTAGACCAGGCTGGCCTCGAACTCACAGAGATCCGCCTGCCTCTACCTCCCAAGTGCTGGGATTAAAGGCGTGTGCCACCACCGCCCGGCTAAAATTAAATATTTAAAATTACATGCATATTCTACAAAAATTGTGTGTGTGTGTATGTGTGTATATATACACATATATATAATTTTTCCCCTTTTTGGTTTTTTGATTTGTTTTTTTTTTTTTCTTTTTTTTTCGAGACAGGGTTTCTCTGTGGCTTTGGAGCCTGTCCTGGAACTAGCTCTGTAGACCAGGCTGGTCTCGAACTCACAGAGATCCGCCTGCCTCTGCCTCCCGAGTGCTGGGATTAAAGGCGTGCACCACCACCGCCCGGCTCTTTTTGGTTTTTTGAAACATGGTCTTCTTATGTTACATAGCTCTGGATGTCCTAGAACTTGCTCTCTAGACCAGGCTGGCCTCGAACTCCACTCCTGAGTGCTGGGATTAAAGTTGTGCGCCACCACCACCCAGATAGAGTATATTTTTTAAATTTGAAGTTAACAGTAATTTATCTGATTCATGTGACAGGCATATTTCCTAAGGAACTTAATGAGATGAAGAGGTCTTGTATACTATGGTAAATGTTAGTTTGGAAGTGGTATTGAAAGTATAGAGCTTGATATTTTCCAGGTGTTAAGTAATTATATTGCTTTATAGTCTGCAATTGGAAAGGAAACCTACAGCTTGCATGTTAAGAATTGAGAGGTGGACAATAAGGATATCGTGAAGTTATTATCTTCCCCTCAGTGAAGTGTTGCAGTTTTTTTCTCCTGCATAAGACTTGTTAGCATCCGAATGACAGTAGTTAATTGAGTTGAGATAAAAGGTTTGCAGTCTGCTGCTGTCTGTTTTCTTTACCTTCTTCTGCTTTTTTTTTTTTTAGAATTTATTTATTATGTATACAATGTTCTGTCTGTGTGTACGTCTGCAGGCCAGAAGAGGCCACCAGACCTCATTCCAGATGGTTGTGAGCCACCATGTGGTTGCCGGGAATTGAACTCAGGACCTTTGAAAGAGCAGGCAATGCTCTTAACCACTGAGCCATCTCTCCAGCCCTACCTTCTTCTGTTTTAGTCAGGATTCCCCCCCCCCCCCCCCCCCAAACTGGGTTTCTCTGTAGCTTTGGAGCCTGTCCTGGAACTAGCTCTTGTAGACTAGGCTGGTCTCGAACACACAGAGATCCGCCTGCCTCTGCCGCCCGACTGCTGGGATTAAAGGCGTGCGCCACCACTGCCCAGCTTTAGTAAGGATTTTGTATTTTGACAAGAATTGTGATATCTGTTTCTGCAGATTGTCCGCAATCATGTCACACATAAGAAAAAGGAATTTCAGCCGGGCGTTGGTGGCGCAGGCCTTTAATCCCAGCACTCGGGAGGCAGAGGCAGGTGGATCTCTTGAGTTCGAGACCAGCCTGGTCTACAAGAGCTAGTTCCAGGACAGGCTCCAAAACCACAGAGAAACCCTGTCTCGAAAAACCAAAAAAAAAAAGAAATTGGAATTTCTGATCCCCTCATCTTTGTTGTTTTTATTTTGTGTTTGAGATTTTAAAGATTTTAAACTATGGTACATAATTGAAATTAAAACTTGTGTGTTTTTCAGAGGCAAATATTCAACAACTGCTTTTAACTTTGAATGATATCATTAAGAGTTCAGACAAAAATGTGTGTACCAGGGCACTGTGGGTATTATCCAAACAGACATTTCCTACTGAAGTTATTAGCAAAATGGTGAGTACTGGGGCATTGGAATTATATGCTAATAAAACTGTTCTGCCTCATTTGATTCGTGTGTATTTGTTCTGTCGTTTAGGTATCCAGTATTATTGATTCATTGGAAGTGCTACTAAGTAAAGGAGAGATACATTCTGCTGTTGTTGATTTTGAAGCATTAAATGTTATTATAAGGTACGCAGTTTGTTCTTGTATAAATTTTTGCTTTGGGGTTTGTATATATGGTGAGATAAGATATTAAACAATGGAGTTGGCAGTTTGCTACCAAGCCTGACAACCGGAGTTCAATCCCTAGTACCCATGTGAAAGGAGAGACCTGTTCCCGCAAGTTCTCTGACCTCCAAGCACTCTGGATGTGTAGACATAAATGCTGGTACATGTACACATACGCACACAGGAAAAAAACTCAAGAGTAAGGTTCCGTGCGGTGGTTGCGCACACCTTTAATCCCAGCACTCGGGAGGCAGAGGCAGGCGTATCTCTGTGAGTTCGAGACCAGCCTGGTCTACAGAGCTAGTTCCAGGACTGGCTCCAAAGCCACAGAGAAACCCTGTCTCGAAAAAACAAAAAAATAAAAAAACAAAGGTGAATATCCTTTAGACCCACACCAAGCAAGAGAAAGGTAATAAGATGAAAAAAATTTGTAGTTTTTTTCCCCCATTTAGGAAGATATTTACTCGGTGTGTGTGCACCTACACTCAAGGTCAGAGAACAGCCATCTACCAACGGAGTTCTGGGATTGAATTTATTATCATTATGCTTAGTCCTGGAACTAGCTCTTGTAGACCAGGCTGGCCTCAAACTCTCAGAGATTCGCCTGTCTCTGCTACCCTAGTGCTGAGATTAAACAAACAAAAAAAGCGCCTCCCCAAGAAGCCTTCGGGCATTGCCGCTGCACCCCGCGGCGCTTGGTCTCCTCTGGCTGTAAGTTGCTGTTCGTTGCTGTTCTTATTTTTTATTGAAGTTGTCTTGGCTATATTTCTGTTGGTAATATATTTAGGTCCTAAAAAATTGTAAAGGCTTTCAGAATCCTAAGTGAGCTAGCCAGGTGCATTTTTTTTTAACTTATTTATTATGTATACAGTATTCTGGTGCCAGAAGAGGGCACCAGACCTCATTATAGATGGTTGTGAGCCACCATGTGGTTGCTGGGAATTGAACTCAAGACCTGTGGAAGAACAGCCAATGAATGTTCTTAACCTCTGAGCCATCTCTCCAGCCCCCCAGGAGCATTCTTGCACTTCCTCTTAGACATGCTGGCAGCACAGTTTACATAGTTTAATTTTCTAAGTTTTCTTTAGTTCAGCTGTTTGCTTTGTTGTGTTCTGGTGCTATATGACTGACTTGATAGATTATGATCACCTTAAATAATGTTCAATTTGATAGTATAGTTATTGTAATTACAATTCTTGGTTTGTACATACTTCTGTGCCTTTGTGGAGGTTAGAGGGCAAATGAAGGATTAAGTTCTTTTCTCCCACAGTGTGGGTTCCAGAGATCAAAACTCAGGTCGTCAGGCTTCCCAGCAAGCACCTTTACCCATTGAAGCATCTTATCAGCTTTGACTTGGAAACAAAAGTTGTTATCTAAGATGAAGATTGTGAAAAGTCTAGAAGTGTCCTTCCTGAAAGTTAGTGGTAGAGTGCTTTTTAAGCATGAGGTGCTAGCTTTAGTCACTAGTGTTGCAAGAAAAAGAACATACTAATCAAAACAGAATTCCAGGGCATATGCACATGGGCAATACAGATGTATGCAGGTACAATTTAATCTATTTCTCTGTATACACTTTGTTATTTCTGTACAAATGATACATTTGAGATACATACATTTTGAAATAATTCGGTCATGTTATCCTGTGTGCTCACTTTTCTGGTAATTTCTTTTGTAATGTTAGGGAGTGATCAGAGCATATTAGCTAAATGCTCTACCGCTTAAATCGCATCCCAAACCAGATGTCCTTTTTTTTTTTTTTTAAATTTGAGACAGCCAGGCAGTGGTGGCACACGCCTTTAATCCCAACAGAGGCAGGCGGATCTCTGTGAATTCAAGGGCAGTCTGGTCTACAAGAGCTAGTTTCAGGACTGGGTCCAAAGCAACACAGAGAAACCTTGTCTGCAAAAACAAACAAAAAATAAATAAATTTGAGACATTTTCACCAAGTTGCCTAGGGCTGGACTTAAGACAGCATGTAGTTGAGGTAGGCCTGGAAACTTGTGATCATAACCTGTTGAACAGTTGGATTTATAGGCCTGTATCACCTGGCTTTGCTTCCTTTTTTTTTTTTTCTTTTGGGTTTTTCAAGACCACCACTTGACCTGGCTTTGCTTCTTGATGATTAACTTGACCTCGGGGGGTTTTTTTTTTTTTTTTTTAAGTTTAGTTACTTATTTCTCTATTGTAGGCTAATTGAGCAAGCCCCAGTTCAAATGGGAGAAGAGTCTGTGAGGTGGGCCAAATTGGTCATACCATTAGTTGTTCACTCGGCGCAAAAGGTCCATTTGCGAGGAGCCACTGCTTTGGAGATGGGGATGCCGTTGCTGCTCCAGAAACAACAAGAAATAGCCTTAATTACAGAGCACCTTATGACTACTGTAAGTGTTGCCTTTTGTAAATTTGCTGAATTATATATTGGTGGCTTTTACCTGGAGTTTAAAATTCAGCCTGAAATCAGCTACTAGGTGATAGTGGCACACGCCTTTGATCCCACTACTATGGAGGCAGAGGCAGGTGGAGATCTGTGAGTTCTAGGACAGCCTGGTCTACAGAGCTAGTTCCAGGACAGTCTCCAAAGAATCCCTGTTTTTCAAGCAAAACAAAACAACAAATTCAGCCTGAATTATTATTGTAGTTACACCATGACTGACGAGTTTAGTTTTAAATCAAAACAAAGATTTAGGCTCAATGGTAGATTGCTTGCTTAGCATGCACAGTGTCTTGTGTGCAGTCTTAAGTATCAGAAAATCAAATGTAGAAATGTTAACATTCCAATTACTCCTCCTATAAGTTAAGTGTTGTAAATTTCTGAAAAGGGAAGACTTGTAATGGATTCAGTTGTTAGTATAGCATCTCAGTCGATAAACATTTAATGCGTATAAGCTCATGTAAATGTAGTTTCCTAACTCCTGTTTCAGGCCTTAACTTCACCAACCTCTATTCGTCACAAAATCTGTTGAGCATTTGTTTTTGTGTGTGTATGTGTGTTGAGGTGAATTGTTTTAAAGGCATTGTTAGTGGTAATGTGTAAACCTGTGAGGTTTATTTCCTACCGTAACAAAACAGATAAGACATAATAGTATAAAGAAAAGGTTAGAATTAGACATGAGCAGTGAATAAACATATAAGAATTGACTGTAAAATGATAATTATTAAGTATAATTAATAATAGTGTCAGTTCATTTTAGGTGAGAAAGTCATGAGAGCCAAGGGCCCCTTTGTGCACCCAATTGGTTTTCAGGGAATGTCATAGGGTTATTTTCTTCAGTGGAAGAGAATGACAGATACAGAGCACCTAATCACATAGGAATAGGACTTGAGGACTATTGTAAGTTGGTTTTTGTTTGGAGATAGGATCTCATTTTATAGGACTGGGTAAGTTCTGAGTGGCCTGGAGCTCTTTGTGTACACCAGGCTGGCCTTGAATTCAGACTTTCTGCCTCCTGAGTCTGGTATTAAAGGCATGTGTGACCAAGCCTGGTTTATTATTAGGTCTTGACTTTTCTGTGTATGTTTGTGTTTGCATGGATACAAGCATGAGAGGCCCAAAGGACAATCTCTGGTGTTCTTCAGGCACAGTTCCCTAATTCCCCCTCCCCTCTCTTTTCTAAAGACTATTCACTGGCCTGGTACTTGATGGATCCTCTTTTTTTTTTAAGATTTATTTATTATGTACACATTTTTAGCCTCCATGTTTGCCTGCAGGCCAGAAGAGGGCGCCAGATCTCATTACAGATGGTGTGAGCCACCATGTGGGTTGCTGGGGAAGAGCAGTCAGTGCTCTTAACCTTTTCGCCATCTCTCCAGCCCCTGATGGGTCCTCTTTTCTCCATCTTTCCAACTTTGGGATTTCAAACATGTACAATTTTTTTTTTAAACAAAGGTTCTGGGGATCAAATCTAGGTCCTCCTGCTTGTCTTGCAAGCCCTATACCAGCCCATGAAGTTTATATTGGTACCATGATTTATATGGAATGCCACATGTTAATTACTTATTGCTTTGATGTAATATTTAGAAGAATATGCATAGACTCTCAAGAACACCAAGAAAAACGAATAAGCCTGAGGAAGATTTCTTTAGGGTGCACATTTGGTTAATTGGTACCATGCATGTTTTTAATCATGAACTTTATGGCGGCAGGCGTGTATAGCAGAGTGTATGCTGCTTCTCACAGTGTGCGGCACACACCTGTAATCCTGAATTTGAAAGGCATTGATCTCTGAGTTAAAGTTGGTTCTCATTAGCATGTAGGAGGAGTTCTCTGTCCTGCCACCCAGCTCCCAAATCATGATGTGAAGATTTATTATTAATTATGAAAGCTTGGCCAATAGCTTAGGCTTGTTTCTAACTAGCTCTTATACCTTAAATTAACCTATTTCTACTTATATATTATTGCCTCGTGGCTTTTACCTCTCCTCCTGCCTTACTTCCTCTGCATCTGGCTTGTGATACCGTTTGTTCTACCCAGCATCCTCTATGCCCTGAAAATCCTGCCTACTGATTGGAGTTCAACTTTTTATTAAACCAATCTGAGTGATACATCTTAACAGTGTACAGAAAATTATTCCTCCACAATAGAAAGTAATAGGTCATCCACACCAGTATAGTGGGACTTCATCTTGAGAAAAAAATCAAACTAAAAGTCATAATATTGTACTGGAAGCAGAGAATTGGAAGGAGCTATGGAAAGATCCCTTAAGGCTTTCTCTCACTAATGTGCTCTCTCCTCATAGGCCAGTTTTTATTACTAATTCTCCACATAGACCGAGCTATACATTTGAGTGAAAACGTTTATTTTTTTTAAATTTGCTTTTCAGATTTATTCTGTGTATATTGTGAGTGCTAGGATGTACATGCTTGGGTGCAAGGATATACATGTTTGGGTGCACATAGGATCAGATGATAGCTTTTATTTTTGGATACAGTTTCAATATGACATTCATTGTGTATACCAGATATATCTTGAATTTACAGAGATCAGCTTGCCTATGCCTCCTGAGTAATGGAATTAAAGATATGTGCCACCATGCCCAATAAGAGGGCAAATTGGGTGTCTCATTGGTAGGCTTGCAGATGGTAAGGTTTGAGCAGTAAGTGCCTTTGCCCACTGAGCTGTCTCATAGGCTCTTGAACTTTTAGACATCTGTTACTATGAAACTTAGTGTAAGAAGATCACTATAGTGTCATTTGAATTCTAGTTAATCATGTGTGTAATAAAGAATAATGTGGATGGTCAGATGAACATGAAACTGGTATTTGTAGATTTTTTTAACTATTAGCTTCTTCACATTGCTATGCTGTAGCTTTTGCTTTCTGTGGAGGATGTGTTTGTTCACATTTGGAAAGGTTATTTGGTTCAATAAATTAATGCTTGAAAATTTTTTAGACTTGTGGATATTTTTGCTTTTTGAAGTATTGATAATACTTTTAATAATTACCTTTGTTTACAGAAATTAATCTCAGAACTCCAAAAGCTGTTCATGAGTAAAAATGAGACTTATGTATTAAAGTTGTGGCCTTTGTTTGTCAAACTTCTTGGAAAGGTAAGTACCACAGATAAAGAACTAGTTGATATTTTCATAATTTGAATATGCCAGAATTTTTACTTTAAGAGTATCCCACACTCAGGCTGCTCTGGAGCTCACCGCTCACCACCATAGCACAAGCCCAGCTTATGTGTGGGTGTGGTGTGCATGCTTATGTGTGCATTGATGCACATTAACGTGCACATTCATGTGGAGGCCGGAATTCAGCTTCAGGTGGTGCTCATTAAGTGCCATCTGCCTTTTTTTTAAATGAATGATGTGTGAGAAACGACACCCATCAGACTCATTGGGACTCCTTGAGGGAGTTGTTCATACCTTCATTATAGGCTCCCAGTGAACTCAGGGTGGCAGATCCACCTGCCTCTCTGCTGGTGTTAAAGGCATCTGTTACTATCTCCTAACATCTGTCTTTGAGGCAGGCTTCTTTCTAGCAGTGGGATTACAAGTCTTTGCCACCATGTCCGGCCTTACAACAGCATATGTGGTGTATGTGTTATATGTACGTGCACTCACAGAAATGTCGGTGTGTATGTGAAGGTCAAGGCAACTTTGTTAAGTTTTTCTTTCCTGCTGCTGGAGATTAAACTCAGGTTTTCAGGTTTTTGTGCTGAGCCTTCTCACGGGCCTTTCTGTCCAGAGTTTTTTTTTTTTGAGACATGCTCTTATTATGTAGTCCTGTCTAGGCTAGAGCTCTGTTCCTCAGAATTACCTTGAAGGCAGATTTGCCAGCTTCTGCCTTCTATATTCAACCACATCCAGCTGCCTAGCTTTTGAACCTGGGTTCTGAGGATTGATTTAATTTGGGTCCTCATCAATGCACAAGCACTTTATTGAACAGCTGTCTGTTTCCCCCATACCTTTAGCTTATTTTTAATTTGCTTAAAACATCCTAATTACTCATGTTAAAGGTCTTTTATGTTGTAAGCAATGTGACCTTTGTTTACTGATTATGAGCCAAGAACATGGTATCAAGTGAATAAATGAATTATTTTGATGCGTTTTCTCTTTTCTTAGGCCTTGCACCGAAGTGGGAGTTTCATCAATTCTTTGTTACAGCTGGAAGAACTGGGCTTCCGTAGTGGAACACCCATGATTAAAAAGATAGCTTTCATTGCTTGGAAAAGCTTAATAGATAATTTTGCTTTAAATCCAGGTATGTAAATAGTTTTAAATTCTTTCTTCTTTGTCTTTCGTCCAGCAGTACTGGAGTTTGTTAAAGTGAGTTTATTCTGTCTTTTTTTGGCACAGTAATCTTTTACTTTATCCATATTTCTTTTAAGATATACTTTGTAGTGCAAAAAGACTCAAGTTGTTAATGCAGCCTTTGAGTTCCATCCATGTGAGAGCAGAAACATTAGCATTAACAAAACTAGAAGTCTGGTGGTATTTACTGATAAGACTCGGACCTCAACTCCCTGGCAACTTTGAACAGGTAACATCGTAATTATTAACCATTAACTTAGATTCATGTGTCTTTGTAGTTTTTTGTTTCCTGTGACAGGGTCTTAATTTTGTTGCACTTTGCTGGGCTGGAACTCCCTATGTAGATCAAGCTGGCCATTAGAAGTATTCACCAGCATGCCTGACATGTGTCCTTAAATTCTAACCGTTCTAATTTCAGAAGTGTTTTTTTGTTAGGTATCTATTTTAGAGGTCTTTTATTCTTTATTGCACAGTATTCTCCAGAGGCCTAAGATGGAGTACCCATAAACCTTTAGTCAGCAAATGCCAACATACCAGTGTAGAATATTCATTTAAGAATTATCTCATTTGTTCTATGTATTGGTGTTTTGTTTACATAATGTAGCGTATTTGTACCCTCTAATGCCAGAAGAAGCTATAGATCTTTGAACAGGGGTTATCAGAGTGTTAGTACTACGGATGTGGGGAATCCAATTTAGGTCCTGGAAGAGCAGCCAGTGCTTCATTGCCTAACCATCTCCAGTGTTTTATGTGTTTTGCCTGCGTGTATGTCTACATTACTTTTGTGCCTCATCTCAGAGGTGACCAGAAAGGTGTTTGTTGAATCTCTGGGATTGGAATTAAAGAACCATCTCTCTAGCCCTGTCTGTCTTCATATTTTCTAATGTTACTTTTCCCAGAAGCTTTGCTCAGCAGGGGTTATATTGCTTAGTGGTAGGGACTATGATTAGACTGTACCTAACTATTTGTTTAATAGTCAACAACAAAGAAGAATTTAAAAACTTAAAGTGTGGGGATGTATATAAACTGACAGGATACTTGCTCATTATGCTTGTTGCCCTAGAGTCAAATTTCTGGACCACAAAAAGTGGAGTGTGCTGGTGCATGTCTTTATCCCTAGCACCCAAGAAGTAAAGGCAAAAGAAGATGTATGTTGAGTTCCAGGAAAGCCTGGGATGTAGGCAACCTTGTCTGGGGAGGAAAACTACAACAAATGCACCAGTGGCACATGCAACTAACTCAGAATTTGTTTGCCAAAGTTAATGTGTGCAATTTTGTTTAGAATATAGAACTAACTAAAACACATATCCCAGGCAAATACAAGTATAGAAATCTTGTTCTTTGCCAAGTTGTGGTGGCACATGACTTTAAATTTAGCACTTGAGAGACAAGAGGCAGGCGGATCTCTTCAAGGGCACCTGCCCTCAGTGAGTTCCAGGACAGCTAGAGCTAGACAGAGAAACCCTGTCTCCAAAGTAACCAAACAAAACCAAAAGAAAAAGAAAACTTGTCTTGCAGTTCAGATTTCTTTTTTTTTTTAATACCGATGTGTCTCTCCTGGCCTGGAACTTGAGTCATGTTTAGATTTAAAAACAGTTTTGTGTTTAGAACGTAGAAGATCTTAAATTTTTAATTGATCTGATCTATCTCCATATCAGGAGAATTAAGATTGCTTCTTGAGAAAATATATATCTTGCTGGTGGTGACACATTCCTTTAGCACTTCGGAGGCAGAGGCAAGTGGATCTCTGAGTTGAAGGTCATCCTGGTCTACAGAGTGAGATCCAGGGCACACAGGACTGCACATTGAAATCCCGCCTCAAAAAAAGGACATAACTTGTAAACCTTTTACAAACTTGACAATGAAACTATTGCTGTTTTGTCTTTTCATCTGTTAGGTTTGTGTGCCTTTGATTCAGAGTACAATAAGTGTTGATAGTGTTGCTTCACCACAAGGCAGTTCATCTCGAGGGACGTCTCCTGGCTTAAGTCCACTGAATCCACTGACTCCTGGCCATAAAGGTGAGAGAAAGAGATTTCCTTTTTTCTTTTGAAAAGTCTTTGAAGGAGTGGTTGCACTTTCATCTGGTGTCCTTTAAGCAAAAAGTTGTTTTTGTTTTTTTGAGACAGGATCTCCTATAACTTAGCCTGTCTCAGAACTTGCTGAGGCTAGTCCTAAATTGCTGATTCAGGACGACCTCTACCTTTCAAATATTGGGATAGAGGGCACACCTTTAATGCATTCTTATCTATGCTCTTTGTTACTGATTGTTAGTCATTTTGTTACTGATTTTGCAACTTTTTTTTTTTTAATATTTTTTTATTTATTTTGTAATGCAGTTAGCCAGAAGAGGGCACCAGATCTCAATACAGATGGTTGTAGACCACCATGTGGTTGCTGGGAATTGAACTCAGGACCTTTGGAAGAACAGGCAATGCTCTTAACCGCTGAGCCATCTCTCCAGCCCTGACTTTGCAACTTTTAAGTGGATTACTTGGGTGGTTGGAAAATATTTTTTTTCGGTTTTCTTTTTATCTTTGTATATAGCCCAAATTTGAATTCCCCCCCTGTTATTTAAGACTGATGAGAGCTCTTTGTGTTTTGAGACATGCTCTCACTATCTAGTTCTGGCTAGCCTGGAACCCACTGTGTGGACCAGCCTGGCTTTGAACTGACAGAAGTCTTCCTGCAGTTGTTGGGATTGCAAAGGTGTACAGTCAGACCCAGCTCATTTCATGCTACACGAATTGATTGCCAATAAACAACTCGGAATGACTACGAAAGTAGCAAAAACTTGCTTGCTTGCATTGAAAATGCACCTTAAAAGACACTTAAAGTGGCCTTAGAAAGCAATTATTTGTCTTTAATAAATGTCATCCTTTTTCAGCGTTTTAGATTTTCTATTCAAGTTTCAGAAAGGCTTGAATATTAATTTGAGGATGTCTGTCATGTTTCTGAAGGTATATTGTATTGCTAGGAAATATAACTTGAATGATTTTGTATTTGTTTTAAAGGAGTTCCAGCAACACCACGCATGAGTCCGAGTTCAAATATTGGTGGAATGGCTTCAATCCCTTCCATTCAGCTTTTGGGACTGGAAATGATACTTCATTTTTTGTTGGGTCCAGAAGTCTTGAATTTTGCTAAGCAACACAAGCTTGTATTAAGCTTAGGTATTTGTTTTGGAAATCATTTCATGTGTTTGAAACAATCTAAAACTTAATGTGGTGGATGAAGGAGAGACCTTGTTCACAACAACTTAATAGTGATTGTTGAGTGAAATAAGTATAAATTTATGTAAAATCTTTTTTTAGATATTTTTTTTTTTTGAAAATTTTGCTCCATAAATCTTTGACTTGATTGTCTTATTTTCCCCTTTAGAGCCACTGGAGTACCCACTAATCAGCAGCCCTTCTTTCTTCTCTAAGCATGCTCATACACTTATCACTGCTGTTCATGATAGCTTTGTTGCAGTTGGAAAAGATGCTTCAGGTAAGTTTAGGATTATTATTATTATTACTGTTATTTTTTTTTTTTTTGAAACAGGGTTTCTCTGTAGTTTTTGGTGCCTGTCCTGGAACTAACTCTTGTAGACCATGCTGGCTTCGAACTCACAGAGAACCGCTTGCCTCTGTTTCCTGAGTGCCGGGATTAAAGGAGTGTGCCACCACCTCCTGGCATAAATTTAGGACATTTTAAACTCAAAAGTTTCGTTTATTTTTTTTTAACTATTTATGTGTTCCCATGTGTTTGGCCCTACACGTGCGACAACACATGGGGATGTTGGAACAACTTTTTAGTACTCAAGTTCCTCACCATGTGGGTCCTGAGAATTTAGGCTCTCAGGTTTGGAAGCAGGAACCTTTACCCATTGAGCCATCTCCCCAGCCCTTTAAAGAAAAGAAAAAAAAATATTACTGAGTTTTGGTGTGACATACCTTTATGTCACAGCACTCAGAAGGCAGAGAGAGGTAGATCTTGAGTTCAAGGCCAGCCTGGGCTGCAGAGCCAGTTCGAGAACAGCAAGGGCTACACAAAGAAATCCTGTCTCAAATAGCAAACAAAACCAAATATTTATTTGTGCACTAAAGTTTATTTTTTTCCTTGAAGTAACTTGTATTAAACCATTATAACTGGCAGATAGGAGTGGCTGACAGCACTGGGGAGGGAGAGGCAAGCTAGTCTGATATTTGATGCCTGCATTGTCTACCTAGCATGTTTCAGACACTCAAGACTACATAGGAAAAGAAAATAATTGGATTGTACTAAGAGATAGATAATGCATAATAGAGGTGGTAAGACAGGAAGACTGCCAAACGTTTGATGCCATCCTAGGCAACAAAGATACCGTGCTTCAAAATGAGTATGGTGACAAACATGATCCGAGCATTGCAGAAGCTGAGAAAAATGGGTCACTCACTTAAGGTAGACCCAATTTTCGAACATAGAGCCTGCCACCCAAAAATAAGTAGGTAAAATAAAGCATATTATTTTCTCCTATTATGCATGTATGTGTGTATTAAGTCTTTTTCCACGGCACATGTGAAAGACGGGACAAATTTTGGAAGTTCTTTCCTCCACTAATGTCAGTTGTGTCTCAGGATTAAACTCAGGTTATCAGATTTGGCAAAAGTGCCTGCTGAGACATTTTATTTTGTTTTGGTTCTTTTTATTTATTTTGTTTTTAATAAATAAAAGGGTACTGTTTATTTAATAAACAAAAGGTGTAGCTGTGGAGTCTAGGCTGGGGAAATTTGTATTCTTTGGAAATCATCTGACCTGAAACCAGTGGTAAGTCCTCTTGTCTTTGACTTAGAGACAGGGTTTCTATGCAGCTTTGGAGCCTGTCCTGAAACTAGCTTTTGTAGACCAGGTTGGCTTTGAACTCACAGAGATATGTCTGCTTCTGCCTCCTGAGTGCTGGGATTAAACCCGTGCGCCACCACTGCCCGGCTTGTCTCTGACTCTAGTGAATGGATAAGTGTGTACACCGGACATGACTTACCATTTAAATCATTGTTTTCCTTTTTGCAGTAGTGATGGGCAGTCAACGTAGAAAATACAGATAAAAGTGAAAACATTGATTCTTTGTTATAGGACAGGCCCATTGTTAACATGTCCTTTTTAAAAAGGCTTAGCCGGGCGGTGGTGGCGCACGCCTTTAATCCCAGCACTTGGGAGGCAGAGGCAGGCGGATCTTTGTGAGTTCCAGACCAGCCTGGTCTACAAGAGCTAGTTCCAGGACAGGCTCCAAAACCACAGAGAAACCCTGTCTCGAAAAAAACCTAAAAAAAAAAATAAAATAAAAAGGCTTAATTTCTATAAAGAAAGATTGAAATGTTTTTTTTTTTTTTAAATATTTATTTATTATGTAAACAATGTTCTGTCTGTGTGTATGCTTACAGACCAGAAGAGGGCATCAGACCTCATTACAGATGGTTGTGAGCCACCATGTGGTTGCTGGGAATTGAACTCAGGACCTTGGGAAGGGCAGGCAATGCTCTTAACCACTGAGCCATCTCTCCAGCCCGAAATGGTGGTTTTATAAATAGTCAAGTTCTCAATTTGCTGTTAGTATAAGGAACTGCAGAATAGGTTTTGCTTTCTTGTTTTCTTAGAGTTATTTTATATATACGAGTATTTTGCCTGTGTATGTATGTGTACTAGAGCCTGGTGCTGAAGGAGGTTAGAAGAGGACATCAGATTCCTTGAAACTGGAGTTAGTTAGACATGGGTTACTAGGAACTGAACTTTATCTTAAAAAGTTTTGTTTCCTTGACAGATGCCGTAGTTAGTGCTATCTGGAAGGCGCTAATTAGCTTGGTGAAGTCAGTTACTGAGTCAGGTAAGCACTATTACATTGCTAAGTGACCTTCACAGCTGCAAGTGCAGTGCTTCACTTGCCAGTGTAAACCTTATTTGTATTATGTTTATGAAATTAATCTTTTAATCCTTTAACAAGTTGCTTAAATTGTTTAATTAAAATAAAATTTTCATAGCTCTTAGTAGATATACTCACCTAAAACATGTTTGGAATTATAGCCTTTCTTTTATTCTTTCATAGGAAACAGAAAAGAAAGATCAGGTTCTGAAGTTTTGACTCTCTTACTAAAATCTTTGGAAAACATAGTAAAGTCAGAAGTATTTCCTGTACCAAAAACACTGGTAAATATATTTATAAATTACCTTAAAGTCTAATTCTGAGATTCAGTTTATATTGATACTGTTCAGTTAATGTTTGGCACAGACCTATAATACCAAATATTAACTAGTAATTTAACTGTGTTTATTGTAACTGCCATCCAAATGTCATTTGAAACCAGCATAGTAAATAGCTGTAGCAGTAGCAGCTACAGACATCTACAGTATTGTTAAAGGGAGACATGCAACTTAAACTGAACAAATTTCAATGTTTATGGTGCTTGGTAACAATAGCAAACTGTCATTTTTTTAAGTATGCTTTAAAAACTTCAATAGTAGGAATGAAAAAAATAAGTTGGAAAAAAATAACGTAGTTTTTATAATAGTGAAACAATATCGTTAAATACACCATGCTGGTATAGCATAGTAGATGGTATCAAGGACTCTAGAACAAATTAGGTTGAATCTTTGTCTAACTAAGGGAATTTGGACAATTAATTGCCTTGCTTATGTGGCATATCAGTTCTGAATTTGTATTTGTAAAAAGTATACTTAGTAGCTTAAATAGTTAAATGAGTTTATGTTTACAAAGTAGTCTGGACAAGGCACAAATTAATATCGTCAACTTTAGTGTATTTCCAAAGTTGGCTAAAAATGTCTTTACTAAGGTAACTAACTATTCATGACACTTAACACCTTGTAGTTCATATTATTACAAGCACAGGAAGACTTGGGGAACAGTTTAGGAGACTCTAGCATCTTTGGATTTATAATCTGAGAATTGACTTGTAGTTAAGTTAACAAGCTGTTTAAATAGGCCTTTTAGGTCTGTTTGTGTATGTGATTTTTGTTTTTCGAGCCTGTCCTGGAACTGGCTCTATAGACCAGGCTTTCCTCGAACTCACAGAGATTTACTTTCCTCTGCCTCCTGAGTGCTGGTGTTAAAAGGCGAGCACCACCATCACCTAACTTGCAGAGTTTCTTATAACAGTGAACTACTGTGAAGGTCCATTTTTAGAAAAATAGTTAAATTATGGATATTTGTTCATATATTTGCTTTTTATTCTAATACAAAAACTTGTAAAAGTAGGTCTTCGATATTTTCTCTTTGAACGTTTGAAGTAAGGTAGACATAAACAATAGTTTGAATATTATGTAAACATATACACAATAGTCTATGAATATACTGTAATGAATCACAATGTAAATATATAATATATTAGGAATATACTATAATAAATTACAAGTGGTGATTACTTAAGTTAGAAACATAGATGATGTAAAGTTTTTACTGAGGAACAGGTTTTTGTCACTAACTATTGTAAAATCTTTTTTTCTTAGGTTCTCATGGAAATTACAGTTAAAGAACTTCCTCAGAAAGTATTAGGTTCACCAGCATATCAGGTTGCTAATATGGATATTCTTAATGCAAGTATCTTAAATGTAGTGTAGTGATATGATAAAGATTGGCAAAACAAAAATTCCTTAAGATTTCTTAAATGACAATTGAAGTTGGTTGGTTATGTTAAAAACCTTCTATGCAGAATAATAGATTGCTGTGAAAAATTCAAGATGGTCCTGTGCCAGCAGATGACCTTTTTTCTTCCCTGGGTTTATTAGTGGACTCGAAAGAATGTTTTCTGTTTGTATGGAGTAATATTACTGGCTACTACTAAAGTATTTGAGAGCTTAGTAATAATTAGCTTAGTGTGAAATATACTTTGTTGTTTGAAACATGGGTTTTCTGAGTCCACCAAGTTCTAGGGTGTGTCATCTGATGCCTCGCCATCTTTGATTTCTCATGGGAGAACTATGATCAGAGAATAGCATTGGATTTGGTTGTTTTTTTTTTTTTAATTTTTCTTTACTGTTCATTTAATTTTATTAGCTTCTTTGTGTCTCAATAATGTGGGAGAGCAGTACTTTGAGATGCCAGGAGAAGGTGTTAGATTCTCCTACAGCTAGTTCCAGGTGGTTGTGATCCACCTAATTTGGGTACTGGGACCTGAAGCCTGGTCCTTTGTAAGAGCAGAACACTCTTAACTACAGAGCTATCTTTTTTTTTTTTAAAAGAAAAAAAATTAAGCCCTAGTTGGCCTAGGGTTTGCTCTGTAAACCAGGCTTGCTTCTAAATCTCAAACTCATACATAGTGCTATCGTCATACCTGGCTTGTTTTGTTTTGAAGACAGAGTCTCATTAGGTATCCCACACTAGCTTTGAACTCAAGATTCTTCCCCTTCAGTCTACTGGCTCTTACAATTAAAAGTGTGTGCTGCTATGCCTTGCATTGTGTAGGTTTTGAAATAAACTGCTGTTGCCATCATACACTAAGGCTAAAAGTTTTCATTCTAAAATAAATCATATTAAAGGCTTGTAGAAAACAAACCGTTCTTTTTACTCGGACTTGTGACTTTGTTTTCTTTTCAGGGAACTCCAGCTTTGTTCTTAATCCAGTTAATTTTTAGCAACAATCTTTTAGAATGTGGTGTTGCAGATGAAAAGTAAGTTTGCACCTTGCTTTTTGTTTTAAGTCCTGTCACGGTTGCATGAGTATCAATCACGGTGGCCTGGAAATCACTGTGTAAAGAGACTGACTTGAACTGATTTCTCCTTTCTCCACCTGCTCATTTCTAGGATAGAAGTGTATCACTGTGGCCTTTTTGTATACAATACTCTTTTTTTTTTTTTTTTTTTTTTTTTGGTTTTTCAGACAGGGTTTCTCTGTGGCTTTGGAGCCTGTCCTGGAACTAGCTCTGTAGACTAAGCTGGTCTTGTGTGTTTGTCTGCAGGCCAGAAGAGGGCACCAGACCTCATTACAGATGGTTGTGAGCCACCATGTGGTTGCTGGGAATTGAACTCAGGACCTTTGGAAGAGCAGGCAATTCTCTTAACCACTGAGCCATCTCTCCAGCCCCGCCTTTTTGTTTTTCAATGTTTTTATTTAGACCCTGTTTTTATTTAACATCATGTTTAACCTGGCTATGTAGAACAGGCTGTGCTTGAGCCCAGATCTGCCTATGTCTGCTGGGATTAAACTGTACAACTAATCCAGTCCCTTGCCTGGTTTTTCCCTCTTTTTCATGAAAGGTGATTATATAATGAATGAGATTAAAATTTGGTTTTAGAATTAAAAAGTTTTTCTTATTTAAACATCCTGTCTATATACAGCCAAAGTTGGCCTCTCAAACTTGTGGCAGTTTGCCACCTCCTCCTAATTGCTAGGTTACAGATAGATAACCCACTAAGCTCAGTTGGTCATTTTGTGTTTTCTGATGTGGCTTTATAGCCCAGGGCCATCTTATTGTAGATCTTTTTGTGTCTGATTCCCCAATGCTGGGGTTTGTCACCAGGTCTTGTGTTAAAGATATTTGTGTGTGTGTGTGTGTGTGTGTGTGTGTGTGTGTGTGTGTGTTTTGCCTGCATGTGTGTCTGCACCATGTATATGACTTACTGCCTTTGGAGGCCAGATTCCACGTCAGATCACTTGGATGTGGAATCATGGATGGTGGCAGTGTGGGGCAGGAAACTATAACCCAGATTTTGGAAAGAACAAGTGCTCTTGAGTTTTCTCTCTAGCTCTTGTGTCATAATTTGATATTTGGGGTACTTTGGTAGCTGGTTGTGATTAGAGGCTGGTAGTTGTGTTAGAGCCTAGGGAGATAAATAGACAACTTCATCATTTCTTGTGTTCAATTGTTAATTTTAGAATTTTGCTAATGCATAAATGTCTTTCTGGATGAAGTACTCATTCTGATACATTGTTCTAATTTTTTAGGTTTTTTCTCAATCTGGAAACACTTGTAGGATGTGTACTTTCTGGTCCAACTTCGCCATTGGCTTTTAGTGATTCTGTACTGAGTGTGATTAATCAGAATGCGAAGCAGTTGGCAAACAAGGAGCATCTCTGGAGAATGTGGAGTATTATAGTCACTCCTCTGACTGATGTGATTAATCAGGTACTGCACAGCTGCTGTGGCTCCCTCCCTGGGGTCTGGACTAACCTTTGTAGATCAGGTTGAACTTGTGCTTGGCACAGTCCCCTGCCTCTGCTACCACCATGCTAGTTTCCCCCTATTGTGAAAGATCACAAGTAATGTGTTTAAATAAAAATTAAAAATACTTAATTTTTTTTTGAATGGTAGCAGGGGCTTTTATGAGTTCTTTTGTCTAATTTCTTTTTTCTTTTTTTTTAAAGTTTTTCCCTACAGCCAAGAAATCTTTTTTTAAAAAAATATTTATTTATTTATTATGTATACAATGTTCTGTCCGTGTGTATGCCTGCAGGCCAGAAGAGGGCACCAGACCCCATTGCAGATGGTTGTGAGCCACCATGTGGTTGCTGGGAATTGAATTCAGGACCTTTGGAAGAGCAGGCAATGCTCTTAACCTCTGAGCCAACTCTCCAGCCCCCTCTGACTAATTTCTTATGAAATATTTGAGGTTCTGTGTGTTTTTAGATGGTGTCCCTCTATAGCAGCTTTCTTTAGAACAGGCTGGCCTCAGACTCATAGTAGTCTTCTTTCCTCAGCTTTCTGAATGCTGTGTAACAACGTGTGAAGTAAAACTTACAGCTTGGGAGCTTAGGGTTGTTTCAGAATTTAAATCAGTGTCTCAGTTAAGGTTTTTATTGCTGTGAAGGCACATCATGACCACAGCAACTCATAAAAAAAAGTATTTAACTGGGGTGGCTTACATTTTCAGAGATTTAAGTCTATTATCATGGTGGGGAGCATGGCGGCATGCTGGCAGACATGGTGCTGGCTACAGTCTTGATTAGAAGGCAACAGAAAGTGGACTGTGCCTCACTGACTGAGGCTTGAGCAAAGGAGACCTCAAAGCCCACCCCTGCAGTGACACTTCCTCTAACAGGGCCATACCTAATCCAACAAAGCCACACCCACTAGTACCACTCCTTTCAGGGGTGGTTTTCTTTCAAAACACCACAATCAATATACTGTTTTCTGGAGGTCCTAGAGTCTCCCTATCTCTGTTTGTTTCTCTTCCATGTCTCAGTTCCCAAAGGTTTTGGAAAACAAATTCACATGAACAGGTGGTGAAAACAAGAGAATGTTTGTTTTTAAATTAACTGTTTTATGTTATACTAGAGTGAAGCCCAAGAAAAAAAGTACTACTTCTCCAGATCACTGGGCTCTACTTCTAGTTCCAGTAATAAATAATAAATAAATAAACCTATACTATCAGAATTCTGAAGACTAGGAGTCTGGTTTTCAGTTTTGGAGCCCTGAGAGAATCTGGCCTTCATCTGTTAATAGTGGTAGCCAGCAGTCCATACCTTGAATAGTATCCACATAATTTCAGCTGTCTGCCATGGCAGGCGGATTGCTATTTGTTTGTATGTGACCTCACCATACTTGAATATGATTCCATCTTGAGTCTGCATAGGGTTTTAGTTCATCTCACTGAGGTCATACTTGTATCTAGGCTAAGGCCGGGTAGGATTTGAATTAGATGGTAATATGTCTAACTCCATATTTTGTATTTCAGACTAATGAAGTTAATCAAGGTGATGCCTTAGAACATAATTTTAGTGCCATCTATGGTGCATTGACTTTACCAATAAACCATATTTTTTCAGCTCAGACATTTCCCATGGTAAGAATGTATATTGCTTCTGTAAGGGTTTTGTGCCTTTCTGGAAATACTACCTTTATATGTGATTAGCACCAACTCTAATTTTTCTTGAAATTAGAATTGTGGGGTGGAGGAATATTTGTGCGAAGGCTAAGACGGTGAAATAGGCTTTTTTGACTTTTGACCTTTGGTAATTTCTGATACTGTTCACATAGACTATAATAGGGAGTTATAACAGGTCCCTCTGACATCTTAAATGTCTCGCTTATTTTCACAGTCTCAAATGTATTAATTCTGTTATTTTTAATATGCTGGTGTCAGTTTACCTAACTTCTGTTTTGTCATTAGGCTACCATGAAGACTTTACTTAAAACGTGGTCAGAATTATATAGAGCATTTGCACGCTGTGCTGCTTTGGTGGCAACAGCAGAAGAGAATTTGTGCTGTGAAGAGCTTTCTTCTAAAATACTCTGCAGTGTGGAAGACGAAGTACTTTCAGTGAGTTTCCCCCTGTACTATATATTTTGTAAATTTGAGATAACATGAAAAAATGAAGTTTACTAAAGCTTCTGTACTAGAGGTCCAGTTGATGTAGAGAAACACAAGTCTTTACCTTGGGGTGCCTCCTTATTTTAACTACAGTGTCTGTGTACTCACCTCCGTACAGATTAGTTACGAACTTTTCTCTACATCAAAGTATGAATCTTGATTAGGCCTGAGTTAAAATCCCTATATGAAAAGGAGAATGCAATCTGCTGAGTGTGTCTGCATGGAGCTCTGTGTGTGTCTCCCTTTCTTGCTATAGATAATGTGAAATCATCTTTCTTTGTAGAATTTACTGGGTGGAAGTAGTTGGCATGGAAAGGAAAGCATATTGAACAGCTTTTTTCCTTTTGAATGGATTCAAATTCCAGAGCCTGCAGCTTTTTTGGGGATGGGGGAGAAGCACAGCTTTTGCCTGTTTCTGACATCAGAGAGAAAATTTATGGGCTTTGACCGTTAGAGAGGGATGTGACTGCTGAGTCAGACTTTCCTGCAGCACTTAGGTTGGCAACTTCACTGTGTTCTCTTTTGCCACTTGATTGATGCTTCAGGACTTTGGCATTCTGGTGAGCAGGCCTGAACCCCTATATGACCTCACCAGCCATGGACTTTAGACCAGGCATGAAATTAATTACCTCCTTGTAAAGTACATGTCAAATCCAACTAGAAAGCAGTTACTGAAATGGCAATACAATAACTGTTGCTTCTGTCCCATTGCTGGGATTAAAGGCAGACTCTACAGCACAGCCAGCTGCCATTGGTCATTCTTTTCAAAGCTCAAGCTCTTCCTTTTATTGATTCTTTGTGTTGATGTTTGTTACCTGATTTTGATTATCCCTATTTACTGTTGTGGGGTTTGGATTGTTCCTGTTTTTCTTGGGTCTTTTTTTTTTTTTAAATTTTTTTTTTATTGAGAAAAAGAAAAAGTTTCCGCCTCCACCCAGCCTCCCATTTCCCTCCCCCTCCTCCCACTCCTCTCCCCCTCTCCCCACTCCTCTCCCCCTCCCTCTACAGTCCTAAGAGCAGTCAGGGTTCCCTGCCCTGTGGAAGGTCCAAGATCCTCCCCTCTCTGTTCATGTCTAGGAAGGTGAACATCCAAACTGGCTAGGCTCCCACAAAGCCAGAACATGAAGTAGGATCAAAACCCCGTGCCATTGTCCTTGGCTTCTCATCAGCCCTCATTGTTCGCCATGTTCAGAGAGTCCGGTTTTATCCCATGCTTTTTCAGTCACAGTCCAGCTGGCCTTGGTGAGCTCCCAATAGATCAGCCCCACTGTCTCAGTGGGTTTCTTGGGTCTTTTGGAGCATCATTAAGTTATTAATATGATCTCACATTTTGATATTAGGCCTTTAATACTTTTCCTCATGACTGTCTTTTATGTCCCATAGATTTGGTGTGTTAAATTTTTCTTCAATTTTCATTTTTCTTTTTTTTTTATAGTTTTGCTACTGATTCCTAGCCTTAGAATACAGGATATTTTAATTTTGTTATCTGTTGAGGCTTCCTTTGTGTTCTAATTGGTGGTCAGTTTTGGAGGAAGATCATGGACTCTGCCAAGAAGAGTTATTCTTCAGTGTTTTTGTCAATCTGTAGTGTTGAATCCATTTGCTGTATGGAGTTTGATTGTTTAGTTTTTGTCTAGATGACCTGTCTTCTATTCAAGTCACCTATTATTATCTCAGTGTTGGTGTTATCTGTGGTTTTACATCTAAAAATTTTTATCAAATGGGTATACCTGTGTATGTGCATATATTTAGGATTGTACTATCCTTCCTCTTGGTATATTTTATGAAGTGACCTTAGCTCATTTGAGTTATTTTGGTTTGAGTCGTGTCAGATACTTGTTTCCTAAATCTGTTTGGAATACCTCTTTACTTTTACCTTAAAGTGGTTTCTGTCTTTGGTGAAGTATGTTTTTTGGAGGCAGCAGAGATGGATCCTATTTTTTAACACCATGTGCTCCTCAGTTTTTCTTAAATGCAGGTGAGTAGGTGTTTTTTGCCTCCATGTATGTCTGTACTACCTGCATGTACTGCCCATAGAGGAAAGAACTGGACCTGGAGCTAGATTGCTAACCTCCCTGTGGGTGCTTGCTCTAGAAGAGCTGTGCTGCAAATGTTCTTAGCCTCTGGGCAGCCTCTCCTGGCCTAGTCTTACCACTTTGTTGAAGAATTGAGAAAGTCGGTGTTCAGAGTTTTGAAAGATTTATGTTAATTTCTGCTCCTCTCCCACCGCCCTTTTATTTTGAGACAGGGCAGCTCTGTAGCTTTGACTGTCTTGGAACTTGCTCTGTATACTAGGCTGGCCTTGAACTCAAAAGATCCACCTGCCTCTGCCTCCTGAGTGCTGGGATTAAAGGCGGGTGCGTCACCACTGCAGCAGTAAATTATATCTTTTTATTGAATTATTTTTTTATGTCTTATTGGCAGCCTCATTTCATTGATCTTTGTTTTCATTCTCTTGGAATATAACCAGTTTTAAATTTTTTTGGAAGCCCTTCCAGATTCTTATTTGGATCCATTAAAATAAGGTTTTATTTTTAGAGAACAGATGCTGTCTTGGACTTTTGCCTTTTTGTTTCTGTGCTGGGACTTAGCATCTATAGTTACTTTGAATGGAAGTTTGGGTGTGGGGTTGAGGGTCTGAGGACTGGGTAACTGGGCTGGAGGGTCAAGGACTAGAGATCACTTGTCTCTCTGTCCTATGGATTATTTCTCTCTCCACCTCATGAGTGCTGGTATTACAGGTGTGACTTACCGTACCCGGTTTACTTGGTCAGGCTTCATACATGCTATTCAGGGACTCTACCATACCAACTGTCCTAATTAATCTTCCATTGATTTTATTTTAGAAATTAATATTAATATTAGGGTGGGAACATGGGAAACCTGTGTTGTAGAAGTCAAGGCCAACCTTTGGGAGTTGGTCTTTCTCTTTCACAATAGGTTCTGGGGTCAGGTGTGTGTGACAATTGCTTTTATTTCCTGAGCCATCTTAAACCCTTCTCCTTGGTGGGTTCACATGAGGCATAGTGTTGGATGGGGGTGTGGAGTGTGATACCTATGTGCATGTACACGTCAAAGGAGAGCTTTAGCTGTCTTGGTCTATAATTCCGTTTTATTCTCTTACGTCTCTTACTGAACCTGGAGTTTCCTGTTTGACTGTCAGCTAGCAAGCCCAAGCTATCTTCCTGACTCTGTTCCTCACAGTGCTGGGTTACAGGTGTGTGCATCCATCCCCAGTTGTGTGTGTGTGTTTTGAGACAAACACTGTAGCCCTGACTGGATTCCAATTTAATAGAATTTACATAGGTAAGACTTTATATTGCTGACATTCCAAGCCTTGGGATACTGTGCCTGACCCTTCTGTTTTGTTTGTAACCGTTTTATAACTTTGATTAGTGGTTCTGATCTACACAGCACATGCATGCGTGTTAGTGTACCTGTTGGCGTCAGAGGGCAACTGTGGGAGTCGGTTCTCCTTCCACTATGTGGTTCCTAGGATTAAACTCAGACTGTTAGCTTTGGTGGTAAGTGCTTTTACCCACTGAGCCATCTCACTAGCCTTCTTAGATTTTTGCATTTTTGAGACAGGGTTTCTTTGTGTAGCTCCTGACGTGGAGCTTATTCTGTAGTCCAAGCTCACCTTGAACTCAGGAGATCTACCTGGCTCTGTTCCCCTATGTTCTGGGTTTAAAGGTGTGGGCCTGTAGTGCCTGCTCTATGCAAGCTGGGAGCTAGGCTGGAGACACACAGAGACACGGAGACATCTTGAAACAAGAAAGCTAAGTATGACAACTTTATTGTGCTCCAGGGAAGCTTATATCTGGATCCTTAACTGATAGCCTTGCCTGCAAAACCGGAATTCACTCCCCTGCCATCAGGAACTCATTAGGGTAGGGTCTCCTACTCAGAGCAGCTGCAGGCACAGGAAATAAGTTGTTTACTCTGTTCGCTCCAGCAGACAAAGGTTTGAGGCAGGCAAAGAAAGTCAAGGGGCCAGGGGTCTCCAGCCCCCAACATGGGCCAACATCACACTGGGCTGTTGTTAGAATTTTGAACATTTTGAATTAATGAGGGCATCAATTAAGGACAGTGCTTGTTTGGTGAATCCATATCCTCTTAGTTTTTGGACATTTGGATATGATGGTGAATACTTTCGATTTTGTTTGACCTAGATTGCTTTGTTGAGCCTGGTATCAGTTCCACTATGGAATTCTGTCTCTCGGATATATTTTGGATCTCTGAAAGTGCTTAAGAGAAACTCTCTGAATCCCGTGCATTCCATGGACGTCTTGTGAATGTCGATAGTTCATCCTGTTGGTGGAGAATACCTTTTTCTTCTCTGTACTCATTTTTTGTTGAAGGTGTACCTCATGCCTGTAGATATTGTGGGAGGGGAAAGCTCTGTGTTTTCTACCAGTCTTTCTGCCTCACATTTTTAGATTCTGTTATTTCTTTTGTTAAGGATGAGGAAGAAATGTAGAGGAGCTTATTTAGCGTTAGTTAGCGGCTTTCATTGTGTTTGTATTCATGGGGCTTAATATTATCAATTTTCAAGACTTGGATTATGTAGGGATGTGTGTGTGAGAGAGAGAGCGAGAGAGCACGTGTGTGAGTGCTGGTGCCCATGAAGAATGGAAGTGGCTGTTTGATACCCTGGAACCTCCTCCTGTAGGTGTATTATTTTTCTGCACCTCCACAGCTGAATTGGCACTCTAGTTTTGGGTGGAGCTATGACTAAGACCTTGCATAGATCCCAATCAGTCAACAAATAAATAAATAAATGGGATTTATTAGTGGATATGACTTATTTTTGGTACTGTAAAGATAAATAATTTTCTCTTGAGTGTTGAAGCACAGTGTTTGCCATAGAACACCTAACTGGGAAGTACTTAATGACCATGTATTTGTAGCATAATAAAATTTTTGTATGTGAATTGACACTTGAATACTATTCCTGTAGTAAGGGTTTGTGATTGTGGTACTTACATTTTTTCCTAGGATTTGTTATTCTTGGACAGGATCTCTCAAATTATTATTGTAATGGTTGATTGTATCGACTTTTCACCGTATAATATTAAATACCAGCCCAAAATCAAATGTAAGTATTTTCTTTACCATTGTTTATACAGTATTTCATAGCATTTCAGGGAAAATTTGTTTGGTTTTTCAAGGCTGGGTTTCTCTGTATTTCAGTTGTATGATTTAGTAATTGTAAAATAGTTGTGGAATTCTGAGGAATAGCAGAAACCGAAATGTATTTTATAATTTCTTTGAAATTCCTTTTTTGGGGGGGATTATTTGAGATTTGCCAATTTTTTTGATTTTTCGAGACAGAGTTTCTCTGTAGCTTTTGGTGCCTGTCCTGGAACTAGCTCTTGTAGACCAGCCTGGCCTAGAACTCAGAGATCCACTTGCCTCTGCCTCCCAAGTGCTGGGATTAAAGGTGTATGACCACCACCTGACCTGGTTTTCATTTCTAATGTTAGTCTAGTGATATTTATTCGGTAATAGTTTATTATTTGAAGGCTTATCTGAGGATGTAGATAACAAGAACATGTATATTAGATGTAGTTAGCATTTGAATGCAAAATGTAAAAGTGAGTGATATATTGCAAACTCAATCCAATTTTGTCTTAGCACTACAGAGATCTTCAGAATGGTCCAGAAAGAAGAAGGAACCCCTTGGGAAATTGGCTTCTTTATTTAAGCTAATTGTGAGAGTGATCCATTCTTTCCACACTCTGAGCGTCAAGGAAACGTATTCTGATACACTGGTTAATATTGTTAACTCTGTCATCAGCATGCTTTCTAATATATTTGGACATATTTCCTTGCCTTCTATGATCCGAGAAATATTTGCAACTTTCACAAGACCTCTGGCTTTACTGTATGAAAACTCAAAGTAAGTATTTTCAGCTTATTCATGTTGAGTTAAGTATGATTTTTTTAATTTTGGTGTGATTTTTGTGTACATGGTTTATGAATGTGTTATGCACATACATGTTTAGGTCACAGGCTGCCTTTTATTAACTACCTACCTTGCTTTTTGAGACAGGGCCTCTCACTAACTTTCAGCTCATTAATTCCAGCTGCAAACTCTAGGAAGCACCAAGATATCCTCTTTAATGCTAGGTTTGTAAGTCTGTGTCCTCATTTGGCTTTGTATTCAGGTTCTAGGGATCCAAATTCACTCAGTTCCTCATGTTTGTGTGACAATATTTAACCAACAGAGCCTGTCTTCTCAGCCTAATATATGTAATTTAAGTATAATGAGTAATTTTTTGCTTTCGTATCGGCTTTTTTGTCCTGGATGAAATTCTTAGAATATATCTGTATGTATTCTAAAATGTAAAAGTTTCAAATAGAAGGACTTAGAACTATTTCATTTGACTTTTTTCTCTCCCTGCAATTTTCAATTTTACATGTGATTTTTTTCATTTATTTACACAAACATGCTTATTAAACACATAATACAGATCTATTTTACTTGATACTATGCAATTGAATAATACACTGTATGTAGTTACATACATGAAAACCTCATTCTCTTAATCCCAGTGGACTCCATTGGTTCTATATCCAGCCTTGTCTGTCATAACATTTAAGCATTATTTGCCCATATATCATTGTTTGTATTGACCATGACATCTGTTAAGCCAAGGTTCTTTGTTTTCTTTGTTTGTTTTTGAGACAAGATCTGTTTACTATCCTGGAATTCAATTTGTAGACCAGGCTGGGCTCAAAGTCAAGAGATTTCAGTCGCCTATGCCTCTCAAGTGCTTGGATCAAAAGTGTGCATCACCACCTGGCCACATTTTTTTTAATCATTATTATGATTTAAATGATTTAGAACATTTTATTTAATAGTATAAGGAGAAGCCAGAGCAGTGGCTGAAGCAGTTAAGAGTGTTGAAGATTGGAGTGTAGCTTTCAGCATCCACATTGGGTAGGATTAAACTGCTGGTAATCCTAACTTCAACTGTTGCTTCTTTTGACCTTTGCCTCTTCCCTGACCTCCACAGGTACCTGTCCACACTTATATGTGTGTGTGTGATTCTGTTGAAATAGCTTAGTACAGCACTAGCCTAGTGTACACAGACCTAACTGCACAAATGACAGGACTTGGACAAATCACAGGCACTTAAAGTCTGTTCTAGGTGTTTTTAAAGATTTGTTTTCTAAATGTTATGTTTACTTCATTTTTGATATTTGATTCTTGGGATATTTTACATTACTATGTGACTGTTTTTCCTTATTTTTTGTGGCTCTGTGTCTTCTTGAGACTGAGCTTGATAACTAGTGCAGCGATGGCATCTTGAAATATTAACGATTTTTATATCTGTCTTCTCAGGCTTGATGAAGTTCCTAAAGTGTATAGTAGTCTGAACAACAAGGTAAGTAGATAGTGTCCATAAAATACACTTTATCACTAAGGACAACATACAGTTTCTGTAGTTACCTTTCTTAAACATAATTGATGTTAAATGCATGCCGTGGTGTGAGTCAGAGGACATGTGCAGGAGTTGGTTCTCTCCTACCGTTTAGAATCCAGGACTGGAATTAAGCCTATGAGCTTTAATGTCAAGTGCCTTCACTCCTTGTTGTCTCACTGCATTTATTGGCATGCGTGTATAATTATGGATAAATGTATGCTATCTTAGAGATCAGAAGAGGTATCATCTCTCTGGAGTTAACACTTTGAGTGCTGTTAACCACTGAATTCCCAGCCCCATTGCTCCATTTTTTTTTTTTTTTTTGTGTAGGGTCGTTTTGAGGTACTAAACCTGGCTGTCCTCAAACTTGCTCTGTAGACCAGGCTGGCCTCAAATTGAAAGAGATCCACCTGCCTCTGCCTCCCAAGTGCTGGGATTAAAAGTTGCTGCACCACTGCCCTTTCCATTGCTTCATTTTTTTAATGGTCATAAAATAATAGGGTATGAATACATTCTTTAGTAGTTGGGTTTTTTCTTTAGAATTTACTATTTCGAACTCATGTAATCCTCAGGTATTAACTCTTTATGTAAGGGTTGGCTATAATTTATAAATTGCATAGGCAGTTATTTTTTATGTTAAGAAATAACTTCAAATCAGATTACAGTATTAGTATTTAAAGTAAATTTACCTGATTGTTTTTAATGGTGCCCACGGTGTTGCTTAAAGATGGTTGCTATTTTTAAAATTGAAATAGTAATATGTCTTGCAAAATTGTGTTTAATATACATTTTGCTTCTCTCTTTCCTAGTTAGAAAAGCTATTAGGAGAAATTGTTGCTTGTCTACAGCACAACTATCCTGGGGCCTATGACAGTGAGCTTCTTGGACAACTTTCTCCACTTCTGTGCATACTATTTCTTCACAAGAACAAACAGATTCGAAAGCAGAGTGCTCTGTTGTGGAACGCTACATTTGCTAAAGCAACAACTCTGGTTTATCCTGAGGAATTAAAGTATGTTAGCATTGCAACTTCCTATACCTGCTTAATCCATTATGATTATGTAAACCTGTCTTTGGGTTCTAGTACAACCTGTGCAGTTTAATTGTATCCCCAGACTATGTAGTAACCATTAAACTTGGGTTGACTTCTATTAGACTTAACATTTTGTGAAACCAGTATGTGCAACAGAAAAATCTTTAAGTAAACAAGGGCAGAGAGTTGTAGGTTGTTAAAGCCAGACATGGGGAGTAGTAACAGTATAGTAAAACTTTTTTTTTTTGTTTTTCGGGACAGGGTTTCTCTGTAGCTTTGGTGCCCGTCCAGGAACTAGCTCTTATAGACCAGGGTGGCCTCAAACTCCCAGAGATCTGCCTGCCTCTGCCCCCGAGTGCTGGGATTAAAGGCGTGTGCCACCACCGCCCGGCCATATAGTAAAACTTTTAAATTTTTTAAAATTTATATATAACTCTGACTGTCCTAGAACTCATGTAGATGGGCTGTCTTCAAACCGATATTCACTTGTCCCTGCCTCCTGAGTTCTGGGATTAAAGGCATTTGCCACAATGTCTAGCATATCCTAAAACCAAACTGAGAAAAAATTGTTTTATATGAATGTTTTCCGTATGTGGGTCTGTGTACCAACTCCATGTCTGGTCATTGTGGAGGCCAGAGAGGGCTCTCATTGGGTCTTTCTTGAACTGGACTTGTTCAACTGCTTGTTGCTAGGTCCGTTGGAAGAGCAGTCACCTCACTAATCCCTAATGTTTGAAAACTTTGATAATTTTTTTTTAAACTGTGTATGAGTATTTTTCAAGCAAGTATATTATACAGTGTGCATGCCCGGTGGTTTTGGAGGCTAAAGAGGGCATTGCATTTCCTGGAACTGGAGTTATGAATGGTGGGGCCACTATGTGGATGCTGGGGATTGAACCAGGGTCAGAGCAATCAGTGTTTTTAAGCATTAAGCCATCAGTCCACTACTCTCATGGGTTTGCGGGTGGGGGTTTGTTTGTTTTTATCATTTTGAGTTTGAGACAAGGTTTCACACTTGTAGCATAGCTTGTTGTTGAACACTTCCTGATCTGTCTCACCTTCTTCTAGTATGCTGGAATTACAGGTACAAAGCCTGCTATGCCTTGCTTGAAAGTTAAGTTTAAAGAATGCTGTGAAAGGTATAGAGGAAAAACTCAAAATATTTTCTAGTTTCTCAGTATTGTATACGTGTAAGTAAGAGACATAAACTAGATATAATTGCTACATAACAATTATAAATAGTACTGGCACTGTATTTCCTTAGTGTACCTGAAACCGTGGGCTTTATTGCTAGCACAGCATAAACTGGACATGATGTATTCAGAAAGAAATTCAAGGTTATAGAGCTAAATCACAAGTTTGAGGCCAGCCTGGGATTCATGAGAACCTGATTCATAATTAATATTTTTAATATTATGAGTGTACTTAATATCTTTGTACTTATTTTTAAAGACCAATATTAAGAGAAGCCAAGCAAAAAGTTTTGCTTCTGTTGCCTGGTTTGGAAAACGTTGAAATGATGGACGAATGCAGTGGGCCGTATTCAGATGCAGTAAGTTGATTTTTTACTTCAATTTGAGTAGTTTGGTTTAAGTAAGAATTTGAACAGGAAAGAATTCAGTAACACCACCTGTTTCTCATTCCACATGAAGCTTTCCATTCAGGAAGGAATGTGTGCTTTTGTTTATAGTCAGGAGAAAAAATACAGAGGTTTACTGTGGGGTTTTTGTTTTGTCTAAAGTATTCTCACCAGAGAAAACAGCTTATTACTATTTGTTAAACATAATTTAGCGTGTCAAATTCTCTATCCTGCTGTAAGAGAAAAATGTGCTGAATACGTTTATGTTCTCCACCTAGTGATAGTAAGAAATTTTATGCCAGTTTAAATGAATAATCTTTAGACTGAAATTTTGATAATCAAAAGAAGCAAAGAGTAGATAATACTTAATATGTTCATTTTTTTTCTTAATAGACAGAAAATTCACAATTAAATGTCAAGATAAGTGGCATGGAAAGAAAATCAAGTGGAAAAAGATATTCCTTTTTGGCACAGACTAAGGATAAAAAAGAAAATACAAAGCTGTCGGCCAAAGTATGTTTTCAAAAGTATATTTACTGGAATTTTAAATAATGTTGGCTAACTTTAGGACAAACCCTCTTATTTGGAGGAAAGAGTTGTGGAAGACCAAATAACATTTTGGGTTTGTGGTATAACATTAAATACAGGCCTGATAGAACCTGTAGTGATTTCTTTTTAGTAATGACAGAGCTGTATGATGCTTAGCCTCATGGTCATTCTCAGTATTATATGTAGGCACCTTTCCTGAGGAGAGCTGAAAGGATGAATCAACAGCACAGTGTATTGCATGATAGTAATTTTGATCCTTTGGTTAGAACTTTGTTGCCTAGTAAAATATGTATGTCTAATTCCATAGAATTGCCTCCTAAAAGGCTTACTACTATATCTTCTGAATATTAGAGGAAGGAGAAAGCCAAGAGCATTTCTTATTGTGAATATTGTTTTATTTGTGTGCTTCTAGTCTTAACAGTTGTAGTCTGAGACAGAATCTCATGTTCAGTTTAACCTGGACTGCATAAATAGACCTTATCTTCAGATGAGAAGGATGTATGTCAATTTCAAACTTTCTAATCAGAATTAAAATAATACCATAGTGTTAGAAAACATAGAAAAATTAGAAAATAATCTGGAAACTCACATCTTTTTAAAAACCCACAGCTGAAATTAGAATCTTCATCTCCAAAATTAAGGAGTAATAAGCTTTTGGAAGAGGAAAAATCTACTGACTTTGTGTTCATACCTCCTGAAGAAAAAGAGGCAAAGTCAAGGATTTTGACTGAGCACCAGAAAGAAGTTCTCAAGACAAAACGGTTTGTGGGCATTTTTATCTTGACCTCTATGTCACTTCTGTGAGAACTAAGATAATGTGTCATTGTGTCAGGTGTGTTTTTTGGGGATACCTTGGAAATCTTACTTAGGACATTAGTAATGGTAGCCAAGTGCTCTACCACTGGGCCACATCTAGCCAGATCTAGCCAGCGCATACTAAATTTTAATGGCAGATGATGGAATATACATGGTAGCATTTAATAACATTTTATCTTTCCAGTAATATGCCCACTGTTTCTAAGTTTTGGAGGAAAAGAATCTGTTCTTATATGATTATTAAATACACTTTGGTAGAATTATAACTTTTACTTGATAGTGGGAATATCACCAGGTTTTTAGATTTTTATTTATAAGATTTTTTT
The DNA here is from genome assembly GCA_963919715.1 of Microtus obscurus. Classification (NCBI taxonomy): domain Eukaryota; kingdom Metazoa; phylum Chordata; class Mammalia; order Rodentia; family Cricetidae; genus Microtus; species Microtus obscurus. The sequence goes on along the minus strand of CAWTZC010002327.1, from coordinate 1,377,944 downwards.
TCTAGGTGTGATATTCCTGCTTTGTATAATAATCTGGATGTTTCACAAGACACCTTATTTTCTGCTCAGTTTAGTCAAGAAGAATCTATGTAAGTACAAAACTTTTATGATTAGTTTCATAATTATTTAATTAAAAATAATCTAATTTGTACAATTGTTTATCTTAGGGAAAGCCACACTTTAACTGAAAAACCAAAAGAAGATGCCAAGGTAATTAAGGTATAAGCAACATTTGATGCTTTGGTGTTTTTCAAAAATCAGTCATCTTTCTGTTTTGAGGTCTAGTAAATTATAAGGTTGTTGTAGATCTTTGTTTCATTGATAAAATTACAGTCTCCTAACTTTGAGCTGTACGCTAATGAATTAATTGCACATAAATATGTGCAACTAACTACTGGAACTGAAGTCCAGGATGGCCTGGAGCTCCTGTGGAGTGGTTCTTCTCAGGCTTCTACCTCTACCTCCCAGTAATCCTAGCCTCAGTTGTAACTTTAATTGAAGACTGTCAATTTAAAGCACACTGACAGTTCTTTGCTGATTTTGAAACTTTTGCAGTATTTTAAAAGTTAGTATATTAAATTACCAAAGTTTACACTTAAGTTTTCCAAGAAAATCTTGATTACCACTGTATTTAAATTTTCCAAAAAACTAATGTTTTACTCTGTTATTTGTATGTTTTTCTGTAGGAAGAGCAAACGGAGAGCGCTGTTTTCATCTCTGAAGATGCCGTGGAAAACTCTGGTATGGATGTACATCCTGAAAAGGCTTCTTTACCAAATGACTCTTGTTCTGTTCCTGGAACCAATTCAGAAGCGCTGAGCCCCGATATTGATGTGACAAAAAACATGTTAATTTCATCAAAGATAGTGTCAGCTGAATGTTCTAGTATAGAAAGTTCACTGGTGGTCAGCAGTAGTTCAGTTTCTAATGCCACCGTTTCTGGAACTCCTCCACAGCCTGTGAGTCGGAGACAAACCTTTATTACTCTGGAGAAATTTGATGGTCCAGAAAATAGACCTTTTAGCCCATCCCCTTTGAATAACATGTCATCCACCATTACAGTGAGAAATAACCAAGAAAACACAACTAAAACTGATATGCCACCAAAAGCAAGGAAAAGGGAAATGACTCACTCAAAATCTGATTCAGAAAAATTAGTGAATGGTGGTAAGAAATCAGGCCGGAGGTGGGGTAAAGTTGAGCAGTTGACTAATAAACCGTCTAAGCCTTCACTGAGATCTGAACAGGAGGAACATGCATTAGAAAATAACCCTTCTGATTTGCTCAGTCAAGCAGAATGTGTGTCAGATAATCACAATCATCCTTCTGGAGCTACCCTAGAGCATGAACATAGAAATCCCAAACCTGCGGTAGAAAATGCTTTATTAGAAGTCTCAACAGAAGAGAAAAACATAGGCATTAATACGGGATCTAAAGAAAATAAACTCCCAGTTCCAGCACCAGCAGATCAAATAGTAAATGAAGATAGTCAAGCTGCAGTAGCTCCAAATCCAAAAACCCTCAGACGGTCCTCAAGGCGGCGTTCAGATATAGTAGAGTCTTCCACGGACAGCCAAGATAAGGATAACGTTCAACAAAAAAAGGAAAGACGGAAGGAAGAAAAAACAATTTCGAAGAGTCCTCTACATATAAAAGATGACAAGTTGCCTAAGCAAAAACTAACTGCTGAATCCCTTACACAGGAAAATTTGACTGAAAAGGGAAATGGTTTACATGATAAAACTTCAGAGGAACCCAGTGGTAATGCTGAAGTTGATCAAAATAAAAGAAAGCCAAACCAGGAGAACATTAATTCCGAGGGAGGTGGTACCCAGGACAGTGTAGATAAGTCATCTGAGAAACCTTTGAGAGGACGTACACGTTACCAAACAAGAAGAGCATCTCAGGGGTTGCTTTCCAGTGTTGAAAACTCAGAATCTGATAGTTCTGAGGCAAAGGAAGAAGTTTCTAGAAAGAAACGATCTGGGAAATGGAAAAATAAAAGCAGTGACAGTGTTGATACTGAAGAACAAGAAGAAAAGGTGGTCAAAGATGAATGTATAAAAACTGCCGACGAGACACATGAAGTTAATGTGGAAACAGCGGCTCAGGATTTTGAAGAAAATAAAAATAGAGTAATTATTCAGGAGTCTACTGGGTCTTCAGATTCACTGCAAGTTACTGATCTGCCAGCTACAACTGAGGACACAAGTAAGACTAGCAGATGCGTAGGTAACTCACTAGCAGTTACTCCTGTGCCTGAATCAAATCTCAGGACTAGGAATGCCATTAAGAGATTACGAGATACTGATAGCGGTGTGGGAGACTGCTCAAAAATGGAGACATCAGACATTTCTGTGCCTTCTGAGAAATGGAGCCAATCAGTTGAATGCCAACACAAGAGAAGCAGGAGAGTCAGGAGATCGAAGGGCTGTGACTGCTGTGGGGAAAAATCACAATATCAGGAAAAGACATTTACTGGGTTAAAGAACACAGAAAATTGTGCTATGAAGAGCATGGAGACAAAGACGACAGATACGCAAGTACCTGAAACCACACCTGAAACTTGTGAAGCTAATGAGCTTGCTGAAACAAAGTTGGTAGATGAACATCCTGGTATGAGTTTTCATTTGGGTCTTAAAGAAGAGAATGGTACTAGTGATTTAATTAGATCGGAAACTGGGTTGGAAGAAGATAGAAAAAATCTGCCATCTGAAATGGTAAAAGAAAACCCTCATGATACAGATTCTAGTGAAACACTACCTGAAATCCAAAAGTTATATAATGAAAAGTTTAATGCTGAAGACCCATGCTTAAGTGATTCCAAGGATATTTCAGAGAAATATTCTTTAGATAACAAAGTAGAAAGTTCAGAAGCAATTCTGAAAAGAGAATTTGATGTTAGTGACTTAGGGAGGGTATCCAAAGTAATAGCAGGATCCAGTTCAGAGGGTGTTGAAGCTATGGAATTAGATCTAGGAAATGACACATTTGAAACTGCCGTCTCTGAAGAGAGTGCCCAAATAGATATTTCTGTAGATAGGGCACCAGAGGAAGATGATAAAGATGAATTTGAAGCAGTCACAACTGAAATGAACGCTGAAGGAAAAGCCCCTGAGGGTTTTAATTCTGGTATGAGTCTTTCTGATAACATGACACCTTTAAGCAAAAGGACTGTTCAGACTGAGCATCCTGCGAGTGCAGAACTAGAGGGGGATAGTGTTAAATCTGATTCAGGCTCATGTGAGGAAATGAACAAAGAAATGGAAAATTACAAAGCACCAGTGATAGCTCAATTGAAGACTGAAGTTGACAACACTGGGGAAGAGGACAGGGACATGATTGTTAGCACCCCTGCACCTGAAGAAGCACCAGTTGGAAGACTAGATGTCAAAACTGAAAGCTGTGTTTGTGACGCACTTGATATGAGTTCTGAAGAAGGAACTGTTTATTACAAAACTGAAACAAAAGTTGAACTTAATCAATTGGATGAGACAAAATCAAGTGACAATCAGACTGTAATGGGTAGTGATATTCTGCAGGAAGTTTGTTTCACTTCAGAGAAAGTGGAGGAATTCCCACAGTCTCTGACATCCGAAGTGACTTTTGAACTGGTAGCAGAAAGCAGTAATGCTTCTCCTGAAAAATTAGGAGAGCTGGATCCCTCTCTTGGATCAGCAACCGAAAGTCCTAGTGGTATGCAAGCACGGTGTGTCTGGTCGCCACTAGCTTCTCCGTCCACAAGCATCTTAAAGAGAGGACTCAAAAGATCCCACGAAGATGAGCTGTCATCACCAGTTAACAAGGTAGGAATGTTGCTGACTAATGAGTCTAATGTTTGCTTGGAATATGTGGTCACTGGGCGAAACCTAGTAAAGGGTAAGGGTGTAAGGGTCGTGGTCACTCACTGGTTATGTGCTGTGGAAAGGACAGGAAGCCTTTCAAGTAGTCTTTTGTCCACACTCAACTTGGTGCAGGTGTGTATGTGGGCCACTGTTAGCATACTGAATGGGTCCTATTAGTACCTTTCTCTCTGATACAATATATGGAACCAATTTTAAGGAGCTAGGCATTATGATTGCTGTCGATTGAAAGGCTTAGCACTTCCTATGTTCTTAAACATGATGCCTTAAAGGTCACTCTAATCCATGCATATACATATATGGCCCTCAGCTAGCTAGGGTTATAGTCTTTTGGAAATTGGCTAGCAGGCACATTTTTTTAGATTTATTTTTATACTTTTACTTATGTATATGTTATATGTATGTTTTAGGGTCTGCACAGGAGTGCAGGAGCCTATGAAAACTATAGAGGCATTGGGAATTGTAATGCTGAGACCTTAAAAGTACAGTGTGATGTTTTCTTTTTGTTTTAGGTCTTTTTGATAGGGTTTCTCGGTCTGTTCTGGAACCATCTCTGTAGACCAGACATCTTCAACCTGCCTCTGCTTTCTGAGTGCTGGGATTAAAGTCTTGATATACCTTAGGACAGGTTTATTGCCTAAGGCAAAACAAGATATTGTAGATACTTGGATGTTGCCCATTCTTGAAAATCAATCCTAGATGATATGGAATGATATTAATAATTGAGTTTTTTGATAAAAATTTGTAGCTCAATGTGAACATATTGTAGACCTTTAGAAAAGCCAAATAAATTAGCCACAGTGAGGTTAAAATAGTTAAGACTGCTGCCTTGTGACCACGATACTTGTATTGCTTTCAAAGAGTTTAGAGCAGGGGTAGGAAGATAGCTTAGGTAAAGTGCTTGCAAGGCAAGCATGAGGACCTGAGTTCAATTCCCAGAACCCACACTGAAGATAAAAATCCCGGGCTTTGGTGGCATGTGATCTGCTGCTCAGTAAGCCTAATCTATTAGGGAGTTCTAGGCCAATGAGAGGCTCCATCTCAAAAAAAGTTGTACAACATCTGAGGAACAACCCCCTTCCCTTCAAAGTTGTTCTCTGATCTCTACATATAGTCATGGGTCAGTGTGTATGTGTGCACACACACACACTTTCACAAGTTTAGGAGAATGACTAAAGCCAGTTGTTATTGTCTGTAGTCTGTAAACCAATTGGCTATGCAAATTATACAGTATTCTTACAGATTTTGTGTATGTGTGTGCAAGTAGACTGACCTTCCTTTTAAGGCCATCAGCTCCTAAAAGATGGCACAGAAACTTATTATGAAAGCTCGGCCTTAGTTTAGGCTTGTTTCTAACTAGCTCTAACAATTTAACCCATATTTTTAAATCTGTGTTCTTTATGAACCTCATCTTTATTACGCTCATCCTGGTTATTCCACATCTGGCTGCTGTCAACTCTTTCTTCCCCAGAGCTTTCCCTGTTCAGAAATCCCACCTACACCTCCTTTCTAGCTACTGGCCGTGTTGCTTTTTATTAAACCAGTCTTAGTGACACATCAGCATAAAGGAATAATCCGTGTGTGTGTGTGTGTGTGTGTGTGTGTGTGTGTGTGTGTGTGTTAGTTTATGCACAAGCCAGTGCTGGTAAGGCCAGAAGAGAGCAAATCAAGACCTTTGGAGCTGGAGTTAGACTTTTGTAGAATGACTCATTAATGTTGGTGCTTGGATTTGAACTCTGGATGTCATGATTATGCAGCAGTACTTTAGCCACTAAACTGTCTCTTTAGCCCTTGTTTTGATTTTGAGACAAAGGTAGCCCCAGACTGGCTTCCCTTTGGAGATCTCCTGCCTCAGTCTCCCAGTTGCTGAGTTTACATGAGTACCACCAATCCTGGAATTTTTTTTTTTAATGCGGGGTCTTAGTATGTAGCTCTGAGTGGCTTGAAACTTGAAAGTCTACACTATGTAGACCAGACTGACCTCACACTCAGAGAAATCTACCTGCCTTTAAGGCCCCCTGAGTGCTGGGATTAAAAGGTTTTGAACCATCACACTCTGTTCATTGTACATTTTTAACTTCTGTCACTGCAGAGATAGTGGAGGGTATAATTAGAATGATCTGCAGTATTAAGCAGTATCTAAAAGATGGAACAACTATGCAGGAGGCTTCTAGTGAAGTAAGCTTAGAATCACTGTCTTTTGCTTTTGCCGAAACTCAACACATTAGGTAGGATGTTGCCTTCTTAATGAAAACTTGTCTTGTTCTTAATGAAAACTTGTACTTCCAGGTTAGGCGTGTTTCGTTTGCAGATCCAATATACCAAGCAGGATTGGCAGATGACATTGATAGGCGCTGCTCTGTTGCTAGGCCTCATTCTTCAAATAGCTCCCCCTTAGTAAAAAGTGCTAAAACTTCACCTACTTCACACTGTAAGGTAAGCTATGGACTTTAAAATATATGTATGTATGTCTGTCTGTAAATAAAACTTGTATTTGAAGATTGCTTTGCTTTGATGGATTGCTTTTCTTGTAGAGGCTTAAGGCCATTCAGCTATCCCACAGGTAAATCATTAGGTTATCCTGTTCCATTTACATTTCCTAAAAATTTACAGAGGCTTTTAGTTGTACAATTTAAGTTGTAACATTTTAGTTGTCTGGGGTTCTGAATTTTTTTTTCCCCTCTACTTTCTTCTATCTAGCATAATACCACTTCAGCCAAAGGATTTCTGTCCCCAGGATCACAGAGCTCTAGATTTAAGAGCTCAAAGAAGTGTTTAGTAAGAAGTGTTTTAGTTTTTATGTAACTTTATACTTTCATGTTCAGTCTTGTAACCTCTGCTTAATAATGACTTTGGAAATTTATTTTAAGATTACAGAAATGGCCAAAGAATCCATGCTATCCCCAACAACAGAGAGCGTTTACCCAGCTTTGGTGAACTGTGCAGCATCAGTTGACATCATTTTACCTCAGATTACATCAAATATGTGGTGAGTGGTCAAGTTTATGGTTCATACTCTGAGGTGAAGGGATTTTTGTTGTTGTTTTTGTTTTTCAACTTTATTTTGTGTCATAGTTTTGCTAAGACTTCCAGTTTGAGGATGTAGTTCAACTACTAAGGAAAACTGAGCCAGGTGGATTACCAGTTCATTGGCCTGCTGGGGGTGACATTTTAGTTTTTTGCAGTAACCTGAGGGTAATCTGGGGGTCGAGGTTCAGTTGATGTGAGTGCTTGTTTAACATTAATGAAGGTATGGGTTTCAGCCTGAGTACTACATAAGCCTAAGTGCTGGTGCAGGAACATTAGGGCCAGTTCAAGAGCATTCCTGGCGACAATGTGGAGGGTCACAAAAATAAAATACCTTCATGAGCTTTACCTGTATGAACCCCATGCTTCACACACAGGTTCCTGTTATGGATCTTAGAAATATAATTCTTATCATTTTGAATTTACCTATGAGTTTTTTGCTTGCATATATGTCTGTATATTATGTGATCCTGGTACCATAGGAGACTTGAAGAGGGTATTATATATGTTAGAACTGAATTTGCTCCAGTGAGCTGACACGTGGATACTGGAAATTGATGTGGGTCCTCTGGAAGTGCAGCAAGTGCTATTAACCACTGAGCATTCTCTAGCCCCAGACTGCTAAGTCTTAAGAGAATTGTTACACATAACTTGTTTGTTAAATGGTAATTTTTTAAGTTACTAGTCTGAACCACGGCATAATTCCTAATTAAGACATTCCTTATATTCCTCTAAAGAATTGTTTCAGACATGCACATAGAAGGAAGTCACATTAAAAAGGATCTAGGATAGGATAGGTTAAATGGAAATAGCTTACAGTTGATGAGATGTCTGAGCCATAGACCGGAAGCTGTGGTGTGAAAACGAGTTTCCCATCCTGCTATTCCTGTCTCTGTTCCAGTGCAGCAGTGAGAACACAACTATGCTGTTACTAAACTGTAGACTACAGAGAATTACTGGATTTCCATTAGTTATTAAGCCAGGTACACATTAAGATTCTAGTTTCATTTTAAATTCCCCAGATGCTTGTTCACCCAGCTTGTGTGGGCTGGGGGGACTATATGAATAAACTCTGAGTTTAAATGGAGAAGTGCTCACAGATATCAGTTAAATGCATAATTATGTTTTCTCTTTTTTTCTTCAAAAGGGCAAGAGGTCTAGGACAACTTATCAGAGCCAAGAATATAAAAACAATTGGTGATTTGAGTACTCTTACCGCATCTGAAATAAAAACTCTCCCTATTCGCTCTCCAAAGGTGTTTAATGTAAAAAAGGCTCTCAGGGTATACCACGAGCAGCAGGTAAAAACTTGTTATTTGAGTGTTTTGCCTACATGTATTCTGTGTACCACATTGTGTGCAGTGTTTACAGAAGCCAGAACAGGGCGCCAGATGCCTTGGAACTCGAGTTACAGATGTTTGTGAGCAGTCCTGGAGGTGCTGAGAAACAAACCCATGTTCTCTGAAAAACCAGCCAGTGCTTGTAACTGCTGACCTCTCTCTCCAGCCCAAGAGTCATATTTTAATAAGTGATTCATCTGGAAGTGGTATTGTGCCTCTCTAATCTCAGTACCTAGGAAGCAGAGATAGTTGGATCAACACTTCTTGAGTACAGTCTGGGTCACAGAGCGAGGGAGAGAACCCAGCAAAAAGAGCTCTACCAAAGTAATAAAAGCTTGCATTTAGACTATTCAAAACCTTTTCTGTGCCTCAGTGGGAGCTTTATTTTTTTATTCTGTTTTTATGTATCCTAGACTCACTTTTAAATTTTATTCAAAAATCTTTTTCTCCTTTTTAATTTTTGCCAACTGGTGGCTCCATGGCTAAAGTATTCCTAAGACGTAGGTGCTCAAATCCAATTGTGTCAAATTTATCCATTAGTCTTTTGTGTTTTCGAGACAAGTTTTCTCTGTGTATCTTTGGCTGTTCTGCAACTCACTCAGGTTCCCATTGAACTCACAGAGATCGCTTCCCTCTGCTGGGATTAAAGGCATTCACCATCACACCGGCTCTTTTTTTTTTTTCCTTGTATGTGTGTAATTGAGATGACAAGCTCTAGCTTTTTTTTTTTTTTAAAACATGGTACGTGTATGACTTCCATCCATATTATATTTATCTTGGGACAAAGTTTAGATTCTCAAACATCTATTCAGGGTATGTACTATGTACTGTATTCTTGAAATTACTTGATTTTTGTATTTCTGATACTTAAAAACATTTTTGTTGACCATGTTAATTGTATAAAGAAGCAAGCAAAACCCAGACACTATGTGATTAATTTGCAATCTCAGGAAGTTTTTATGAATTTGTGTGTGTGCGTGCATGTGCACTTCAGTTTCTAGGTTTATTATTACTACAGTATGTCAGAATCTTAACTCTCTTTATGGCTGATCAGTATTCCATGGGTATACCACATCTTCTTTACTCGTTCCTCAATTGATGGACTTCTGGTTTGCTTCTTTGGTTCTCATAAGAAGTCCTCCCACAGTTCATATCCAAGTTTTTATGTGGCAGTGTTTTCACATTGTTTGTGCCTTTCGATAGGATTGTGGGGTCATGACAACTTTTTAAATAGTAGCTTCTTTGAGCCGTGCTCCCTGAAACCTGAGACTACCTTGAGTTTCATTCTGGTTTTGGCCCTTGACCAGGACCTCATTCATGCTGGGCAATGCTCTGCTAGTGAATTGTCGGTAGCTTTGAAAATAAAACATAGCCACTGATTATTTAGCCGTAGTTATTTTTTCTACATTTCTGAACTTAGATAATTATTGCTGTTTCTTTCTTTCTTTCTTTCTTTTTTTTTTTTTTAAAGATTTATTTATTTCTTATGTATACAACATTCTGCCTCCATGTATGCCTGCACGCCAGAAGAGGGCACCAGATCTCATTACAGATGGTTGTGAGCCACCATGTGGTTGCTGGGAATTGAACTCAGAACTTCTGGAAGAGCAGCCAGTGCTCTTAACCACTGAGCCATCTCTCCAGCCCAATTATTGCTGTTTCTTAAGAAATTAATATATTATAAATTTCTGTGCTCTTTGAGGACTGACTTTATTCCTGGTTGGCATCTAACTTAAAGGTGCACCTGCATTTGTTTCCAGAGTGCTGGGATTACAGAATTGCTCCACCATGTTTGCTGTAATACTATGTTGTGTAGTTAGTAGGGTGGGTTATGGATTATGGACTGTGGGGCTTTCATGTCATTCCAGTTAAAAGTTAGTTTTGTTTTTTTATTTCTCTTTTTTACTGATGTAAATGTATAATCAAGATGAAATCTCGTGGACTTGAAGAGATACCAGTTTTTGATCTTTCTGAAAGGGCAGTAGTAAATGGAGTAGAAAGCAAGCCCCTCTCAACTGATGAAGAGCGACTTGCCACAGGTATGCTATCCAAGCATGATAATTTCTTTTGGAAAACAAACATTCTTGAAAAAAACTTAACTTTCTTCACGTCTTTACATTAAAAAAAAAAGTTTGCCCGTCAAGGTGTAAATAAGGACTTTGAAATTTTGTTCAGTTCTATCATACACAGAATAACAGTCTGAGGTAGACTTTTCTGGCTTTTGTTTTTTTGAGCAAATGTATACCTTAGCCTATTTTCTCTCCTTTTCAATTTGATTGGAGATACAGATCATTTTTAAAAAAACTGGTATAGATTTAACGTGTTTTGCTTTTTTTCTAGATTTGGTTGATCCTGTGACCTTAGACACCCCATTGTCTAAAAATCTTGTGGCACAGATTAGTGCTCTTGCTCTTCAACTAGATTCAGAAGATCTCTACAGTTACTCTGGAAGCCAGCTATTTGAAATGCATGAGAAACTTGGTACCATGGCAAACTCTATAATAAGAAATCTACAGTCACGTTGGAGATCACCAGCCCATGAAAATTCTTAGTATTTTAAAGAGCATTGTAAAGTTTTTCACCACCAGAGTTTTATTTTTTGGCTTTTAGAAATATCTGCACCATTTAAAAAGAAACTTTGCAAAGTTGATAAGATATCAAATCCTGAAGATAATGAATTATTAGGTCAATTTTATAAGTTCATTAGTAAAGATACTCCCTACTGTATTTTCTTGGCCGGTATACATAGTTTTTTAAGAAATTGAAATGTTACTGAAACTTGAAAGCAATTGAGATATACATACTTTTTTTCATACTTTAACTCATGCATATTTTGGTGTAGCTCATAATACAGATATTTTAAGTAAGATAGAGAAGTTTTATTTACACTTTATTGAACTGAAAGGTGTTTATATTTTTCCAAAATATTTATATTTGTTGTCTGGTGAAACAGAAGAGAGCATTTCCTTCAGACTTGTAGATATGTAGACTACTTGAAGAAATACCCTTTCAACTTGTTGGTAGTTAAAATAACAATGCTTTACTAACATTCCATTCATTTGGTATTGACAAATAGCTACAGCATTTGCCTATGAAAATGTGCTCTTATGAGGTATAGTATTCTTAAATGCATGACTGTTTGTACATTATGTATAGAAGACTTTTTTAATTTATAAAGTTCAGCCTTCATTAATTGCATGAGTTTCTGCAGCTTCTTGTGAATACCATTTTTTTGTTTAATAGAAACATTTGTATATAGTTAATATCTAAATATCCATTTGGATAGTAAAAATACTTGATGACTTACTGTGGATATTTGTAGGCCTCTGTATCTACAAATAAAGCAACAGATAGTTTTGTATTTAGTTAAAACATGAGTTTATTTTCTAAAGTGTCCAGAATAATCCAGAAAATACTACATGCCGCTACCTTTTTTTTTTCTTTTGGTTTGGAAGAGGATCCCAGCCACTAGAAAATGTGCCTCATATGTTTCTTCTTAATGGAGAGTTAGCCTGGATATTTTCATTGTAGGTTGTACTATAAAACGTCTATAGACATAACTTAACTTGGTTTTTATCACATATGCTGAAAACTAAATTTGAACATATTGAACAAAACATATATATGTTTTGTCTGGCTTAAAAAAATAGGATATATAATTAAACTGTTGGTAAATCTTACCAAATAGTGCCTGGCTTCATGTATTTGTTTCACCTGGGTTTTTTGTTTATGGAGATTTGTTTCTCTGTGTAGCCCAGATTAGCCTTGAACTTCTATGATCCTCCTGCCTCTGCTTCCAGAGTTTTGGGGTTGCAGGTGTTTGCTACCACACCTGGCTGTATTTTATGTTTTGCTTGTTTTTTGAATAAAATCAGTGGATGATCTTAGTTTCAAACTTAGTTTAACTGCTGCTTGGACATTGCAGTTGTAAAGCCAGTTCCTTTTGTTGTTTAAGGTTTCCTTTTTTTTTCCAGCAGAGACCTAGTAAATAAAATTGGTAACATTGTTACAGATATTTTTCTGTTGGACTCTAAGGACCTAAGTCAATAACTAATGAGGAAAAGACTGTCTTTTAAAAACATCGATAATGGTGGATTGCATTGTCAGTCGTTATATTTAAGAGGTGTGGATGAACGTTCAGTGAGCAGGATTGATTAGCTAGGAGAGTATGTGGGGTGGGTGGAGTGCTCATTTCATAACCGCATTCCTTAACTCTTTTCTACTCACGTGTAGGCACAGCAGAGTTCTTGGGGAGCTCAAAGTATAGCAGCAATGTGACCAGAATGATGATTTACTTAAAGCACAGATGATCAGTGAGATTGTGTTTTAAAATATTAGTTGATACTTAGTTCAGTTTATAGAAAAAATAAGGTTTATTCAGTTTATTTCAGTATTCTTGGCTTAACTTTTTTGGGCAAATTTCCACATTAATTCCTAAACTAGAAAAAAGGTATTATTCTGAATTCAACTCCAATGTATTGTTTCACTTTTACGTGGAAGCCTTTCTTCAGTTTTTTTTTTCCTAATGGTTAATAAAAAAAAAAATGACATACTGACATTCCAGTGTGATGCCCTGATTGTTGTATGTATTGAAACAAGTCTGTAGCTGGTTAGATGGCCCAGAAGATGCAGTGCTTTCCACAAACCCTGAGACCCCTGTGGTAGGACCCACACATACACATACAAATAAAAGTAATTTTAAAAATTTACTGTTTTCTGTGCATGAATGTTTTGCCTGTATGTGTATATGTGTACCGTGTGTGTGCCTGGTGCTCATGATGGCCAAAAGAAGGCATCCGATCCCTGGGAAAACCAAAGTTAGGTATAAACTACCCTGTGGGTTAATCCATGTTAACTGCTGAGCCTTTTAAATCTATTTTTAAAGAGAAGCTAGTGGTGTGCAAAGTCATTTTTCATATCTGAACATAGTGAATTTTGATGTTCAGACTGAGTTTATTATTGAAGGTGTTGCTCTCTTTCAGCAAATTAATTATCACTGCAGGGTCTTTCTTTGTATTTCAAATAATGGGTTATGAGTTCTACTCATCAGATTAATAACAGTTTAAAAATAGGATTTAAATCTAAAGTTTAAAAGTAGTTGTTAAATGACAATACCTTTTGGATTCTTTTTTCAATGGAACTTGAATGTAGCTGGAAATCCACTTACATATTTAAGGGTCATTAGAATGTCAATAATTTAAAATGTTAATAATTGGATCCTGACTATGTGGCTCGTGTAATTGCAATACTTGGGAGGCTGAGGCAGATGATTGCTTCGTGCCAAGTCTAGTCTGATCGGTCTACAGAAGAAGAACTTGTCTTAAAACAAGGGGAAAGTAAAAAATAAAGTAATGTTCTGTTTGGAAACATTAATTGGAGGGTTTTGTTTGGGGAAAAGTAAATGAAATTGAAATAAAATGAAAAGTAAGAATTTTGTTTGGTTTAAAGTAAATGAAATGCTGGTTTTGAAGTCAGTGGAATGCTTTAAAACACTCTTACTGGCCTCGCTTTCAGCTTTGACTAAGGCCCTGGTTTCATTGCATTGTTGAGGTTGATTTCAGAACCAAGTGCGACAATGAACGATAGCAAGATAGCACTGATTGGAAGAGTGCACAGGATTAAGGCCATGAGGAAGGCCCAAAAAATGCCAGACAGCATAAAGGAAGACTGGAACCTTGGGCGTGACAATAACAAGCATATAGGACTGCCCAGGATAGAACTGCAGAACTGCCGTAAATGTGCTGCCCATGCATGCTTGAGCATTGCCAGGCACAGATGGTGAAATGATTGTCAGCTAAGTCAGCAGGTTATAGAACAGCAATTGTGGACTGTTGCAGGAGTGCCCACTTGTTTGTCCTGGCCGCCCAGTAGCCCCGAAGTAACCACACAGTAAACTCTTACTAATCAAATCACTGCTTGGCCCATTAGCTCTAGTTTCTTATTGGTTAACGCTTACATGTTAATTTAACCCATTTAATCTGTATATTGCCATGTGGCAGTGACTTACTGGGTACAATTCAGCACGTCTTATCTCTGGCCTCAGATCCATGCGTCTCTCTGACTCTGCTTTCTTCCTTCAGAATTCAGTTCTCCACCTACCTACCTAAGTTCTGCCCTGTCAGAACAAGGCAGTTTGTTTATTCATTAACCAATACAAGCAACACACAGAGGGGGCTCCCACATCAGTGGACATTATTGGGCTGTGAATCTAAAGCAAGCCTGAGACATTACCAAAACTAGTTCAGGCTGGCCTGGAACTTAGTATGTAGATCAGTTAGTCTCAAACTTGCTTCAGTGTTCTGATTACATGCATGCCCATTGATGTGTGGTTTATGGTCATTTAGTTAGTGGTTGTCTGTTATGTACCTGGCTTTATATATTGCTCTTTGAAATTATCCATAAATTTAAGATCTGCAGTTACTTTGTAAATATGCCCTTAACAATATCTGTGTGAGTTCTTGGTATAGATGATAAATGTCATAATTTTGTTACCTTTTTTTCTTATGTATACTAAATCTTTAAGTAAAAACAGACATTACCTGTTGGATGCTCATGTTCCTGGAAAGTACCTCTAGTATGGAATATAAACCCTTTATGTGATTTGAAAGTTCAGGCAATATTTTAAACCGGTGATGTCGAAAAGAACAACCTCTTCCATGCAACTTTCATGCTTCAGTTGTAGCAGAAATGTTCTTTGCTGGTTTGTAACTGAGTGTAAAACTAACGGTAAGTGTATGTGCTTATTAGTGCATAGGAAGTGGCGCAGTGAAGAGAAGAGGAGAACAGGAGAGGTGGGTTCGGTTTGGAAACAGTCTTACTTCAGCCCCGGCTGGTGTGGACTGTACTTCATTGCCAGGGCTGGTCTCAAGATCAGGGCACTCCTCTAGCCTCAAACAACCATTTGAGACAGGACTTTCTTGTAGATTTCATTCCTTATATATAGACCAGGCTGGCCTAACTCACAGAGATCTGCTTGCTTCTTACTTTGACTTGATGTAGGCATTAACTATGTACCACCACACTCACCCAAGAGTTTGATAATAAAACCATTTGGTGTGAGGACAAGCGCTGGTTCCTGAATGCCTTTATCATACAGCAGTTTTGAAGTTAGTTTTCAAAATTAACTTGAGTGATTATTTTAAAATAGCTGATCAGGAGGTGTGGTGGCACGTGTGTAATTCTAGCCTTGGGAGGTATAGCTAGGAACAAGAGTTCAAGGCCATGAGACACCCGGTTTCAACAAATGTTAACAAAACATTCAGTATTTAATCTACACTCCCAGCAGCATAAATGTTTAAAGGTGCCTTGGATCTTAAAAGATAAATACTTAGGATGTTCAATATAATGTCTTGAAACATTTAAATAGATCATTAAAGCTATTTTTATGCATAATTGAATTAGTATCTGAAGCATTTTTTTTACAGAATAAGAATTTTCTAAGAAGAAAATTGATTATCGAAATCAAAGTGCAGCAGGATAGTTCAATCATTATAGTGGTGCAAACTGCCTTACCTTTTTTTTAAAAAAAAAAAAACTTTTTTTAATATTTATTATGTATACAATATTCTGTCTGTGTGTATGCCTGCTGGCCAGAAGAGGGCACCAGACCTCATTACAGATGGTTGTGAGCCACCATGTGGTTGCTGGGAATTGAACTCAGGACCTTTGGAAGAGCAGGCAATGCGCTTAACCTCTGAGCCAACTCTCCAGCCCCCCCTTACTTCCTGTTTTTAACAGTTCACTTTATGTGTGTTTGTATTTTGCCTGCATTTATGTTTGTGCACCATGTTCGTGCTGAAGATCTTTTAGACGGTTGTGAGCTGCCATGTAGGTGCTGGGGATTAAACTTGTGTCCTCTAGAAGAGCAGCCAGTGCTCTTAGCCACTGTGCCATCTTTCCAGTGCCACTTCCTGTTCTTTGTTTTAAAGTCATTGGGAAGAAATTTTTAAAAATATTTCAAGCATATGAAAAAAAATAGGAAATTCTTAATATTCAGATATAGTTGTGTTGTGGCAGTCAGGCTGTGTTTGGCTGCTTTCCTGTTTTGATAACTAATTCATCTGAGACTGGCCTCCATACAGTCTTCAGATATTTGCCTCTTAATTTAAGAGTTTGTCAGTTCTTGTTCCAGAGAACAGTTCTGTTCATATTTGGTATGTGGTCAGTTTAGACAGTGGTAGGTAGGTCTGAACTTTTCTGTAAGAATCCTGATGGTCATTGCTTTCCTGATGTTCCAGTATACATACACTATGAGCCAACTAGTTCTTCAGTATATTTTTCTCAACTTTTTCAGTACAGTTTTTTTGAGCCTTTAAGCATGTTTACCGTGATATCAGGGAACTTTGGTCTTAAGGAGAAACACGTGGCACTAATTCATAAGTTATACCTATGAAATAATGTGGAATTTGGCAGTTTGCTTTCTGTGTTGGTAAATTAGCAATTGCTTTTAGGCCATTTTAAACACTGGATAGCCAGCCCTAGCAGAATCCAACCAGTCATTTGTTAATATTTTGCTGCTCTTGGTAAAAGTTCAGTTTTACCTTCAAAGTATATTTGTTGAGTTCTAAAATTTAGCAGATACCTATTAGTCCTATCAACTAGACTAGCAGGTGAGAAGAAAGAGCACTGTCTGTGAGACTGATTAACAGTCTGGAAGCAATAGGCTGTCTAACTTGCTGTGTCGGGCACTAATAGTTGAGTTGAGCGTCTTCATAGTAAAACTGATGAGTAATTGAAAGTTAACTGTAATAATTTGTCATTTGAGACTGGTTATTAAAATGAACTTTTATTTAAAATAAAAGTTAAAAATAAGTTCTAGTGTTTACTTTTGTTTCTTGATTTTGATAGCTGTGGTTTGAGACCTAAAGGGAATATGGATAACATGATCCAAATACCTGTGTTTATGAGCATTGTAGTATGCCAGAGACACAGTATTCTCCCCCTCCTCCATTTCTCATGGTTGCCTTACAAAGATTGATGGGTTCCATTGTCTTTTAAATCTGTACTTATTAAATAATAAGGTGTATAATACTGCATTTATGTGCCAGTTAGCTTTTGTCGACTTGACACAAGCCAGGGTCATTTTGAAAGTGGTAAAAAACACCTATTGTCAGGGCTGGCCCTGGGGTCTGGGAGGGAAGTCTAGTGTTGTGGGTGAGCGAGCTCTGGAGGCTGGACTGCGTGGGGGCGGGCGAGTGCTACCAGCTGAGACTCTCCACCACAGTCTTGTAGCAGATCAAGTGCAACATAGTCTGATTCTGAGATTCCTGGAAGAAGGCTCACCATTTCCAAACTGAGATTGAGGTAAGGGCCAGTGGCTGGCTGTTTAACTTTTCAGATCTTGAGGTTGAACTCCAATTTCTTACCCTGGGTTTTTATTAATCGTGCTTCATAACTATCTCAATTGTGTCCTCCATTTCTTAACATGGGTCAAAACTCCCCCTTTAACTAATTCCTCTCTTAAAAATTCCAGTTTTCTCACCAAATCTGCCGCAAATAATGATGAAATAATGATGATGTGAGGCTGATTGCTGCTGCGTAGAACAGTAGAAGCCTGACTGGATTTCAAGGCAGCTACCTAGTTTGACAGCAGCCTGAGAAGGGGGTTCAGGGAGAGCCCCCCCCCCAGGAGTGAAGAAAGGAAGACTCAGGTGGCAGGGCAGTGACTCCAATCACGTGTAGCTCCGGCCTATGTCTGGAAGGCCACAGACAGCTTTTTCATGAATGTATACCCTAAAAGTTAAGCATTAGTTGTAGCATGACTAACAAAGAAAAACCAACCCAGAGACATTGGGGTTGAAATTGAAAGATCAGAGAAGCAAAACAGCTTTTACCTCTATAAGATCTTCAGACTGAAAAGATTGAGTTCCTGTCTCATTCTGCCTTATATTCTGGGATCAAAGGTGTGCACCACCTCTGCTTGGCTTCTATGGCTAGTGCGGTTGCCAGGATTAAGGGTGCATGCCACCACTGACTGGCCTGTATGGCTGACTAGTGTGGTTAGCTTTGCACTCTGATCTTCAGGCAAGCTTTATTTATTAAAACACAAATAAAATGTCACTATATCCCTCTGCCCATTATCCATTGATTTTCTGTTTTCTGTGCTGTTGGCAGTCTATATATCATGTACAAATCTTCAGAGGTGTAGCTTGGGAGATTGGGAGGTACTGGGTCTGGCAGAGTGAGACATCAGTAGTCTGTTCTGCCTCCTTGCCATTCTATCAGCTCTCTGGTTTTCACTGAACACTGGCATGTCAGCCTTTTGATGTCCAGGCGGGAGACGACCAGTTTGGTTAGCTGCCAGTAAGTCCAGGATCTTCCATTTGTTTTTGGTAGTCTTTCCTTCTGCAGCAAGGAGCCCCAGTTCCTGACAGATGATTTCAATGAACGTGGGCCGTGGCGAAGGCACAATGGCTGTCCATGTAGGCTTTCAGCCTCCTCCCCTTCACCATCTCCAGTGCCTTGGTTAAAGACTTCGAGTTTAGCCTTCTGGGTTGATGTCCCTGATGGGTGGGCCATAACCCCCACAGTGTCCTCCTGTGTTACCACCATGGCCCTGGCACACCTCTTGCCATCCCACATGAAGCTGCTCCTGTCCATCTACCAGGTAAGCTCTGCATCTGGAGCGGGCCGGTCGTATGGATCCTTTCTCAGCCTGTGTGCTTGGCTCAGGATTCCTGCACAATCATGTAGTGGGGTGTCCAGGTCAGGGTCAGGGAGTAGGGACGCAGAGTTCAAGCTTGCACTCAGAAGGAAACGGATCTGTGGGGGTGGGGTAGGGGGTGGTTAAGAAGGAGGCTCTTATAGGGAGTCATGCCAGTATCACTCATCCATTGGTCAGGTGGTTCTTTGAGCACTCCTTCAGTGGTGTGTTGGGTACGAGGTTACCTTGAGGCATCTTTGACCTGCAGGGCGGTGGCCACAAGGATTCTAAGGCATAGGGGCCAACCAGCTGCCATTGAGTAAAGTCTTTTAGACAGGTAGGCCACTGGCCTATTCCAAGGTCCTAGAATTTGGGTTAAAACCCTTTGGATATGTAGAGATGGAAGGGTTTGGAGATGTCTGGCAGCCCTAGTACGGGTGCTGAGAATGAGGACCTGTTTGATTTTATTGTAAGCCTTATCTTCAGTCTCAGTCCAGAAGGGCTGGCTTTGCTTTGTGGTCTAATATAATGTCTTAGTGCAGCAAAACTGGGAATCCAGAGGCGGCAGAAGCCTGCAGACCCAAGGAATTCTCTGCTTTACCTCTTGGGGGTTGGAGTGGGTATCTTGAGTCTCCTTATGGGCTTCTGAGGGCCATCACTGTCCACCTTTGAGTATAAATCTCAAATGTGTTACTTCTGTCTGGCAGATTTGAGTCATTTTATATGATGCCCAATAGCCCTAAGTCCCCAATGTGGTTAGCAGATTGCCAGTGCTTACCTCACAGTCCTCTTCACTGGTGGCTGCTATCAAGGTGTGGTCCACATATTGTAAGAGGGTGACCTGTGGGTGTCCTCCAGTATTTCCTAGGTCTTCGTGTAGGGCCGCATCAAAGACGGTTGGAAAATTCTTTTTTTTTCTTCCTGTCTTGCTTGCTTGGTCTTTTTACATTGTTTTTATTGAGCTATATATTTTTCTCCACTCCCCTCCATTCTTCTACCCTGCCCTTCTAGCTTCTCCCATGGTGCCCAAGGTTGGTTGGGAAATTCTTGAACTCCTAAGACAACCTGGTCCAGGTCAGCTTTGCGTCTTTTCTCGGGGTCTTGCCATTTAAAGGGAAACAAGGACTGGCATTTGGGGGCCAGGGGTAGGCTAAAGAAGGCATCTTTGAGGTCTAACACTGAGTACCAAGCCCTGGTGGAGGGAAGTGAGCTCAGAAGGGTATGTATGGGTTGGGTACTGTGGGATAAATGTCCATAACCCTGTGGTTGGCTTCCCAAAGGTCCTGCACAGGCTGGTAATCATTAGATTTGTGTTTCTTAACTGAAAGGGGGAGAGGGGTGAGGTGTTCCAAGCAGACTGGCAAAAGAATCTGAATTCCCTTGTTCCATGAGGCGTATGTGAGGGGTGATTCCCTTCTTTGCCTCCTGTGACATAGGGTATTGCCAAATCCGAGGGGCGTGGCATCAGGCTTGAGTTTGATGAGCCCCTGAGCTTGGCATCCAGCTAGGCCCATGCCCCCAGTCTCTGTGAAGGCCTCAGGATATTGAGTCAGCCATATGGCTATGTCCTTGGGGGAAAGTGTTAGCCCTTGATGTAGCCTATATTTGTCCTCAAACTGGAGAGTGAGGACTAGGATTGGTTGTCCCTTTTGATTTGTAGTTGAGATATTATTTTAATTGAATGAAATCTCAGCCCCAACTTAGAAAGTAAATCTCTTCCTAATAAGGAGTAAGGGCAATTAGGTATGACCAGGAATAAGTGGGACATCTGGCCCATACTGATATCCACTACTTTTGGGTAGTCCATGAATATTGGCTCGTATTTGTGACTCCTTACACCCCAAAATTTTTGTGAGACAAATTTCCCTAGGGTTTGGTCAGAACTGAATGTTGGGCTCCTGTGTCTATGATGGAATCTGTAAGTTTCCCCTCCACTCAGAGTTACCCTGAGAAGGCTCGAGGACAGGATCACATCCCGTCTCCCCTAATCACTGAGATCACCTGACTCCGTGACCAGTACATGGTAAGAGTCACATCCTGAGTCACAATCTTTTCTTTCGGACTTTTGGGAGCATTCCTTGATCCAATGTCTCATCTATTTACAGTATGCACATAGGTCCCTTTTCAGCCTAGGATGCTCTCTTGAGCGGGCAGAGGGTGTGTGTGTGTGTCCCGTTCCTTGATCTTTCACCGAGTATCTCAGCTGGCATCTCTTTCTGTCTGGGGACCCAGCTGTAACTGCTAGGAGATCCCTTGCCATATTCTGGGTTTGTTTTTTGTGTTCTCTGTGACCATAGCTCTCATCTGTTTGTCCTCTGAGGTTTCTCTGTTGTTGAAAACCTTTTCCACTATTGCTAGCAACTCCTGCATTCTTTTATCTGTTAGTCTGTCTATCCTCTGCAATTTACACCTATTATCTGGTATTGCCTGTTTGACAAATGCCATAACAACAGCTGGTCTATTTTCCAGGGCTTCCAGATCCATGGGAGAGTAGGCACAAAAAGCCTCCATGATCTGTTCTATAAAGGCCAATGGAAGCTGGGTGTGGTGGTGCACGCCTTTAATCCTAGCACTTGGGAAGCAGAGTGAATTTGAGGCCAGCCTGGTCTATAGAGCTAGTTCCAGGACAGGCTCCAAAGCTACAGAAAAACTCTGTCTCAAAAAGAAGGAGAAGGAAAACAAAAGAGGCTGACAGAGATTCTGAGATTTAGTCTTTTTCTGAAGAACATTACTGACCTTAGCTAAATTAGTGGGCCAGCACATTGCCATAACCCCCTTTAGAATCTGGCGGTTGACCGGTTGACCTGGAGTCTCTCTGTACCTTACGTCTGGTTGAAATGGCAGTTCAGCCATATCAAGGGGAATCCCTGATCTATCAAGGCAGGATTAACAGTGGGGTTCCTATTTGGATCCAGAACCAATTTCCAGGCATCAGTCGAAATTCTTTCTTTTTCTTCAGTACTGAATAAAATCTGGTTGGTGAGTGAAGATGACAGAATCTAGAAGGTTAATAAGTCCCTTTGGCTGTTTTGAAAACCCTGGGGTCTGCAAGTTCTAATTATAAAGATCACTAGTGGCAAAGGGCCAGTACTGCATTTGTTCATTGTCTTCTTTATCTTGCAGGCTGACTGCTCTCAAGGGAAGGACAACTCACCCAGGGAAGTCATTGCTGTCCCCCTGGTGTGTGGAGGACTACCTAGATTCACTTGCACTCTCCCTGCCTTGGGTCACTGCATTAGTTGGGGGAAAGGTCGATAAGGAGGAGGTGAAAGGAGAAGCTTATCCTCAGTACCCTCTTGGAGTGTGGGGGGGGCAGAGGGATGTAGTCCTCCTGTCTCTTGCCTTCGTGAAGGGTGAGTATTGTCTTGCTTCTTAGTCCTGTAGAAACAAAAGTTTTAGCCAAGTGGGAGAATCCTCCATGAGGTCCTGCCTCGTAACCGTATCTTGTCAGGGTGTTGTGGTTTTTGGAAGATGATGTCGTTGGTCATAAAGAGAACATACAATTTTTAAAGTGCAAAAGTTCCCTCTTGTTGCCATCCAGTTCCACAGGCTGGCCATTCATTATTACACAGAAAATGTTAAGTTTATCTTTCTCATTCTAAAAACCTGTGCTTTTGGCCCCATTTCTGTTGTACTGAAAGTGGTCCAAAATCAGGGTGCTCTGAGCCTGTCCCATAACATCAGTCTCCTAGGTTAGAAAGAAAACAAACAGCATGACAACACACAAGACAGTGAACAAATTGGTACCTGGAGGCAAAACTGAAGCTGAGACTCTGGCCTCATGCTGGACCATGTGAATGACCCACACCTTCCCAGAGATACTAATGGGATCCAATAGTGGTTAAAAGGGTCCTGGGATGTCTCCCAGGCCCCCAGTCTGTGGTCTTGCAGTGTGTCCTCCCAGACCTGATACAGGCACTGACAGATTAGCGCCTGTTTTACAGCACAGCAAGAGACGGAGAGAGAAGTACAAGAAGACTGGCCAGAGGCTCTATGGACACTGGTCCTGGTCGGCTTGCTTGGGGGATCCCAGACGAGCCCCCAAATGTTACACCCATGTTGCAAAATCCCTCAAAGACCACCAAGGAGTTCAAATCCATATACAAAAGCAAAGAGCCTTTATTCAAGCTCAAGCTTGGACCCTCCTGCTCTGCTACAGCTGTTTGATCAGAAGGCCCCATCAGGGTTTCTATCATAGCACAGATTGGGGTAAGGAATTTCCATCATCCAAGACACTTGATTTGCCTGGGGCTATCTTGGCAAAAGGAGATTCGTATTATGGTTGGAACTTTAGGTACTTTCCCTCTGGATGCTGATTGGTCTGTTCCTGGGTGGTGTCATTTTTATGGCTTTTCCTGAAACGGGGTGGTTGCTTACAGTAAACTGAAACTTAAGCCTACTCCAGTGGTTGGTTCTGTAAAGCCTGGAATGGTGATAGTCTGGTTAATCTGTCTTTGACCTCTCCAGAGGTGAAACTTGGAGACTTGGGTGCGAGAGAATCATTGGAAAGTTTAGGCATTGCTAGGGTTTGGGCCTGGAATGTTTCCCAAAGGCTTATTGTGGCTTGAGGCTTGGTCTCTGTGGTGATATTGGTAGATGGTCTGGAGGCTTAGGCCATGTCCATAAAGGACTGTGATAGTGTGGCCTTTTCTACTTCTAACCCTGAGGAAATGGCTTCCTTTGTCATACATTCCTATGTATTGGGACTTGTTAGTGACTAAGTAAAGCAGCCAAAGGGGTAGATTTATTTTTGTGCTGATGCACCTTTAGTGTGCTCTTATTTTGGGCTAAAACACTATTGTGCAAACTGGGCATTCACAGGAATGCAAGAATGTTCCCTCCCTACAGTGCTTCGCTTTTAAGGATAAACATGGGTCTTTGTGCTGGTAATTTTTTTTTTCAACTTGACTCAACAAGTTAGAGACAACTGGGAAGAGGTCAGTAAGGGATTGTCTGCATCAGATGGCCTGTAGGCAAGTCTGGGAGATTTTATTGATTGATGTGGGAGGACCCAGCTCCCTATGGGTGTTGCCATTCCTTGATGGGTAGGCCATAAGGAGCACCCCATTAAGCAGCATTCTTTCATGAGGTCTGTGTTCTAGAGACCCTTGGTGATAGACTGAGGCATGGGAGTATAAGCTAAATACCAGCCCCAGTTGCTTTTGATGAGAATAGAAAGCAAGCAAAAGCAGCCTCCCTAATAAACTCCTTTATCTTTTGCTTGGGAGAACACAGCTTTGCAGATTCCCAAGCAACCCCTTGCCTTCTGCAGGTACTCTTTCTCCACTCTTCATGTCTGTTTTTGTTCATTTTGACTGCATAGTCACTAAGATTGAAATTCATTGCTTTCCCTTACTGGACCAATTGGACTGAAATCGTCACAAAACTGTTGAGTCCAGAGAAACCTTTCCTGATTTAAGTTACTTTAGGATTTTTGTTGCAGTAATGGAAATCAATATAGGTAAGTATGCCTTTTCTTGGGACTGTGAGGACCCCAACTTTGTTCTGCATATGACTTCCATTATCTAGTACAGTACCCGGCATTCTGATATTCATAAGTGTGTGATTTTTGCTAGAGCACTCGACCCCTTGAGTCTCAGAGAGGCACATGGTAAGAAACTTGAGGGAAAAGGGGACATTTGCCTAGCATGCCCAGGACCCTTGGTTTGATCTCTAGCACGCCAAAACCAAAAAGCAACTGAAAGAACTGGCTCTGGTCAGCTGTACTAATGTAGCTATCACGTTAAGGGATAGTCTTTGGCTCCTCCAGAAGGACAGTTAGTAATGGTCAGACATTCGTTACTGGTTACTGTTTCCACCCCTTGTTCCTTCACACAAGGTTTAGTTCATATTGTCATCCCGTTGCATACAGGTGGCAGGAATCCCTCAACTTAACACTGCATCCCATAGGTCTCTCTCTTTAACGCTCTTAAGGGAAGTTTGTTAAATAAGTATGGATTAATACTGGCCCAAAATGTTGGTATGAATTGTCCCCATTCTCTGGTTAAGAGATACAAGTTAGCTGAAAGAATTAAACCAAATCCAATACATATGTAAAATGGACCATTCTGAGAATGTTTACACTTCATCATTATCAGTACATTAAAATTTTATCAGCAGTACATTAAAAAACCTTGGTAACTTTTTTTGCCTTTGGCTTTTATTGTTTATAGGCATAGATGTTTTGCCTGTGTATATGTCTACACCATGAGCATGTGCTCCCTGGGACTCCAGTTACAAATGGTTGTGAGCTGCCACTTGAATGCTGGGAATCAAACAAAGGTCCTCTCGAAGAGCCACCAGTGCTTCTGTGTTTGTTTTCCATTTTGTTTTTCCAAGATAGGGTTTCTCTGTGTAGTCCTAGCTGTCTTGGAACTTGCACTGTAGACCAGGCTAGCTTTGAACTCAAGAAATCCTCCTGCCTCCTGAGTGCTGGGACTAAAGGCATGCACCACTTCTGCCAGGCTCAACCAGTGTTTCTTAACCACCAATCCACTGTTCCAGTTACAAATTTGGTAACTTTTAAGCTGGGATTTTATTAGAGTTTAGCCCAGAAGCAGTTTGTTGCAGAACTATGGAGTTTCGCACCAGTTTGTCGACTGTCATCTTTATAACTTACAGAAACAAGAGTAGAAACACAACAAGACAAGGGTGGTTCACTCTTCTGTTTTTCTTTTATTGTTTGGCATGTCCAGAACAAATGTCAAAACATTTTTATAATTGGGAAAGACTGGTCTGGTTACATAGCACTACAGAAGCTTTTAAAAATTCTATTGTGAATTTCAACCTACTTTAAAACGGAAAGGAATTGATGGTAATAATTTTCAAAATGAGCTTTTACGTGTTTGCCGTCTTTAGTTTCCAGTGTAAATCTAGAAAAGAATGAATCTGTAAGTCTAGTTTAAGGACTGACCAGATGAATTAATGTTTGGTTTTATGGAGAATCACTCAGGTTCCTATAGAGGAGATGGCAATACACTAAATGATAATTGATGCAGGTGAAAATATTAGGCACTTTGAGAGCATGGGTACACACTGATGTCTCCTGAAATGTTGCTTGCAGAGGACAGATTCAGACACTGCCAACTGATGGAGATATTGAGGTGCTTAGATAGCTTCCACGTAGTTGGCTGGGAGCATGCCGGTCCTGCCGGTCCTCTGCACAGTGCCATACATCCAGCCTTCATCAATTGCTTGAGCATTCACTATAGCATCTCCATCTTTGAAGGACACTTCGTCTGCATCGGCAGCCATATAGTCATACATGGCACGGAAGATTTTCTATTCATGGGAATGAAAACAAAGAAAATATAATAAGAAGATATAACCTTTTTGATAAATTTAGGTGTGTGGCTACCACAAATACAAAACAAAAACCTCAAAATATTTGTAGATCATATGTTTTTTTTTTTTTTGAGACAGGGTTTCTCTTTGGTTTTGGAGCCTGTTCTGGAACTAGCTCTTGTAGACCAGGCTGGCCTCGAACTCACAGAGATCCGCCTGCCTCTGCCTCCTGAGTATTGGGGCTAAATGCATGCGCTGGGATTAAAGGCGTGCGCCACCACCGCCCAGCTCATATGTTGATTTATGAAGGCCTCCAAACTCAACACCAGAAGTATTATTTAAGATG
The DNA here is from genome assembly GCA_963919715.1 of Microtus obscurus. Lineage (NCBI taxonomy): Eukaryota > Metazoa > Chordata > Mammalia > Rodentia > Cricetidae > Microtus > Microtus obscurus. Next base: position 1,351,442 of record CAWTZC010002327.1, on the reverse strand, counting down.
CTAAAGTTATGAATAAACACTTCTCCAAAGGAAATAACACGAGTGAACAGTTAGGGGGAACAGAAAAAGATGTTTCACTTCTTTTGGGTTTTGAGACAGGGTTTCTCTGTGTAACAGTCCTAGCTGTCCTGGAACTCGCTTTGTAGACCAGGCTGGCCTCGAACTCACACAGATCTGCCTGTCTCTGCCTCCTGAGTATTGGGGCTAAATGCATGTGCCACCACACCCAGGCAAGATGTTTTACTCTTATTCCCACTCTCAAGCTACCTACTGATTTTTCTTGCTGGAGAGGGCTCAGTCATTAAGAGCATGTCCTACTCTTTTGGAGGATCTGCTTCCTAGGAACCTAAGCAGTGTGGCTCACACTGTAACTCCAGTCCCAAGGGATCCAGTGGTCTTTTTTGACCTCTGCACTCACGTGGGGCACATAAATAAGTACAGGGAAAACACTCATAAATCTTTTCAAAGTGTAATAAAGAAAAGAAACTCTGGAGGGAGCAGAGGACGTCTTCCTAGAGGAAGTCCTGAGTGCATGTGTATTGTTGACATGGTGTGGTCATACCCAAACAAAGGCCGTTCGCCATAGGGGTTAGGCGGAAACTGAGAGCTGCAAAGCTTCCCTCAGGTGTCCTACTGATGTTTGTGGACAACTGGTCACCTTGTACAAGACAAAAATCTCCTTCTGGATTTTTTTTTTTTTTTACAGCCTGAGACTGCTCAGTGACCTCCTGACCTAGCAAAGCAGCCTTGCAGAGAACATTGGAAGCAATATTTTGGGTGGAAGAATGAATACGCTACAGATGAAGCTTTAATTACTGAAGTGCAAAATAGGACTAAGACAACAGACAGCAAGCAACTCCACTCCCGAACGTTGGTATTTATTGCTTCGATTCTCTGATCAAGAGAAATGGTTAAGCTGAAAGGGTTAAGAGATACGTATTTCTGCTGTCTACAAAAACTCAACTTTAAAAACATAGGTACCACCTGAGAGTAAAATGATGGAAAAGAGTGTTTCAGGCAAATGAGGCTAGGAAGCAAGCAGGTGTCTGTTTCTTTCAGGAAAGTGATGTCAGTGGAGTGGTAATGCTACCCTACCCCTAAGAGCCATAGACTGATCAAACTCTAGTACCAGGCATGGAAACCTCCTTTAGAGTTGATGGCAGAGTAGCCCAAGAGACCCCCAAAACCTATGCTGACTGCCTTTGATTGATCCCCATAATTTGAAAGTAAGTGCCTGTTGCTGAAGACACCACCCACTTCAGACACAGGACTTGTGGAAATCCAGCTGGATCTGACCCCAAGGTCTCCTCTCTGAGGACTAGCTCTCATAACATCTGAAGGTGCCGGGCAAGCTGCCGGAGGAGAAAGATCAACAGGCCCACCCAGCAAGAATGCTTAAGGGCTACAAAAATGGCCAGCACAGCAAGACATTCCTAAAAGGTAATAATGGCACTTATATCTTTGTCATAACCAACAGTGGTCTAACTAGACCTAAGGCCTACTCAGTGGAGAGTTAACATGCATGGAACTATACACCTCGTCAACTACCCAACGGAGCCTAGAGGAGAATCTATTACTGTCTCTTTCCTAAACCAGTATAATCTCTTAACTGCATTCTAAATACTTACAAATCCTTATACCTTCAGTTGGTCTTATTCCCCCCCCCCCCCCCAAAAGAAGCCAGAGGACCAGGATATCTGCTTCAGGATTGTGCCTAACGTAGAGGAGAGGGATGTTGCACCCATGAAACCTCAACAGTATGGCTGCCTAAGGAAGACTTCAACAATTGGGAGAAATCTTACAAGGCCAGTCCCCTAAATGAAGAGCAATAGGCAATGAATGAGCGAGGAGAATCGGTCTGGAATAAGCCAATTATTTAATGGTTATTTAATATTAAGTGGTCAGCCCTAAATGTATATACATATGAGCAACTCTTTATGGACCTAGCAGGACGAGTTTGCATATTTATATGTGTTTGTATATTTCACAGTCAGAATTGAGGAAAAAAAAAACCAAAAACAATACACAAGTCTAGCAATTTGTGTCCATTACTCTTTACTTACTCCGGCAGTAGATGGGTGGGAAGGGATAGAAGACAGCGTGGTCTGCTGGGTGGCTGCGGAAGATGACCGCTGCTGCGGGAGCTCGGTGGTTTTCACGTGTTTGTAAGCTGCGAAGATGAAAGAAACAGTTGGTCAAGGCATGTGGCAGATGGCTCATCGGTGGTTACCAACCAAGCAGGGTTGTCCTTTCTTCAAATTAATGACTCCTGCGAAGAGAAGAGCTAGGAAAATTATGAAAATTAACCATGTAGCTTCGTGTAACTCCACAAAGACTTCTAGTCTTTTCCCAGAAAAATAGTTAACTTTTAAATTGAAAACGTTGCTTAGTAACCATCAGTGAGCTGACCTCATGACAGTCAGTCCATACCATGTTTGTTTTGGTTGGTGTCATGTTTGTTGGGCATGGTCCTGCACACCTGAGGCCAGCCTTGCTACGCAGGGAATTTGTCCAGACCATCTGGGAAAGTCTACTTGTACCTGATGAGGTGGCCGAGAAGAAGGCAGCTCCATCGCTGTAGGTGGAAAGGCGCTGGTCTGCGGAGTGTTCAGACTTCTCCTCGCCCCCACTGATGCTCATTGCGCTGGCGGACCGCGACTGCTCCCGGCTCCGGCGAGCTTGGGCTGGGAAACAGGAAAGAGACGGGTGATGCTCTAAGTGGTTTCCTATGAGACTTACATGCAATTCTTCTAGTGTAGAGTTGTTCTCCCTTTCAGATGGGAGATTAAATGGTCAAAGCCGGCGTAGGTGGCAGAAGGAGGTTTCTGACCTGTGTCTGCCTTTAACTACAAGGCCTTCCCACCACCGCATTCCTTTTCCTGGCTCACTTCAACGCATAGAGGGCAAACACATTCACAGTTTGGTTTCTCCAGAAAGGCCTCCCTCACTTCCAGATAGATGGAAGTGTCTGTCCTGTGTCCCATGGTATTGCGAGCACAGCCTTAAAACTGTATGTCAGGGTAGTACCAGGAGTCCGTACTGGTCTCTCTTTATCCATAGCATAAATCCTTAAGAACAGCATATTATACTTTACTTAAAAAGACAAACCTAAACAAAAAGTAGGGTGTCTCACCATGGATCCCTGGTTGGTCTGGGACTCAATGTGCAGAACAAACGAGGTTTGAACTCAGAGATCTGCTGGCCTCTACCCCCATTACCGGGACTAAAGGAACACACACTCTCTGGCCCAATAGTCATTTTCAATATAAGCAGTGTGAATATGTGCCATGACTCTTGCAAAGATCCCCCTAACACAAACAGCTCAAGAGGCTCCTGATGAACATTTGTGTTCTCTTTTGTCTTTGTATTTTTACTGTCATCTTTAACTTACTAACTTTTCTCTTTAGGAAAATGCAGACATGATAATAATGGGATCTGAAGGAGACATGAAGTCAGTTTGTCAAGGTTTTTTCCTAAACTGAACATGCCCACCAGTCAATGAGCAAGCTCAGAAGACGCGAAACCCTGGCAGGAGGAAACGCTCATTGGATGTAGTCCACTAGATGGTGATGTTTCTGTCCCGCATCTCTGGAGTCTGCATACCGTTAATCATGTGTAAACTCCGGGATTGGATGTTGTCTTCTGCTGGATCGTAGTCAAAGACTGAACCAGGGTTAGTACGCCAGACACGCAGACCTGAAAGAGAGCCAGCAGTCAGGAAAAAAAAAAAAATAGATATGTTCTCACATTTGTAACTTGAGAACCAATCAGGACAAAGCTGGCAGAAGATGCCTGTGAGACTTCAGCTTTGCGAACCGGCTAATGGGGCTTTCCTTCACTGATCTATGTCCTTCGTCTGTCCCTTTGTTGTCAATTACCTGTGACAGTATCTTGATCCTGGTCATTCCGTTTCTGTTCCATCTCTACCACTTTTCTTTGAATACCTCGGTAGTTAATGTCACTGAAGTCCTGTGTGTTTTTCTTCACTCGTTCAGTGATGGGGTCTGTCACCACTGGTGTGAAACAGCCTTTGTGTTTCTCAAAGTCTTCATGATATTTTACCTGAAATATGAATTTACTTTATGAAAATATGATAGTGTAACCAATCTCCAAGACATGTTCCAGCATCAGAAAGAGTTCTTGCGGCTGGAGAGATGGCACAGCAGGTAAGAATATGTGTTCTCGCAGGGAAACTGGGCTCAGTTCCCAGCACAAGGCATTTCACAAACATATGTAACTCCAGTTCCAGGAGCTCTGCACACACATAGGAAACATACCGACAGGCACATACATACAAAAATAAATTTAACAACTAATTCCCGACTTACTGTTGAGATATGCCGTTGGGTTTCCCTCACTCGTCTCATCTCTGGTGTGTCTAGCACGTAGGCAGCTTTGCCTTGTATTTGTTTCCGGAAGCTATCAGAATAAAGGACCTATGGAGGAGAGACCATGCGTGAGCACACGGAATGGCATCGTTCTCATTCTTTTTATTTATTTGTTTATTTTACAGTAGTCTCAGTATTCTGTCTGCATGTATGTCTGCAGGCCAGAAGAGGGCACCAGATCCCACTATAGATGGCTGTGAGCCACCATGTGGTTGCTGGGAATTGAATTCAGGACCTTTGGGAGAACAAACAGTGCTCCTAACCACTGAGCCATCTCTCCAGCCCTCATCGTTCTCATTCTTAAGCTCAATGACTTCAACAGCTTCATTTAAATGGAAGAAATTGGTGAGGGAATTCGGAGTCACCAGACGGTGGCCACATACTGGATTAGCAATTTACCAGATCGGAGCAAGGACAGGCAAGGCTTGCATCAGTAGACACAAAACTTGTTTTGACTTTGAAAATGAGAGATTTCATTTTCAAAGGAGAAGGGGCACAGTACAAGTCTGAAAGAGAGGAAGAAAACGGCCTCTCGAATTTACTAGGATTCGCAATACCACTGCCAGAATATTTGGTGGTATTTACATTAAATCTGATACCGAAAGCAGTTTGAAAGACCTGGCCTTTGAAGCAGGTAACCATTAGATGGTGTCCAGATTACACAAACCGATATGCCCACACCAAAATCAGTCTTCCAGACACTAAACGCAAGAACATCAAAGTGAAAATAGTCATTTCTGGGCCTGTTCCCCATTTAATAAAGTACCTTAGCAATAACAGCAGAAGGTAGAAGATGTTAGGGGTCAATTTGTTATGGCTGGTTATGAAAAACTACCTGAGTCCAGTGTCACAGGAGAAAAACCATAGGCAATTATCGTATGCTTAGTATGATCATTTGGGATGGAAAAGCACAGCTGTGTTAATTTTAGTGTAAATTTTCAGGGAACCAAGTGCACATTTTTATGAGGTTAAAACATTTCCCAAGATGTTGCATTATCTGTCGTTTTAAGTTTTAGTGTCGTTTTCAGGTGAACAACAAAGGCGTGTTTTCATCATGTTAAAATGTTAATTCCAAGTTGTTCCACTGCCCATTCTAGTCGGGAAATACCGAGCTAATGTTCTCTTGGTTGCGCTTAGCTCTCTCCATCTCTGGAGTGACAGGTGTCGGAGTTGCTTTTCTCATATTCTCTTTGTACAATACCTAGAGGAGCCAAGAGAGTATCCTGACATCAGAAAGCAAAAGAAAACATAGGCTTGAAAAGTCGTCATTTAGCTGTGGTTATGGCTCAATTACGTCACGCAGTATGAGAAACACCTCAGGAGGAGAAAGCCATTAAAATGTTACAGTGGAAAGCAAGAGCTCAAAGGCCCGAACTCAGTGACAACTAGCAAGGTTGGGTTCTTGTTTTTAAGTGGCCAAGGAAGAATTTTAAATGGATCAAGTCTTGGAAACAATGTGAGAGAAATTAGTGGTATTGCCATGATGGTCAGGCTTGTTAGGATTTTAATTTTTTTTTTTTTTCTTTTTCCTTTCAAATACCGAGCTAAAGTTTTCTTGATTGCGTTTGACTCTCTCCATCTCGGGGGTAAAGGGTGTGGGGGTTGCTTTCCCCATGTTCTCTTTGTATAGCACCTGTGAGAAACAAGGTGGTACCTAAGATCTTGTCACTCACTAGGAGGCAATAATCAAATAAATACAGTTGGGGGTGGAGGGACACATTAGGTGTAACCTGTTGCTATTAGTGAGAATAGCTCTCAGGAACAAAGCAAAGGTAGTTAATGGCAGTGATAAATGTGTGTGGTATTTAGAGGAGAGGAACCGAACTGGCATTCAATTTGGTTTTTAATTTTGGATGGGATTAAGAGCAGGCCAAACTGCCAAGAGTTACTTTGTAAAATTAGAAGCACTTTCATTTCTCAAGACAATACCGAGCTAATGTTTTCTTGATTGCGTTTGACTCTCTGCATCTCTGGAGTGACAGGGGTTGGGGTGGCTTTCCCCACATTTTCTTTGTACAAAACCTAAAGGAGTCCAGCAGATCCAAAAAAATCCAAAAGGAGACACAACAACAACAACAGAGTTATAATTACCAAAAGGAGAAATGGAATACATTAGCTTTCGACAAGGCCCTGGGCACCAAATCAGTTAGGCACTGAGGTTAGATAGCAGTCCATGTTTTCACGGGAGAAGCTCATTACAGTTAGAGCAAAACACACACTTCTGTGGTACAACCTTGCCCTAAAGCTTGCGGATTTCAAGTGAGGACTGTGATGTCCCAGAGAAGACGCAGTCCTGCCATCATTTCACCACGGGTGCATGACTGTCAGACCCCTGGGAGTTACCATGAGGGCTTGTACCACAGAGGTTGAAGTTGCCCCAAGACAACAGTTGTTTAATGAGTATTTTTGTAGCACAGGCTCTCATACAGAGTAAAATTATAGATCCCGGGCAAGTGTTTCTCTTACTCTTTTATCTTTGTCTTCTGCTTATTCTATTTACTAAAGAGTCCACACGTATCAGCCATGAAATGTTTTCAACAATTACACGACCAGCGTGGAATAGCAATAGACACATGTCCTGACAAATCCTCAACCTCCGTGTCTTCCCTGGTGTCTCTCTAGGTGACCTGAGAGATTTGGGACATGGCACTCTGGAGGGAGTCTCCTCCCACAGTTCTCCAAGTCCTTGAATAGCAGGCCAGTGTCAGCGGAGAACTTACTAGAAATGCCTGCTTTCTGCTCCATACTGACAAAATGAAAGGAGCCCGGGCCAGACCCAGAAACCTGGTTACATCAGCTTCCAGGTGATTCTGATGGCGAAGCCTTCAGGTGGTGTTAACTGCTGAGTAATAACTTCTCTACTGAAAGCTAATGTTGCCACAGACCTTATCCCCCAGCCACTGACAGGTTACTAGCAGAGAGCACAAGCTTGAAGGAAATAGATCGTTATAGTTATTGCTAAAGATCAGAATGAAGAGAACAAAATCAAAATGAAAGTCATTGAAGACAAAAAGCCTTTTTGGTGACACCCTCCTTTTTAAGCAACTTATTCAAATATGAGAAACACCACTGGATTGAGTTTACATCACTGTCTGTGGAAGAAAATCAGGAGTTACTTTCCCAAGCTTTCTTTGCCTACATCTGTGATAGTAGGGTTTGGAACATAGCTCAGTGTAAGATCCCATCTTAACCTGTGTAAGGGCCCTGCGAACTGATTCAAATCTGGTGGGGTGAACCCCAAACCATCTAATAAGCCAATATTCAACAAAGTCCCATTATACCTCCTATTGCACCCATCAAGGTCCCCCCAAGTTTTTCAAGCACATAAGGAGACCGTGGGTATATCAGAGTAAGTCTGGGAGAGATGAGCATAAGGATATTTTGTAGGAAAATTTGTTACCTCGATATTAGAATTTTAAATGGAATAAAGCAATTTTGTTATTAAGTTAGGGCTAGGAACGAAGGATAAACGTAGTCAAGAAATGGACAATACTTAAGGTGCCTTTTAAAAGTAGGATTAATAGGAATTATTTTAAATCACTGAAGTAGTTTCAAAATCATTAAAGAAGTATCTTTTTTTTTTTTGGGTCAGAGTACCGAGCTAATATTTTCTTGATTCTGTTTGACTCTCTCCATCTCTGGAGTGATGGGTAAAGAGGTTCCCTTGCCCAGGTTTTCTTTGTATAGCACCTGTATGATGAGAAAGTATCAGAGAAAGCAGTGGTAAGTGGCATTTCATTGAAAGGTAAGGTCAACTTCTTTAGTCTAAAATAACATAGGAGCCAGGAGTTATGCTGGCAAGCTGCTGTGTGCTATTTAAGGAAGCTGTTACTGGGCTAGGAAGCTGTGTGCCACAGAAGCAAGACCCTAAACTGCTAGCTAGCGAAGGCTGGCGAGTCATCCCCACTGTTCTTTTTCCCCTTCGTCTTTGCGAGTGCCGCACTTCCTAAGCAACTGCGGGGATTTGAGATGGTTAGAACTCGGTTTTGTTATCCACCAAACTAAAATATATTAACGTCTTTAAATGCATCAGGTGAAGTAACAGAGGTCCAAACATAAAACTGAGAAAGAAAATCAGATCCATTAGAAGCAAAGGAGGGAGGAAGGCTTAATGGTGAGTTCGGATCTGGAGTTAAATGGCATCCCCCCCCCCCTTCTTTCCAATACCGAGCTAAGGTTCTCTTGATTGTGTTTGACTCTCTCCATCTCAGGAGTGATGGGTATTGGAGTTCCTGTCCCCAGGTTTTCTTTGTATAGCACCTAGGTGATGAGAAAGCATGCAGAACAGAAAGAGCTGTCACTCACTGTCCCTCTCCTGTGGAGCAGCTGGCTGTGGGAGGGCGGGGAGGAAGAGGAGTTAGGGATGGGGAAGTACCAAAGCTGCAACCTGGAAGGCAACGGATTGCAGGAAGGAGCCGCAGAGATGAAGACATTAAAGAGGTTCTGTTAACGTTTGCTGTTTGAATTTCTGCAGCATAGGCAATAAAGATCACTCCGAAGGGAGAAATTAGTAGTTAACATAATGAGAGGAAAATGGGGTGGGGTGTAGCAACCAAACCAAGAAAAGTTATTGTCATAAATCATGTGAAAGATGTTTGAGTTTTATAAGTCTCATCTATGGGAAGGTTGATACATACTTTCATTGACTTTCCAGTGAAGTCAAAGTATTTAATTTTTAGTCCGGGTGAACATATTCAGAACAATGGTGTTAAGATGCTAGAGAAATGTCAAAGAACTATACAGGTGCCAGGAGAGCGGGAGGTTAGGATAGGAAAGGAGCTGGAGACCGGATCTGCACAGAATGGAGCTTTTGAAACTGTGTTCACATTACATTGCCAAAGCAAAGTAAACACAGATGCCGAGACACTGAGGCTGTTACGTTTTTTAAGCTGGGATACTTTTAATGATCAGGTTAATGTTTAACCGAGGTATGGAAACCGACTCACAGGAAACGGCAGCATTAAGTTGGATACCAAACAGGTCATATTTTAAAAACTGGGATAAGTTAATTAGATTTTAAAGTTCCAGTCATTAATCTTTTTAAACGTGTTTTAAAAACAGTTAAAGGGTTTTTGGTTCTTTTTTTTTTTTTTTTTAAATTTGTAAATACCGAACTAAAGTTTTCTTGATTGTGTTTGACTCGCTCCATCTCTGGAGTGATGGGGATCGGGATGCCTTTCCCAAGGTTCTCTTTGTACAACACCTGTATGACAGGAGAGAGCACGGGGTGGGGAGGGACACGAACAGTCAGACTGTGAGACACGCATCCTTCAGGAAAGACCACGCCCACCGTCCTGGGTGCTGGTGATGGGTACAGCTCATGCGTTCACCTTCCTCCTCTAACCCACAGAGGTAGGGAGAACTACAGCATGAGAGCACACAACTGTCCACTATGCAAAGAGACGAGTCTTTGTCGAGTCAGCATATGGTCCCTTTTTCTACAGAAGACATTTGTCTCAGTGCATAATAGGCATTTACAACTACAGACAGAATCTGGGCGCTCTCGGACTAAATCGGTCTCGGCTAAGGTTACAGAAATAATAAAATCCAAAAGTCCACGTTTAACATACAGTCTTTCCCATAGTATCTAAAAGGCCTGGGTACTCCTGGACAATATATAACTGGTGTAAAATCGACACGAATCATACTTGAACAGAGAAAAACTTGTCCAGGGCCATTAGAATGATTAGTTTCAAACAGGTATACATAATAATACACTGTAATATAGAAATAGTTAAAAACATCATTTTGAAAGGTGATACATTTCCCCAAAAAGGAAAACAGTAAATGAAGTACCCCAAAGACAAAACCACATACAGAGAAAACATATTGAAATTGGGAAGATGTTAGTGAGCAGCAATCAGGGATAGAACAAAAGGAGGAGTCACAGGGAGACACTCCTCTCACTGTGCAAAGAGGGATGGCTCCACAGAAAATCAAACTGGCAGCAAGTACTTTAACTCAGGTGGGCCTCCTCCCCCAAAGCGGATCCAGTTAAATTATCAGAGGATACATGAATCTTCGTTTCAGGTCCAGAAGCTCCTTATACGGAAGGATCACGGGTTATTGATGACTGTTGTGTTTCAGAAACATCAGTTAAAAAATAGAAGACAATAATGCAAACGCATGCTCTTTGATTTAATTGGCATGTTTAAAAAGAGAAAAACAGCCGTGCGGTGGTGGCGCACGCCTTTAATCCCAGCACTTGGGAGGCAGAGGCAGGCGGATCTCTGAGTTCGAGACCAGCCTGGTCTACAGAGCTAGTTCCAGGACAGGAACCAAAGCCACAGAGAAACCCTGTCTCGAAAAACCAAAAAAATAAAAAATAAAAAAAAAACACGCCTATGCTTTTCTTAGCACTAGGGAAGCTGAGGCAGGATGATGGCACATTTAAAGCCACCCTGGACTATCTAGAAAGATCCTGTCTAAAAATAATTTAGAACTTGTAAATTTCTAGTCATAAATCGGAACTATCAAACTGAGGCTTTTGGTGCCAGTGCTGAGTGTTTTTCTTTGCCGTTCATCCAGGTGAGACCTGTGGTAAAGACACCACTTTCCCCACACAAAGGCGCTGGTCCTGCACTCGCCCTTGAGTCAGTGTCTTTCTTGCACTGACCTGGAAACATCCGACTGAAAGATTTCCATGTAAATACAAGCTACCAGGTTTGGGTCATCGGGAAATCAGTTAGTTTCAAAAGTACCAGTACTAACCACATTGCAAAGGAAAACAATTTCAAGTTAAGTGGGGAGCCCACGCGGTGGAGCACTTGCCTAGCCTGAGCAAGGCCACAAGTCCAATTCCCACCACCACCACCACGTACAGACACTAAGTTAATACAGATATACCTATACATCTAACGACGTTTTATGGGGGTATTTCAGAAAGTAGAAAGAAAACATCAAGATTAAATGGTAAGTACAATGTCCAGGACAGAAGGATTCAGTTGGTAAGTTTTTTTTTTCAAAGAATTTGTTAAATTATTATAAAGGGATAAATGGTAAGAATTTTGTTTTATCGGAATTATTCTTTTTAATACGGAGTTAAAGGAACTTTCTCGCAAATACCGAGCTAAAGTTTTCTTGATTGCGCTTGACTCTCTCCATCTCGGGAGTGACAGGCAGGGGAGTCCCCTTGCTCAGGTTCTCTTTGTACAATATCTGCGTGCACAGAACCGACAATCACATCAGCCTGGATCCATCTTTGAGGTAAATCTGACCTTAAATCTCCAAGAGTACTTGTTCTTACGAAGAAGCAAAGCAAAACCGAGAGACAGAGCAACCGTGGACCGCTTTATGCATTTAGTTGCACACCATATAATGGCTGGTCTCACAGTGACATCAGAGCACACACAGGGCCCCTTCGCTTACACACATTCTCAAATATACTGGATTAGGCTTTACCAAACACTACTTAGCTTGTTGAAGTTATATCTATGAGTTAGAGACAGAACTGAATCAGAAAAACTGAGGGCTTGAGGAGATTAATAAATATTCATAAACATTATCAACTTAGCAGTGGTCCTGAATACATCCCTCATAGGAAAGCTCACCTGCATCTTGTATGGCATACAAACAAAACTCACTGACATAAATGAGTTACTGTTATTTTTGAAGGAAGATGTTTAAGAATCATGACCATTTAGGAAAAGCTATGTATACCAAAAAAAAAAAAAAAAAATTCAAGCCACAATAATCACAATTCTGATTAGTGCTGTCCTTTGGGGAAGGGTGTTAGATTTTATTTTTGACTTGTACCACACTAGTTAGAACTGGAGGAAGAAAACTGAGAATTATAGATTTCTAAGGAAAGTAATATATAGTTGAGTTTAAACATTAAAAAAACAGTTAAAATTCCACACCAGTATTAAAAATAACATTAGATTTGGGTTGAAATCTTAAGTAATATTGGCATTATTCTTTCATTATATGAATTTAGTCATTTTACATTTGTATGTTAAAGACATTAATGTGCCCCTTTTAAAAAAAAAATAAGAATTAGGGTTGGGATTTTTGCCCCTGAGAAATACCGAGCTAAAGTTCTCTTGATTGCGTTTGACTCTCTCCATCTCGGGAGTGATAGCTGTAGGGGTTCCTTTCCCCAAGCTTTCTTTGTACAAAACCTGCGAGATACAAGAAAGTGCCCAGAAGATGTTCAAAACAAGCCAGAGACAGAGGAAGGAGGGACTGGGGTGAGGGTGGGGAGGGAGATTTTTAGATAGCAGCATTTAGTCAGGGCAATGCTTTTGTGTGTTGGAAATGTAAAGATGAACTCTACACCGCTAAATCTTCGAAGAGAAAGGTACAGGAGGAAGGAGGACTGGGCTCTAGGGTGTGAGTACCCCAAGGAAGCTTGTTAATTCTGCTGACCGTATTCCAGACCTAGTTCACACCAGTCAGTTGCAAGAATGTTAAAGAGCATTGAGAAGAGTAGGCATTCCGGATGGGGCCAGGGGGCTTTCATTAGAGGGCGGTACACAAACACGCAGAGCCGTTAAGATGTTACTGTGGAAAGGAGGCCGGTAGGTTATTCTGGTAGTTTTTTTTTTTTTTTTAAAGGGAAAGAATTTCTTAGTTCATATATCCATAAATACCGAGCTAAAGTTCTCTTGATTGCGCTTGACTCTCTCAATCTCTGGGGTGATAGTGGTTGGAATGCCTGTTCCCAAGTTTTCTTTGTACATAACCTGCAGAATAATTAGAATACCCAGAAAGCAAAGTGACCACAAATGCTTTAGGTTACAGCTCCTTGAGGGTGTTTGGGTGAGTGTTCATAAAAACGAGCTACCTTTGTAATACGAACTTGGGGACCAAAGGAAAACAAAGTTCATAAGTATATGTAGAAATTTTGCCATCTTGAAAACTGGATCCTAAGTTCTTCATTTCCCACAGTCAATTCTTAGTGCATTCTTGAAATGCATTAAGTTATGACAACAAATTTAATTAACAATGAGAAACATTTTTGACTAGCATGTGAAAGCCCTGGATTCAGTTGCCAGTAACCACCCCCTTCAAAAAACAAAAACAACAAAAAACCAGCCCCAAACTAACCATTTCATTGTATCCAGTCTCAATGTCTTGTGCATACTAGGTCTACATATCTATACTCAAAGCACATATTGTCTGTTTTATAATTTTCTAACCATATGATGTTCTAATACTTTCTCCTTCAGAGTCATTGAGAATTTTATGTATTTCCTGCCATTTTACCATGTATACATGTTTTACCACAAATATATTTTTACCACAAATGTTTGACACAAACACACACATGCATATATATATATATATATTTGTGAAGGCTCTTTTGCTACTCGGCCCTGACTCATGTTACACTCCCAATATTCTCCCTGCTTCAGCTTCCTGAGTGCTGGGATTTCAGGCACACATATATTCCAGCTTTTTTGGAACCTTAGGTGGTCCCTAGTTGAACATGTGATATGAACAGGTCTAATTTGTATTTCAGGAAGAGCATCTTTCTCTGAGAGTTGTAGTCACAATGAGATCAAGTAAGCTAATACTTGTTGGTTGGTCTTTTTTTTTTTTTCCACTGTGTTTATTTTTCTGTTTTATTTGTAGTGTTGAGATGAACTCAGGGCCTCATTCATGACAGGCAATTGCTCCATCACTGAGCTATGTCCTCAGGCCCCGCACTGAATCTATGCTTTTTTTTTTTTACAGGGACTATCAAAGGACTGCAAATTTTAACAGAAAGAGTAAGGGATCTCCACTTTCTAAACCTCTTAGTGAGTTGCAGCCTAGGCTCAGCGCGGTGGTGTGTGCCGTGAATCCCATCACATGGAGGCAGAGGCAGGGTGGACCAGCAGAAGAGAACTACAGAAAGACAAGGAGTTAGAAGCCAGCGCAACCCAGAAACCCTGGGCTGGCTTTCTTTTCAGGTTAGGGGACAGAAAATTCAAAATGACGTTTACAGCCCAGAGACAATATAAGGGGTCATAGAGGGTGAACTACAACCATGACTGAAGTCTCTTGGCTACTTCTGCCATCTGAGGGGAACTGTGGGGGAGTCACAGCATCCCTCAGCATGGGAGGCCATCAGCAGAAGGAAGGGATGAATGGCACTGGGGTACCAATGAGAGGTGGCCCGTCACACAAATAGGCAAGCCGAGTAAGAGTCTGTACCGAGCTAATGTGCTTCTGCGTCTCCTTGACACGTTTCACTTCGGGCAGGTCGGGGATCGGAGTTCCTTGTCCAATTGCTTCTTTATACTTGACCTATGGGGAAATGGGGACATGAAGGCATATTTGCATGCTGAGATCTTCCCACCTCCTCTGTCTGGTTGATTAGTAGCACTGCATTTTTCAGGGGAGATTGGAAATAGTATATGTTTAGTACACTTTCTGCTCCCCAGCTCTCCTTTAGTTTTAGCTGTATTGTCCTGATGCAAGACCTCACCATGTCACCAGGCTGACCGCAGACTCACAGAGATCCACCTCCTTCTGCCTGCTGAGTGGTTTAAAGGTGCATGCCATCACACTCAGGTCGCCTTTTTCTTAACTAAGTGCTTGCCATGCACTGTGGCTTTCTCTTTTGCAGTTCTAAGGCATGATAGCGAACAAACATAGGCTTCTTTCCCTCTTTTCCAAATTCACGGACATAAAATTCATTCTACTGTATCCTTTTAGCAACCTTAGCAGATGGCATCTTATTACGTTGATCACTTTGATTTTTTTTTTTTTTTCGAAACAGCGAGACAGGGTTTCTCTGTAGCTTTGGAGCCTGTCCTGGAACTAGCTCTTGTAGACTAGGCTGGCCTTGAACTCACAGAGATCCACCTGCCTCTGCCTCCTGAGTGCTGGCATTAAAGGAGTGTGCCACCATCGCCCGGCCACTTTGACTTTTTTTTTTTTTTTTTTTTTTTTTTTTTATACAGAGGAAGCACATTGGTTTATTTATAAGCTTTGGTTTTTCTGCATGGCCAGCATCGCTCCTCCTGCTCTTTGGGGCCATCACTAATAAAATAAGGGCTACCTGAAGACAAACATTGCAGTACTAAAATCTGGCAATGCAGACAGCTAGAGAGGGCAGGCAGCATGCACTTCGGAATGTACCGGTGAAGGGATGATTCATGCCCCAGGTGGGATGAGATGGGAAGCCATGGCATTCAGTATATCAGAAAGAATAATTATTCTGGGCTTTTCCATTTCACACTTTTGGACCAAGACTGCTTGAGAGGCAGTGGAGGTCAGAGAATGCAAAAGTAAGAAGAAGATGCCTCCAGCATCTTCCTACCCGAGAATCCATTTGATTAGTACATATGTAGTTAGCCACACATGTGCCTCCAAAAAGGTTCACTCCTTGGTGCCAATAGGTCCTATTTTCCCATAAGCCTCTGCTTTCCATCTTCATGAGAACCCCCACCGGCACATAGCCTGTGATTGTCGGCAGTGCCCAGACATCTGTTTTGAGGTTGGATGCTGTTTCTGGTGACATGTTTAGATTACGACTTAGAAGCCACAGATTTATCAAAGTCAGGTCGAGATCAGCACATGCGACTCTGACGTGTCCTTACCGAGCTAATGTGGTCCTGCGTTTGCTTCACTCTTAGCATCTCAGGGGTCTTTCCGATGGCTGTTCCCGGGGAGACATCCTCTTTATAGAGAACCTGGGCATTCGGAATCAGGAGACTGTTACACAGAAGAAGGAAACCCGGGCAGTGCCTGGAGAAAGTCTAGCCCGCATGGCTTCCATGTAAACAAAGGCACTACACAGTATTTCCAGGCAAGGGATGAAGTTTCGCTTCTGAATTCCTCCTGTCGGAATCAATACCCAGAACCATCGAGGCAAGGCCAGCTGCTTGGCAGCTCTTGAGAATTCTCTTTAGAATACCACACCATATTAATACAGGATGAGAAAAAAAAATCCAGAAAATGTTGATTAAAAACCACAGAACTCATTAAAGAAATGCAAAGTCAGTCGGTCAGTTATTTTGTAGAGGGCTAATAAAAGAAAATCACACCACAGAGAAATCCACCACCTCGGAACAAGACAACAAGGGTTACTGTCTGAGTTACTATTTGAGATCAAAAAATATAAAGAGGCGTTATTTTGTTAGCTTTAAGTTATTTCAAATGTTCTCAGGAGTGATGATCTGGGAACAAAGTTCAGAGCATTTTACCAAGGACCCGCTAGCATTAACTGGGCAAGTTAGAGGTTAATTGCCTGTTGAGCACGGGGCCCATGTATCTTCTTAAAGAGAACGCCATTGTTAGGTTAGCATTAGAGGGAGAGTAAATCGTAAATGTACCGAGCTGAAATTCTTTTGGTTTTCTTTGACACGCAGTATTTCTGGCGTGTCTTGAACAACCGTAACTTTCCCTTTACTGTTTTTAAGGTCACACTGGTATTGGAGCTATGAAGAAAGAGTAAATATCCTGTTAAGATCTCCACATTGCCTGACATACTTTATAACTGTTCTATACTGTGGATGAGAAGTTAGAATTTTACATTAATGAAAGCCCATGCCACAATAATCACAGTGTGATAGCCCCAAGTCAGTTCTTTACCAAGAATTTTGGAGAGAAACTAATTTTAGTGATGGGGTGTTGCTAGAGACTTGCTGGGGATTGAACCCCGGAGTCTCACACAAAGCACTGTTCTACCACCAAGCTACGTGTGCTCCCAGACACAGAACTAATTTTTAAAGACGTAAAATATATACAAAATTCAAAGTATTTCTTGCTTAGGTTTAGTTGGAAAAGTAAAAGAAGACAGCAATAGTTTGCATTCAGTGACAAGAAGTCACCTGTTGAGCAGCTGAGACTCGGATGCTCATTTGGGATTAAAACACAAAGTGAGCGCAGAGAAGATTCGCATCCTCCTCTGCCTTCACCGGATGCCAAGTGTGTGTCCTCAAAGCCACCCCCTTAGCCTGCTGTCCCCCCACCAGTGGGCTGGGCCTCAGCGGAAGAGAAACTTACAAGGCTGAAGTTCTTCTGGTTCTCACGGACTCTTTGCATTTCGGGAGTGTCCAGGACAGTCTCATAATACGACATGGACTTCTCTGCATCCTCCTTGTACTTTTTCTGGGAAAAGGCAGGGAGCGCAAAAATATCATGAGCCCCTTTGTTATATAGGCCGGTAACCTAAAAGAGCCCTTCCACCTGGGCAGGGAAGGTTCTTTGCACCCCACCCTTGCAGGCACATCCTGCTCATCACTGAAGAGTACTAACATAGGAAGGAATCCTGTTGATGTTTTGTTTTCATAATTTTTTAATTTTGTTTCAGAGACAGGATCTTTCTATACAGCTTGTGCTGGCCTCCCACCTTGTCTCCCCCACCTGCTGAGATTAAGTACTTTCCATCCCAAGCAACTTTTGGTCACAGGAATTTTAGGAATTGGGAAGGTAGCCCACCTGGGGTGCCCCAGGTTGTGTGGTTCAAGTTGATGGCTCAGTCTCAGGCACGAGTGGGTTGGCCTACTTTGCGTCTTCCACACGCACCCACACACCTTAAACCCCATTCTAACAGATGCTCAAATATTCACTAGTTGTGACTTGTACTGCGGAAGCCGCGGAAGTGCTCCAGGTCTTGGAATTTCCCTCATGATGGGCTTGAGTTTTTTCTTCCCAATGTTTGGGCTAGAACCCAGGGTGTCATACTTGACTACTGAGGTGCCTGCACCTAAACCCTTCTATCTTTAAATCTCATTCAGAAAGTTCAATCCTGACTCAAATCTGCACTGTTCTGGTGGCGGGGGGGGGGCGTGTTATGAGAAAACACTTTGTTGGGAATTACCAGGAAAACTTTTGCCCTAAGGAAACCTTACCTGGCTGGAAAGGTTCTTGACCTGCTGAGCGTGAATGATCTCTGGGGTATCAACGACAGAAGTGAAATTGGCTTTTTCCATTTCGGCTGATTGCTTGTACTTAATCTGTAAAAGGGACACCCATCAGTTCTGGGAATGTTTACGATACGCATAGCCCTTATAGGCTTGGTTGAAGTAAGACCTGATCATATTTCTTTCTTTCTTGTAATGATCTTTTGATGTGCATTGTTGTTTTGCCTGCATGTGTGTCTGTTTGAGGGTGTCAGATCCCCTGGAGCTGGAGTTACAGACAGTTGTGAACTGCCAGGTAGGTGCTGGGAATTGAACTTGGGTCCTCTGGAAGAGCAGCTGGTGCTCTTAGCCTCTGAACCATCTTCCCAGTCCTCTTTCCTTCCTTCCTTCTTTCTTTCTTTCTTTCTTTCTTTCTTTCTTTCTTTCTTTCTTTCTTTCTTTCTTTCCTTTAATATTCTGGCATTCAATAACATTTCTTCCTGTTGTGTTTATAGTTTTTAAAGATTTAAAATTTTATGTGTGTGCTTTGCTGGTACATATGTTTGATCTGGCGATGTTGGCAGCATGCAGGGATGGAGCACTGACCTGGCTGGCGATGTCTGTAGCATTCTTGGCCCGCAGAAAATCTGGAGTCTCATTGGCCATGGCATTCAAGCCTCTTCCTTTCACTTCCTGCTCCAGGTCTCGCTTATATTCTTTCTGTAGAGGAATTGGTTTTTAAGGGGAAAAGGTCACGTGCCTTCTCTTAGTAGGCGGTGACAGTACCACATGAATAAAAATCCACAGTACACGCCCTTCACGAGTCAAAGGCGGTGTCCTTGCCAGCTACTTCCCAGGACAGGGTGGCATGCGTGTTCATTCTGCTCTAGGTATGGTGACATTAGGCAAGGGAAGTCTGTTGACACAGAAAGTAAATTTTAAATCTGGCTTGGTACATTATTAGGATTAAATTTAGGAGCACACCAGCCATCCCAGTGTGCTGTGCTGTTTTCATTTAAATGAGCATTGTGAATATATCAAAACTAAATCAAGCAATATTCAATACTAATTGGTTATGACAGCTGCTATAGACACATATCCTGTTTCATATCTACTCATCAGAAATTGACATACATTTTATCTAGCAGTAAATAACTATTCTGGATATAAAGTCTGAAATGCAAAAACTATTTTTTTTCTTTCTTGGTCTAATTTGGGTATACAGGTGCCATATGAAGGATGTGCATGCAGTAGGTGGCTACAGTCTTACCTCATTGAGGATTTGAGTGGCGTTCTTCGCTCTCAGCATGTCAGGAGTATCTTCCATTTCAGTGAGACCTTTCCCACGAATGCTCTCTTCCAGATCTTTCCTATACTCTTTCTATATCACAAAATAAAAGCAACAAAACTGACAAGAAAACCTGATTGTTCTCTTAGGTGAAGAGCCAAAAAAGCAAACCAAAATAAGGTAATGAATATAAATAAATAAAACAGTTATCCCAATTTTAATAGTTCCTGGTTGAATAAGTAAATACGTGATTAATGCAGGATTTATGGTTCACAGTTGATGTTAATACAAGTAAATACAAGACTAGAAATTAATAGAATGCAAAAGGTAGGCATGTTTGATTAGATATTCCATTTTAAAAATTAGAGGAATTAAAAGGGGTCATAGATTAGACAGTAGTACCAAACATGGGAACTCCACCAGAAATCCCAAGTGGTATCCAAGCAGGTGCACAAAGGTGAGTCACTAGTGTATTATTGGGTGAAGAGGGAAGGGAAGACCAAGCGGCTACTACCTCGCTTGCTATTTTGGTTGCATGTCTGACATGTAACAAAGCTGGCGTGACCTCCAGGCCCGTCAGGTTTCTGCCTTTAATGGACTCTTCATATTCTTTCCTATATTCTTTCTAATATGAGTGAAAAGGAAAAACAAGAAAGACCCTGTTAGAATCCATATTTCAGTCCTAAGAAGAACATGTAGGTTTTCTTTCAGGGTTTGGCCTCTTAACCACAGTTCTGACAAGGTGTGCACATTTGAAAGTGTCTCGTTGTTCCAGAAATACTTGGCTGGCAGTCAATGGTTCCAAAGAAACTGAAGGTCTTTGACTCCTAAAAGTCTACCTAAGGTTGCGACGGAGCTGGCACCAACCACAGTGAGGGGATGGATGGACCATCAACTTAGAATCTACTCTCTTCCTGAGACTGTCCCATTTATATTATTATTATTTTCATCATTGTGGGTGATGCGTGAGAGCATGGGCACACACATGCCACAATTCTTATGCCATGTGCACATGTGGAGGACGGGGATAGCTTACAGGAGTCAGTACCCTCCTTGGGTCTTGTGGAACTTGGGTCGTCAGGCTTGCGCTGTAAGTTCTTCACACACTGAACCGTCACGCTGGTCCTGTCACACTTTAAGTTTTACTTTATTCTATTTTCATGTGTATGGGAGTTTTGCCTGCTCAGGCCAGAAGCGGGGTGTTGGATTCCACAGGAACTGGAGTTACAGCTGTGAACTGTCATGTTGGTGCTGGGAATCAAACCTGGGTCCTCTGGAAAAGCAGTCAGTGCTCTTAACCACTGAGCCATCTGAACAACTCCTCTGCCACAGCTTTTTTTTCTTAAAGTGGAGATAATATTTTGTTTCAGAATTTACAGCAGCTCTGGGGGATGGAATTAGAAAGAGGAGCTCAAGGGACCACACCTGCAATGGCACTTCATAACATCATGACTTCGTTTTTGAGGTGTGACAGGCTGGCTTTGAACTCACGATCCTCCTGCATCAGCCTCCTGAGTGCTGAGATTACAGGTGTGTGTCACCACCCCTGTCACAACCCCTTTTTCAACCTGTTCATTGAACAGGCAACACCTACCATGTGCCAGCACTTTGTTAGGTTCTAGCGTCAAAGTGACAGACACAGTCCTGTCTGCATTACAGTGCCAGGCCAGTCCTCTTGGGCCCCAGGGAGGCAGTAAGGGGCTTGTGACTTATTATTTGAATCCCTGAATAGACCAGGTGAAAAGTGAGGCTGGAGTATAGGAGTCTGTGGTTTCATCCATGGGTGAGAGAAAGAGCTAGTCCCCTTTTCCTGATCTCTTGAACACATGACGTCACTCTCACAGAGGACAGATGTTAGAAGCGTGCTTTGCTGGCTTATCTTCACAGGGCTTTAAATCCCCAGGAAAGTTTCAAGAGTACCACAGAGCACTCGCATAGACTTAGTTCGGACTCACCAATTTCTTGAGCCTGTTTTGAACTTTGTATGACCTGCATTCCGTATACCAAGAAAGTTCACAAACTACTTCTCTTTAAAAATGAAAGAAGAGCCGGGCGGTGGTGGCGCACGCCTTTAATCCCAGCACTCGGGAGGCAGAGGCAGGCGGATCTCTGGGAGTTCGAGGCCAGCCTGGTCTACAAGAGCTAGTGCCAGGACAGGCACCAAAACTAAGAGAGAAACCCTGTCTCGAAAAACCAAAAAAAAAAAAAAAAAAAAAATGAAAGAAGACAGAACAGAACAAAGCATCATCTGTTGTCATCACTAGACATAGGCCTCACGGAGAAGAGGCAAGCAAGATCTCCGAAGGCCTATTTCCCTGTAAAATTCATTCTGTTTATAGTTCAAACTAAAAAAAAAAATCTCTTTTCATAAGGATTATGGCATTTGACTTGACTTTTTTCCTACAGGTATATAATATACTTTGATCGTATATAATATACTTTGATCATATCTACATCCCCAGCCCATCTCTGTCTCTTTATCTTTCTTTTCTCCCCATCTTCCTTCTTGGTCTTCTTCACAAATAATTCCCTCTGTGCATTCACGTCCTTAAAAATAAAACCTGGGTTCTGTAAACATAGGACATTTGTCTAAGTCCAGCTTGTTTAACTTAACACGATGACGTCCAGTTCTATCCATTTTCCTATAAGTAACATGACTCCCTTCTGTGTGGGAGTAGCACGCCATCATGTATAAATAACACGACTTTTTCCAAATCTATTCATCTGTTGATGGGCAAGTAAGCCGATTTCCTGACTTGACTTTAGTTACTACCGCCACAGAAAACATGGGTATGCAGGAATGGAACCCCACTTGTTTGGCCCAAGGCATTGCACTAAGTGGAGGCCATGGCAAAGCAGCAATGCGCCTGTACAGTGGGAACTTTTCTTTCAGCAAAGAAATATTCACGCTGTGGTCAATATAATATTTTCATGTTTAGGAAGGATTGTTTTCTAATTTTATGAAAATACTTGTTGGAACAAAACATGTACACCAAATATTACTCAAAACATCCTAAAGAAAATAATTATAAGATTTCTACAGCGAGCAGGAATTTAGGAGTCATGGGTTACAAAGCTGTGTCTCTGATTACTTTTGGATATCTGGAGGCTGGAAATGGTCCTGCCTGAGCCAGTGTTCACTGGTTTGATGTTTCCGTCCTTTCTGGTATTTCTTCAGGACTTACCCCACTCTGCATCTGCTGAGACTCTTTGGCAGTAATGTATGTTGGAGTCTCAAAGTCGAGCATGGGCTTTCCTCGTTCTTTTTCATATTTTTCTTTGTATTTCACCTAGGGATGAGAAGGTCTGTTAAGTATCTCTCTGCTTGTCAATTCCTAGACAGAGGCTTTACTTATGGGCAACAATTTATTAACTGGTTTAATATTATTCGAGACAGGTTCTCACAGTGGATCACAGACTGGCCTTGAACTCATAGCCCTCTTGTCTCAGTTTCCCAAGTACGGGGATTCCGGGGATGGGCTACTACCAAGCTAGAGAAAGGACTTTTAGTTGACAAACTATGTCCAGTTGATTAATCTCATTGCCACTCAAAAGACTTTCCTGTTGTGTTGCTGATTGAGGACCTTTTAGTTGATGCCTGTACATGGGGTAAGGGTGGGGCTGAGAATCAATGCTACCTGAAAAGTACAATCTACCATGTTTAGATTTAATTTAGAGACAAAAGAATCAGTGGCAACAATCAGCTGACGGGAATATTGACTTATGGAAATGACGCTTGGAGAAGGTTGGCCAGGATTTGATATCGATACGTGAACACTTTGACAATAAATAGCATCTGTTGATATTGCTGATAAAACCCCCAGTCCTTTCAAAAGAGCTATCACCAGAGATCTGGGGTCTCAACTGAATGGAGAGCATATGAGGTTTTATAAGCACATAACTTCCCCGGGTCATCTCTTTCTCTCTATTTAACTATTTGCTATAAACTGCCATAGAAAGGAACGCTAGTTTACAGTTGGATGGAATCACTAATAAACTTGATATCAAATAAAATTACCTCATCCTTACCACATGCTATTATTTATAGGGAGTCACATAAACAGAATATTTCACAGAGGAGAAACAGACAAAGACAGAAAGACTCTTCCACTCATAGCCTTAATGGCATCGCTCAACTCAGCTCTCTTGATTATATGGGGCACTGGAAGAGGACACACTGCTTACATGGGATGTGGGGCACCTAGAGTAACTCAGCCTGCTGGATAATACCCGATGGGGCCCCATAATGGTGATTTTGTGATAGCAAGGCCATGTTAATAGAACGTTATTTTCTCTGAAAAAAAAAAAACTTTTCTGAAAAAAATTATAGCACCCAGATCCTCTTTCCAGGACTAGATCTGATCACATCATGCATCTAGTAAAACCCTCCCCTAGGAATCCCTGTGTACTGGTGTTTCCTGACTTGGGACACTGACCAAAGGGCACATCAGGGTTAGATGAACATAGAAGAAACCCCTTCTATGTTAGGGGTTTGTCTTGCCTGGAAATTAACCGTCATGCTTCCAGCCTTGTCATAACCTGAAGAACAAACAGTACAGCATACATATAGTGTGGGACAATTGTCTGTATTCTGCCAATTATATTTTTAAATAAACGCTGATTGGCCAGTAGCCCAGCAGGAAGTATAGGCGGGACAACCAGACAGGAAGTAGAGGCGGGCCAATGAGAACAGGAGAATTCTGGGAAGAGGAAAGCTTATTTAGCAGTCCTGGCCCAGCCACAGAATAAGATGTGACTGCCTCACCGAATAAAATACTGAGCCAGTGGCTAACAGACAAGAATATATATAAGTTGTAAGAGTTAATAAGAAGCCTGAGCTAATGGGCCAATAACTAATGTAGACCTCAATGTGATTTCTTTAGGACTTAATGATTGTGGGAACCTGGAAGGACAGAAAATGTCAGTCAGCATGTATATTTTTCTATTATGCACAAATACTGTCAATACAATACTATCAAAACGTTACTAAGTTCAAAGCCCCAGTACCAATGAGCCTTTTCTCAAATAAAGTCTATTAAAAGCATCCTTCCTAGAGTGGGCCTGGTGCTGGTTATTGATACTGTGGGCGAACAGACACTGGCTGTGGGCCGTCCTCTTGATGGACTTACAATGCTCTGCAGCTCCGTGGCTTCTTTGAGGTGCAGCTGTTCCAGGTTGTCGGGTATCGTGTGGTAGTGGCCTTTGCTCTTCTCATAGTTCTTCTTGTACTGGTACTGAGAGGAAGCAGCAGAAAGCACATCAGTGGGAAGGTTCCACGTGTCTCAGGCTTCCCTCTTTGGATTGGCTGTCTAAGGACCAGGTGTGCAGTGCATGCTTTTAATCCCAGTATTCAGGCAGGGGTGTCAGGGATCTGTGTCCAGCGTCAGTCTGGCTTACACAGCAAGCTTTAGGCCAGCCAAGTATATAGAGAGACCCCCTTCCACCCCTTCCCCATAAAAAAAAAGAAAAAAGATTGCATAGATAGAGATCCAGTGTGGTACTCTTCCTAAGTCTAGAGACATACACTGCACTGGTACGGATGCTTCTATGTAGGCATCAGTGAAAGTGGAGAGGCTGTTTTTTAGACAATTCTTTTACATCATTGCAAGGACTAGAGCTATTTGTTTGTTTCTTTTGGATATCAAACTCACGGGTTAACATTATGGAGCCACATCCCCAACCCAAATAGAAGCAGTTTTCTATTCTAAGACGTGTTGATGCAGGGTTGGAAGATTAATGTCATTTGGAGGAATATCATCAGATAGAAATTTTAAGATAAACGCACAGTAAGTGTCAGTAGCAGAGAAGAGACCATAGGAGCTCAGAGGAAGAAGCAAACCACAAATGGCTGAAAGGAGCTGTTTCTAGCAAGGATGATTGAGCTTACAGAACTGGCAAGCTGGCTTGTGTTCAGGACGTGATTCATTATCAGGGACTCCTTCATGTCAGTCACAGGCTTGTGGAGTTTCTTCAGGTCAGCCTTGTATTTGACCTAGTGGTAAGGGAGGAAAAACTGGAAATCACATAACTAGAAAATAGAAAACAGCACCAAGGAAATGAACAGGAAGATGCTGCTTCATGAAACAAACGCTGGGGAGGGCTGTGGAGGAAACTTAAAATAAGACATAAAGAAATATGACATCTGTAAATTAGGCAGAATCATACAGACATAGAGGCTACCAGGAGCCGAGGGAAGAAAGGGTTGCTTCATGGTTTTCTCTGGGGTAATTAAAGGGCCTTGGAAACGGTGGTAGCTGGAGAGCACAGTGAAAGTGATTAGTGCTCCTGAAATATTGGTTAGAAGGCAACAGGATGTATACAGTTCACCAGTCAAAGAACATACCTCACTTGCAAGGTTGTTGGCATCTTTCATAGTTTTGTAGAGCTGGCTGTCTTTTGGGTTGTATTTTGGTGTCTTGCCCTTCTCTTTGTCAAAATTTTCTCGGTATTTAACCTAACAAATGCAAACATCCAGATTATTCCTGAGCACCCGATAGGGAAATGGGAGTGGTAGTGATTATGCCCATACTGTAAGTGGTCACACAATTTGTACTCCAGCTTATGTTTAGAAACCCAGAAGATAAGGGATGGTCACCACAGCTATGACATAAAAAGAAAGTGCGCTAGTTCACATGGGGATGGGAAGAAATAGACCCTCATGCTGAGTAAGAACAAAGCCTAGAAGTGTGCAGACCCACCCTGTAGACTGTAACTTTATTTGGAAGCAATATTTGTTCTGAGGAGCAGCCATCCAGTTGGCTTCACCTGAGCATCTTTATTAAATTTCAAGTTTACTTAAATTTCCAACTTTTAAAATTAATAAAACAACCCAAAACAACAACCCCAAACACCTTTCCTCTCCAAAAGAGGGCTGCCAGGCAAATGCAGCCACCATAATGGCAGACATGATCTGAGCACCTTGGGCTTTGGTTTAACCAACCGTATCTTCAAAGATGTGTCCATACATAAGGTTCAACGCTTCAGCAATGGGAAGGATGGCGCTGGACTGGGAGGAAAGGGCAGTGACATTTGGAACTCTAAAGGCTACTTTTGCTCACTAACCGTAGAGGCCACTGAGGTAGCTGTGGTGCCATGGCCCAACAAGAGGCAGCACCCAGGCTCTGTCCGTCCACAAGGCTCAGTTATTGGTCTATAGCACACACAGTGCTGTAAGTGGTTATAAGTTAGTTTTCTTTCTAGTACTTACTTTTAACTGTTTAACATCTATTTAATGGTTTAATGTCTAATTGTTTGGTTGGTTTTCAGGGCATTGTACGAGATGTTGGTACTTGTAAAGACTGGAAAACAATCCCCAGATAGAAAACTACTCCCATGAAGACTTGTTTTACAAAGGATGAAGGAACTATGGGGAAAACTCTCTAACATCAACATCTTCCTATTCCAAGTATGTTTCAGAAGGAAAGCTCTGAAAAGAAGGAGTCTGTATGATAAGTGTGATGGTTTGAAAGAAAATGTCCCCAAAGGGAGTGGCACTATCAGGAGATGTGGAGGAGGTGTGCCACTGTGGAAGTGAGCTTTGAGGTCTCTTTTGCTAAATCTCCCTGGCACCTGCAAGATGGAGCACTCTCAGCTCCAGCATCGCGTCTGCCTGCAGGCTGCCCTGCTCCATGATAATGGACTGAACCTTTGAAACTGTGAGCAAGCAACCCCCCAAAAATCTTTTCTTCATAAAAGTTGCTGTGGTCATGGTGTTTCCAACACAAAGTTAACAGAAAAAAGAACAGGACCTTTGACCTTTTTCTTTTTTAAACAGCACTAACAGGACCTGGTTATTCCTCTGACCGAGGTCCACGAAACGAGAAAGCCAGAGCACTGCCTTGCTGGCATCATTCTCATGTTACTGAGAAGAATCTCAAGTTGCCCCATCATGACTGCATGTGCTATGTGCCACAAACATGGCACTGACATGGTATTCTTTTATGCAGTTGCGTTTTAGAAGTTAGAAATTTATCACTGCTACACAGTGCCAAGTCTCTCGTAGGTGACCCACATATAAAGCAGACTTGGATATGAATCTTACTGCCTGCGAAGAGGCCCCCTTTGTCGCATGAGAGCAGTTCAGTACACAGGCAGCTAGATGCATACCTACAGACAGATGCATACCTACAGACAGATGCATACCTACAGATGGAGATCTGGAAGACTAGAGAGCCTAGCTTGGTTAGCAGGAAATGAGTCAAGGCCCTCAGTACTTTTCAAAGGGCCACCATGCAACTTAAGAGCCCGTGTCCGCTTAGTTGTTGACAGTGCTCTTTCTTGGGAAGCACTTCCTACTGGACGGTTTTTATTGCACACTGGAGTCACTGCTTGCCCTCTTCCCTTACCTGGCTGCTCAGCCTGGCTGCCTTCTTGGCCATCTCAATGTCTGGGCGGCCAAGCATACTTAACCCATGGCTGCCTTCCTTGCGGTGCTTGGCTCTGTACTCCACCTGTATGAGAGAGAACCGAAATGGGCAGTGTGGTCGTGGTGGCACACACCCTGTTCTTCTTTTTCATAGTAGCCATTTGGTGCCAGGGACATTTTCAGGGTACTCTTACCTCACTGGCTTGTTTGGCTGCCTGAGTGGCCTTCTTGATGTCCGGCCGATCAGCAACTGTGGTGTAATGCAGATTCTCTTTGGCATCTTTTTTATAAGCAACCTTTATTTGGGGGAAGGAAATGTTTATTTGAGGTACACAGAATTCTAAAACGTCCTCATTCAATACAAACATCTTTCGTGTTAAGTAAAAGCAAGCCAGTTTGCACCACTGTGCTTCTGAACCCATTGGCTAGAGAAATCACTAGAGCAGGAATGTGCACTCATCTGGGGTCCACTGGGGATGCCGAGGGGGAACTTACATCGCTCTGCTTCTTGGCTACTTCCATGGCGTGCTTCACCTCTGGGGGCTCTTGCATGATGGAGTAGTTGGACTTCCCTTTCTCTTTGACAAACTTCTTTTTGTAATTTGTCTAAACAGCATCAGAATTACTCACGTGAGCAGAGGAAGGTGAGAAAGATTTATTTGAAGACTTTGAGAAGATCTCCGGGAAAATCCATGGCTCCCCATCATGGTGCCAGTTATAACTTTGATCTCTGGGTCATAATCTACTTCCTCCCCACTCTTTCTCTATTTGAACCAACACCGGAACTAGCAGGCAAGTTTAGAGAACTGAATTCAAGCATATTACATGCTTACTCTTGATTCTTACCTTTAGAATATACGAGTCATAGTCTCTAAGAGCTGGATGCAGTGGGCAAAGATTACTGAGGTGCACAACGTGATTTTAGCTCTCACATTGCACAGTTGTTTAACGGTAGCAGAGGTCTTCTTGACTGGCCCTGCTCCCTCCCATTAGCAACACTAGTTATGCCTTCTACTGCTGGCTGTGCTACGAAGCAGAACCTACGTCTGCCACGATTGGAATACCAATACAGTTTTAGAAACTAGAGTTTAGGATTCGTATACAAGTAAGTACTCAGGTTAAGGGCACGGAGATATAAAAGAAAGCGTTGGTAAGCAAGGAGGTGGCAGTCTTCGACCCGATTCAAAGCTGCCATCTAGAGCTCTGTGGCTGGCCACTTACATCACTGACGTGCTTGGTCACGGCCTTGACGTGAACTGTGTCCCTGGTCTCCGGCAGTGTCGTGTATGAACCCTGGGCCAGGTGCTTCTTGACATGGTCCTTGTACTTGTTCTGGGGGAACCCACAAAGAGCGTGTTAAGGGCTCTGCTTGGGGCCTCAGCCGGTGATGGAAGCGAAGCATATGGGCTGTGGGTGGGTTACCTCAGACACCAGATTGCTGACAGTCTTTGCCAGGAGGATCTGTGGGGTGTCAGGTACAGCATGACACGTTCCTCTTTCCTTAACATGTTTCTCTTTGTATTTCAGCTGTAGGAGTAGAAGGGGGGAGAAAGTAGACATTTCTTACTTTGAGTATCCTGCATACTTTTGATCGGCCCCCATATCCCTCAACAATATCAAAGAGGATAACACACACACAATAAAGAATTTGATACGCATTCAAAATGTTTTTTTTTCCCCTGACAACTTTGAAGTTTAGGTTTTAATAAAGATGACATCTCACAGCAAACCTTTGCCTTTAGTTCAAAGCATTCTCAAATATGCCACCAGGGCTGGACACACGATCTTTCTTCCTTTCCAGATGTGGGAAGTACACAGTAGAAAGAAAAGGATCCCACAGAAAAGAGACTAAAGGTCAGGGAGAGAATCGAGCCACACTTTCCGAGTCCTAGTCTGTGCTGTGTCAACTGCCGGCTGCGGTGTAAGCCAAGAACAAGCCCGGGCTCACCAGCACTTTTACAGATGGCGCCCAGCTCATTGCTGATGCCACTGAGGGTGGGACCATGTGTCAGGACCACAGCCAAGCCCCTACAGAGAGGACTTCTGTCCTGTCCTGGATGTTTCTGGGGATTGTTGCTGCAAGAGATGGCCTCGAGCCAGAGCAGACACTGTAGAAGGCAGGATACTTACATCACTTTCTATTAAGGAGTTCCTGAGGGCCAGCACCATGTCCTTATCATCAGTGACAGACAGCTTGCAGCCCTTGAGAAACTCCCGGTCCAGCTTGTATTCATACTGTGATAGAAGAAAGCAGAGGATTAAACCAGAGAGAAGTCTTTGAAGAAGACTTTCCTAGAGTAAAGGGAGGGGATTCCTGGCCATTCACTTCATCCCTTCTAGCCCAGAGACCAGAACCAGGACCAGGACCAGGATTCAGGTCTCCCAGCCAAACCCCCTCTAGCTTCAGGTCTCTGAGTCCACAGTGCCTATGCCCTGTTGTCAGAGATCAGGCTCAACAGCCAGGTTAGTTTCATGAACTTGCTTCTCCCATCAAACTTTCTTCGACTTGGACCTCATACCATACCCGCTGGGGTTAGCGCCCTGACGGGGCATATTTGAAACAACCACACGCTGCCTCCGTCCTTACGTCACTCTGCTGTAGCGATGACTTGGCAGCCTGGATGAAGTCAGGTCGGTCAGGCGTCCACTTCCAGTAGGCTTTGTTGGCTTCGTATTGCTTCTTATAGTCCAGCTGTTTTGAATGTGACAGACAGTACTCAGGCTCCGTTTACGAATGCATGCAGTGCGCAGGGAGACTCCTGCAGGTGGACACTCCACCAATCATAGCTCGTGAAACTGTCTGTGCTCTATGCAGCTTGCCAGCCACTCAGGTCATCCATCGACACCCTTTGTACCAAATCAGCGCTAAAGCTTTGAAATGCTTCTGGGTGAAATGATTCTACAATCTTCCTTAATTACCAGTACCCGCCCCCCATCTCCCGCAGAGTCAAGTGCTGGTTAGCTTGTAAGTAAATTACAGTTATTTCTATAAAGGTGGCCGGAGTGGGCTGGAGAGATGGCTCAGTGGTTAAGAGCATTGCCCGCTCTTCCAAAGGTCCTGAGTTCAATTCCCAGCAACCACATGGTGGCTCACAACCACCTGTAATGAGATCTGGTGCCCTCTTCTGGCCTGCAGACATACACACCGACAGAACATTGTATACATAATAAATAAATAAATAAATATTTTGAAAAAAAATAAATAAAGGTGGCCGGAATATTACAGAGACTACATACAACCACCACCCAGATTCCACGGGGTCTATTTCCTTCCCGCATCTATTTCCCTGTTCATTGCCGACTAACTTGTGGTTTGAAAGAAAATGACCCCCAGATAGAATGGCAGTATTAGGAGGTGTGGTCTTGTTGGAGGAAGTGTGTCACTGTGGAGGTCTCATATATGCTTAAACTCTGCCCAGTGAGACAGTTTACTTCCTGTTGCCTTTGGATCACGATGTAAGAAATTTCAGCTCCAGTAGAACCATGTCTGCCTGCATGCTGCCTTGCTTCCGGCCATGATAATGGACTAAACCTCTCGAACTGTAAGTGAGCCCCAATTAAATGTTTTTTATTTATCAGAATTGCTGTGGTCATGGTGTCTCTTCATTGCAATAGAAACCCTAACTAAGACAGTTATCCTTAAGACACCTGCTAACTCCTATGGCACCTTAGTTTACAGGCCCCAGTGAATGAATGCTTCTGGAATGAATGAGAATCAGATGGGTTACTACTAATGTCTCATGACACTATGTTATATATTTTTAAAAGTTGGTACCCATCTAATTCGCGGAGTTGTTTCTGTGGATGAGACTTTAGGATGTTACAGCTAAAGACACGCATCAATGCAGGCAGCTCTAAACAGGAGGAGGATCCAGACAGTGACCCGATGGCAGCTAGTAACTCCATTTTCTCTTTCAGAAGGAGATGTTAGGGCTGAGGGTCCGAGGAGAGCATGGGGCAAAGAATGAAAGAGGCTGAAGCCCTTTCCAGAGTGCAGCCTTCATTGCAGAATTAGCCTTCAGGCTTCAGCCGCTCACAAAGGCTAAGGAGATGCAACGTGTGACTAGGTCAGGCCGCCCTTGCCCTTCCTTCGTGCTCCTTCAGGAGGAGCAGAAGGGGTGTTTGGTTTTTAACATCACTCAGTACTCATTTTCCTGGAGGTGAGCTTTTCATCTGGACAGGCAGAGCTGTGTCTCATGAAGAGACACGAAAGGACCTATGCTTGCTGAAGTTGATAAATCCCTACCCGCGGTTGCCATGAAGTAAACGGCAAATCACAGCCAAAACTCACGCTGAGGTTTTCCTGCCCTGTGATCACAGGAGGAGGGGAGACCTTCAGCAGGCTGTGTGGTCCTGAGGGCAGAGCCTCGAGGAGCATTGGTGCTCACGGTGCAGGAGGGCTTTAGCTGTCTCTCAGCCTTTTCCCTGCTCTCCTGTCCTTCCGCTTTCTGCTGCGGGAGAACGCAGTAAGAGGAGCCACGCCCGACACACGGTGTTTTTGACCTCCCTGTCTCTAGAGCGTCAATCAATTTCTGTAAGCTACCTAGTCATGGGTGTTCTAGTACAGCAGCAAAAAGAGGCTAAGTTTGCCTTGGGGGAACATCTTGGCACTTACATTGGTGTTGACTTTGTAGGCATCTTTGGCTGCTTTGATATGAACAGCATCTGGCTTGATGGTGCAGTTAGATTTATTTCTTTGGTAAACTTCCTTGTATTTCAGCTGTGGGAGGAAACAGTGACATGGTAAATTTTTTTTCCTCTAGGAAGGAAGCTAGTTAAACATTTTAAAAACAAAGTAACTGTAATGTTAGCACATGATGCTCCCTGTGAGAGTATTTAGTCAAACCCTGCTGTGGAGAGGAGATGGAGCTATTAAGAGAGGGGCCCTTCTTCCTCAGACACGTCAGGACACAGCAAGTGTGCTCAACAGTGTGGTCCGAACAGGGAGCTGGTGCTACACACTTCCACTTTACCTTCCTGCATCAGGGAATCCTGGTGCAGACGTCCTGAAAACCCGCCATCCTGGAGGCATTCAGGCCTGTCCTCCTCCTGTGCTCCATGATTCTTCTGCTGTCTGCTCAAAGCGTAGCCCTTTACCTGCCTAGCTTTCAATTTAGCTGAAGCCCTTCAAAGTGAAGTTGTTGTCTCCGATCCAGGGACCGGCACATAAACACTCAGGGGGCAGAGGGACTGAAAGATGCTCTCCTCACAGCTGTGGGTCCACAGCTGTACCTCATGAGTGCTGGTAACTGGATCGAATGGGAGAGGCCTGACAAGCCGTTCCTCTGTCTTGAGTCTGGGACTTCTAGCTTCTCTATTTTTGTTTTCCCTAAATTCCACGGCCCTAGGATGCAATCTGGTCATTTCCACTAGTTGTCGGGGAAGGATCCTAGGTGCACCACGACTAAGGTAGAGTGAGCTTCTCAAAGGCAAGGAGCCATAGTAGGGATTACTATATTTATGACAAGAACCATTGCATTCTGGGCTCTACCATGGACCTACTGCATTAATCCAGACTCCAGGAGGAAATCCTGGAATTAGTACTTTTCATCAGTATCCAACCCCAGGATATTCTAACACGCATTTGAGGAAATAGATATAAATACGCCTCAATTTTCTGCAGGGAGCAAGCTGCTTCCAAGTGGGCTAGACCTGACAGTTACTTATGATCATTTATGTTTGTAACATCCAAACTTATTTTAACAGATTTTACATTGCAAAGATGCTCTTTACAGATTTCCACCTTCTCAACCAAAGTACTAAACAATCAAGTGTTTTTCATGGTGACCCATAGTCAACAGTATGGCATATTTATTCATCTGCCAATGAATTCTGAGCGCAGTGATAATCAAGTTTTTAGGATGGAGATTAGGCACAGCATATTTGCCTCAACTCAGATAAATATATAAACATATGTATATACACACATATGTATATGTATACATTGTGTATTTATACATGTGTGTGTGCACCCAGAAGTGTACATAACCACAGAGTTATTTAAAACATTGATCTATGGGAGGCATGTTGGTTCATGCCATTTGGGAGACTGAGACAGGGGAATTAGTGTGAGCTCCAGGCCAGTTAGAGCTATAGAAAATTAAATATTTTTAAAATAGTGAATCTTTTTTTTTTCAGTGAAAATGATGGCAAACTACAAAATCAAGCAAATATCTAGTTTTGGTTTGGTTTATTTTTGAAACAGATCTTGCTATGTAGCTCTATCTGGCCTTAAACTAGCAATCCTCCTTTCCAGCTTCCCAAATGCTAGGATTATAGACATGAATTGCTATGCTGATCAAAAGTCAAATATTTGAAAATTTATGGATAGGAATTCTTGTGAAATTCAGAGCATGAGAACACGAGTTCGTTTTTCTCAGGGAAGATAAGGTGGAGAGAGTATTTTTGGCATGTGTGTCATGCTGTGCTTTTATTGACCACGTGTGACATGCTCCACTTCTAGTTTGACAGTGGCCTCCGTGAGACCTCTTCCCCACGCTGGCCCGCAGTAAGGCTCTGCTGTTCGCACTTACCGTAGTTCGGATCTGGAATGTTCCTAGAGTCTCATATGCTAACGTCTTGGTCCCCAGCCGCAGGTGTTGCTAGGAGGTGGTAGAAGGTGGCCGCATCTCCCTCAGCTTCTTCTACCTCCCAACAACAGTACTGCCTGCTGGTCCTCCGAGGGGAGCCTGAGACCCCAGCTCCTTTCTCTTCTTCTGTATCTCAAGCATGAAGAGGTCAGCAATTTTACTCCGCTGTGCACCTCTGCCATGCAGTACAGCCACATCCAGGCTCAAGCAACAGGGCCAGCCAATCACAGAATGGAAATGCCCGACTATGCGTCAAAATAAAACGTTCTTTTCCTACGAGAATTTATCTCGGTGACAGCAAGTGAACACATCTCTTGAATGTGTATGAAAAACAGAGAGGGAATGAAGTCTGAGTTCTAGGTTTAGCTCTCAACTGACTTTGAAGTTTCGGTTCTCTGGCTCCTGGAGCCCAGGCATTCGACTGCCAGCAGCCGAGCCATGTGGAGAAGATGCCCAGAAGGACCGTCATTTATATAGAAGCCAAGTGACCAAGGGCTGTCAGTTGTGTGAGTGTGGCTCTCTGTGGATTCAGCTTCCCATGGCTATGCTTATCTGATCCTAACTTCCATGATCACCCAAATTGGTTTCTCCTGCACTGTCTCCCAGCAAATCACTGTAGTGATATATAGACCTTTGCAATCAAAGGTCGGTGCCAGGGAAGGGTCGAATTCTTTGGCATTATTGTTTGTGGCTCTTGTCTGCTTTTGCTTTTGCTTTTGAGGCAGGATCTCACTATATAGTTCTGGCTGGTGTAGAACTAACTCACAGAGACCCACCTACCTCTGCCTCAGGAGTGCTGGGATTAAAGACACGTGCCACCATGCCCAGCTGACATTATCTCAAGATGAGTAGGCACGTTCCTGGTTCTGGTGGGGTTGCCTTTGACCTTTGACCTGACCAATATATTAATCTCTCTCCCTCGGACACGAACTGTACGAATCTGCTTTGTCTTGCTGCCCTGGGCTAACTAAGCTCCGTCAGTCAGTCCCCTCCAACTGCACTCTGTACCTCTGCATCTGCCTGCCCTTCTCACACATTGTGCCAGGGTCCTGGAAGATTTGCCTTGAATTTCTGGCCCAGCTGTGGCCCAAATGTCTGCCTACAGCTTTTGGAATAGATCTATTTTGCTGCGTCTAGCCAACTCAGAATCATAAGGAAAATGGAGGATTATGATTTCAGGCTATTAGGCTGCCAAGTGTTTTTCCCCAGACAGAGGTCACTACCTGGGGTTTACGCCACCGTATTGAAAGCCCAAGACAGAGGAGCTGACAAAGGCTACTCACATCACTGACTTCATCCTTCACTTTGCGGACATGCAGCAGCATGGGTGTGTCATGGATGGTGGTGTAGCCTCTGGGTCTGGCCTTGTTGTATTCCAGTTTATAAAGTATCTGCAGCGGATCAAAAAGCAGGAAGGTACAAAATGACGTTTCTCCATTTATAATTTAAAATACAAATGGAAAGTGAATAGGAGGGAAAGGCAATTCTATAAACCCAATAGGCGTTCGTAGCCTTCTGCTGGGGCCCGATGCTCCACTGGCAGGCTTGCCGATTTGAATGACAGGTCTCCAGTGTGAAAGAAGACAAAGCCTCCCACCCCCTGCATCTCAGACAGTCTACAATGGCCCCCTCCTGGGCAAACACTCCTGAACCCCAGAACGCAGGCTCTTGGCTTCTGCACTTACGTCGCTGATTTGCTTGTTGACTTTGGTGGTGCGCAGGTGCTCCGGAGTGTCCACAACTGAGGTGAACTTGTCCTTCGTCTTCTCGTACTTCCTCCTGTAGTTGATCTACATTGTGGAAGGAAGGATACGTTACTTTCAAGAATGAAGGTCTTGAACTCTCAGTAAACACCAGAGTGGGTGCTAGCACCCTAGTGGCTTCTGTTTTAAATCCTAACTGGAGATGTTAAAACTTGCACTGGGTAGCAGTAGTGTCGTAGGGTGGACTGGTATTTCTCAATATGTTTTATATACATGAAAGTGAACAGGCTCTCAGAGGTTAGGAGACCGAGCCAAAGGCATGTGTAGGGTAAATCTCAGAGGAGGACGAGAACCTTCTCTGTACTGACACGTACAATTTCTCTCTAACATTCTATATAATATTGGTGTTTTTCTATGCCCAAATGAAATAGATGCTAGTTAAAATAAGTGTACATGATTTTTTAAAAAATATTCATTATGTATACAATATTCTGTCTGTGTGTATGCCCACAGGCCAGAAGAGGGCACCAGACCCCATTACAGATGGTTGTGAGCCACCATGTTGTTGCTGGGAATTGAACTCAGGACCTTTGGAAGAATAGGCAATACTCTTAACCTCTGAGCCATCTCTCCAGCCCCCGAGTGTACATGATTTTTAATGTATTTTAATTTTTTTTCTTCCCTCATAAAATACATCCTGACCACAGCTTCCCCTCCCTCTTCTGTCCCATCCTCCCCATATCCCCTCTCCCCCATCCAAAATGCATTTATTTTTGTAATTTCCAAGCCACAGTTGTTTTTTTTTTTCATGCACGCAAGCTGTTTTAAGCAGGACAGACACGGAGAACAAAGAACTTTCATGCACACAGTTTTAATGTTCCTATCAAGGCCAAGGATGTTTATGGTGAGAACATGGTTCTCTTTTCCTAATATGTTGATTTGACCAACAAACAAAAACGCGAAAGAGCACACTGATGATATAAAAGATTGGTTAAAGCCTTTTTGGTTTGGGCCAAGAGACTGGCATTCCCTTAACATTCTTCCTGGTAACCAACAATCTGAGGGAAAGGTGGCAGCGTGCTCAGCAGACCTTGCTGGGTGGCAATACTATCAACATGAACATGGACAAGGTCCAGAGGCAGCATGGTTAGCCTTGGCTCTCTGAAAGAACTGGGCAACCTTAGAAAAAACATCAAATATCCAGACCTTTAAATCCATTAATCTACCAAACACCTCAGTTTCTAAGGAATCTGTCTCTTGAAGCAAACATAAAAAAAAAAAATACAAGTTAATGTTGTACCAATTTGAAAAAAATTTTTTTTGTGAAGGAGACTCAGCTTATCTTGGAGGGTTTCTAAGCATTGGATGTGCAGACAGATGATGGCTGCCCAGGACCCGGGCCATGGTCAGATTTCATTTATGAATATTCACATGACTTCCTGTGAGAAAGCATAGGCAGGGATCGGGAGAGGAAGCCAATGACAGCATAAAGAGGAATGCGCGGAAGGTCTGCACTCGCCTCCCCCCCGCCCTGTCGGACGTTACCTGGCTCCACATGTATGTATTGTAGAGAGCGGTCAACATATCTGGGCGCAGGATTTCATTACATCCTTGTTTCAGAAGCATCTTGGCACTAGATTTATATTTTCTCTGTCCATGCAAAGAGCAGTGAAGCACAAAAGAGACTTATCAAGACAGAAGGAACATGGCTCTATATCCCAGTCACCTCTGAGTGAAGAGATGTAGGCTTAGCATGCTTTGTGTGCTCACAGAGCTGTGCGTTGAAGACCCCTATGGGCGAGGCAAGGGGAGCGGCTGAAATCCTTACTCTTGCCTATCCACCATCCTTGCCAATGGGGAGGACAAAGGCAGCAACGTGTATGTTACCACCCAGACTGCCTTACGGGGAAGACATCATCGGAATAGTAAAAAGATAGCAGGGATTTCTTTGTGTTTTTACAACTCAATCTGCAGTTTACAGGCTCCGCAGGGGAGGGGCCCCAGCTTCTCCTCTCATCTTCACCACAGCGCCAATGAGGACACAGAGCATTGACTGGCACACTCAAATAGCACCGAGGCTCTTTGGGTGGCTAGACAGATGTTTTGAAACAGAACAGTCCAATATCATAGGCAGAACCTATGACATCCTTGCAGCAGACAGGACGACATCTTGTGAGAATTTGGAGCGCAGTCCTGCTCGGGCCGCGCTGCCAGCCTCGTCACAGTACCTGGCTGATCTGGTCGCCTACGGTCTTAGCCAGCAGATGTCTAGGCTCATCGACTACCAGGTGGTATTTATCTTTCCGCTGTTCATAGTCAGCTCTGTATTTTTTCTGGTCGAACATCATATTAAATTATAGCAAGAATAAGGCATCAAGGGTACACAGTAACACCTCAGTCTAAACACTCCAGTGAGGGAGAACCCTGTCATTTTTAGTAGAGTCCCTCCGTCTCCCAGGACAATGTTTACTGTTCATATAGGGAGCCGAAAAGACAGATGAAGACAGACTGCACGGAGAAAGGGCTGGAGCCTAGGGGAGAGCAACCTCAAACAAACTGGGGTAAACCTCATGCCCAGAGGTTTTTCACCTTTTCATATGACACATTATTAATGTCTGGCATCTTCCATCGTATTTAAAACGAGATGCTGGTAATCTATGAGCTTAACAAATAAGGCAGGAAGAATCCAAAAGTGTAATTGATGCTATACGATAATGACACTCTATACTAACCCAGAGGTGTAACTAAGTAGGCATACCCAAGCACAGCTGCCATCATCGTGTAGTGCTAAATTTACTCGATTTTAGAGGACACCTGGGAATTCTTTATGGAACAGGAAAAACAAAATCTATCAAGACTGCCCTAGGAAGTTACTTATGGTACCTATTCAGAACTTTCCAGCCTGGAAATGTGTTGAAATGGAAAAAAAAAATGAAACAAAAACAATTGAAATCGACAAAGGTCATCAAGTCAATGCATCACTGGCTACAATCTCATTACGAGGTCTACTAACTTTCTAACACGTCTGACCTTATGCAAGTCCACGAAGTATCTGAAAGCATACAATTATAATTTTAGCTATGGAAACATCTAAACATTATAAAATTACCCAAAATAGAACTCACGGTTTTCTTATTTTAGCTTGCTCGAATTATATTCAAATTACATCACTGCAAAAATGGCTATAGGAGTGAGTTCGAGACCAGCCTGGTCTACAAGAGCTAGTTCCAGGACAGGCTCCAAAGCTACGGAGAAACCTTGTCTCAAAAAAAAAAAAAAAAAAAAGGCTATAGGGAAGACCGAGTAGATTGTAAAGGGGAGGGTGTACATTGGACGACTGTGCATTCAATTCTGTGGGAGTGGCAGAATATATCTGAAATGCATGGTTTACACATCTACCCCACTGCGAAGGTCAGGGGGTCTAACCACTTCCCTTGGGGTGCCTCTGCGGGACAACCGGATCGACCTTGAACTTCGAGGTCTCCCGGCTCTAACAGTTTAAAGGCGTTTAGCTGACAGTCCACAAAATCCTCCCTCCTTTCTCTGACACCACGGGACTGTGCTGAAGAGGTGAAGGGAGGGATAGGCCTACTCAAGGCTTTGGCAGAGCCGACCAGATAGTGACGGTAGTCTTTCCAAGTCCTTCTAGGGAATGAACATTTGGGACAGATTTCCTGTCGTGCTACGTATTAGATTTTAATGAAGTAGCCCTACAGATTTCTCAAGAGAACCGAATAGGCTTAATTAATCCACTTAGTAGTACGTACCTCATTCATCAACTGAGTTGCGTATTTGAAATGCCTGTTAATTGGGCAATCAGCAACATACTTGAAATTTGACTTCG
Organism: Microtus obscurus; assembly: GCA_963919715.1. NCBI lineage: Eukaryota > Metazoa > Chordata > Mammalia > Rodentia > Cricetidae > Microtus > Microtus obscurus. Next base: position 1,311,486 of record CAWTZC010002327.1, on the reverse strand, counting down.
TCCTTTCAAATACTTCTTTATACTTATACTGGGGGGAAGGAACATAATTATTAGATTGCATATCCAGTCTTAAGGAGGAGTCATGATATTTTTCTTACAGTTATAATAATGCTTTCATAGAGCTAACAAATCTTTGAGTTTTTTTTTCTTACATCCTAAGGCGGTGAAAAGTAGAAAACAGTCCAAAATACACAGTATAAACCATCCATTGGAGCAGCGGTTCTCAACCCTTCCAGTGCTGCGACCCTTTCATACAGTTCTCCTGTTGTGGTGACCCCTCAACCATAAAGTTATTTTTGTTGCTACTTTATAACTATTATTTTGCTACTGTTATGAATCACAATATAAATATCTAGTATTTTCTGATGGTCTTAGGTGACCCCGGTGAAAGGGTCGTTTGACCCCAAAGGGGTTATCTTTTGCAGGTTGAAAACCACTGCGTTAGTTGGTTACTAAATACAAATTCAATGCTGAGCAAAGATCTAAAGCATTTCTTCTCTGTTTGGGTATATTATGATGATGTAAACTTTTATGTATTTTGATGCGCCATGTGAATGCAGTTTTTAGTCCATTAGTTAAGACTATAGTTTTCTAGCAACTAATGTGATAATTAAATATTATAGAGCAGGGGTGAGTGATGACCTAGCTACCCTGCAACCTGTTTTTAAACAATCCTATAATTACGAATGGTTTTAACAATTTTAGATAATTATAACAGAGAAAATAGGTGCTATTATAAATGTGACGCACCAAGTCTACTGTAAAATATATACAGTCTGGCATGTATTAGAAGTTGGCTGATTCCTATTTTATATATTAAAAGCAAATTCAACTGCTTTATATTGTAAATAGAAAAATTAGGCCCTAAAAAACTTGATTTACAGTTTGTATCACATATTTTGTAGATTAGAATAACCACACTTGATATTTGCTGCTGTATTTGGTTTTAGCTGGGTGGATCATCCACAGAGATGAATGAGAGGGAACTCAGGAGTAGTCATGAGTGGCTACTACAGATTCAAAGAAGCTACGGTTAAAGAGGTCAGCACTAAAGACATCTCTGCACATGCCTTTAATCCTAGCACTTGGGGAGACAGAGGCAACCAAAATTCTGTGAATTCAAGGCCAACCTAATCTACCTATAATAAGTTCTAGGTGAGCCTAGCTACATAGTAAGACCCTGTCGAAAAATAAAATTAAAAATTCTCAAGATAGTAAAGAGTTCAGCATGGCGTTAGTTTCAGGATTTAGAAGGCAGGACAGGGATGAAGCTACAAAGGTTGTTTTCCTTCTGTGAACTGGGTTTGTTAATGGATAAAGCATTCTCCTTGAGAATACAGGTATACCTTGCTGTAGAGAGTCTTGTTCTGTTCAGCTAGAGTCAGGTCAGGGGTGTCATGGGCATAACAGCCAATGCCTCTGAGCCAGGTCAGATCTTCTTTATATTTTACCTGAGAGAAGAGGAATATCAAGGAGTTGTAACAATTCATCTCTTAGGAGCCATCCAAGAGAACACGTCAGAACCTCTGATTCCCAAAGTATGCCAAATAATGAAGATGTAAAATAGCCTGTATTATTTAAATACATTTCTAGAATTACTAATTTTTCTTATGATTTGTTTGATAATATTTAGAAATTTTCATTTTTACTATTAATCAAAATCAACTTTTTGCACAGTATACTTTTGCACAGAGAATATCATTGGCTTGGCAGCCATACTTCCATGCAGAGAGGTGAAACCTCTTTCTAAATGAATGTTGCTTTCTGTCACAAACTCTTCAAAGGATCCAAGATAGGCATGAACTATATTGCTTTGACTCATAGAGGAAAACAGAAGGTGACAAACTCGAATATAATTTTTCCTCTCCCAAGCTCACTTAGTTTACTCACTTAATAATTGAACTTTATGACTTGAATAACCACATACAAGACCTAAACTCTATGGAAGCGGGGCCAGGTAGATGGCTCAGCAGGTAACGGTACATGCCACAAAGTTTGATCTTTGGAACTCTAATGGCAGAGTGACAGACTCAACTCCCACAAGTTGTTCTGGCTGTCACTTGATTCATCATTGCTCATGTACTGTGGCATGTGACACCTCCTCCCCACCCCTGAAAAAACGTAACTGTAACCTGGACAAGTGTTTCACCAGCTTGACTTCACAGCCCCCATGGAAATATGGATTCCTATGGGGAAACTGGAGGTGACACTCACATCGCTGATGGCATCCGTGACTGCCCGGTGGTGGAAGTGTTCGGGGCGGTCGGGAATGGAACTCCAGATTCCCAGCTGGCTCATGTAGTTCTCCTTGTATTTCACCTGTTGTAAAAATGTAAAGACTCAGAGTTAATCTCTCTGGAGTTTTCGAAAAATGAGATTGCGCTAAGAAAAAACAAAACAAGAACAAAAACCCCAAAACAGTGGTAGGTTTCAGAGCCCCTCTGAGGTAGTCCTATCCAGGGACATACTTTGCTGATGTCATCTGTGACTTTGCGATGGTACACAATGTCCAGAGCATCCTTCACGGTGTGATACTTCCCTTTCGTTTTTTGAAATGTCTCTTTGTAGCGAAGCTGTTAAGAGAGAACACAACAATCATGAAGAATAACTACCACCTTAAATAATTCAGTTCTGCTAAGCTCCAACTCTCAGATTTTCCTCACGAATAGATTTAGGGAAAAGTTTGAAAGGTTATCCCAGATGTTAGAAGAGAAAAAGACATGAAGGAAAACTTCATAATCAAAAAAAAAAAGACATGGCTTGATAAAGTAATAATGTATGGATCACGGCTCACTGATGGTGACGAAGGCCTGAGAGTCATTAGTGATGGGAAACTATGGGGGCATGTTAGAATTCTCTGTATGATTTCACTGTTTTTCTTTAAATCTAAGACTACTTAACATAAGAAAGAAATACATGTAAGTGTTAATTTACTTCGGGGAAAGACGAAACAAAGACCACAGCCTTGCTAAGACATACTAATGTTCATGGGTGGGGCAGAGATTCGACTCCCACCCTCCTGCTGTTAAAATGACTTTTGCACTAAGCAATCTTGACATTTCATTTGGTTATGACTGCTGTCTTTGTGGATGGCCGCTCTATTCATCTCATGACGCAAGACTGCTTCTCTAGGCAGCCTGCTTCCCAACCAAGCACGCAGTGAAAGACATCTTTTCTGAAATGCTTTGTTTTTTACATGGGTCAGGTTAGAAAATTACTTGTGGGGTCATCCATGGCTGATATATTAAAAATTAAATACCAGCTACCATCCTTGTTGCACTGGGCGACTTTAAAGATCAAGGTTCTTGGAATTGGTGCTCTTTTAAAGATAAAGGATTTGAAAACTGGCAGAGGGGAAGCTCTGGGGGCCCAGTCAGACTCTGGGATTGATTTTAGTGTGTGGCCACCCCCGTGCAAAGAAAATTAAATTTGACACAAATTAACAGTGGGCAATGTTGGTCAGAGCGGCTCCAGCGTGTGCTCCCAGTACTTGGGAGGGACCGTTGTAAGTTTGAGGCCAACTCCGGCTACACAGTGAATGATAGGCCACCTTCAGCTACAATGTAAAAGTCTGTCTCAAGAAAACAAAACAAAAAGGGGAAAATTAAGCAATAACCTTGAATGATAAAGACAGGGGATGTCACAAGACTGGAGCTGTCCGGAAGGACAGAGGAGAATCTACGGCTTTCTCATCTTGAATTTCAAGTGCGAACTGGAAATGTCTCTTTCCTACTAATTCCTTTGTGTGCTCATGAAATCTAGAGCTAGATTGTGGACATGTGGTCCTGACTGAGTCATTTGACTGGGTCTAAGTCTCAAGTTGTCCAACCCACGAAGGGTTGTGGCAATAGATATAGCAAATCTGCAGGTGAGTTCTGAGTCACAAAGCCAGGAGGGGCTGGGGACCTCCATCAAGTGGACTAATAATTCCTGTCTTCAAAAACAGATAAACTGGTTACTAGTAAAAGGCAGACATGTCCCTGAACAGGTTATGGGGACAATGAAAGTCCACCCTCTGATTCTAGCTGCTGTGATCACATATCACACTGTATTAGTCAATTAAGAGACAGACGAGAGCATTTCCCAAGCATTGATGAAGTAGTGTAATAGACATTGTTCATTTTCTTGTACATTCTTACAGCATCATCACGTTTCTCATTTTCTCATTCTATTTCACACACAAGAAAAATTAGATAAATTATATGGACTTAAAGAGCAGGCAACTAAATTGAATCTATGTTTGTCTGCATCCAAGACCATGATTTTATGTCTAAGTAAATTAGCTACCAAGTATCTCTAGGATGCTACCCAAAAGTTACAAGGAGGGGATCATATTGTTGCCTAAGAGATAACTAATAGCTTGAAGCATCTCAACACAGTTCTTAGCTACTTTGCTAGACTGGTACTGTGCGAGTATGTGTTCTTTCCTGATTCATGTTGTGAGCAATGACTTTCAGCTACAGCTGTGACAGAACAGTTTGTGTTGCTGGATAACCGCAGCTCTCCCTGTCGCAGAAGGAGAAAGAAGAAAGGGATGCTCACATCACTGGCGTTCCAGTAGGCCCTCTTGGCTCTGATGAGGATTGGCGTGTCTGCAACTGGTGTATACTTGTCCTTCATCTTTTCATACTGAATCTTGTACTTGTTCTAAGATACAAAAATAGCAGAGAAAGACAAACAAGTTCAAATCTTACTACAATTATTGTGGTGTATTTGCATGTCTGTGTGTTTGGGGCATATGCATGGAAGTCTGAGGGTAACTCTGTGGAGTTGGTTCTCCTTCTCATTTTCTGTGGGTTCTGGACACTGAACTCAGGTTATCAGGCTCATACTGCAAGCACTCTCCTGGCAGAGCCATGGCACCAGCCCCAGTTTGTGATTTAACCCTCCCCAATTTACACCCGAATCACAGATCTAAGGAAAAGGCACATCCTATCTCATTCGTAGAGTACAGCTTCTGTGGTTGGGGGATGCCGAGCCCACTTTGTAGTGATAAAATTCTCATTAGAAATAGTAGATGAAGTATTTCTTAGCAAACGGGTTCGCTGGTGTAGAATCCCCATCTTACCTCGCTGACTAAGTCCTTCACGTCTTTGGCATGTTGTAAGGCTGTGGTCTGGTTTCCAGCATGGTGATGGGGTCTCTCTTTAGTGGCCAACTCAACATAGAGATACTGGGTAACAAGAGCGGGGAGGAGTCAGAGACACAATTTTACCTGTCCTCTTAATTTTGAGTCTTTATTTGTGTGTGTGTGTGTGTTTGGTTGCTCGAGGTTGTTGTTGTGTGTTTGTGAGTTTGTTTCTCTGTAAGTGTCCCTTGAAAACACCCACCGACAAACCAGCTGTCTAACAGCTCTTCTCCTGGGTGTGGTCCAGTGTACAGCCACGTGATAAAGAATGCTAAGAGAATACTAGGCGGATTCTGAAAGCTCCTTCAGCATCCTTTCTCCCTAGCGTTGCCTGCATGTGTGACACAGAGTTTCGTTTGTCTGTAGATAACATCTTTGAAGTGATCAAACAATCGGTTTTTTACTCCTGAGAGTCCGTAACCACTCATCTGAGGACAAAATTAGACAACCCTTTGCAAAGAAGACATAGTATCCTTTGCCTGTAAAATCATCAAAATTCAGATAGTCTTGAAGAAAACTGCAATGTTAGTGGGCACAGACTGCAGCAAGGACAATCAACTGTGTCAGCTACCAGCCTAAGAAGGTCAAGCAGACATTACTGTCCCATGGCGGGCTAATTGACATTCATAAATGGCAGGCATTTACCTGACTCTGAAGCTTCTGTCCTCGCTTGGCTCTTAGGAGGTCAGGAGTATCGGGGACTGAAGTGAAGACGGACTTCAGCTTCTTGCCCGTAGCTCTGTACACCAGCTAGACGCAAAACAAGTCATCATTGTCCCTAGATGACCTGATGACTGCTTACTCGTAGGGAAGGCAGGCAACCTACTACTGCGGCAGGCTAAGTAAGTTTCTTCCTTCTAAACCCGTGGTTCCCAACCTCCCTACTGCTTTGACCCTCATGTTGTGGTGACTTCCTATCACAAAATTATTTTCATTGCTACTTCATAACTGTAATTTTGCTACTGTTCTGAAATGTAACGTAAATATTTGTGTTTTCTGATGGTCTTAGGTGACTCCTGTTTAAGGGTCTCTTGACCCCCAAGTTGAGAACCAGTGCTCTAAACTGATGGTTTATGATTATTTTCCTCTAGAAGCTTCTTCCCTTTGCCCCCATGACATTAATACAGCAGATATTATCAAGCCTTCCAATAGCTGACATTACTGTTGCTATATTCTTCGTACACTCAAGACAGAAAAACTTGAATTAGCTTTAGTTTGCAGACAATTGTTCAGTATAAAGACTTTCTAAATTATAAAGTCATGTCAAGTCTCTCATTTGCCTTAGTTGTAGAAAGGCAAATATTAATGTTTATTTTACAAAAAGAAAATTAAACAAATAAATCGAGCCAATTAAGGCCAACTGCTTAACAGAGACATTGGGTCACTCTGCAGTCAAGGGATGATCATAGACAGGAACCAAGAATCTTTTGAGTAGCTCAGTCCAGCTGGTCCGTTTGCCTCTCGAGACAGACGATGGACGCTTACCTCACTCAGATGGGTCTTCAGTTCCTGCACTTTTCTGTACTCCGGGGTGTCAAGCACCACTTGGTACTTGTCTCGCATCTTCCTGGCGTTATCAGTGTACAGGTAATTTGACTTAGGAGAGGAAAGCCAGAAAGACAAACTGGTTAGTTATGGAAGGGTCTGCATGGCACAAATGACTGGCATATGCAAACTGAGCAGGCTTTGACTGTGTCCTGGGATAGTAAGAGTCTCAATGATATCCATCCTATATCTCCCGGCCCCCACCTTCATCTTCCTAGGCAACAACAAAAGCAATTATCATTTAACTACGTTCATTACCTTTCTAACAAGCGTGGATCATCATAAGGAAATCACTGCCTACTTAAGTGGGTTGACAGCAAATTTCTCCTTAAAAGTAGATGTAGGCCGAGATTGTTCTGCCCTCCCCTCCCCACACTGGAAGCTAGCAATGGGATGCATGATACATGTGTGGGGAAGCTGTATACCGTGAAGGTGTGACCTCACCCAGAGTTTCCTTAGGTGCCGGGAGCGGACCATGTCAGGAGTGTCATACAGGAAACAGCCGAGTCCCTTCAAGATCTGCAAGTCCTCTTTGTATTTAATCTGTGGGGCAGACATAGACAGCTGGTTGTGAGCCAATATAAATACACGACAAAACTACAGGACAGCCACACTTCTTTATCAGTGCACAGTAGCTCTCCCTATCACAGGTTTACTTTCTGTGGTTTCAGTTTTCCAGTGTTAACTGTGATGAAAAAATATGAAAATGAAATATTCCAGAAAAAGCATTTTTTTTAAAAAGCTGGGTGGTAGTGGTGCATAACTTTAATCCCAGCACTCGGGAGGCAGAGGCAGGCAGTTCTCTGTGAGTTTGAGGCCTGCCTGGTCTACAAGAGCAAGTTCCAGGACAGGCTCCAAAGCTGCAGAGAAACCCTGTCTCAAAAAACCAAACAAACAAAAAAAGCAGTTTTTATATTTTAAATATCTTTATCTTAGTATATTGTTATGATTATTCTACTGTAATATATATGTTGTTAAGCTTAATATCTTATGCCTAATTCACAAATTCAACTTTATCCAGAGTATGTATTTAATGACCGTATAGTCATGGTTTGGTACTGTCCATGGTTTAATGTATCCCCTTGGGGTCTATGAAAGGTACCCTCCTCCACCAATACAAGGGAACACTGTAGTTTTCATCTTGACTCAACATGTATACCTTCTGATATTACTCTGCTTGCATTCAGATCATAGTTGAATCTCTAACCCTGAGTTGAGGGGAGGGCACTAATATTGTATTACCACATAAAGGGAAAAAAAAATTCACAGATTTAAGGGATTGATCCACCAGGAAAAGGAGATCCCCAAGGAGTTCTTTTCCTAATGGCAATAAGAAGATGCTACGAGGGAGTGCTACCAGGACCAGGAGGGGGAAAGAAAGCTAATCTGACCTGGGATGCAGGGCACTGAACGGTAGGAACTGGTGAAGACCTTACGCTGATATAGAGTGGCGGTCACTGAATGGGCAAGCGTGGTGGCAGCCCTCTTCCTCCACTGGTTTTCTCCTGACTTTCCCCGTGGCTGGGGAACTGTAGGACTTCCCTAACAATATCACCTCCAAATTGTACATTTAGGTAAGAAGTGAGCCCTGGAAAAGGCTTTTCAAAGACCACTGGGTGTCCTAAATGTGAAAAGCAAGGTTACTTCTTGGTGGGACTCCCTTAGAAAGAGCCTACAGGATTCTTACGTCACTGGTGATGTCTCCCACATAGCGACAGTGCAACACTTGAGGTGTGTATGGCAGTGAGATCATGTGGCCCCGCGTCCTGAAGAAGTCTGATTTGTAGATCAACTAAAGAAAAACAAAAAGAACAGAAACTCACATTAGAGAACAAATGGCCAGCATTTCTCCGTGGGTGATGGCCTGTCCACTCCCCAGCATTCTCCCTGGGTGATGGCCTCTCTGTCCCATCATTCTCACCTCACTGACAGCTTCCTGTGTCTTCTTGACTTGGCGGATCTCAGGTGTGTCCGGAGTTGTGTGTATCTTGTCTTTTAGTTTATGATACAATTCTCGATACAGTCTCTGCAGGGAAGGAGAAACCACTCTAGGTGTTTGGGGCAGGAACACAGGGGCATTTACTAAGAAACAACTGAATACTTTACACAAAGAACCAAGAGAGGAAACTCTGAGACTATAAAATGATTTAAGGTTAGCATAAGAGAAAATGCTTATTTCATTTTGGCAAAGAATTCTGAGGGCAAAGTGGTCTACATCCCATGACATGGTTGCTTAGTAGGACAGAGGTACAAATACAGCTGATGACAATCAGGGCTGTAAGTCAGACAAAAATATAATCTGATGAAAGATGTTGCACAAATATCACCATAGTCTATGGAACCAAGTCTTTATGATGAATTATGAGGGACACAAGAATCAAATAGGGTCCTCATACTGTCTTCCAGTCTGTAAACTTACAGATGAAGCCTAAGAAATTCTTAAATGCATTTCAAATGAAGTCATGATTTTATTTTTATTGATTTTTATTGACCTCTACATTTTTCTCTGCTCTTTCCCTGCCTCTCCCCTCCCCTTCAACCCTCTCCCAAGGTCCCCCAAAAGTCATGATTTTCAATTCAGTATTTTTCTCCAAGAAAAAGTGTTCACAGTACCTCACTAGTAACGTTGTTGACTCTCCGGACATGGACAAATGGGACATCCTTGGGACCAAGTGTGTACCCATATGCCTTGATGTGTTCATAGGCTTCTTTGTATTTGAACTGAGAAAGCAAAATCAGACTGAGATCAGTGATGGCTACACAGAGAACTGTACTATATTTCTCAATTAGAAAAGAGATTGTGCCTTCATTTGAAATTTATTCTCTAAACGCCAAGAGTAAGAACTAGCCATAATTTAAATAAATATGACATCCATTAAATGTTATTTTATTATTAATACTGTGTGTGTATGTGTATGCCATGCGTGTATGGGTACAGGTACATGTGTGTGACATGCGTGTGGATGTCAGAGGTCAACTTTCTGGAATCTGTTCCCTCCTTCCATCATGGGCTTTGGGGTCAAATCTGGTGTCAGACTTGCATGGCGTACGTTTTTTCCCCTTGCACTATCTCTCTGGCCTCAATGACACAATTTTAGTATTGTCTTAAGTCTTGAAAGTTATTAGTTGAATGATAAGCACATGTCTATAGAAAGGTTAAAAAATTCCCACCTGGGTGAAATCTATTTGTAGGAAGTGAAGGAAACCCAAGAAATAGCTATCACTTTAGTCTCAAAGTGGTTTGAAAATTAGGAAATAGGACCAAGGAAAAAGGACCAAGATGACATTTTTAATACTGATGAATTTAAAATTTAAAATTTAAGACTGATTTCTAAAAATAACAGGTTTGACTCTTAAATTTGTTCATGTTTGCTTTGGAGCTGTATTATTGGGCCACAGTGGCACCGTGTCATTGGCACAGCTGATTCCCAGGACTCTGAAGATGAGCACCAACGAGAGAGAGCTGAATCTTGGTCTCTAGCCAATGGCTGGCTATAGTACAGCCTGTAGACTACCACACTCTTCTAAGAGTCGCCCCTGGAGTACATGTCTCAGGTCTATGCTGGCACTCAGGAAATCCAGGAAAGGGAAGTATCGGTGGGACTTCCAGCGGCAAATCACAGGCAGTGGAGTCTAGATAGCCCACGAACCGAGCACAGACGTAAAAACCAAGGTAAGTGTCAGGCTCAGTGGCTCAGTAAGTAGTCTCTTCAAAAGGACACACAGTGACATCTCCTAAGTAAACAGTGACAGTAAATGATGTGGGGGAGAGCTTGGGATGTTTCCAGTCCCAGGCCAGCTGAGACAGAAGCATCTTGACAGCGCTCAACACTGAGCCGAGGTGCCCAGGCTGTCCTGTTGTAACCCACTGTGGGTATGCAGGCGCTACCAAACGGTATGTCGAACGGTATGGTGTGCACCTCATCCCCAGGGACATGCTTGTCTGCCACTGTTCTGCCCACCATCAGGCTGAGCCTTCTGGGTATCGTTTGAGCATGAGAACCGATGCTAACATTAGTCTTTGCACACTCAAATTTCAGGCCCCGACCGAATGAAGATTACTCACGTAGCTACTCATGTAGCGCATGTCCTTGACATGATTGAAGTGAGGGGTATCACCTGGGAGCCTGTATCCAGTGGGCAGGTAGCGCAGGCCTTTCTTGTACAAATTCTGCCCGAATGAAAAAGAGCAAGTAAAATGTCTTCTGGCGTAGAAGACATTTTAAACACATTAAACACATCCCAGGCAGTTTGTTAAATTTTTGGCAAGACACAGGAAACGGAGTGAAGGGTAGGGCCCGAGTTCTTCACGTTCAGTGACTTCTGCCTTTATCCTTTACTGTTAGTAGCCCTTTAGAATCAAATGTCCTAACTCTGTCATTGTGATTTCGAGGTTTTAAAGAGCAGTGACAGCATGCCAGCTCTCTTCTTTCTGACTTGCAAATATTGGACAACAACACGCCCGTTTTTTATTTGTTTGATTGCTTGATAGGAGGATCCCATTAGTCAAGAAGGAAGGCAAGGTACGCTGTTTATTGTTCAACTCTTTGAGTGGAAAACAGCATTTATATACCTTCCGAGATCAGTCAGTGAGGATGCATATACAAAGCCAGCATACCTCTAGGGACCCTGTGGCTGGGGTTTCTGCCCATACTTCCTTTCCCAACACCCACCTCACTCTGGAGCTTGTACGCATGGAGGGCCCGGTCCAGATCCACGGTTTTGGTGGTTGGGGCCACTTTGCCTCTGATGCTGTGCACATAGTCATAGTGGTAGACAGCCTGGGTGAGGAGAGGTAAGGTCAGTCATCAGACTGTGGGAGCATTGTTAGAAAGACACAGAGCAAATGGAGATCCATGATGGCTTTAACGACTATGAAAAGGGTGAAGCTGGCCTTTGCTTAGTGTTATAAATAAGAACCCCTGTCCCTGCCGCCACTGCTTGGACCTGATCTGGTGGCACTATTTTGCAAGTTAGCTGGAGGAAGTTGGTCAGTGGGGGCAGATTCTTGTCACAGGCCTGTTTCCCAACCCCTTTCTCTCCTTCGTGTCTGCCACAGGCAGAGAACTGGCCTTCCCCACATGCTTCTACCACCATGGTATCTATCCAAGGACACACGACCAAGAAACCATGGAATGAACTCTCTAAACCTAAAAGACAAATGAAATAGTTCTTCCCATTGTTTCTGTGAGGGATCTGTCACAACGAGAGAAAAAGAACGAATGAACCCAGAGACCTCTGCTGTGTAACTTTTTAAGCAATGGAGTCAGAACCAAAGCTGCAGATATCCCTGGAAGGTGGACAGCCCATCTCAGGTGTCAAGGGGTGGCCATCTCCCCTCCAGGAGTTCTAGATAATAGGTAGGAACCTTCTCTTTCTGGGTGGGATTATTTACTTGCTACCTGTGCATTTAATTGACCAAGGACAGCTTGGTGGCTCTCTGCTTGCCCTCAGGCATGACAGGGAATATGTGCACAATCCATTTTACACACGAGCCTTGGAGGAGTTAGAAGCTTTTCCCAGGCTTGGATTATGTAGCAGAGGCAGGACTCCAACCCACACCCTTAACATTGCAGCCCACTCCCTTCCCATTCTACCAGATGGCTCTGATTAACAGAAGGTCTAGACAGGGAGGCAGACATAAATGCCTCTAACAATACACAGTATAGCATAAAAAGCAGCACTGGGTGCTCTAACAACAAAGCATTTCACAAACTCACTCACGACATCACACCTGCAAACTGCTGACACTCCAGATGTTAGGGAAAGGGGGCTGTGCAGGCCCTTTCTAAGGCACCAAGTCTAGTACCCAGGTAGGAAAGGGGCTGGTGTTCCCCAGTCCTTTGGTTGAGTCGTGCCCCATCTTCCCTGCTACCCAAAGTTGCTTCCCCAGGGAGGGCTTACATCACTCAGCTGTTTTCCACTCTTGACAGCCTGAACGTAGACTGGCGTGTCGGTCACCAGCTTGTAGTCATTCCGTGTCTTCTGCACGTGAGCTTTATACTTGATCTGCCAAGAAGAAGCAAGCAAGCCTATGATGGAGCATCTATTGCAGTAGGCAGCATAATATTTTACAAAGGGCTTGAGAGCCACACCCATAGACAATGTGCACAGGATGGATTCGAATTTGAATGCCCACACTTCCAGTGTTTACAATCATAGGGGGCTTTAGAGTTATCTAGAAGGTGTGACGGCTGCTCCCCTTGGAAAGCTCTTGCTGAAATCCTGTCATATTACATTGTGTGGCAAATTTCCCTGTACCTTATAACTAAATCCCATCTCTTATCCTAACAGATGAATTTTTCATATAGTAAAATTTATGCTCATTAATATATTCAAAATAGTTTAAAAGGTGGAGAGGAGAGCTTGGAGTCTCTTCTCCACAGAGGAGCGCAACATAGCTGGGTCAGGTTGTTTAATAGAAATGCTAAATACTGAGAAGCGAATATTATGTTTTTAGCATCTTTCTCCAGCTTAGCCACCCTCAACAAGACTTAATTTACAATGGCGCTGTGGCATTGTTCTTGTTTTAAGCATTGTTTCTTTGCCTCTAGATTGTGCAGAGGTGTGCCTAGACCAAGAAACCGAAGACACTCACATCATTGCGTAGATCATAAGCGTGTTTGGCATGGAGAATTTCAGGAGTGTCCCAGACGTAGCAACCAATGCCCTTCAGCCAGGTGAGGTCATCCTTGTACACAATCTAGGAGGGGAGTTTCAGTAGATGCAGAGGATAAGAAACACATATCTGGCCATTTCTTGAATAGCAAAGAGTAGGTGTAGCCTAGACCCAGGTGACACTGGGAAGGAATGAAATTCAAAAGTTCCTGGGCAGAGACTTAGAAGCCACAGGGATCTCTGCTCAGCCCGGCTTCCAGGGATCGCTCCCAAACCCCTCAGACCCAGGGACAGAGGCACTGTGGAGATCTAGATGAGCCTGCTTTTCATCAGGTGGAAGGGAGGATGGTGGGGCGACCATGGGGTTCCCCTAAGCCATGGGCTTACGTCGCTGATCTGGTCAGTCACTTTCCTGACGTGACTGTTGACTTGTAAGTCGGGGTGGCAGATCCATTCATGGAGGCGCAGGCGGTAGTCCACCTCGCTGACTTTCTTCTGAGAATCCTTGGCCGTCACCATCTCCACCATGTCGGGCACGGTGTGGATTTTCATCTTGTTCTGTTCATACACTGATCTGTACAGGCGCTGGGAAAGTCAAGTTGCATCCCAGTTACCAGAAAGCTGCTGTATCGTCATGCAACGTCTGCCTTCTCCAGCTTATAGCAAGCAGTGGGGGATGGGGTGGAAACTGGACTCTTCTTGCATCTTGTATAGATTAAAACCAGGCTATTTTATTTTTAAAGATCCATTTTTATTTTTATGTCTGTGTGAGTGTATATCACATGCATGGGGGGCCCTTGGAGCTGGAGTTCCAGGCAGTTGTGAGTTGCCTGACATGGGTTCTGAGAACTAAACTTGGGTCTTCTCTAAGAACAGCAAGTATTCTTATCTCTTACCCATTTTATCTCTCAGCCTCCAGAACCGTTTGCTAAAGTATGGGCTGGGATAATACTTAGCTTCTTTCTGTATGTGCAACCAGTGCCCCGTGCCTGGCTTCATAGAACAACCTCATAGAACAACGGATACCACGTGACAACTTGATTCAGCTTCTGTGCCCACTCAAGCCTTTGCCGGTACTCACATCGATGTTGAGCTTGCCCACCCGGAGACACCGCGCAGTGTTTGGGTCGTCATCAACGCTTTTCGGCAATGTGTAAAGAGCTTTGAACTTTTCATATTCTTCTCGGTATTTGATCTATAGAGGACAAGTAGAAAAAGCTAAAACATGAAGAGTAAAGACTGTTTAAAAAAAAATGCAAGACAAAGGTCCTGCCTTCAAGATTCAGATAACATGCTGTGGTTTGGGGCTGGAGCACTTCCCAGTGCTCATGTTCGAACCCATACAAAGATACTAGAGCCGCCACAGGGCCATGGTTAGGCTGCAATCAGGTCGCAAGTACTTTTATCCTGGACCAGGCTATAAAACCGTATTGTTTTTAAGTGCCCACATCAAATACTGCTGCTACTACACCTCACTTCTAGGATTAAACACCTTACGTGGTTAAAATGTTTGTAACCATGAGGATCAAACTCAGGGCCTTGAATGTGCAAGGCTAACAGCCTGCCACTGAGCCACGCCCCCCAGCTTATGGTAAGCGGACTGTTATTGTCTCTTCTCTTTCTTGCTCTCCCGTGTGAAAGGTTCAGACAGTGCTCGGAACCTTTGCTGTTGAGAAGTACAATGGTCTGTGGTGGAGAGCGAAAATTCTTGAATTTCAGTGTCTCCAAGTGTTTGCAAAGGTAGCTTAGTCAGCCTTTGGTGTTTAGTTTGTACCACCTGTCAATCAATACTCTGCAACACAATGAGCTAGGGACAAGGCAGAGGTAAGAGGCAGCCTGGGGGGCGGAGCACGGGAGCAACACACAGGCTCTCAGGACCCAGAGAGCCACACTCAGAGGAAGTAAGTGGAGGGCTGCTTCATTAATTAGAAGCCAAACAGAATTCCCATCCAAATCCCAAACAAATACCAGAACACAATATTCCAGCCTCTCTGGGCTGATCTACCCTCAGCTGTGAAAAGTCAGCCTTCACAGGAACTCCATTTTCCCCCTTAAAATTATTTCCAACTGATGTTAGGATCCTTAATTCCCCCAACATCCTTCTTTCTAACAATGTTCTGCCCAGCATCTGCAACAGAAGAAGAGGTGCCTCTCCGGGGCTCTGTAAAGTGTATGCGCCAATCCAAACGAAGGCCATGCTCCTCGGCCACATCGGCTTTTCTGGTAACAGTGTGAAAACCAGCTACAGCTACCATACTCCCCAGCTTAGCTTTGGACCAGCTCTCACCTAATTCCAGCAAAACACCCTATTTTGGGTTTTGTTTTCTGAGCCAGGATCTTACTCTAGTCCAGGTGAGACTGAAACCCATTACTGTAGGCTAGACTGGCCTTGAACCCACAGCAATCTTCTTGCCATAGTCTCCTCCATGCTGGACTTGTAGTGAGCCACCAGGCCTGGCTGGAAACGCTCCATTCTTACGGTGTTTTGTGTTGGCTTTCTCTCTTCACTGCTGGCTGAAGCAGAGGCTACCCAGTCATGCTATCTGCACACAGGGAGCCTGAACGACTGCACCTGTGTCCTCCTGACTGGTAAGTGTGACTCTCCAGGGACTGCAGCGCCCCGAGAGGAGGCAGTGAGCAGGACTTTGATGCCGAGCTATTAGAAGTGTTTGTCAGACACCCTTGAGGGTGTTGGGGTGCTTCTGGGCAACATCAGAACAGCCTGGGGACTTCTTGGTATGGGGGGGCGGAGAGCAAAGGGTGAGGGGAGGCTGTGATGCTTGTACTTGACTTACATGACTGGCCAGGTGCTTCTGGCTCTTGGCATGAGTCAGGGACAAGGTGCTGGTTGGCAGCTTATAGCTGGTGGCTTTCACCTTATCCCAGGCCTCCTTGTATATGTTCTAGAAGGGTTAAAGAAAATCTCGTGAGTACAGGCACCGTGCTCTGGTTAGCCCCCACATATTTTCCAACCCCGGGACATTCTTTCAATGTGAAGTTTAGCTGTATAGTGAGGATATATTGGGAAAATGGGAATTGAATGATTCAGGAAAAACTAGACAAACCTTTATGGAAAGGTTTTATCCCTTTTTTAAAAAGCCTGTCTCTGAAGGGGAAAGGGCAACTCACACTGCTGTAAAGGCTCTTCAAGTTCTTGGTTCTGTCGTAATCGGCAGTCTCTAGCACCGTGGTATACTTGTCCTTAATCTGATGATAATTTTCCTTATATTTCACCTGCAGACAGAAAGGAATGACTTCCGCACCTCTGCTGGTGGAAGACCTCTGAAGACAAGAAAGGGCTTACCCTACAGAGAGGACAAGGACATCATACCTCGCTGGCATTGATGCCACTCTGAAGAGCAGTCACGTAAACCGGCGTATCTGTGACCAGGTTATAGTTCTGCAGATTGTCTTTGCTTGCTGCTGTGTATTGTAGCTGTGAAGGAAAACAAAAGTCGTCCAAGATGGCAAACAAGCAAAGTTGGCTGCTTCTGGCATCTTAGCCATCTCTGTCTTGACTTCTGGGTTTCTGCTTTAAGAAGCAGGCTGCCACCACTCTGCCGTCCACAGACTTCGTGCGGCAGCCCAAACAAGCAGCAGCTGTCCTTGGCCAAGACAGAGGTCTAGATCGCTGTGAGGTGTCTTTCTTCATTCTGTTACCTTCTCCATGCCGCCTTCCAGCCCTCAGAGCCAATAGGCATCAGACCTGCCCAATCACAGCTCATCTGCGACACATGCTGCGACATGCCCCAGATAATGGTTTCCCCCAAAACACAGGTACCTGTTGTCAAAGCACACTTTACTTCCTATATTCTGCAAGTTAACCTGGCCAAGACGGAGATGCCTATAAACAGTTCACCATCCCACAACCCTTTCTCCTCTGTAACCTCCTGTCACAAATGCATATGACCTTCAGCTATAGGATAGAGCCACACCAGAGCAGGTCACCACAAGAGGTCTGACTGGGGACAGTTGCCTTACATTGTGAGTTACCTTAGATCGTGCACCTTTACAGCAACCTCTCATCAGAGCTTAGGGACAGCCTGGCCAGCAGCCTACTGATGCCACCATGGGCTATGGTGATATCTGGACAGTTGGTCCTTATAGGCTCACCTGACTCTGGAGGTCATACGCCTTCTTGGCATGGAGGATCTGGGGTGTGTCCCAAACATAGCAGCCGATGCCTTTCAGCCAGTTCAAGTCATCTTTATATACATTCTGCAACAAAGAAGAAAGACGAAAGGTGGCAGGTATTCAGAATTTACAGTTGGTCCCTTTGATGGCTTCTTGCTGCTCCTTGACCTTCAACCAGCTGAAAGCGACTTCCTAGCTGAAAGATGTCTCAGAGGGGAACTGCCTAATCTGAGTCTAGTGCTGAACCAATTAAATATTCAGCACGGGCGCCCTATGGCTCAGAGGGGACCCTCACACGAAGAGTAGATACTCATGTCACTTAGTGTTGGAAGTCTCTGGGTCTGTGAGCAGGGGAAGTGGCACCATGGGAGGTTAAGCAGGAACAGGTGAAGTCTGCAGGCTAAGGCAAAGTACAGAAAAGGGCATCGTACATCACTCAAAATCTCCTGGGCGTTTCGGGCACGGACAACGTTGGGCTCCTCCGGAAGTGACGTCCACTGGTGGAAGTAGTGTCGGTACTCCAGGTCGCTGAGGATGTACTGGCACCTTTTCGCCAGCACGTGGTTCATCATGTCATTGGGGATATGCACGTTTGCTTTTGTGTCCTCATAATCTCTCCTGTAGTTCAACTAGAGATGGTTTTAGAGACAGAAATTATTAAGGGATGAGAACCTAAAATATTCAGGCCAATTTCTTTAGTCCCATTTCTAATGTAGATCAGTACATAGAGAATAATACATAAAATAACATTAAAAATTTAAAAAAGTGTTCTTTCTAACCCTCTGTAATGCAATGTCATTAGGAAACTTGTGTTCCTTTTTTTTTTTTTTGCCAATTCAAAGCCCTTATTGTAGGCTTGGTTAAAAAAAGGGCGGCGGCGGGGGGGGGGGGGAATGTCTACAGACAGGGTGATAAAATCTGAAAGATGATCCATCCCCCCCCCCCAACTACTCTCTCTCCTCCAGCTAATCTTGAGTCACGGGGAAGGTGATAAATGCGTGGACACAAGAGCACACGGAAGCTGTACACATCTCTCAGGGAAGTAAGCCCTGGCTCACCGCACTCCGCATCTGCTGGAAATCCAGGCAGTGGACCACTCCGGGGAATTCGCTTATTTCTTTTCCAGCCAGGTAGTGACCCTTCAGCTTCTCATAGGTTTCCTTGTATTTCAGCTGAAAAATGGGTTCAACATTGAGAATCGCTGGAGTTTTCTATCCAACTTCTTGCTCCTCAATAAAGACTCTGATCCTAGGAGAGGAAACAGTCAAACTGACCTCACTGTTCACCAGGTCGGCATGCTTGGCTCCAACGATGGGAATGTACTTCTCATCCAGGGTGTAGCCGTAGGCCTTGGTTCCCTCCCATGCTCCTTTGTAGAGTATCTGGAACAACAACAACAACAACAAAAAAAACCAGTATGTTAACAGAATCACATTTACTTATACCCAAACCATCATTTATGTTCAAGGTAAGAATGATTATCATCATTAGAGTGCCTTAACCTAAAACCAGAAAGTTATTTCATTAAATCTACAAATGGAAACATTTTATAACAGTTGATCACATTTATACTTCTTGAAAAAATTATGATAAATTTGCACATACGGAAAAGACTCACCAAACATTGTTCCATATTGGTACACACACACACACACACACACACACACACACACACACACACACAACTTCTTTAAATTAGCTGGATTAAATTAGGAAGTATAGGCCTTCCATTTGCTGACTGGGATTGTACGTGTAGGGTTGTTGAGGAGGGATGTGTTCTCCATTTTTCTTTCTGTTTTGTACCTGCTCCACCCTTTGTGCTGTCCTCAGAGCCCTAATAACACTTGCTACACCATTACCTATTTATTTGCATTAGTAGAAGCAATGAAGACAACCGGCCACCCTCCAAGTTCATCGGTTTACAAACAAGTTAAGAATACGAAAATTGACAAGACCGTAATTAGGAAACAAGTCATTATATAAAATAGGACTCACAGTGCTGTAGAGTTTCCCCATGTCTTTGGAGTGGGTGATGTGTGGTGTGTCTGGAGAAAATATGTACTTGCCCTTTGCCTTATTAAATGTTTCTTTATATTTCACCTAAAAAGAGGAAAAATAAAACCTTTTGGTTAGCCTAAACTCACATTTAAAATTTCCTAAGACATACCTTGAAGACACAATAATCTACATTTACATAGAAAGACTAACCAATTGGTTGACTTCCAGTTCATTTTAGCTAACTAAATATTCTGGTCAAGAATACAGATATGTAAAAGTGGATGCAATATATATCATTGTCAAAGATCATCTTGCAATTTATCCCTCTCTCAATTTTAAGTTGTCAGTTATCTAGAATTAATAATTCACTTAGCTTCTTGGTCCAAGCACTTCAACATAAACAATATGAACTTACATCACTTTGATTGACTGAGTTAATCTTGGCTAAAACAATCTCTGGAGGGTCCACTACACTGGTAAAGTTGGGATAGTTGTCAAGAGCATCTTTCTTATATTTTATCTGAAATGAATAGAGACAATTAAGATAGCTCTGTCCCCACAGATGGCACCCCATCCCTGTGTGGCAGGTAAGGAAAGTAGGCATTAGGTTAAAAATCCACCAGCTCTGCATACCTGATTCACCAGTTCCTGGTTCCGCGTAACCCTCACATGGTCCACAGAATCCAGAGGGATCCAGCCAATACCTCGGAGCCATTCCAGGTCAGCTTTGTAGACATTCTGAGGAGAGAGGAGAGATAGAAGGGGCCGTAGGTGACACAGGATAACCGCAGAGGATTCCAGACAATCTTTCAGAAGATTGTGATGGATTTCTCTTTAGCGGCTGTTTTCTCGTTCATTCAGCCATGGCTTTGCCTGGTATTAGTTATTGAGCCTGTGGCTGCACAAGGCCCTGAGTTCAGTGCCTTAAGGACTCAACACAAGATGAAGTACTGTGACAGCTAGGTCACTGGAGGGCGACTGGAGTTAGGAATAAGTTGTGGCCGTGAGGAAAGGTTTACCAAAGAGGCTACAGTCGTAGATGGGCAGGGTATCTCATGCTAGCTACCCGCACTACATGAAGGAGAGTGTACATGGACATGCTAATGAAGGTCTGGGGAATGGGGAGGCATCTCCTCTAGTCTGGACAAGGCTGCCTGCTCCCATCACCACCTTCTCTCCAACCCTAGCTCCTGGATTGGCTAACTGGAGGAAAGCTGGCCACCAGTCACTTTGTAGCAAACAATGAGGCAGTCTCTTCCATCTGGTAATGATGAAAAGAGCCATGTGGAGTTAGTTACTCCTCTGTGTCTGAGATGGGACTCCAGTGCACGTTCTGGTCCTCCCCTAGAAAAGGCTGGGGGCTGGGGGTGCGGAGAGTGCTCAGTTCAGGCTTCAGGGTGAGGTGGTGTGTCATATTACCCTCCTGAGGGATACTGGGCTCAGCTTACAGTTCTCCCTCTATCCCCCTCCCTCTAACCCCCTCCCTCTATCCCCCCTCCCTCTATCCCCCCTCTATCTCTCTATCCCCCTCTATCTCTTTCTCAACTTTGACTCCCTTATAAACAGCTACTTAAGTCTCTTGAGGAGAAAGACATCCAGGGAAGTAGGTCGGCTTTCCTCAGTCTTCATCTTCGATCAAGATTGCTAAAAATCTCAGCTCAGTCTCCAGCATTATTCCTTTCTAGGGACAAACTCAATCCTTGTGGCTCAAAGTGTCAAAGATGGAATGCTGCTTATTATTCTCAGTGTATGGTGTAGTAGAGATAACAAGAAACGACAGCCACACTTACATCACTCTGAAGGTCATAGGCGATTTTTGCTTGAATAACATCATTTTGGTCAGGATGGCACGTCCATTGGCGCAGGTAATGGCGGTAATCAATGTCACTGACAAGGTTCTGCCCCTCCTTGGCAGCCACCACTGACACCATGTCGGCAGGTATATTGATTTTGGCCTTTGTCTTATGATAGTCCTCCTTGTAGAGCCTGTCATTCTGAATCTGGCCCGCGTGCTCAAACCAAACCAGCTTGGGATCGTCTCTCATTGTGGGAACACCAACATAGTGGCCTTTCTGCTTCACGTGTTCCGCTTTGTATTTCAGCTGGGGAGAGGCAGAATATGGAACCCGTCAGCTTTGATAAACACACGGCACAAAGTAGGGTTGATGAAGAAGAGGAACAGCCAGCAGTTTCACTCCCTAGCTTTCTGGTGGACACTTCTATTCTGAGATAACAAAAACCACACTGAAATAGAGATAAATGCCACGGAGATAAACCGATATGAAGAAATAGCTAGTTTAGGCTTGCTATTGTTGTTGTTTTAGCCAGTTTCTTCGCTCGCCAAGTGGAGGCTGGCCTTCATAAAGTAGAGCTGAAGTTCTCCTTGAACTCCTGATCCTGCCTCTACCTCTTAAGTTCTGTGATTATAGGCTTGTGCATAAACACCTGGCCGAGGCAGCCATTTTAAATAGAGAAAAACTTCATAAGCTTGTTTGTTCTTTAGTTGTGGCAATTTCTTTATTTGGGAGCCTGCAGATTTTATAGAGGTCAGAAGATACAAAGAAAAACAAACCAAAACCAAGCCCAAAGCCAAAGTAAAAAGACTCAAAAGGGAGGGAGTATTTCAGCCCTCAAAAAGCACAGCTAGGTCTACCAAGCTGAGATGGGGGCACCCTCAAGCAGACATTCGTGTTTTACAACCCGTGTCCCTTTCTGGCAAGGTCCAGTTTCTGCAGGGTCCAGACATGTTGGGATAAATTACCTCACTCTGAACATCGCCGGAATGATGGGCATGGACAAATGGTACAGCATCTGGCGGCAGAATGTAACCAGTAGCTTTCTGTTTCTCCCAGCCTTCCTTATAGAGGTGCTAAAAGACAAAGAACCACCAGAGGGGCTAAATGAGCCATCAGAGGAGGATGACGTCAGGTATGTAAATCTCCTACAGACCTGTTATAGTTTTCCTATCTCCAAGCACTAGGCCACTGCAAAAATCCCCTACCTGGTCCAGGATGCGGGCAGCCTCTTGGGCAGTGTGTAGCAGCGGCGTTTCTGTAAGGGTATACTTTGATTTGATGGCATTCCAATCTTTCCGGTATTTAATCTGAAAGTGAGAGGCATTAGGGTACGTTACTTGATGTTAAGAAATCTCTCTGTTGTTGGACCCTAAAGAGAGACATGCATGGATCTAATCTACATGTAAAGTAGAAAAAGACAAGATCTCCTGAGTAAAATGGGGAGTGTGAGGATCATGGGAGTGGAGAAAAATATCCAACTCAATAAAAACAAAAAAACAAAAAGAAATCTCTCTGTTGTCCAAACATTGCTAGCATTGATAATTTGGGCGATGGGAATATAGCTCAATGACCACAAGAGGTAGGGAGTCATGGCAACAGCCTCCGCAGGGCTGTAGGCTTTCACGGCAGTGCAAACTCACGTCGTCTCGGATCTCAGTGCTCTGTTTTGCTGTCACATAATCCACTCTGTCATCCACGGGAGTAAAGTTGAGACTTTCTATTTTGGTGCGGTATTTTTTCTGGGAGAAAAAGAAAAATATGTCAGTCATAGTCCCTGGATGTGTGATCTGAGAGATACTAAGTTAAGGGTCCTTCTCTGTTGGGGGGGGGGTACAGTGCCTTCAGCGAATGGCACTTTCTTGGAAATTTAGCACCATATTTTGTAAACACCCATTCTGCCTTATTATACTACTTATGACCTTTCGATATTGAGGTTTGAATTCAGGGCCTCGCATACTTTAAAGCAGCGAAATGCTCACCTCCCAAGGTCTCATCATTACTTGTATCATGATATTCCATTTTTCCAACTGGAAGAACTTCTCTCAACAATTGTACACTGCAATTGTTGACAACAGAAATTTCCCATTTGTGCTATCTCACGCCTGGGTGAGTGTGTTGGATGCTGTCAGGAATAGCAATAGTACATTGCAGACAAAGTCTGGCTTAAATCTCAGCAATGGAAAATGGTTAAAAGGCTGAGCTAAGGTGATTATATATATTGGCTCGTGCCTCTTGCTCATGTTCTAAGGAAATGTGTAGAAAGGCTGGGCAAAATCTTGGGAGTACCTCACTGAAAATGTCTGCAGCATGTTTGGCGTGGTTGACAAAGACAGAATCGTTTGGCATCCACCCAATTCCACGTAACCACTCCAAGTCAGCCTTGTAAACAGCCTGTGAAAAGAAGGGCAGAATTAATTTAACAAGTCTAATTCTTGGAGCCTATTGGTCTGATGAGGAAACACAATGTAAATAGTGTAAAAGCCATGAGAGACGCACTCAGGTAGCCAGGCAGGTAGAGTAGTAAAAGCAGCCGGGCCAGGTAGCTGCAGCTGGAGGATATTTTTTTTTCTACTGAATATGAACTACTTTCAATTCAGCTGCAGGGTACAGTTGCCAAGAGGCAGCACCTGTTTTGAGCTGCACGTTCAGAATTGAAGAAACAGGAAGTTTTAGACTTGCCAAAAAATTTCCCGAATTGAAACTTTGACAGCTTTCTCGAGCTCTCTCAACAATTGCGTCAGTTGGAAAAGTTTATATGTGTCTAGATCCGAATATGAACCACCAACAGCTCATTTGTACAAACTTTGACTGCTATCTAGCTGCTGCAGACAATAGTTTTCCACAGTCATCCACTGTCATCTCCTTCCTCCCCTCCAGCAGGATCTGTGTAGCCCTTGTGCTAGACCAGGCTGGCTTTGAATTGGCAGCAAAACCCTCTTGCCTCTGACTCCTAAGTGCTGGGATCAGAGATGTGTGCTACCATGGACCTGATTTGCCAAAGTAGTTTTTTGGGACCTTCCATCAAGATTCATTTACACTGCCATTTATTTTTTTTATATGAAATTTATAGGTTTCCTGGCATTGCTAATTCTGATACCACACTGAGAGGCCTAACTACTATCAAACTCGGGACCATGTAAAGACATGTAATTGTGACAAAGGTATGTTATGCCATGATCTGTCTAGGAGTTAAAGAAGAATGATACGGTATGGCCCACTCACGTCGCTCTGCAGTTCGTAGGCTTTCTTGGCCTGAATCACATCATTCTGGTCAGGCATGCATGTCCACTCGTGCAGGTAATTGCGGTAATCAATGTCGCTGACCAGGGTCTGGCATTTTTTAGAATGCAGGATGGAAAGCATGTCCACGGGGCTCTGGAACTTGGTCTTCCACTTGGCCCACTGCAGCCTGTACTCCCGCTCATTCTGAATCTTGCCAGCTATGAGGGCCCACCGGATCTTGTTGTCATCCCTGGCAGTGAGGGTGCCCACGTAGTGTCCCTTCTGCTTCTCGTGGTCCAGCTTGTATTTATACTGCAGAGAAAACAGCAGAGCAGATGGGTCACAGTGGGTCCTCGGACGCACACAGAGAATTTGTTGGGAAAGAACCCAGAAGGCATGGAAGGGCCACTTACATCACTGGCAATCTCCCTGGAGGCCTTGGCAGACTGGATAGGGATGGCGTCCAGCCGGACATCACAGCTCATCTTGACCTCATCCCACCCCTCACGGTAGAGTTTCTGAAAAGGACAAAAGGTACCAGAGGTTAAAAAAAAATGTTTTCTCTACATCATTGTTCTGGAACATGTAGTAGTATCTAGAGTCAAAGACCTGGAGCTGACAGGGCTTCTTTCTTGTTCCCTTGCCTCATAGCCTCCCCCTGGTTGTCCGAGGCCTGTGTCAACCTCCCTTTCTCAGGGTCAGTGTAGATAGCACCGGGGACAAGCTAGATGCTAACAGGCTGCTACCAAGTCTCCTCAGCTCAACTTTGCTAGTGTGACCACGACAGATGTTTTACATTTTTGAGCTTTTCCTTTCCAATATGGCCTTTTCTCTCTTCTAGAAACAATGGTGCATATTGTTTAAGCACATCAGATCTCCTGATAAAGGACAGTTGGATGGGACAGCTATCTTTTTTTGTTGTTAAAAACGAGAGATAAAGTAGTAATTTATCACTCTCCTCCAAGGTCCTTATTTTAAAGTTGGACGGGGGGAACTATCATGAAAGGTCACAGCCAAGGACAGTTCAGAGTCATCACATGCACGAGAATGTCATATATTAAAAATGATGGCAGTGGCTAGTGTACGTGTCTGAGACATGTGTGTCACATACATTTTAAAGGCTACATTCTGTATTGTTCATGGCAGAAAGATGCAGGAATAACAGTAATTTAAACACATAATTTAAAAACTGTTGATATCACAATTTTAGGTGAATTGAGTTTGAGTCTGCCCTTACGTCCTTTTTCTAGCCCGTGCATTTCTTTATTCTTTCCTCTTCCTTGTTCTTATTTCCCTCACCCTTGGCCCTGTGGTTACTGGCTCACTAGTAACCGGCTTGGTCACTAGGCCTTGGGGCCAGGGCTCTGCTCCTCACTGTGGGCCAAGTGCTGGCAGCCAGGAGTACTCTCCCCTCGGCTACCCTGATTCTCCCTGGTCAAGGGAATGTGCCAGCCAGCCGGGTGGCCTAGTGCGATACTTACATTGCTCACATTAAGAGCGTTCGCTCGAGCGAGGTTAATTTCAGGTGTGTCTGGCATTATATGGATGGAAGTTTTATCTTTGTCCCAAACTTCTCTGTATTTTGGCTATGGAAAGAACCAAAACAAACAAAAACAGAAATCACTACACAGTTTTTTGCTAGTTTTAGTGAACAGCTTAGAATTTTTTTTTTTTTTTTTGGTCTGACCCAGAATCTTTTCACATTAAGGTAAAAGTTTTTAATAATTTTTACCTGTAAGTTACTCAAATTTGGTAAGAATATTATATTAGTATTCATCATTAATATTTTAGGTTTTAAAAATAACCCAAGCCAAAACAATGCTATTATTCATGCTGCTTACATTTATCAATATTTATTCTAAAAATAGGTGGCCAACATATTTGTCATTTCATATTTTTCTTTGATTGCCATGTGTAGCTAGACTTTTAGTTTTAATGCAGAGGGAACAACAGCAACTCACAATACTGATATTCTCAGCATTTGACTTAGCAAGGATGACTTCCGGTGTATCCACAATGCTTGTGTACTTGAGCTTCACAACGGGGGTCCGGTAGACGCTGTCACACAGGATCTCCTGGGCATTTTTGACTCTCAGTACTTCAGGAGACCCTTCTGGCATCCAGCCAATGCCGCGCAGCCATTCCAAGTCAGCCTTGTAGATGGCCTGGGGGAGAAGACCCAGTTATGTAGATGCTATATTGTCTCTTTCTGATGGTGGCAATGAAACAGGGAGCCATTTTCTTTATGTCGGGTTTTCCTTTTCACAAGTAATAATTGTCCACCTACACAGCTGTGTTTGGTTTCAGTTGTGCCGGGGGCCTACACTTATGTACGTGTGGAAGCAGCCCTCCACTTGGGCGTATGCAGGGATGATTTGTGATGGGTATCTAGCTAATCAAAGCCATAAAAATGGCTCTCTACATAACCAGAAAGACCTTCACAAAGTTCTCTGTTCAAATCTGGAACCATGGAGTCCCCGTCATATACAGCCTACAGGTTTCAAGATGAAGACCGAAGACACTTCAGTACGGACTCTGGACTGGTACTAGCTGGCACCTTCCCTTCCAGCCTCCTCCCATGCCTTCCCCCTCTGTGTCCTGATCACACTGGCTGTCCCTGAGTGTCCCCTTCACCTTCAGGAGCCTGCTAAACCAGCGCTTCTTCCAAGGGAAGTTCCACTTATCTTTTTCACAGTGCCACAGAACACACTTCCCCCGCCCCTCCAATTCCATGGGCACTCTTCTCTAGCATGCATTTCTACAACACTGTGAACTTCCTCAAACCTAGAGCCACACCTTGCTTTTCCTTCACATCTTTTGTGCTAATACAATACCTGGGCACATGGCAGATTTAATAAGTATTTTGAGAGGGATAATTAAGAATTCAAAAACCAACTGTACAATGTTGGCACTAATTGAGTTTTTTTTTTTTAATCTAAAAGAGTCCTTCTTTTCCAACTGGGATCTGGCGTATCCTTGATTATCACACCACATATAAAAGACAAGCGCATAAAACTGTCCTATTGTTAAAACACCAGCAATTAATATAAAAAGCCATTGCTTAGAAATGATATTTTAATAGCTAGTTATGGGACACAAACGTCAAGCTAAAATGGGAATAAGAGAATGAAAATACTAGAAAAATCTCAAAAGAAAAATCTTAAAATAAGTCAGCTTAAAAATTCACATTTCCCTTGCTCGTTTTTAAAGACTGTGATTTAAATACACGACTCAGTATACCAATGCAGCTTATTCCAAAACTAGCCTGCCCCTGCCACCAGGCGACTTACGTCATCTATAGGCATACTACAATAATTCATTCAACATTTAATAAGCACCTCTTGAAGAATAAGGAAACCAAGCTCAGAAAGTTAAAAGAAGACATCCATTGTACATAAGAAATGCATAACCTTGGACTGGAAAGATGAGGCAGTGGTTATGAGCACTGGCTGCTCCTCCAGAGGACCCTGGTTCAATTCCAGCACCTGCATGGGGGCTCACAACTGTGTGTAACAAGAGTTCCCGTGTCTCTGCGGGCACCAGGCACATACATCGTGTGCTGACATATATGCAGGCAAAATACCCATACACATAAAACAAATAATTTAAAAAGAAACACATAACCTTATAGAATCCGTCATTTTTGAAAAATTGAATTGGCATAGAGTATGAATAAATCTAAAAATGTCTTGGCCAAGATAAACCCCCTGATGCTAAGAACAATCCACTGAGGAATAGAAATAGGTGAGTTTAGAGCATGTCCCTAATCTTTGAATTCATTCCATCTCTATCTGTCTTCAATATACAGCTGAAGGGCCATGGCTATCCTTACACTGAACAAACCATGTTAAAGACCTCAGTAAATCTCCAGGAAAATTCCGATAGCACCTTATCAATAAAAATTAGAACTTCCTGAACAAATCTGGCCATAGCAGAGTCATTAAAAAAAATCTGGTAGAATAGTAAAGGGATGTGCTCACATGGGAGAGCCGGGCTTCCTAGGATGCTGACAAGAGCCAGCAGGGGGAGCTGTGGAGGGCGTTCTTCCCGGGACACTTACATCACTCTGCAGGTCGTAGGCTTTCCTGGCTTGGATCACATCGTTCTGGTCTGGAAAGCAAGACCACTGGTGCAGGTACTGCCGATAATCCACGTTGCTTGCTAACGCCTGGCCCTCTTTGGCAGCATTGATGGAGACCATGTCCACTGGGATGGAGATCTTGGCCTTGTGATCGTTGTAGGCTTTTTTGTACAGCCGGTCATTTTGCATCTTTAACACGTTTGCTGCCCAAACCAGTTTCGGGTCTTCCTTGGCACTGGGGCATCCAATGTAATGGCCTTTCTGCTTCTCATAAGCTGTTTTGTACAGATACTGGGAAATGTGGGCACAAGAAGGAAGATACGGTTTTTCTTCAAGCATCCTTTTCCTAAAGACAGCATTTTCCCATGGACAATAACCCCACCTTCCTTGCGCCACTTTTATTCTGGACACTATTTTTTCCTCTAAGTTCATGCTGTAATTTTTTTTTTGCACTTTGTCATGATATTTTTCTAAGAACATTGTCTGGAAACACTGTGGACACCCTGAAAATAAGACCCATTGCCTGGACATCTGCCCGCTCGAACCTCATCAGCGTCTCCCAGATTACAGTCACCACGTACTACCTTCAGATGCTTTAGCATAAACACCCACAAGCCTGTACTCCCTATCATGTTAAATGAAATTAATTGCTTGGAGTTACTTTGAAATTGTAAATTTATTTTTAAACTGAACTATAAATAAATGCATAACATAAGTAGAGGGTAATCAACATCTCTGTTACATTACAATGAATTGTGGTTCGTTTTAAATTAAAATTACTTTTAAAACTAAATTTACATTTTTAACTAAAATTAAAATTTTACAATTGAGAAAACTTGTACCTGTACTTCCGAAAATTAAGGAACCACAAATAGTATATGTGCCACACTTCAGGGTGATAGCAACATTTTCTATGTTCATTAACCCAACAAACTGTGTTCTTGTAAATCAACTGATGTTGAGAAGATTTTTTTGGGGGGGGGAGTTTTGTGCATAAATATAGGAATTGTAGAACTAAGAGCAGGCAAGGAATCTTCTCAAATCACTGGACAAGTTGTTCTGGAATTTGGAATTTTAAAATTCGGAAAATTACTGGCATTCTACTCTAATTCTTGAGGAATTAAGTCACGTCCCCATGTGTCTAGGACTCAGTGTTTGTGAACAAGGAAGAGCTCTTACATCACTGGCAATATCCCGAGAAGCCTTGGCGTGCTGGATCCCAATGGCATCTGCACGTATATCATAACCCGTCATCTTGACATCGTCCCAAGCCTTCTGATATTGTTTCTGCAAACGGGGAGTGCAATGCCACAATAAGTCTGAAGAGGGAGCTGCTGAGTTAGCATTAAGATCAAGAACAACTCTTGTACACCCATTCAACAGTGACAATAAAATACTATGTTACTGATTGTAAAAAATGAACTGTTGCCTACACTTCTGCTGAACATAAATCTCAGGATTTATATGACAGACTAGTTTCACACTCAATTTGACTTCCAGCACACTTCAAGGTGTGCAGTAAAGGAATCTCCAATATTGTGTGTGTGTGTGTGTGTGTGTGTGTGTGTGTGTTTGTGTCAGAAATTTCAAAGACAGAAAGCCATATAAAAATCACAAAACCATAAATTGGTTGGCTTTTAAGATAAAAACAATGATGGCTCACTGAAAAGGAAAACCAAGCCATATGCTACAAATACGTTTAAGTTACATTTTACTTTCTTTTTGAGAAACCATTGCCTTTCCCTTTCCAACAAGGATATATCTCTACACTATAAAAAGCAGAGAGAGACATACAAATTCCTAGTGTCTTAAAGACTTGAAATAAAAGGGCCGTGCTTTTGGCACAATTTTCACTGAGTACACTAAGGGAAAGTGTGGACGAGAACGCTCTGTGATGAAAATACCGTGGCGTCTTACATTGCTAATCTGGATGGCATTGAGTTTGGACTGCAACATCACTGGCGTGTCAGCCGGCACGTTCACGTTCGCCTTCTCTTTGTCCCAGGCATCGCGATACAGCGGCTGGTGGATGGGAAGAGTGATAACACAGCAGATTAGGGAGTTCCTTACCACACATATGTGTGTGTGTACATATACACTGCATTTTATTTACAAATACTAATTTCATGAATAATTTGTGTATGATACAATATAAATTTTAATATGCTAGTAAAAACTCTTGCCCAATCCCACATCTAATTATGTGACCCCTCACAGTCTATATGATAGACAATTCTGATTCTAGACAATGCTAATTAAAACTTTGCTTTCTTAGCCAAAATAACTATCATGATGTCTAAAGATGGGATTGTTCTGGGACTTCTCAGTCTACGTCATCATTGAGTACACATGCGTAAGTGACAGTTCTGTGGTTATAGGACTAAATAGCATTTTAGTTTGCAACTTCGAATGCAATTAAAATGTGTATCAGAGTTTGGACTCAGTTGTTTTGACCTAAGATGTGTCAATTACAGAGATGGCTGACTGGCTGAAGATGTGGACTCAGCTGTGCCCCAGATCTTACTTCCTGTGATAGTGGCAATTTGAAGTTCACCACTTGAGTTCCCCTGGACTGAGACTTCTCTTGGACACAGAACCACAGCAGCTTACCTGACTGATCTGCACAGCGTTGGTCTTCGCCAGGATCACTTCTGGGGTGTCGACAATGCTTGTGAATTTGTAGGCCTCGGGACCTATACGATACAGCCTCTCGTTCAGAAGATTCTGAGCATTCTTCACGCGCACGACGTCCACAGAACCCTCTGTCAACCATCCGATACCCTTCATCCATTCCAGGTCTGACTTGTACACGTTCTACATGGAGGAGGGAAACACACAGTAAGACGACTCAGGTTAGCCAGTAGAATCCGATACTTGAATACCGCACAGAACCCCTCTGAAAGTCAGCCAAAGGGCATTCAGATTAAACGTGAATCTTTGTGTGTTTTATCTCTGGCACCTGTCTCTAGGAGAAGCTCATGGTCTCTCTTGAACCACTGGAAATAGAAGCTATAGGAATATTAGGGAAGGAGCCCTTTATAAAATACCTCTATAGTATTTTCTACATGTGTCAATTGAATTAAACCAACATTTCCTTATGCCTATCTGTTTCTGAAATTTAGACAGCTGATCATGCAAAGATCAGAACAGTGGAACCAATATTTTCTACTGAATTATACAGAACAAGACTGATTATTTTTATCTTGGTGAATAGGATCCTGCTACTGTCAACAAGAATCCTTCACAAGACAGGAGATGTCAGGACAGCTCCTACTGTTACCCTGGAATGTCCAGAATGCCTTAGAAGATTACTGTCTAAAGGATGTCTCTAGAGCGTACACTACACTTAGACCCGCACATGTCACCTCCCTGGAGGCGAAGACATACGCACATCACTCTGCAGCTCGTAGGCTTTCTTAGCCTGGATCACGTCGTTCTGATCCGGCAGGCATGTCCACTGGTGCAGGTAATTACGATAATCAACGTCGCTGACCAGGACTTGGCATTTCTTGGCTTGAACAATTGACATCATGTCCAAGGGTGTGTTGTAAATCCCTTTAGACTTCTCATAGGCTTTCTTGTATTCCCTGTCACTCTGGATCTTGGCAGCATGTATAGACCATACCAACTTGGGGTCATCTTGCAGGCTGCGGAAACCCACATGGTGGCCCAGTTGCTTTCTGTAACCTTCTTTGTATTTGTACTAATATTGCAGGGAAAGCAGAGAAAAAGACAAATAAGATATTGATATCTTTCCAAGTTATTTCAGAATCTTAATTTTAATGCAAATTGGCTCAACACTGAAAGCCGTTGTCTGCTCGAGTCTAAAAAAATCAGGACTATTTTAGGCAGACGAATAAATCAGGAAGAAAACAATATGTAATTAGAATAACATACAAATCAAATTTCTGAGCAATTACCACTAAGAGCTTCAGGTGTGTGAGGTTCATCCACACTAAAATAATGTTTTTTTTTTTACATTAAAAAATAATCACACAGTGGCAGTTATAATAACAGTTAATTCTCACAGTGTTGCAGTGAGGTAGGTCCTATACCATCCTATAATTCAGAAGAAGGCGGCACAGTAATGAGGTTGCTAGGTAGGTAAAGGGTTCAGTCAGACAGACCCGAGGGCACTGAAGGGGTCTCAGGTATGGAAGAGTCATAGTCATGGTTTTAAAGACTAGAAAAATATACGTTTTTCATAAAGCAAGGTCACTGGTTTCAAACAGGAAATGACAATAGGTCTGTGGACAATGGCCTCCATCTGATAAGCTTTGGAGGGGGCTGGTGTCCTTTGCGGCAACCTGGAAGTATTTGGATCGAACAGAGAGAGAATTGGGATTAAGGTGTAGGTAAGGGGAGAAAATGAGGGCCGAGGAGGAGGAAGCAGCTATGTGTACAGATGAGGCAAAGAGAGGAAGCAGAGAAAGGAAGGCGTGTTTGAGGCTTGGAGCTGGGAGTAGGGGATGGCTTGGACCATATTACTGCTAGTAAACTTTGAATTAGTAGGAAGTGAAATTGAAAATGTAGCTGAAATATATATAAGCCTCTAGCATAAAATATTTGATAAAGAGTGTCATTTCAGCCTGTAGTTTTGTACCGAATGACCATCATTTATACTGTGGAGAATGCCAGAAATATTTTGGGATATAATGATATAATGATAAATGATATTGTATTGGTTCTTACATTTTTCACCCAAAAATTTAAAAGCTGTTTCATATTTCGTTGTTACTGATAATATACAACACAAAATGCAGCTGTTTGCATGGGTTAAGGAAAGGAAACAGGGTTACTGAAGCAGTCCATTTGTTTATGGGCGAGAAAATCCCAGAGCAGAAGGAAGTTACCTCACTGGCGATTTCTCTGGAGGCTTTGGCATGCTTGATTTCAATGGCATCTGCTCGTAAGTCATAGCCTTTCTGCTTGGCTTCATCCCAGTCTTTTTGATAGAGTTTCTAGAGAGCCAGAGCACAGGTTTGTTTAGAAAATGAAGACAGACTCGTAGCAGGCATAGCAGATATCATAATTCACAATGTAAAGGCAGTGCAGGAAAAACATGCATCGCTGAGTCCCTTTGCTGCTGGATGCTTGCTTTGTAGCAGGAATGCCTCTGATGTAAAATTTAAAGCTAAGCATCTAGCGGTACCAATGACAGAATATTTACTTTCATCCCGATGTGGTGTGCATTTGAAAACCTCCCTCTTCCCCAGTACGTGGAGACTTCAGAATGAACAGTGAAACCAAGGATGCTTCATTAAGGCCCATGAAGACCTCCTAAGGTTTACCTTTAATTTTGCTCTTTAACTCAGAGTATTCTTTTGAAGGAATGTGATATTAACTCACAATCTTTGATTGTAATTAAAATTTTACTTTGCCTATCACTTGTCTTTGGGATGTCAAACAAGAAGGTCTCATCAGAAGACCCAAGATGGCAGTAGGCACTGTTGGGCATGGAAGCATTTGACTAGCGTTTTATTATTTCAGGAATACATGAGGAACGAAGGCATAGTCATTGGCCATGGGGAGAACACTTTTCAAGGCCGAAGAGAGAACACCTACAGTCTAGACACTCAGTCAGGCGTTTATGCAATGTTTCCGTTTGCTTGCTTTTCAAGACAGGGTTTTCTCTGTGTAGCATTGGCTGTCCTGGAACTCACTCTGTAGATCAGGCTGGCCTCAAACTCAGAGATCTGCCTGTCTCTGTCTCCCAAGTGCTGGGATTAAAGGTGTGATATAACCTGGCTATGATAACCCTCTTAAAAGACAGAACGTCTATCCATGGATGCTAAAGAAAAAAAATAACACCAACAGCATGGGGCGTTAGTCATTAGCTAAAAGATAGGGCATGACTCATTAGCAAGACAATAGAGGCTTCTCCACACCACGGTTATTTCTCTTACATTGCTAATCTGCAAGGCATTGATCTGAGCCTGCAGCATGGCTGGAGTGTCCAGGGGAATGCTGATGTTGGTTTTGTCTTTATTCCAGGCTTCCTGATACAGCCTCTGAGGACAAAAGGAAACATCACGTCAGCTCAGCAACAGAGAATGGACAGCCGAAACATTAAGTCTTAGCAACAACTTTATCTAAAAAAGCAAATGTTTCTGTATGTGCTCAGAATGGCAAATTTGCGGCTCAACTAGTATTCAGACAGATCCTGAAAATATTCAGGAGACTACAAATAACACAATGAGCTCTCCATTGTGTGGATGGGCCTCATCCATCAGTTGGAGGTTGTTATACTCTCATCTTCCCCATCCAGAAGGACTTCTGTAAACAGTCCACCCACAATACTGAGCTGTGATTGTCCCCTGGGTCTCTAACCTTCTAGTCTGTTCTGCAGATTCTGGAATTGCCAGCCTGCATAACCACATGAGCCAATTTCTTAAGACTGCAATCTCTTTCTACATATACTTCTATAGAAAGGTCACACTGGATCTGTTTCTCTGCCGATTCTTGCCTCGTGCAATGCCCCATTACTAGGTAGTATTATGTCCCGTGCCTTGGTACTAGTAAGAGTTATAATACTCATTTCCTGGAATTGCTGTGGAATGACATCTTTCAGTTTAGCACTTCAAAGTCCCTGTGAGAAGGGAAGACACGTTCCCTCTATCAGAGTGCTATTTCCAATGTGGCTGCATTAAGCTAGTTAAGAGACCCTTAGGTCTGCACCCTCACTGGAAATCTTTTGAAGAAAACAGTCTGATTCAGCTTTACTTGTCTTTACCTGAACGCTGTATCCAGAAACACAAAAGCTTAATAGGTGGGTGACTCTTACCTCACTCATCTGCAGAGAATTGGCTTTTGCTAGGACAACTTCGGGAGTATCCACGATGGAGGTGAACTTCAGGGCCTCTGGTCGCGTCCTGTACAGTCTTTCGTTCACGAGGTCCTGAGCGCCCTTCACTCTGGTCATTTCTACGGAGCCCTCTGGTATCCAGCCAATCCCACGCAGCCACTCCAGGTCTGCTTTATACACACTCTACCAAGATGTCAGACCACAGTGTTGCAAATGTTAGACATGCCCTCTAGTAGCTGAAAACCCAAGGGCTTGAGGCGAGGGGCGGAGGAGCATGGGGATGTTGGTAGTACACGAGAAAGAGCTGTGCTCTCAGAGGATGCAGGGGTTTTAATACTGATGACAAAAGTAACTGGTGGAAACATAGTTACTTCTACTATCCATTAATATAGCAGTATTTATGAATCCCACAATATACTTACGGGAAATGTTAAAGCAATTGCATAACTGGGGAAGGTTTAAAGAGAACCTGTGCTGACTCTCACTCCATTTTAACCCCGTGACAAATAACTCACATCCTGTTTAGTATTTTGGAAGTGGTGATAATCATTTTAAAACGTCCAGATTTACTGTATCTGTTATTACGATGTATTGATTTGCCAGAAATTACAAACGGCATGAAAATATAGTTCAGAAATAAAAGACATGGCCTCACCTCAGTAGAGCTTTCATTTCTGCATTTTGCTTGCCATGTTTTTTTTTTCATTAAACACTGTGAATGTTTCCTCCCTCCTCCACACCCCAGCCTGGGCTATTCACAGCCCACAGATCTATACCCAGAGGCTCCAACTGACCAACTAGCAAACACCCCTGCCTCCTTATTCCCCAAGCTCGTGCGACATACATCGCTCTGGAGGTCATAGGCCTTCTTGGCTTGAATAATGTCGTTCTGGTCAGGCAGACACGTCCACTGGTGCAGGTAGTTCTTGTAGTCCACGTCGCTGACCAGGGTCTGGCACTTCTTGGCCAGCACCAAGCCCAGCATGTCCACCGGGCTGCTGAACTTGGTCTTCCACTTCTGGAATTCCTTCTTGTACTCCCGGTCACTGTGAATCTTCCCTGCATGCATCGCACACATGATCCTGGGATCGTCTTCCACGCTCTGGGCTCCGATGTGGTGGCCTTTCTGTTTTTCATAGGCTTCCTTGTATTTGTACTAAAATGCCAGAAACCAGTTCAAGAAAAACCAGGTTTAGATCTCGTGGTATGCACAAGAACTTGAGACCTCAACTTTCTAACATCTCAGTATAAATTTTTATGCTTCTCTGCTATCGTGAAAATAGCTGGGCTGGAGAGCAGGCTCAGTGGTTAACGGTACTGGCTGCTCTTCCAGAGGATGAGGTGCTATTCCCAGCTCACAACCTACACAGTTCTGGAGGGTCATGTGCCTTCTAGCCTCCTTGAGCCACTCATACGGGGCACAGACATACATGCAGGCAAACACACACCTAAAATAGAATAAATTTAAAAGCGTGTAATGATTAATATATCCTCATTTTTGAGAATTTTCCTTGCAGCCACTTTAATTGCAAAATGTATCCTCTGCAAAATGAATTGGGGAGGTACTATCTGGAGAAATGCACATAGAAGCAATTGCAAAGTGGTTCAATAACCAGAATGCTCGGCACTATGGGAAAAGCACAGGATCTAAGGGGAAGGCACTCACGTCGCTGGCAATATCCCTGGAGGCCTTGGCACTCTTGATGGAAATAGCATCCTCTCTCAGGTCATAGTCTTTCATCTTCGATTCATCCCAGCCTTTGGTATACAGTTTCTAGGTAGAAGGCAAAATACAACAGAGAATGGAACTGTTTTAGAAACCCAACAGGCCACTCCCAAAGAAGACATCGTTGAGGAGGAAAAACATTTCAATGGCTTCTACAGAGACTTAAACACCACCCGAGGGCCCCTCTTACCTGGCTGATATTGGCAGAATTGCTCTTGGCCAGCAGGATTTCAGGGGTGTCTGGCATGACATGGATGGAGGCTTTGTCAGCATCCCAAGCTTCTGTGTATAAATGCTGTGGAGAAGCAGAGTAAAGCCTTCTGCTGAGCCCAGTCAAGTTAGTTCCCCTCAACCGTAACCTCAACCGTAACCTGTTTTTACTACGAATACAGCCTTCTAGAGATAGTAAACAGTAAAACCTGGCAACACGGAGACAACTGGGCATGGCCTGAGCACTCTCATAAACCAATATGATGGCCTAACTGTGGATCCTTTCCACCTAGTGAACCCTGAGCTTCCTTCTTAGAACTCCTGCAGAGTGCTTGGTTACACAGCAGAGGTCGTACACAGAGAAGTCAGCCTACGGGCAAAGCTCAACCCAACTTGCTGGAAGCTGAGTGTTCCAGAGAATGAAGTGTGTGTTTCTCACTGTTCCTCTTTAAAGGTCACAGTAGATTCTCTCTGTTCTCCTTTGTGATTGTTCTTAGTGTAAACTGGTCTCTGGAGTTTTATTCTGTAAGCTCTTTCCTAGAGGTATTTTTAATTCTCTTCTGAGAGCTCGCTCTCAACAACAGAAGAAGCAAAAGACACCCAGGCAGGGTTAGAACTCATCTCAGTTCGACTCAACCTGGAATGCACATGCACCCACTAAGGGGCTACTGATTTGATAAAAGATGAGCAGACAGATGGGACTCTGAGGAAAACATTCTTCTCTCTTGTGTGATAATACCAGCTCAGTTTCTAAAGTGGATTCTCACAGCCTAAGTCAGCGGAACAAAAGAGGCAGCTAGGCTGTGGCATGAACCACGGACCAAGAGAGCCAGGGGCCTACGTCTGCTCCACCTGGGCCAATGTTTCGTGCAGAGGCAGGTTGCAGCTGCAGGGAGATGATCTCCAGGCTTGGCTTTCACGTGCACCCATTGTTAGAGGGCACCCATGGTTGGAAAAAGCACCATAAGTTAGCTAGAATTCCTGCAGTCCTTCTACAGGAGGCTGCGGAAGTGGGCCTTCTCCTGATTGTTGCTCCCTGGCTCACCCAGCCATTCCCCGCCTCAGGGGTCAAGTCCACCACAGGCCTGACTGGTGGCAGACAGCCACTAACGACTCACCTTACTCATTGTGATGGCATTATTTTTCGCCAGGACAATTTCCGGGGTGTCAGTGATACAAGTGAACTTGAGCTGGTCTGCAGGCTGGCGATACTTCCTGTCACTCAAGATTTCGCCGGCTCTCTTCACCTTCTCAACCTCGACGGAGCCAATGGGAACCCATCCGATGCCTCTCAGCCACTCAAGATCAGCTTTGTAGACAGCCTAGAAACCAAAGTGTTAAGCTTTGAGACATCGCCTTGTCATCCTTGCGTCTGACTGACTGAACACATACAAATAACTACTGAACTGTAGCTGTGTACAATTTCAGGAAGACCCATCTTTGCTTAAAGTGGCTTATCAAATACCATGTCCCTAGAGTTGACTGTTGTTCACCGCATTTCTAAGACCCATCAAATCTCTTCAACATTTGATTTCAGTGAAACAAAACATTACTGCCTGACTTCTAGGGAAAGGTGTTTGCCGTCTGGTGTGATGCTCACACCTCTTCACGTGAGAATAATTCTCCTGGAACACAGTGGGCTCCAATTTGTTTGGCAGCAGCCTTCACAGATAGTTATGATAGACACAGAGTGAATGACTACCAACTGACCACTTGTGAATGCAAATAAAAGTAGCTTTCTTGTGCAAATAAAAGTAGCATTTTTACATGACTTTATATGTATGTGCTTCTAAATCCTGTTTTTCCTTGTACTTATTCTAAGTCTTTTTTGACTTGTCTTGGAATTCATTCTTTTTTCCATTGGATTTAAATAATCAGCTCTAAGAGAACACTTTTTCTAAGGGAATCATTTTATTTTTATGGTTTTTGAAGAAATTTTTTCCCTGTAATTTTGCAATACCATTACTTTCATAATCTTTCAAAAGCAACTATTTAGTCAGGGCCCAATCAAAACAAGAAGTTACTGAACTAACAAGGGGGTGTCTGGGAGGTCACAGGGTGTCAACTGATGACAAAAGTGTCTGTTGTATTTTTATGTCACTACAATATTTCAGTTTCCTAGTAATTGGCCAAAATGTGCATATGTCTCATTCCTAAACATTCAATCACAAATTATTACTGATGTTTCCTATAAAAAAATTGTGTCCAAGAAAGGATGAGGCAATCAGTCCAATCAAGAAATTAGTTTGCTTTAAATCAGGACTTCTTAACCTGACATCAGTGCACTTGGACATAACTAAATCTAACATCCATATTTTTATTAACATCTAAGTGAAACATAGCATTCAAACAAGTATAACTATGGATAACAGATGACAGTACTATTAATACTACATGTGTTTTAGCAATATGTGTTAGGGACACTTGTGTTATTTGCAGATATAATAGACTTCTTGAAATACTTATGCCTTTCACTTTTCTTTGGAATTAGTTATTATACTCAGAACTAGTTATTATAGGTAGGGCTGTAATTATTGAATGTGTTAACAAATAAGTACACATATGATCATATCTCAGTTTTGGTTGGATATTTTCATAATCGTTCTCAATATGCTTGGCTTCCTTTGAGCTCAATACTTATTTTATGTATATTTCATGGGTTTTATTAAGCTTCCCAAAGATTCTCTGACACTGAAAATGTAAGATTTCCCCCACTGAACTGTCTGAAGACATGGCTGAAGGACATCAGACCCACTTACATCGCTTTGCAGGTCATAGGCCTTCCGTGCATGAATGACGTCATTCTGATCGGGCAGGCAGGTCCATTCATGCAGAGGGTGCTTGTAGTCTATGTCGCTGACCAGGGTCTGGCACTTCTTGGCCAGCACCACGCCCAGCATGTCCACCGGGCTGCTGTACTTGGTCTTCCACTTCTCAAAGTCCTTCTTGTACTCCCGGTCACTCTGGATCTTGGCCACGTGCATGGACCACATCATCTTGGGGTCATCTTCGATGTTTCGAGCCCCAATGTGGTGGCCCAGCTGTTTGCGGTAGCCTTCCTTATACTTGTACTGGAGAAAGAAAAGTTATGCAAATCTGATGAAAGAAACACATACTACCTTTTGTGTATTTTCCCACTATTATCAAGCAGAACAAAGACTATTACCAACCCCATCTATAAAACAGGATCCTGATGGTCACAATGTATGTTTGTAACAGAGTTCAGCCTACACTTCAGGACTCCTTGTATTTTGTATTCTTTCTTTCTCTAAACTACACTACCCCAGTATACATCGAATTCCTTGGCAAATAAACTTCAGTGCTTTTTTTTTTAAACCATTAACATTAGAGATATTTTAGAATATTTCTCTTGTTGTCATACCTTAGAATGAACTCCTTGGTCACAGATATGTATCCCATTTAGGTATAGTTTATGTGCCAAGGAGCTATCCTCCTTATTAGCCAGTCAGCATCACCTACATTTGCCAGAAGAGTCATTCCTTGGGGTTCAGAAACTATCTACTTTTAAAGTTCAAAAGCTACCCTTCTCATTTTAATTTCATATGGGGGGCACTAAAGGAGGATGACACTTGGAAGTGCAAGCAAGGGCTGGCGACAAACACCCTGAAAGTGTCCCTCTGACAACATTTTAAAGAAACGCTTCTTACAAAAAAAAAAAAAAAGTCAACTTACATCACTAGCAATCTCTCTCGATGCCTTGGCTGCTCGGATAGGAATGGCGTCCAGGCGCAAGTCGTAGCCTTGCTTCTTGGCCTCTTCCAGCGACACTTTGTAGAGTTTCTGTGGAGAGAGTCCTTAGTCACCACCCCTTCAGTGCTTCCTGTCACCATTTCAACTGAAATGAATCCCCTAAACACAGTGGTGGTGTCACGGACAATTACGCTTCACAGGCCACAGGTCCTCGGGCACATGTTTGAGACATCAGGTTTTCCTGACTGGTAAATCTGAAAACATGTTGGGGGAGCATCCATGTTTGGGTGCTATACCATGGCGGACCCACAGAGGGTCTTAAAGGAGGAGTGACACTCAGGATACTTCCCCACAGGGACTCTACTTCCTGTCTGGTAATGAAAGCTTGGTCTTCCTTGTGGACCCACTACATAGCCCAAGACTAAGTCAAGGGCGAGCTGTTTCTTTTGCCAACAATGTCAGTTATAGGGTAGGTAATACATTAGGGAAAGCATTTAATGAAGGGAAACATCACGATCCCTCTTGGCCTCTCTGGATACTCACGTCGCTGTAGTTTATCCTGTTGAGTTTGGCCAGCATGATCTCTGGCGTGTCAGGCATGACGTGGATGGTTTTCTTGTCATTGTCCCAGGCTTCCGTGTACAAGCGCTATTGAAAAAAGGAGAAAATTATTTTGGTGTTCACAGAAATTGTTATCTCTTTGATATAAAGTAGAACTAAATTTATTAAGACTGCATTCCTTTGTTCATTGCTAAAAGTTTATAACTACTTCAATTATTAAATAATTCAACTGTTCTGCAAAGTATAATTAGGTTTTGATACTTAAAAATATGAGAAAGAATTATTTGCTGTTTCTTTTTTGAGACAGGGTTTCCTACAGCTCAGTTTAGCTTCAAAATCATTACATGTAGCCTTGAACTCCCAATCTTCTGGTCTCTGCCTTCCAAGTACTGGGATTACAAACATGGACCATCATGCCAAGCTTTACATATAGTATGAATGCACTTTAATATTTCAAATTTATTCAGTGAAAATGTCAGTGTATGTGTGCTGGCTAGTTTTATGTCAACTTGACACTGCCCAGAGTCATCCGACAGTCCTGAACTTCAATTGACAATAATATGCTTCCGTAAGAACAGGTGGTAGAGGCAAGCCTGTTGACCATTTTCTTAATTAGTGATTGGTGGGGGAGGGCCAAGCCCACTGTGGGTGGGGCCATCCCTAGGCTGGTGGTCTGGGTTATACAAGAAATGTGGAGCAAGCTATGGGCAGCAAATCAGTAAGCAGCATCCTCCACAGCCTCTGTATCAGCTCCTGGTCCCAGGTACTTGCCCTGTTTGAGTTCCTGTCCTGACTTTCTTCAGTGATGAACAGTGATGTGGAAGTAAAGTCAAATAAACCCTTTCCTCCTCAGGTTGCTTTGGTCATGGCGTTTCATCATAGCAATAGTAACCCTGACTAAGACAGCATACAATGTATCTTTACCCTCCAACTTCTCCTGGGCTCCCCCTAAAACATCTTTCTTTTTTCTCTCTCTTTTTCTCTTTCTCTCAACTTCCTCTTTTTTATAGTACTTTAAACAAGAATTTAATATTTTGAAGCATCACCAAGTAATAAACATATTTAAGTAGAAAAACATTTATATTAAGACAGGTAATATAAACTCAGAAAGCAAAAACTCACTTGTTTTAATATGTAGACACTAGTTTTTACTCTCTGTGTGTGTGTGTGTGTGAGAGAGAGAGAGAGAGAGAGAGAGAGAGAGAGAAGAGAAGAGAAGAGAAGAGAAGAGAAGAGAAGAGAAGAGAAGAGAAGAGAAGAGAAGAGGAGAGGAGAGGGGAGAGAGAGAGCTGGCAAGATGACTCAGTGGGTAAGGGTGCTTGCTACCAAACCTGACAGCCTTATTTCAGGGACTCACATGGTAAAGGGAGGTAATTTAGTCCCATAGGTTGTCATCTAACCTCCACATGCATGCCATGGCACATGTGTACATACACACAAATGTCAACAAGTGAAAACGCAGGTAAAGCCTTCAAAAACTAGAAAGAAGGTCAAGAAAAGTTAAGAAGTGTGGCGGAAACAAGGGAAAGAAATAGGAGCCCACATCACATGAAAGCAGAAGAGAGACTGGGTGGGGAATAAGACAAAAGGGGCTGTGTGATAAAGGACTGGGAGAGACGAGGGGGAGAACTACCAAAGCACATTTCAAATCCCAACTGAAATCATTTGAGCAGGTATGATACGCCTCAGAGTAACTCCGAGACATAACAGCATGCTGGAGCCACTGTCTTGCCCTGTGGTAATTCTCGGGCTTCATGGTGGAGCGTGAAGACTCACCTTGTTCATGTTTATTGCGTTGTTCTTCGCCAGCACCTGCTCCAGCGAGTCGGTGATGCTGGTAAATTTCAATGTGTCTGGTCGCTGGCGGTAGATATTATCGCTTAGTATCTCTGTGGCCCTCTTGGCTTTAACGACTTCCAGGGAACCAATGGGAACCCAGCCAATGCCTTTCATCCACTCAAGGTCGGCCTTGTACAGATTCTGAAGACCAACGGGTAAGAGAGACGTGTTAACTCTTCTTTTGTGAGTCATCTCAAGACGCATCACACTCAAGAAACAGGAATATGGGTGTATGTAGAAATATGCTTTATATAATATGTACATGTCCAAAAACCTTTAAAAATTAATGAAAAAAATACTTTTTTTTTTTTGCTGAACAGATAAAACTGGCAGCATACTCAGACACCGGTCCCTGACTAATAGCCTTGAATTCTCTAAAGATTTTTTCTTGAGCTTTTTAAAAAGGAACATTATCCTGTCCTTAAGGATTTTACAAGATTTTTCACAGAGGACCAGCACTCCTTAAGCCTTGGCAAATGTGTTCTAATCATTTCAAATTAAACCACATGAGTAGACCAATGGCACAAAGTATGGCAATCACAAGACCCTTGCCTTAATTTCCATCTCTAAAAAAGCCCAGCCATCAGGAGAGTACAGGAGATGCTCTGATGGAAAGATTTTAGGTATTTATCCAGTTTATTCCTGAGTGAACTGCTAATATAAGATAATTGGTTTTGAAAAAGCAAGGATGTCTTCATATTTTTTGTCTTGTAAATTTAAGTATAAGTAGTTATCAAAGTAATATAAAACAATGTACTTTTATTCCCACTCTCCATTAGCCGCTGCCAACATGTAGTCTATTTCTTTTCTACTTTGCTGGTCAAAATGTCACTAGTGATCCATCCATCCTCCCTTCTTTCCTTCCTTCCTTCCTTGGCAGGGTCTTATAGCTAAGGCTGGCTTTGAACTCCCGATCTTTCTGCCTCCACTTCCAAGGTTCTGGGATTACAGGTGTGAGCCACAATGACTGGGTCAGCGATGTTATTTTGAGGGCTAAGCGTTAGTTGATTCAGACAAAAGAAGCCCGATTCACTAGGAAGCTAAATTCTGTATAACATTGATAGTATTTACTTCCTTTTTACCCACAACTTCTGGAGGGGTCCCCAATGAGAAACTCCTACTTCTAGGGGC
Organism: Microtus obscurus; assembly: GCA_963919715.1. NCBI lineage: Eukaryota > Metazoa > Chordata > Mammalia > Rodentia > Cricetidae > Microtus > Microtus obscurus. Next base: position 1,266,981 of record CAWTZC010002327.1, on the reverse strand, counting down.
ATTTAGATTCCCGGTCCTTGACACTAGTCAGAATCTCACAGACTTTCTTCTGCTATGTTTTGATCCCGTACCAGGGATACTTACATCACTCTGGAGGTCATATGCTTTCCGTGCCTGTATGACGTCATTCTGGTCGGGCAGGCACGTCCATTCGTGCAGGAGGTGTTTGTAGTCCACGTCACTGACTAAGGTCTGACACTTCTTGGCTAACACAATCCCGAGCATGTCCACTGGGCTGCTGTATCTTGTCTTGTATTTCTCAAACTCTTTCTTATACTCACGGTCACTCTGCACTTTGGCAATGTGGAGGGACCACATCATCTTGGGATCATCGTGTATGGCTCGGGCGCCAATGTGGTGACCCAACTGCTTCCGGTAGGCTTCTTTATATTTGTACTGAAAGAGACACAACCCATAAGCATAAGGAGGAAGGAGGAGGTGGAGAGGACCGCTGCTGGCTGCTCCTGTGACCCCATGCCTCGAGGCAAGAAGAACCCCCACCGTAAGTCGCAGAATCATATGCTGGCAAAATCTGGCCAAAAGTGATGACTGGAAGAGGCTGTCCAATCGCAACCACAAGCTAATCCAGTGCCCCAGAAGCCCTACCAGGCAGCCTGCTAGAGAGCACCCCGGGGTGTGTGTGCCTACGTGGCTCCCAGGCTTCTCCTTGGAAAGGCAGAGAAATATAGCACATATGTTACTCAAACTATGTACAACCTCCAGAAGCATACACGTAAGCCAGGAGGCATCGTTTTGAAATAGACAAATTCTGTTATTTAGTAGGTGTGGAGTTTGGGTTTCCTAAGATGAGGAAGTTACAGGGCCGCTTTTGCCTGACAGTGGAAAAATATGAAGCACTATTGGATCATACGTTTAATCAATAGTCACTGTAGTCAGTTTCACCTCTTCCAACCTTAACAAAAAAGGTTTAAAAGCTATAAAGTTGGACACTTTCTACTTTCGGATAATTTTAAACATGTCCAGGAATCTGCTATCTTCATTTTCAGAGTACAGAAACAATGACCTTCAGCCTTTGGTTATCATCCACCTTCCTTCCCACATGGGCAAAATTAGCTACGCCCATTTCATGTTTGCATCCATTCTCTCCAGTGTATCATGAGTGTTCATGAGCAGCTCAACACAGTCCGCCTGACTGTGAGACCCCTGCTCTATTTAACAAAGATGAAAGGCAAGATCAAGAGAGCACAGCGCAGTGTAGACTATGAGCCTGGGATCATGAGCGGGTTATCCAGGTCCCACCTCTACTCAGTGGGGTTGGTGAGGTGAGAGAGGAGCACCGAGAAGTCCTACAGTGTTACAGAAGGGGGATCCCTGTGCCAGGGGCTGGCCTGACTGGGTGCCGAGTCAGTGCTTACATCACTAGCGATGTCCCGGGAAGCCTTGGCGGCCACGATGGGAATAGCATCGCTTCTCAAGTCGTAGCCTTCCTTCTTAGCTTCTTCCATGGCCTGGCGATAGAGGCTCTGGGGAAAGAGGGAAGACACTTTCTGTTAGAGAACTCACATTCGCTGGAAAACCACATTTTTGGGGCAGGGGGTCAAAAGAAGACAACCCTTGGATGTAGAACTATGCATTCTTAACCGAAACAAAACGAAACAAAAAGAATTTTTCCAAGCTATTAAGTTAAGTGGAAATTTTGCATTTAGTAAATTGTAACATGATGCCTTCTTGCACATCCTTACAGGTTTTAGACACGAAGCCAGCAGTTCTTGGTGGTGTTTAAGTCAGTAAGAATTTACTCCATTCTTAAACCAGTGAAGAAGGATGCAAGGATTCCAGGTTTGAAACAGGGACAACTCTACCTGCATTACTCTATGATAATATACAACAAATCACTGTAAGCATGCGCTCATGATCGAAAGCATGCCGCAATGAGACTCTGCTAATATTCAATTGCTTATTAGTAATTGGTCTCAGCTGCCAGGAATTGGTAGCAGACACAGCAATGGCAAATATCAAAGACTGATGAGCCAGGAAAAGAAAAGATTCTGTTTTTAATCTGAACTGAGAAAACATCGTCACTGTTCAATTTCTTTGTTCACAAATTTTGACCAGCGTTGTTGGTATCTTTACAATCATCCTGAAAGTCTTCTGAAACAGTGTACTTTACAGTCATTGCTAATATTGCTCAATAAATCAAAACCACCACTCTGATTTCATGACAGTGTAGTCCAGGCTGGCCTAGAACTTACAACCCTCTGACCCTATGTTCCTCGGTGCTGAGATAAACCGAATGAATGGTATGTGCACCATGCCTGGCAAAACATTTACTTTAATAAACAGATCTTAATTATAAAAGTTACTAGATCTCTTAATGAGACGTGTTACTTCGAGAAGCTCACCGAGCTTTGAATAGAAAAGATTCTGATGACCACAAATGAATTAAATGGTCATTCCGCACAGTTTTGTGTGTATGTATGGCGCCTCAATTGTACGGCGTCGTGCTAGGGACAGAAGCATGCTTTGTGCTTTTAGAAAGTAAGGCCCTTATGTAAGCACGCTTGGGCAGATATTTTCAACAGATGCTCTGACACTCCAGAGTGGGCCTTTTCCTCTCTCAAAACCTGTAGAAAGTTTCACGACAAGGTCAACCTCAGTGAGCATCCCACATTTCTCTCCCGCACTTTTTTTGTGTCATATATATTTGTCTATTTGCTATCTGTATTTCTCTATCAACAAAGACCACTTTAATCATACAGATTAAATCAAATGCAGTGCTCTGCAGATTTTTAAATTAAAAATTAAAATTTATTTTAAATTATTCAACCAATTAGGAGAAAATTATAAGTCACTACAAACTTCACTCCTAAACTTTTTTTTTTTACAGAAGATTTATTTCCTTATTTATGGGTATGTATATGTGTCTGTGTGAATATATGTCGTGTGAATATATGTCAAGTGAATATATGCCAGCAGATCCCCTGGAGCTAGAGTTACAGGTGGCAATAAGCTAATCTATGTGGAGTGCTGGGTCCTGGGTCCTCGGGAAGAGTAGGGAGCCCTCTTAATTGTCCAGTCACCTCTACAACCCCAGAATATTTCTTTTATAGCGTAAAATCCTATAATCCATCTATTATATATTTTTTCATCCCAGAACAAAGCCTGAACTATGACCTCATGGTACAGTCGAGAAAAATGGTCTGGAGCCAGCTCTTGACCCTCAAGTCAGATTTCTTTAGTTTTTCCAACCTTTGAAAGAGCCACTGTGTTTTGAGGCAGACAGCACTTTTCGTTATCTCCAAGGTTATGATTTAAAGCTTGTTTAGACACGCGCAGGGCAGCTAGAGTAGCTACAGGAGCATACACGAGACAAGGTTGAGGTGTGTTCGTTCCATTTGCAGTGAAGGAAGAAGGGGTGAACTGTGGGGTGAAAGCCCTCGGGCAATGCCTTTCACAGTCATTTACGGGGGTCATTCTCAAACCTCATCTTCAGAAAACAGGGGCTGGGAAATTAATCTTGACATTTTAAAGAAAGTAAACCAAGTTGGAAACTTTATAATTAATATCTCGATCTTCTCTTACTAGTCTAAAAGGAAAATCTATTTCATTTCTCCTCAGGTAAGCAGGAGCCTCATCACAACCTGGGACAGAAGTTAGCTCTGCATCTGCCTGAGGCTCAGCAAGGCCAGGTTCAGCAGAGAAACCTACCCCAGTGTGGCTGAGCTGGGGCAGGAGCTCCCCTAATGTGAATGAGCTGGGGCAGGAGCTCCCCTAACATGGCTGAGCTGAGGCAGGAGACCCTTAACGTGGCAGAACAAGGGCAGAAGCCCACCCTAATGTGGCTGGGCCGGGGAAGGAGCCTGCCCTAATGTGGACGAGCAAGGGCTGGGCAGATATTATTAGTGAGTCTGTTCTTTGATGACAGAGGAAGGAAAATCTCACCCTTCTCATTGTCTTTGCTATACGAGATAAAAACATGCCTTTTCTTTACGAATCTGTTACTACAAATAGATGTGTATTAATGGATGAATACAGATAAGATAAAAACTTGATCATATCTTGAGAGTAAAAGCTTAAAGATCAGAATACTTGAATCAATCAGATAGATTCTCCGCCTGGACAAGGACAATCGAGTAAGAAACTACTCATGTAGTAGCAATTCTGCACTGTAAAGATAATTATTTCCCCTTAGATTCTAATGCCTCTAATACACTTCAACGGCAAGAAAAATTTGATTGCTCTTAGGCAATTTTGAAAAGGATGAATTTAAAAAACCCTCTCATTTGCATTTGGATCTTGTTAATAAACTTTGCTATTTCAAATATATTAAACACATTTAATTTTCTTCTACTTCCCCTTGTCAGGGAAATCCATGCATCTCTCTTGGGGCCCTCTTACACTAATTTTCATGGTGACTTGAGGGTAAAAGAAAGACATTAAAATTTATTAACCCATTACTAACATCAGTTTTCATCCTACCCATAGTGTAGATGTTTGTCATCTCAAAAGTTTCTAGACACTTTATAGATGAGGCAACTGAAGAAAGCAAATATGCAGAATACATTCCAAAACAAGTCCCAATTTGCTGAACAATACAATTTCTTTGGATCTTTGCGTGTGTACATCTCCTTTTCCCTACCCCTCTCCCTGTGTGTGTGTGTGTGTGTGTGTGTGTATGTCCAGGCACACTCACACCACAGTGCACTTGTAGAGTCAGAGGACAACCCTGAGTGTCAGTTTTCACCTTCCATCCTGTTTGAGATGCCCTCTCCTGTGTGTGCCTGGCTAGCTCGCCTGGGGATTTTCAGCAATTCTGTCTCTACCCTCACCTTTCATTCGTTCTGGAATTAAGATGCTCATTTAGCACATCTGGCTTCACACGGTTTCATGGGGTCTGAGCTCAGGCCATGACATTTGCATAGCACTGCTTTACCTGCCGACCCACCTTTCTAGCTCGGGCAATAACTACTTTTATTTGAAATTATTATTTACTTATTAGTGGTTGATTGTAAGGACTTATACTTTTGTGTTTGTCTTTTTTTTGTTTTTGTTTTTTTGTTTTTTGTTTTTCGAGACTGGGTTTCTCTGTAGCTTTGGAGCCTGTCCGGGAACCAGCTCTTGTAGATCAGGCAGGCCTCAAAACTCACTGAGATCCACCTACTTCTGCCTCCTAAGTGCTGTGATTAAAGGCGTGCAGCACCACCGCCCGGCTGTGTTTGTCTTTCTAATTTTTGATACAACAATATCCAAATTTAAAGTAAGATAATGAGTATAAAACCAAACCTAACAAGAGTGGACTGCATCCTGACTGTGCTGAGCGACAGTCTGACGTTCCTACATCAGCCAAAGTCAGTGTGAGCAGATGAGGAAATCAAGAGCAGGTAGGTCTTACCTCACTGTAGTTTATTTTGTTTTGTCTGGCCAACATAATTTCGGGTGTATCGGGCATAATGTGGATTTGGGTCTTGTCTTTCTCCCAGGCTTCTGTGTACAAGCGCTGTGAAGGAGAAAACAAAAACCAAACATGTTTTAAACAGAAGAGACCATGAGCAAACTGAAAAAAACTGAAAAACAGCCTCTTGCCTAATGTACATTGTACATGGTTTACACTCTAGTCAATCTCTTTGATTTTTATAGGGTATCTACTATAGCTAAATATAAACATATATTAATGTGAGAAAAATACACAGACAAGCACGCGCACACTACCAGGTCACTCAAAACCCAATTAAAATTTCAGAATCATGTATTTCCCAGCATATTTATATATCCATATGTATTACTATGGCTATATTAAAACTCTTCCCATAAGTTTTAAGAAAGAAGATTCAGGGGGCTGGAGAGATGGCTCAGTGGTTAAGAGCATTGCCTGCTCTTCCAAAGAAAATGGTGAATTAAGCCTGAACTTGACTCTCAGATTGGCGGTGAGGTAAAATTCCGTGGCATTTGGATAGTTCTAAGCTAGCAATTTGTTACCCTTTCTCCTTTAGCGGAATTGACAAACAGGTGGTCTGTAACACTGACTGACCATTTCAAAAAGAGACAACAAACTAGAAACTCCCCTGTCCGTATTTGAAATTTTTCTATAAGGATATATAGAACTCAACTAAATCACTGCACTTAGGATAAGAATTTAACTGGATAAAATAAAAGACCAACTTAGAGACCATAGCTACTCAATCTAAATGACACACTCCTGCGTTGGTTTTCCTTAGACTGGGCACTCACCTTGTTCATGTTGAGGGCGTTGCTCTTGGCCAGCACCTGCTCCAGAGAATCCGTCACACTGGTGAACTTGAACTTGTCTGGAGGCTGGCGGTAGATGTTGTCACTCAGGATCTCCGCGGCCCTCTTGCACTTGACCACATCCAGAGACCCGATGGGGACCCAGCCGATGCCTCTCAGCCACTGGAGATCTGACTTGTACACATTCTGGGCAGAGGGAAAGGGCAGATGTTATCACCAAGAATCTCCGTGTTGGTCTCACACTTCACCACATCCAGAGACCCAGTGGGGACCCAGCCATTTCCATTCATCCACTAAAACATTTTAAATGTTCTAGTGAGATCCAACATGAAAGCGGGTGCTATTGAGCTTATGATGACACTTGGTCTCAAAAATAAAGACTAAGGACTGGAAACCTTGGGAAACCTTAAGCTTTGTATATGTCTTTAAAAACAAGGCAAGCCAGGCCGTGGTGGCGCGTGCCTTTAATCCCAGCACTCAGGAGGCATAGTCAGGTGGATCTCTGTGAGTTCAAGGCCAGCCTAGTCTACAGAGTGAGTTCTAGGACAGGCTTCAAAGCTATAGAGAAACCCTGTCTTTAAAACCCAGAAAAAAAAGTGAAGGAAAAATTGTGTTTTATCTTGTAGAATATAAAAGGTTCTCTTTTAAAAACATATGTAGAGCGCAGTTGAAAAACTGAGAAGTAGAAATAAGACGCGTCAGCTCCCTGAGGGCCCTACCCAATATTAAACATAAACGTTACTGTGAATTACTACTAGGAGTGGGATTCCCATAGGTCTCAGCACTAACATCGCTCTGGAGGTCATAGGCCTGCCGAGCATGGATGACGTCATTCTGGTCAGGCAGACACGTCCACTGGTGCAGGTAGTTCTTGTAGTCCACGTCGCTGACCAGGGTCTGGCACTTCTTGGCCAGCACCACGCCCAGCATGTCCACCGGGCTGCTGAACTTGGTCTTCCACTTCTCAAAGTCCTTCTTGTACTCCCGGTCACTCTGGATCTTGGCCACGTGCATGGACCACATCATCTTGGGGTCATCTTCGATGTTCCGAGCCCCAATGTGGTGGCCCAGCTGCTTGCGGTAGCCATCTTTGTATTTGTACTGAAATGAAAATGGTCTCATTTTTTTTTTTAATTCATGGAATGGGTTAAGAGTTGAATTAGTTTAAAATCTTGCTATTTTTCAGTTCTTGCTAAGAAAGTTATCTGCATATTTCCATATCTCTATTCTAAACTGTGGTTTAAATGCCCAGCAACACTCTGGTGGGAATACAGGCCAAGTTAAAAATAGCCTATTTCTTGCAGACATCAAGTCTCTGGACATAAAGGTAGTAACATTTTTCAAAAGCCAAATCAGAAATGTATACCGCTTTCTTGTCATCTTTGGCCAGAAAAACCACTAACTAGAAATCTTATGTGTGATTTCATGAATATTTCTTCAGTTGGTAGATGTGATTTTGTCTCCCACAATCCTCACACTGCCACCTCGAGTCCGGCTCTGGGGACGGTCACTAAATCTCTTAACTCCCTGAAATGGGCAGGACCAGACCTCCATGCTGCATGTCCTGTGCGAAGTATGGCCGCGGTGAGGCTTCCATAAGTGAGAAAATGACATGGGCTCGAGTAGGTTAATACTTTGGTGGTGGTGGGAGCAGCTACCTCGGTGCTCTCTGGTGACAGGGTCACTGAAATTTTTACGTAGATCTACTGTAGTCTACATTCTACCCAGGACCTTTCAGAGACAGCAGGAGAAGTATTGGAACTCATCATTCTTGGTTTTGTTCATCTTTGTCTTTCTATTTTCACTAGATAATGGGAAGGGTGCACTTCAGACAATTTTCAAAGAAAAATGTTGGCAATAATACAGAGCAAGTTTGGGGAAAGGTAGTAGAGTTTCCTGTCCCATACCAGGTCTTTATCTGTTGGACAATGAATACAATCAAGTTATCTTCTAATATTTCCTATGCCTATGAAAGATAGGATCAAATATAAAGATAAATTTTCCATAATTATAGACCTGAAATACTATAGATTATGATTCCATTTTAAACTAATGGTACCTGGGTATTAACCTTTTAGAATTAAAAAAAATTTTTTTCAAATAAGAGACATTTATGTGATTTAAAAATAAGTCAATAGATGTGTTCTAACAGGCAATTTGAATGCATCTTGTCACCGTGTCACTGATCCTGCTTCCCAGCCTGTCTAGCCACATACATACGAGCCACTACTCACATCACTGGCGATATCTCTGGAGGCCTTGGCTGCCACAATAGGGATGGCATCAATGCGCAGGTCATAGCCTTTCTTCTTTGCTTCTTCATTGGCAAGTTTATACAGACTCTGCAGAAAGAGAAGAAGGTTAAGAGCAACCATTTGGAGAGTATCAGGTGACTCCCACCACGTGACTTTTAAAGGACAGAACTGGATACGACCTAAGGTCCTGGTGACAGGGGAAAGCAAATGAATTCTATTCTATTCTTCCAAAAAAGTATTTAGCTGGGCATGGTGGCACACACCTTTAATCCCAGCACTCGGGAGGCAGAGGTAAGTGGATCTCTGAGTTTGCCTGGTCTACAGAGCGAATTCCAGGACAGTCAAGGCTATACAGAAAAATAACTGCCTTGAAAAACAACAACAACAACAAAATGTTCCCCAAGCCAAAAAAGCTAGTGTCAGAAATGGATTAGACGTAGTAATGGGTATTAAAATTGATATAATAATTTATTAGATATTTTATCATTACACGTTTATATATCACTTATAGATTAATGATAAAACTATTGATATAGACTTATATAATTTATTAATATAGATAAAATATATACTATACATGCTGCTGAGTAAAAAAGGAAATGGGAGAGAAATATACTCAATATTATTCATCTTACTTATATGGCAGGTACTATTGTTCATTTCTTCACTACCTATCTTTTATTACAACAGGCAATATCTCACAGTGTTTAGAAATCAAATAAAGACATAACTTATAATATAGCTGACTATAATCTCAAGACTAGATTTTGGTATAACTTAGAATATACTTGACTATAATTCCAAGACTAGATTTTGGTATAACTTAGAATATACTTGACTATAATCTCAAGACTAGATTTTGATGTAACTTAGAAGATAGCTGAATATACCCTCAAGACTAGATTTTGGTTCTCTATTAGGGACACATGTCTATAAAACGGCACTTTCTGTGGATAAACCAGCACTTGGCATTGTTGATGGAGCCTCAGGTCCTCTACCTCTGCTCCCTTTCCTGACTCCTTGCTCCTCTCTCCGCCCTGGATGGTGCGGTGACTTATCTGATGGCTGAGGACGGATCTGTGCCATGTACTATCTCTCCCCTCTGGGTAGCGCGTCTCCTGCCCTCTCAGGAGGTTATCGTCTCTGAAGCCCAGTGAAGGCTCCTGCCCTCTCAGGAGGTTATCATCGTCTCTGAAGCCCAGTGAAGGCTGCCTGCTCTGCCACAGCTCACTTAGCTCTCGCAATGTGCTAATTCTAGCAGGTCTTAAAACAGTGGTATTTTGACTATAGTTTCTGCCCCTTCATTTCATTTCTCAATTTTAAGTCAAGCTCAGTGTGGGGAAGAGGTGTGCATTAGTGAAGAAGGCTCTCTGCTGGGGCTATGAGACACAGCCAATTAAACATAATTAAATAGCCGGGCGGTGGTGGCACACGCCTTTAATCCCAGCACTCGGGAGGCAGAGGCAGGTGGATCTCTGTGAGCTCGAGGCCAGCCTGGTCTACAAGACCTAGTTCCAGGACAGGAACCAAAAGCTACGGAGAAACCCTGTCTCGAAAATCCAAATATATATATAATTAAATATACCACATCAGTTGGAACTTGAATTCCAGGTACATGAACATTAGTTACTGGTGTTAATAACGAGCCAGTGTTTTATCTGGCTAACTCCTTACCAGTGCCCAAAGCCACTCCTTGGTCTGTCTGTTTACTTTAGGAATGACTTCAATGGGTAAGAAACAGAGCGAGTTCAGTTTGCCTGCAGAATCTCATGAAATGTAGTATTCAACCCAGAAACAGAAGGGGAGAGGTCAATGTTCACAGGAAAGAGATGTTATGGAGTGCCCGCATCTCCCACCAGCCTACGTGAGAATCTCCACATGGCGCTGGAGGCTCCCTACCTCGCTGTAGTTGATTCTGTTCTGCCTTGCCAGCATGATCTCTGGTGTATCAGGCATTACGTGAATTTGAATCTTGTCTTTGTCCCAGGCCTCTGTGTATAATCGCTATAAAAATAAGACAAGGTGTTGAAAGAAAACCATTTAAGATAGACACTCCAAAAGTCAAACTGAAAGAGGATTATTGTTGATTTATTTAGGGAAAATGAGCTACATTTGATTATACTAGAGCAGTGGTGCTCAACCTGGGGGTTGCAACCCCCTTTAGGGTCAAACGACCCTTTCACGGGGTCACATATCAGATATCCTGTATATCAGATATTACATTATGATTCATGAGTAGCAAAACTACAGTTATGCAGTAGTAACAAGATAATTTATTCATAAAGGTCACCACAGCATGAGGAACTGTATTAAAGGGTTACAGCCTTAGGCAGGTTGAGAACCACTGGACTAGAGGTTAGGGACACTGCTTGTTACCAAGACTAAAACTGGAAACAATGAGACTTACTAAATTTCATGAACAATTTCAAAGTTAAATGTGATTCTCCTTTAGGGAGAACTTTGAATCCATTTGTCATTCAAGGTGTGAAGCCTGTGGAGTCCGAGGTGGCCGGGCTCACCTTGTTCATGTTGAGGGCGTTGTTCTTGGCTAGCACCTGCTCCAGAGAATCCGTCACACTGGTGAACTTGAACTTGTCTGGAGGCTGCCGGTAGATGTTGTCACTCAGGATCTCCGCGGCCCTCTTGCACTTGACCACATCCAGAGACCCGATGGGGACCCAGCCAATGCCTCTCAGCCACTGGAGATCTGACTTGTACACATTCTGGAAAGAGGGAAAGAAGGCAGGGGCTCTTCATCGAGGGCAAAGTGCAGGGTAAAGTCTACTTATTGTAGAGATGCAAATGACCTCAGTAAGAAAGCGAGGATCTATTGTTTTCAGAGAGAGTAGGCTTGATGCATGGCACAAGCGCATAACAAAAACAACTGTGCTCAAAACAACCCAGACACCTTTTCCTATTTACAACCAAAATAGGCCAAGTATTGACACTGTTGGGAAAGGACTGATCCTAAGGAAGGCCTGTCAGTCACGCTAGCGACTTTTATAAATAACGTACCCAGGACAGAATGCCAACCCAGAGTGAGAGGAATCATGAATTCCCACAAGTTACCAGTAAATCCAGATATGGCCATAGCCTCCTGAAACATTCTGTAGCTATCAAAATGTTTCCTATCTAAGAATACTGACAACATGCAGAAACATTATTAATATATTTTAATGAAATTGGCATGTGAAGCAATGTGGGTGGGGAAATTTTATGTGCAGGGTTTTGGGGGGGGGTTGGGTTGATCTAGATTGTTGCTTTCAGCACACTTTTTATTATATTTCAAATTGTCTTCTTAAAAAATGAGTGACTTCAAGTGACAAGGGACATATAATAAGGAATTCTCGATGCCCCCAGAATGTGGACAGTTGTCATACTGCCCAAGATTGGGGACAATAAAATGCACATGGTACTGGGCTAGGATCTCAGTCCCTTAGCCACCAAGTTCTCAGGGTAGAAGGCTCAAGGTAGTTTCCATAGGCATCCATCTTGCCATTTTTTAGTTCATTTTAAGCCCCCCTTTTTTTTTCTGCTCAAGATCTCATAAGTATTTCCCAACAATGTTGCTGGACCCCCCTGGTCATCTAGCTAGAAGAATTTCAGCAGTCTTGGGAATCGGATGAAAAAATACATGTGGATTTCATAGACCAAGACTCCTGGAACAGCCCAGTGCCAACTGCTTAGCACGCTTGAAGAGCCACAGCAAGGCTGGCTAATACAGTGCTTGCGGTATCGGCAGGGCGTCCCTCCTGCAGCACCAAGACCAACCACGGTGCAGGGAAGGCAGCCCAGAACAGGCACCTAGCAAGCAAACCATGGCCGGCAGTATATCAGTCTATCTATCAACTACTGTTTGTGACCACCAATCCTTCTTCAATCCCCTAAGCCCAGAGCAGATGCGGGAGTCTTGCAGGTGGTGGTACAGCTCTGAGGAACGGTCATTAATGCATAATCGTTGTGCATTCATCTCATTCTCCAAAGCTCTCTAATGCGTTGTAATTGATTCAAATATTTATCAAACACGCCGGGTTGGAAATGTGCTCCTCACACCCAGCTCCGAGATAGCACATCCACCGCCAATAGATGCTTGGTTTAAGTCATTAGCATCTGACACCCCACTCAGATAGCGCAAATGTCAGGAGAACTGTCCAACAGCTTGCAAACACAGCAGCTTCATCATCTTCTGAGAGCAGCTTGAATCCTGTGCTGTCATTAGCAATCTAATGACTGGAACCATCAAGGAAAACAATAGCAAATCCTAGAGTTGTGTGTGTGTGTGTGTGTGTGTGTGTGTGTGTGTGTGTGTGTGTGTGTGTGTGTGGTGGGATTAGATCCAGGCTTACGTACACTAGACAAGCACTCTATACCACTGAGTTACATCTCCAGCTTTCCAGAGGAATTTTTTTAAATAAAAATTTTTTTTCAAAAATAGTTAACTTTCTAAAGAATAGAAGAAAATATTTTCCTGTTGTAGAGCATTAAATCACACATTGCTTAATTATAGGTTTGTCCTCATAAAATCAAGTCCAGCTAGGAAATGGCATTTCCTAATAAAGATGTCAGTTACCAACCAAATAAATCTTAGCTTGAATAGGCCTGTGGGTTGGGTATCAGGGATAACCTTTCCATATAATGTAGGGATAAGTTCCACCCCTTAGGGGGCGTGTTCACCTCAGGCTAATGTTTGCCTATAAATTTGGCAAGCGTGCTCCCAGTCACTGATTCTGCTTTCCTGGTCTCCACAGGAACGGTGGTTCTGTAAGTCTATTTCTCCATTAAAGCTGTATATATTTTTACAATCTGTCTGCATTCGTTTACGCCGTTACAATATAACTTGGAGGCTCTTATACAGAAACCACACTTACATCGCTCTGGAGGTCATAGGCCTGCCGAGCATGGATGACGTCATTCTGGTCAGGCAGACACGTCCACTGGTGCAGGTAGTTCTTGTAGTCTATATCGCTGACCAGGGTCTGGCATTTCTTGGCTAGCACCACGCCCAGCATGTCCACCGGGCTGCTGTACTTGGTCTTCCACTTCTCAAAGTCCTTCTTGTACTCCCGGTCACTCTGGATCTTGGCCACGTGCATGGACCACATCATCTTGGGGTCATCTTCGATGTTCCGAGCCCCAATGTGGTGGCCCAGCTGCTTGCGGTAGCCATCTTTGTATTTGTACTGAAATGAAAATTTACAAAACAGAGTTATAGTGTGCATACTTTGATGTCAAAAATTTGTACAAAATCATGTGACCTTCATCATAGTTTGACTTTTGCTGGTGAGCACCAACTCCAGCCAACACTCTGGCCTTTACCCTTAAAGCTTGTAGATGTGGTAAAGTAGATAGGTTTCATACAACATGCATAAGGCAGGAAGCACACACACTGGGGAAGGTCCTACAGAGGAGTCAGAGGAGGCCATTTGAGCAGGGGTAACCTGAAGAATTGGATCTTACACACTGAAAGTGGCCGGAAAGGAATGCATTTGGATCATTGTGTATTTAGTAAGCCATAAAGTAGCTTCATGTGGTTGGATCGTACAACAAAGAAGGTATTCCACACCAGATTCACACATTCAGCGTCCCTGGCAAATTTCTACCATCATCATAAAGACCGATTATATTGGTAAAGTTGCTATGGCAACCCATCTGGTTAGGAACTCTCTTAGCAAGGCCAATGTGCTCTAACTTCCCATGGATCAAGAGTGGTTTTTATTATGACAAGTTTATGCCTTCAGTGCAGGACCTAAACAGTCATCCCCAGTACAGGCTTCCCATTCTAAAGATAGCTGAGGTAGAAAGTAAAGGTGGACAAAGGGGAAGGGGCACGGCGTAATGGGAAGGAATGAGTTTGTCTAGTTTAAACTTCACCACCTATTGAGACTGATTCTGGGAGAGAGGTCTGAATAAGTCACAAAATGGAGATGATGACAGTGTGTACCATCTGGGTAAAATACGAGGATAATGCATAGAAAGCTCTTCGTAGGTTTCTTAAAGTTGATTATTTAGTTATTTATTACGGTTGGCATAGAAGTGGCTAATCTGCAAAAAAATTAAGTGAATCATTAATATTCTTGTAAAAAACAGTCTACCTCCTTCTTTGTTAACAGCGAGCCTTGGTATATACAGCAGGAATCCATTCCTCAAGGATTTGGGAGGCACCAGGTAGGCAGGATGACTTGGCGAGGATAGGGGGTGGGGCGAGATGGGGTGGGGCAAGGATAGGGGGTGGGGCAAGGGTAGGGGGTGGGGCAAGGGTAGGGGGTGCTACACTGTATAGTCAGGAGTGGGCAAGGTGCAAGCCTGGGCTAGAAGTCTCCATCTGGTACTGATAGATGCTTTCTCTTCATAATCTGATCAGGGTGAGTTGCAATAGCAAGGCTCGCATGCAGTTTAAATATTATTCATTAAAACACCACATAAAGCCAGCCCCAGATCCCCAGCAGAATGGAGGCCTGTGAGTCTACTGATCACTCATACATAAATGTCTTCAAGCCTGCAGCTCCTGGCTCCAGCATTCTCTCATGCTATACCCTCAGGGAGCAATTCCTTTTTTTTCTTCTGAGAACGCAAACCCCTTTCACAAATACCAAGTTTCCCATTCCCTCCAAAACCAGATTTCTGGAAATTTTCATAAAAGGAGATCATTTTTTTTTTTTGAGATATACATTGTGTCCTGGCTAGTTTTATTTATTGTGTCAACTTGACACAATCTAGATTCGTCTGAAAGGTGGGGGGAAACTGAATTGAAAAAATACCTCCATAAGATCTATCTGTAGGGGAGGGACTAGCCCATTGTGGGTGGTGCTATCCCTGGGCTGGTGGTCCTGGGTTCTATAAGAAAACAGGCTGGGCAGTGGTGGAGCATGCCTTTAAAGCCAGCACTTGGGAGGCAGAGGCAGGCAGATCTCTGCGAGTTTGAGACCAGGACAGGCTCCAAAGCTACAAAGAAACCCTGTCTCAAAAAAAAAAAATCCCAAAACAAGAACAAACAAACAAACAGAAAACTGAAAACAGGCTAAATAAGCCATGAAGAACAAAGTCAGAACGTACTGTTCCTCCATGGCCTCTGCATCAGCTCCTACCCCCAGGTTCTTGTCCCGTTTGAGCTCCTGTCCTGACTTCCTCTGATGATGAACAGCAATATGGAAGTATAAGTCAACAAACCCTTTCCTTCCCAACTTGCTCTTTGCTTGTGGTGTGTCATCTCAGACATAGACACTCCAACCAAGACACATCGCTCTAAAGCTCGGGCTAGCCTAGTAATCACTATGTATGGGAGGCTGGCCTCAAACACAGGACAGGTCCTTTTACATAGGCCTCTGAAGTGCTGGGGCTGCGTGCACACAGCACCACACACAGCCTACAGGAAGTACTTTGTCACACCACGCTGCTCACGAACCAGAAGAGAACTGCTAACTTACATCACTGGCGATGTCTCTGGAGGCCTTGGCTGCCACAATCGGGATGGCGTCACTTCGTAAGTCATAGCCTTTCTTCTTTGCTTCTTCATTGGCAAGTTTATACAGACTCTACATTTGAGCCACAGCCCGGAAAGAAAGGAATTGGTTAGATGCTGATGTTCATAGCTAAAAACTCATAGAGGGTTTAAATAAATCATAAAACTCTCCATGAAGGGCTTATTAGAATGTGATTTCTGAGTTCCAAGCCTTTTCTCTTTTGCTACAAAGAAAATACCTATGAAGATTATTACATCTGATTATCCTAAAACTTGACAATGAATTAAATGAACGAATATACGTGTAAAGTGTCTCCAGGGAAATCAAGTTCAAGCCTAGGGAGACATGCAGACGAACTGTTGTTTACAGGAATCAATTCAGTCTGTTCGGCCTGACTTTGTGCCCATGACGATGCTGGGTACTTGACAACCAAGGATGAAGACAATCATTCCCTCAGCCTTCCAGTTTCTGGGAGAAGGGATGAGAGCCTGGTAATTTAGGGGACCAGCTGCTGAGAAGCCAAGCCACACGAGACAATTTAACCACAGAGGTCAACTACAGAGATGACAGAGTTCCAGGAAGCAGTGATTTACTGTGGTCTGGGAACGAAGGAAGTCCCTGCCCAGGGCTGCCCTTGGGTGATACCTTGAATAATAAGTGAGGTTTCTAAAGACTAAGCTGACGTTCAGGGGAAGTGAGGACGCGCAAAGGAGTGGGGCTGGCTAGCTACCAGGGAGGAATGCTAGACGCGGACTGAAAAGAGTCTGGAGTTACAGCATAACTCCTGTGGCTGAGGAAAGAACATGGCATTTGGGCTCAGGTTACAACTCCATGGCAGCACACTTGAGGCCCTGAATTCAACCTCTGGTACCAGTGGGGGCAGGGCAGGCTTTGCTGCTTACTCCCATAGGAACCAAGAAAAAAATCTTATGAGGGTGAATGGCAGGATAATCTCTACACTGGATTCCCATCTTAGATGAGATGAGAACAGAAAAGACTCGAAGCAATTTGGTAGTGAAAATGCTGAGAAAGGAGACAGTGGGTTAGGCGCTCAAACAAGGGAGTTCTTCCTGGTCCATGCTTGACTAGCAACATTGCCCTACTATGGTGTCTCTGGGAGTTTCCTGCAAGACCTGTTCAAAAACTCCCGGCTATCTGGAAGACTTGATATTTTTAGTTTGGGTGATAATTAAAAGCTGGTTATACAAGAACTACAACTAAAGCCCGCCTTCCCCCCAAATAACATGACTTTAAACCTCTAATTCTGTCTAAAGTCTTTCGTTGTGCAGCCATTAGTATTTTATTGATCTGTCCTGTCAGAAATGGCATTCGACTTGCTGGTGGCACAGAGCTCAGAGGAAAGCTGATACACCTCTGTCGGATCTTAGATGCACAAAGATCTCTACGGGCTTACAGCGGCAGCCTCAATCTAACAGGAGGAAATTACGGAGGGATTAATGTCTATCTTGGAGCTAGATTTAAATTACAAATGTGCAGAGGTGGACCAGGGGAGACACAGCTTAACTTTAGTCCTTGTGAAAGGTCTCAGAGTCCAAGAGGATTCATGGGCACACACACCAGCATTGACCTAGCAGCCAGTGTGCTGCAGGGTGCAGAAATGTTGGCCACTGGTCAGAAGGATGCCAAGAGTAGCTCCCGTGTTCGGCCCTGATCATAACACACCTATGGTATTTTGTTTAGCTCCGAGTCACATTTGACCAGCTCATGGGATGTCTAGGAATGTAGGGAAGTTAAGATTGCAAAGAAAACCTAACAGGGAAGGACATTGGTGCCTATTTCTATCTGTGTACAGATTGGTACTGCCAGCTTCTGAGGACGTTGTGGGTATTTAGAGAAATACTTTTGAATGGAAATTTCCAGAAGAGACTGATTTATGAAATAAGCTCCTTGTCACTGGGATTCTTAAGCAAAGGTGACTCAATCCTGTGAGTGGGAGTGTCTCTCTCTCTCTTTCTACCTAAGCCACGGGCTCTAAAATGGGGACACATGGCCCCATCCCCATGAGATAAGAAAAGACCCAGGCTCACTCCTATATGAACCTGTGGAGGATCCTTCATAGTCTCTCTGTGTTGTTTGATGGTTCTGGGGTTTCAGACCTTGGCTTTATTCTTAAAACTTTAGAAATCATAGTTTCAACACTACACCACAATTTAAATGCAATATTAGACATAGAAAAATGTATCTAGGAAGCTTTGAACTAGCACTAGGGGGAGACACATACACATTCAGTTTTTAATTTCTTCACTTCAAAAGTTAATGGAAGTGGGGCTAGAGGGATGGCTCAGAGTTATGAGCACTGATTGCTCTTCCTAAGGTCTGGGGTTCAATTTCCAGCACCCACATGGTGGCTCACAACCATCAAAACCAAGTCCAGAGGTTCCTGCACCTTCTTCTGCCCTCTGTGGGCCACACACATGGCACACTGACATATATGCAAACAAAGCACCCACATACATATAAAATGCTGTTTTTAAAAAAGGAAAAAAGTTGAATTCAAGAGAAATGTACTTCATCTTATGATTAATGCTGAAATAATTAATTCTTGCAATTAACACAAAAATTGCATTACCCTAAATGCTAACTCATCCTACTTAAAGTTTAACCTTTATAATAGTGATTGAGAAATACAAAAGTTGCTTTTCTCACGAATCGAGAAAACGTGGCTCTTAATTTAGCATTAGACCGCCATGGAACGAGCCACGGAAGTGAAAACCAGTACGGATGTCTAAGAGTCGGCAACTCCTCCCACCTCGCTGTAGTTGGCTTTATTCATTCTTGCCAGCATGATTTCTGGCGTGTCCGGCATGATGTGGACCTGCGTCTTGTCTTTGTTCCAGGCTTCTGTGTATAAACGCTGTCAAAGGAGATAACACATCCTTAATCAGTAGGAGTCTCAAGACCATAGAAAAGTTATAATCTAAGAAGATAAGGCTATGGGGTATTTTACATGAATAATATATCATATACATGTCTCAAACTAATTAGTTCATATTGGAGTATAATCTGAAAATCATTACAAATTTAAAGGATAGTAAGAATAAGTATATTTATACAATGATTATTTTTTCACAAGATATGTTATTTTATAAAAAATCAAGAAATTACAACAGAAGTCAATAATAAAATATGAACAACAAATAGATAATAGATTAGAGAAATAGGAAGATAATAAAAGATAGATATAAATGTCTTAGTGTGTAAAGCTCTTTTGTCAATCATGTTTCTGTGTCTTGGATTCGGCTTCAGCAAGCCCATGTGGCTTCCCTGAACTCTGACCTCTCACCTTGTTCATGTTGAGGGCGTTGCTCTTGGCCAGCACCTGCTCTAGAGAATCAGTCACACTGGTGAACTTGAACTTGTCTGGGGGCTGCCGGTAGATTTTGTCGCTCAAGATTTCCGTGGCCCGTTTGCATTTCTCTACATCCAGAGACCCGATGGGCACCCAGCCAATGCCTCGCATCCATTGGAGATCTGACTTGTACATATTCTGTTGGTACAAAGAGTCAACAAATGTTTAGCTCCACGTTGGGAATGCAGTTTCAGCCAAAGGGCTTAAAATCAAATGTGATCTCTCTGAAAAATATAATTTAGTAGGTAACAGGTACTTTGTGTTTAGTATTTTGTATGAATGCTAAAGATTGGCGTTCAAAGGAAAGCAGGCGTCCTGCCCCCTCGCACACTTGCAGGCACAGGTGAACTTTGGGCCACCTACTTAAACCTTCTCCTGTGGAATAAACTCACTGTTTCCCATCTTTACGATCATCAGCACTCACATCGCTCTGGAGGTCATAGGCCTGCCGAGCATGGATGACGTCATTCTGGTCAGGCAGACACGTCCACTGGTGCAGGTAGTTCTTGTAGTCCACGTCGCTGACCAGGGTCTGGCACTTCTTGGCCAGCACCACGCCCAGCATGTCCACCGGGCTGCTGTACTTGGTCTTCCACTTCTCAAAGTCCTTCTTGTACTCCCTGTCACTCTGGATCTTGGCCACGTGCATGGACCACACCATCTTGGGGTCATCTTCGATGTTCCGGGCCCCAATGTGGTGGCCCAGCTGCTTGCGGTAGCCTTCCTTGTACTTGAACTACAAGAAAAAGATTGCTAGCAGTCCGTTCTGACCTTTAGAAAAATACATTTACTAGGACAGAATTAGCCTATTCATTAAATGTAATGATTTCCTTTGATTATATAATATATCTATCTTTTATCATGTAGAAAACAAAAATACTAAGGAGAAAAGGAAAACAAATATAGTATTTTACTACATGGGGCTATTTGTGGTGCAAGTGTATGAAAGAATATAATTAGAATATGAGTCATATGTTAATGGGTTTTGCCTGCCTTTTGCAGTTATTATATAAGCATTTTTCTGTTTCATTAAAAGTTCTTTATGAACATGCTTTTTAATTATAGTAGGCATGTCATATGGTTATACACTAATATTAAACTTCTCTGTGTCGATATTTTTTTAAAAATGTGATAATTATTTCCTGTATTTTGGAAAGAAATGGCATATTTCTGATTCAAATACAAAAAAGTGAATAAAAAATTTGAGCAAAGTGAGCAAAGCCATCTTTTAAAGAAAGCAAAAGAATGGAAGAGGAGACAGTAGCAGGATATAGGAGATGACCGAAGCACATGTATGTGCTTCCTTAAAAATGGTCATTCATAACCCACTGTAATATAATAAAGAAAGCAAACATGTCTGCAGCCCGGCCTTGGAGGTTGACACAAACACACGGCCCATGTGGATGCTTGGCCTTTGAGTAATGTGTACTGTTTGCTTAG
Source organism: Microtus obscurus (assembly GCA_963919715.1). Lineage (NCBI taxonomy): Eukaryota > Metazoa > Chordata > Mammalia > Rodentia > Cricetidae > Microtus > Microtus obscurus. The sequence continues at coordinate 1,246,249 of CAWTZC010002327.1, read as the reverse complement.
GTCCATCAGTTCATACAGCATGGATTACGTTTCAAAGGAATGCTCAGAAACGTGGAATGTGAAAATAAGAAATATGTATTTTTGGAAAAGTGAAAATCAACACCAACTTCACTTCAGTTATGTGTGTGCTCTTTTGGCTCAGCAGGCAGTGGACTCACAAACGGTCGTCCTTACAGATGACGTTCAGCTTGAAGCCGAGAGTTTTAGTCTCATTATTTTAAGTGACTTGCTTACATAATAAGCTATTAGCAACAATTTTAACGTCGCAGCTTGGGCCCGCTGTAAATTTAAGAGAAACAAAGTGGTCCTGGAGCCAAAGCTAAGGTGAAAATCTCCCAGGCACACTTAACTTCCCAGGGGTACTTACGTCACTCGCGATGTCTCTGGAGGCCTTGGCTGTCTTGATAGGGATGGCATCAAGCCGCATGTCATAGCCTTTCCTCTTGGCTTCTTCCAGGCCAAGTTTATATAATTTCTGCCACAGACATAAATCATTATGTTTGATTAGTAAAGAGAAATATAAGGAAAACATATCACATGTCATAAATACATTGCTTACCTCGCTATAATTTACTTTGTTTTGCTTAGCCAGCATAACTTCAGGGGTATCTGGCATAATGTGGATGGTGGTTTTATCTTTATTCCAAGCTTCAGTATAGAGGTGCTAAGAACAATAAGAGAGCAGGTCAGTAATGAACACTTTGAAACCATGCTCTTGAGTTAACTGTGATGTGTTCAGGTTTCGGTTTCTCTATTAGTATGTAGCGTGTTTCCTTTAGAGACACCTTAATGTCATGGAGAAGAATGGAATATGCTTTTTCTTTCTAAGGGAACAATGTTACCCACTCCTGTCCAAAATACTGAATACCTCCCTCACGCAAAGAAAGGACTTACGTGGTTCATGGTTATAGCATTATTTTTTGCCAGGACCATTGGCATGGCATCCATAAGGCTGGAAAACTTGAATTTATCTGGGTGCTGCCGGTAAACATGGTCACTCAGAATCTGGGTGGCTCGTTTGTTTTTCTCATCCTCGAGGGAACCAGAAGGTATCCAGCCGATGCCTTTCAGCCACTGAAGATCGGCCTTGTACAAATTCTGAAATTTCAAGTCACACATGTAAGCATATATCCACAGAGAGATAGGAGGGAATGTTCTGCCATATGATACAGACATGTTTGCAATACTTAACATTTGGCTTCACGGATAATTTCAAAAATTTAATGAAATACTCAGATTAAAGCATGTTTTGCAAAGGGAGGGAGATGTGTTGAGAATGGCTCAATTCTTCATTGCCTAGATTAGCTATCTGGAATATTCTACTGCAGATTCTTTGAGGAATAATGCTGCTTGGATCACTAGGTGGAGTTTTAACATTAGTGTATAAATTCCCTACTTTCTGGGAATTTTGATGCTCAGGAAAAGACACAGAATGTTTAATTGAATAAAGAAAAACCTTAGACTCACATCGCTCTGGAGGTCATAGGCCTGCCGAGCATGGATGACGTCATTCTGGTCAGGCAGACACGTCCACTGGTGCAGGTAGTTCCTGTAGTCTGCATCGCTGACCAGGGTCTGGCACTTCTTGGCCAGCACCACGCCCAGCATGTCCACCGGGCTGCTGAACTTGGTCTTCCACTTCTCAAAGTCCTTCTTGTACTCCCTGTCACTCTGGATCTTAGCCACGTGCATGGACCACATCATCTTGGGGTCATCCTTGATATTCCGAGCCCCAATGTGGTGGCCAAGTTGTTTCCGGAAGCCTTCTTTGTACTTGTACTAAAAGAACGAAAGAATAGCTCAGTCCTTTAAAAACTGACATTCCTTGCCTCCTTGGTGGCAATTTTCAAAACCTATTAATTCTAAATTTCTTGCTAAGCCTGAAGAGCTATAGATTTCACTGTTTTGATAGGAAAGATTAAAGGCTAAATCCCATACGCAATAAACTGACCCTTGGTCTTATCCATATCTTACGCTGCATGTCTGGAATTATCGCCTTGTTTTAATTTGCTATTAGATGATTTTGTTCAATTTAAAATAGGTCCATTACAATCAAATCACTACAGACAGGGCATAACATCTACACCCATTGCAATCAAATCACTATCTACAAGGCATAACATCTATACCCATTGCAATCAAATTACTATCTTCAGGGCTTAACATCTACACCCATCGCAATCAAATCACTATCTACAGGGCTTAACATCTTACTTCACTGGCAATTTCCCGGGATGCTTTTGCTGCTTTGATTGGAATGGCATCGACAGGAAGGTCGTAACCTTTTCTCTTCAGTTCCTCATAACCCATTCTGTAGATTTTCTGTTGAGAGATGAAGACAATCACTTTGGGAAAACCACTCTCCATAAACAGTGTAATGAATAAGCAATACAAATGAAGCCAATGTACTATCTACTTCAAGAGTCCATGAGAAGAGCCTCTATTGTCTCGACCACTCCAATGGAACTGGATATTATGCCTATGTATTGCTAATGATCTTGTTCTAAATTTTAAAGCTCCTTGATTACCAAATGCACAAAATTAAATGCCAGCTCTTCCCAAGTGTTTTAGAGAAGGCAACAGGAGCTAGCTGACAGAGATATGAATTATCATTTTGGTGGTATCTTCCAGTTTATGTTGTGTTCTGTGAGAAGTTGCTGTAGAGAAGGGAAAGTCTTTTAATATTACTCCACCCATGGAAAAAACAGTGAGAGAATATTGCTTCCGGGTAGCTAACGTTCCTACGTCATGACACAGGACCATCAAAAGAAGGACTGGCACCTGGAGGTAATATGGTCCTTCATAATTGAAAGAAAATATTTAAAGTTTAAGTACTGAATTTTAAAACTTACGTGTTTATAATTTGCCCAGACTATGAAATAACTGAATAATTGAGAATATATTCAAACATATTTATATCCAGAAGCCACGTGGTTTAAAATGGTTATTGACTGTTCTTTGACTTTTTGTTCATATTTTAGTCTTTGTAGTAATACAGCCATATATTCTTTAATGTTAAAGTCACCTTATTGGGGCTAAGAATTTGTGTTTTAAATGTTTACTTTTTACATCCATACATTTCAGTGGTTAACATTTGACAGCAAAATAATTGGTAAAAATGAAAATTTCCTCTAATGGATTGTTTGTTTACTTGTTCAAAATTGCATCTAGAATCTATTCGTCAAGCACAAAACATTGTAAACAGTGCAGGTCCAATAATAATTGTTTCTGACCACACAGGAGAGGGTGAGAATGGTACAAACATTTCATTTTGATAATAATACACGTAATAAAGAAATGCAAAAATAGAGAGATCTGTGCTCTAGCTCCAGTGCTGTTTGAAATGGTGAGTACCAACATTGGATGAGCAAACCCCCAACCAAATAAAGAGTCCGAGGCATTCATAGTCTGCTAATTAAAATGACTTGGGCATTCAAAAGAATATCCAGACCACTTGGCTGACTGAGATGCAGCCAACAGAGTTTGCCATGAAGGCACGCTGAACTTGGACACTCACATCACTTGTGTTGATCAAGTTCGCCTTAGCCAGAACGATGTCGGGAGTGTCCGGCATGATGTGGATCTGCGTCTTGTCCTTGTCCCAGGCTTCTCTATAAAGTCTCTAAAATGAGAAACAACCATTTTGTCAGGGGATTGTCAGGGTCCAAGATCATGGTGGGGAGTATTAGGTTCATGCGCACTGAACATTATAATTGATTAAAAATAAGACGACCATATAAGCAGAAAACAGACATGGCTTTCTTATCTGAAATACAACTACCTTCAAATTTAGAGTATGGATCACCCTTTTGAAATGATAGGTACTGTCTATAGAAATAAATAAATCTAATAAAACTTTGCTGACCCTATCAAATAGCATAGCACTCTCCGATTTTGGCCTTCAAAATACCCCATCAAAAGATGATCTATCCAGGTTATATCCTGGAACTAGGGAATCTTAGTCCTCAGTTGGTTTACTATTTATATATACAATTATTTGGGAGGATAAGTAAATTTATACATACAATTATTTGGGAGGATAAGTAAATTGACAGAGATTTTGGGATTCCCAAAAGAGACAGTTTTAAAATTTATCAAAATCTCTTGAATGTCCTAAAATCTTCATATCTGTCTTCAGCAGAAAACCAATGGCATTCAAACAATTTACTTAAAGTAAACATTTGAAAAATAGGGTATTTACATACTATCAAACTTAATCAACAAGATATTTATCAATTACAAGTTTTGAACCCCATTTCCAAAGCATGCAATGATATTTTGCCAAATGTGGTATTGCATGTTTTTAATCTCAGCACTTGAGAGGCAGAGGCAGGCCTCTCTGTGAGTTTGCGGCCAGCCTGCTCTACATATACATAGTGAGAGCCACGACATTCATGGATACATAGTGAGGCTCTGTCTTCAATCTTTTTTCCAAGGGTTAAAATGATTAACTTAAGAGTGAAGAATCTGGCAATGTCACTTTAAGGAAGTGATAAAAGTTCAAGTGATCAGCAACTGGACAACTACTTGATGTCCTGGGTCCTCCTGTCATGGGACCCGAGGGGGACACAGTGTGAGGCTTCCTCTTGGAAAGACATGATCTGAATCATGAGGACACCTTGGAAAACCCAAGGTGAAGGAGACTCTGTGCCTGTCACCAACATCAAAGATTCAGAAGATGGAGGGATAGTAAGGAAATGGTCCAGAGTAAGAATAGGAACATGGCAAATAAACGAAACATGTGACCTCAGATTGCTTCATCAGCCAGGGGAAATATTTTTCCTTTACTATAAAGGGTATTTGCAGTAAAACTGAATACATTTAGTGTGTGTGTGTGTGTGTGTGTGTGTGTGTGTGAGAGAGAGAGAGAGAGAGAGAGAGAGAGAGAGAGAGAGAGAGAGAGAGAGAGAGACTGAGAGAGACTGAGATTCCATAGCACATGTGTGGAGTTCACAGGGTAAAGTATAGGTATTGGTTCCCTCCTTTCACCATGAGGGTTTTGGGAATTGAATGTTGGCCATCAGGTTTAGTGGCATGTGCCTCACCCGCAGAGCTATTGTTCTGGCCACATAAAACTGAATAAATTCTATAGACAGCATTGTGTCAACATTGATTCCATGACTTTGATAATTCCAAAGTGCTTTTGGAAGAGCACATTCTTATTTTCATGACACACACGCTGAAGGTTGGGGGTAACAGGGTGTCATGAAGCAGTGTAGTTTCTCATAGATATGGGAGAGAAGAAAGGAAGAAGGATAAAGAGAATAGAAATGTGTTAAGATGTTAAGGTTTTTGGAATCTGGGTAAAATATGTAACTTATAGTTTTTTAAAACTTCTATGTATGCCTAAAGTTATTCAAATATAAACTTATATTTTTCACTGCGTGTGGTAGTGCCTACCTTAATCCTAGCATTTGCCTGGGGAGTCAGACAGATCTCTTGAGTTTGAGGCCAGCCAGAGCTACATAATGAGAATCTGTCTCAAAATTATTTTTCTCATTACATTTATTTACGGTGTGTGTGCGTGTACACACATGTGCATACATGCACATGCACACATGTGTGGTGATAGGGGTGGGGGTTTCAGGTGCCATGACTTGCACATGGAGGCAAGAGGACAACTTGGAGGAATGAATTCTTGTTCACCATGTAGGCTCCAGGGATCACACACAAGTCAACATACTTGGTAGCAGGTGCCTTTATCCGCTGGGCCATTTCAGTATGACATTTTCAAGGTTTCTTTAATTCCTTAGACTTGCCAAGTTCCCTTTGAGATGTACGGCGTGGGGCATTCAAAGGGATGGAACCTATCTCTGTATGAATATGGTTTCTATCATGCAGATGGCCAAGAGGAGTTAATTAGGCTTTCAGGACCAAAGTGAAACAAGGCTCTTTAATATTAATATATGCTTTCTCAAGTTCATGACCAATCTTTCTGTTAAGAGTGCCACTGCTTTTTTAGCCTTATAGTAGCTGGTGTTGGACACTGGGTGGCTCTTAATTGTAGGGGACAGTCTTATGTCTCATAGGATTTTTAGCAGCATCCCTGCTTTCTATCCACTAGAGGCCAGTATCATGCCACCTCCAAGTTGGCACAAGCAAAGGGAAAGAAGTTTCTAGATCCTGTCAAATTTCTTTTGGCATCCGTGCAACTATGGCACACTGTTCAGCATGGGCTGGTCAGCTTTATGGTCTACCCTCCTCCCTTGCTTCTCTTCTCAGTTCAGAGCTTTTTGTTTCTTTCTCAAGAAAACTAAAATTCTAAAAAAGAAGCAACATTCAGAGAAGAAACAAAACCAAAGTGTATTGCAAAGATCTAAAGAGAAGGAAGGGGGATGGAGGCAGAAAGAAGCCTGCCGGCTCACATCTGCTACAGCCTTTGGAAAACAAAACGGTGGAGTATGTGTGAGTGCTTGGTTAGGGCGAGAGGAGCTGTGAGTTATAAAATACGGTCTTATGCATCAGGTCAGAACTAAGAAGTGCTCCTAACTGCCAGATAGCAAGCACTACAAACTTTTCAATTTCTAACAATACTCACATCGCTCCTGTTCTTGGCGTTTGTCTTCGCCAGAACTATGTCCATGGCGTCAGGGATGCTGGTGAACTTATTTCTGTCCGGAGGTTGGCGATACTTCTTCTCACTGATGATTTCCGAAGCCCGCTTGTTCTTTTCTGCTTCCAAAGAACCCAGGGGGCTCCATCCTATGCCTCTCAGCCACTCAAGGTCAGACTTGTACATATTCTAGGAAAGGACAAAACAAGCCATCACAATCTCATCTTCATCTTCACCACAACACACCATTGTGTTTTAGGTGGTCAGTGATGATAATTCCTCTTTCCAATCTCTTCTTTTTCATATAAATAGCTATCAATACATGGAGTAATTTTAAGTTAACAAATTTGATAGACACTGACCTCACTTTGCAGCTCATAGACTTTTTTAGCTTGGATGACGTCATTCTGGTCAGGCAGACACGTCCACTGGTGCAGGTAGTTCTTGTAGTCCACGTCGCTCACCAAGGCCTGGCACTTCTTGGCCAGCACCACGCCCAGCATGTCCACGGGGCTGGTGTATTTGGTTTTCCACTTCTCAAAGTCTTTCTTGTATTCTCGTTCACTCTGCATTTTGGCTACATTCATAGATAGCACAAGCTTTGGGTCATCTTGCACACTCAGGAATCCAATATGGTGTCCTAGTTGTTTCCGGTAGCCTTGTTTATATTTAAACTGAAATCAGAAATGGTCTTTTTAATAATGTAAATAAAAGCTAAGTTAACTCAACTTTCTTTGTTGTTATAGTTTTCCCCGCAACACGGATGTGAAAGAAGGATTTCTGAGCTAACCTAATAGGAAATGTTTTCTTCCTTAAGTAAGTCCTGTTTAATTAGATCTATCTAAAGAACGAATGCAGTTGACTATCAAGGCAGATTATCATGAGAGATTAGTTCTTTCCAATGGCAGGAATATGTGCCTGATATTGTGTGCCTGAATTGAGGATAACATTCAGCAAAATCCTTGTCACATGCTTATAAAAAAATGGGGGCTGAACAACAGAAAAATTACGAAGGTATATGAGCTGGTGAGCATGTTAAAATTTCAGTTACAGAATTTTTACAAGATCATATTATATAGCTTTGTCTAGACTGGGATCTATATCTTATAGGCACAGATGGGAACACTTTGATATTTTCGTTAGAAAAATAAATTACATAAGAACTCAACATCTTGTCAAGTAGGCGAGAATAAGCTATATAAATTTGAGATAACAAAAGTGAAGTCCAGAGCTTATATTTAGTTGGAGAAATTACATTACTGTTAAATGACAACACAGCTGATAAGTGTAATGATGGTAACTTAATGTTAGTCTCTGAACACATAATGGGCCTCACAGACATAGGCTTTGCTCCCTCCGAATACATACATTTCAACTACTCTGGATTTGAAGTTGACTATATCATTGTGATTGTTGAGCTGCATTATCAATTTGAGTGACTATCGAATCATCTAAAAGATTGACGGTACGCCTCTGTGAGGGCATTTCCAGAAGGGGAAAGTCCCATTCTGCATATGGGTCATGGAGCCCCATGGACCAGGGCCTAGTCCGAATAAAAAAGGACAAGGAGAAGGCGGGCTGAGTGTTAGCTCTCTCATTTTCAGCTTTCTGGTTTGCAGGGATGGAAACCGAGGTGCTCACCCTGCCTTCTTTGCCATGATGCCATGATGGGAACTGAATCAAATCACAGTGTCTTTCCCTTCTTGTCTCTGTGAGGAGACATGATCAGAGTCATATAAACCTGCCTAACACAGCCCTTGATATGGACAGTCTGGCAAAACTGCTTATAAAAAAGTAGAGCCAATCTCTCTGTAGGGAGCACAGATAAGCTTTGCCAGAAACCTATTTAAGCTGCCTGAGCTCCTGTCTCAACAAAACACTAATATTTGACACACTATTTTAAGACAACAAAGCAAAACAAATCACAGACAGAATGAACTGCTCATAGAAGACCAACACAGTTCCAAAACTAAAACCAAAGGAGAATAAGGAGACAGAGATGTTTGAAGAAATGTCAAATAGAAGAAGAAACAAGCTACTTTGTGCTATTCCAGAACATAGACTTGGCACTGATGGATAGAATACCTCACACCAACAGTAAGAAGTCTGATAATAACTCAGCACAGCCCAGTGGAGAAAACTCCTGCTCTAAGGACCATGCCCTTCCTCTGCGTGTGAGAATCCATGGATCCAAGCACTTCACCCTCTCTCCACACCATGCATGAAGAGAAGGCAGATGTTGGCGAAGGACTGAACGGAATAACCATCCTACCTCCCAACTCTAAATTCTGTTCATTTAACTTATGCGATCACACACTTAAAGCCTGCCTCGAAAATCCTATGAAATGGTACAGAGCCATTGGGAGCTGAGACAGAAAATAATTCCTCCTGCGGTGGGAAAGTTCACACGTAGCTAATTTAACTGTGAACTTTCAAGTGGATTTGCAAGGAAAGGAATGAGGAACTATTGGCCACTGGGTTGCTGGGAAATTGTCGGTGCCCTTTCAATTGCTGGGTTCTCATTAGCGTACAGCACTAAAGGAAAATGAGTTGGTTTTATCTTGTAGTTTCATCATTATTTCGGTTCGATTTAATGAGGTCTTGATCTGAAAGCCAGAGAGTCCAAATTATTTCCTGGTATTTCTAGAGTGCCACAATTGAATTAGATAGATGTCCTCCCTGTATCCTTTGAATTTCTTCTCAGATTCTGGGCTTTAGGCTCTCTTTCTCCCCTTCCGTTCAGCCCATGTGTGGAAACAAACCATCTTTGCTGTTGGGTTTTTATTTGTTGCTGCTGTTGTTGTATGCTTGTTTTTGAATCAGGGCCTCACTGTGTAGCTCTGGCTTTTCTGAAACTCACTATGTCGACCAGGCTGGCCTCACAGAGCTCTGAGGGCTGGGATTAAAGGTGTGGGCCAATACACCTGACTTGCAAATCCTTGTATGTTTTAAAAGTTTTAAGAGGCTGTGTGTCCCTAAGAAATTTTGTAATTCATTCTCTAAAACTAAGACTGTTATAAAAACTTCTAACTACAAAAGAGAGAGAGAGAGAGAGAGAGAGAAGAGGAGAGAGAGGGAGGGAGGGAGAGAGAGAGAGAGAACCCTTTTGCTATCGCGTGCATGTAGTTGTCAGAGGATAATTTGTGGTAATCATTTTCTTCATGTGGCTCTCTAGGACCAAACCCAGGCTGTTAGGTTCAGCAGCAGTCTTTGCTACTATAAACCAAGCACTATAAATTAATTTTACTACTACATTTATTTATTCACTCATGTGCATGTGTCCATGTGTGGGTACACGCACGCCACAGTGTGTATGTGGAGGTCAGAAGACAATCTGTGGGAGTCAGTTCTCTCCTTCCATCACGTGGGCTCCAGGGATTGGACTCAGATTGCCAGGCTTGCTGGCAGGCTCCTTTACCCACAGAGCTAGCTCGACCACCCAGGACGATTTGAATTTCTTCTAGTGCGTTTTGGGGATGAGCAAAATGAAATATTTATATACAAATGAAACATATTTTATACAAAACTGAATGACTATGGGGGCCATATGTAGTGTGTTCACCAAAAGTTCCAACTTTTCCAGCCATATGAGGAATCTGCCCTTTGGAACATAAATGGCATTTTTCTATGAACCAGATCTCTGAATAGTCAACAGAATGTAAAGTGAGCCTTTTGGGATTTTCCACCCTAGAGCTAATTTGCTGTAATTATGCAAGTACAAGGAGGGGCTAACAAAGTGACTGATGGTTAATTTTCAGACATATGCAGGTAAAAACTATCAACATCAGTTGCTAACGTTGATTTATTATCTGGCCTCAATTTGTCTAAAGCAGACCAATAAAAAACAGGAATATTAATTTTAGCATGAAAACCCCACAATGTCTAGCTTCTTTGTACTATTTGGAAAAATGTCTCATTGCACTGGGTCTTCGAGAGATTCTGGCCCACTAGGTGGTTAGACATTTGAGGAAAGAGAGGGAAAAGACAATTCTGGGTAGCTAGGGTGGAAAGAGGTGAAGGAACAGAAGTCCATTTCTAAGGTAACCAACACCCCATGGCCCACCCAGCTGAAAGTGCAGCCTTCTGCCCCCACCAGGACTTACGTCACTAGCGATGTCCCTTGATGTCTTGGCCAGCTGGACAGAGATTGCATCGACAGGGAGATCATAGCCTTTCTTCAGAGCCTCTTCCCAACCAAGTCTATAGAATTTCTGAAAAGTAAAGAGACTCTATTTAGTGCTATTTTTCTATGTTAAAATTGCAGACAAGCCCAGGCGTGTGTAGAGAGTGAACAAAGAACCCTAAAATCAACTACTCTGACTCTACACGCAGGTAAAACCAAGCAGGTGATGACAGTAGACTCAGCACTGATAGCATCAGCGGATCTAGCTTAGTGTTTCATTTCATTGTGGGCTGATGGTGTATCTGGACACAGCATCTACTATTTAGCCACGATCCAGTCCTACTGGGTTTATAAGGTAGCTTTCTTCCAGCAGCTAACAACAGTCTAGGGCCACTGTTTTAAACACTGGCGATAAATAATAAAAAAGAAAATCAGATCACACCATTTCAACTACCTACATGATAAAAGTAATAAACGCCTTTTGGAAGTTTCAATAAATGAGCTAGCTGTTCCAGTCAAACTTGTTGGCAGTGTCTTAAAACCACCATAGCAAGCCGGGCAACGGTGGGGCACACCTTTAATCCCAGCACTCGGGAGGCAGAGACAGGCGGATTTCTGTGAGTTCGAGACCAGCCTGGTCTACAGAGCTAGTTCCAGGACAGGCTCCAAAGCCACAGAGAAACCCTGTCTCGAAAAACCAAAAAAAAAAAAAAAAAAAAAAAAAAAAAAAGAAAAAAAAACCCACCGTAGCAAACTTGTCATCTAGGACTCTCTGTCCGCTGGGTGCTGTGCTGTGCACCTTATGGGGTCTCTCATTTGTTGCTCATGGCCATCCAATGTCACAGGTACTTTTTTTATGATTTATTTATCTTTATTTTATGTGCATTGGTGTGAAGGTGTCAGATCCCCTGGAACTGGATTTTCAGACAGTTGTGAGCTGCCATGTGGGTGCTGGGAATTGAACCTGGGTCCTCTAGAAGAGCAGTCAGTGTTCTTAACCGCTGAGCCATTTCTCCAGCCCCCACAGGTACTTTTAAGGTCCTGATTTTAGTAGGGACGGAAACAAACTTCAGAATAGGTGGTTCTTCTCTTCCAGTATCAAGGAATACACAGATACCAAAGTCAAAGCTTACATCAGGTCCGTTTGACATAACTCTATGTTTCAGTTGTTATTTATGGCAACTCCCCTTTGCACTAAGTGCAATGAATATGGTGATTGGACAGATGTAGCCCCTGCCTCCTAGGAGCCCACAGCCAGGGCCCTGGCTCCTAACAGGGTCTTGAAAGAGCCCTCTAGAATGAGGAGTTTGATTTGCTTCTGTTGCTTCAGCATTTACACCAGCTGTCTATTACATCAGTTTCGAAGTGAGTATGCTTTGAGACAAAAGCATGTCGTCAACGTGCAAGCTTCACCTACCTGGCTGTACAGTGTCTGATTCTGCTTGGCTTGCAAAATATCTGGTGTATCGGGCATCACATGAATCTTGGTTTTATCTTTATTCCAGTCAATGGTGTATAAATGCTAGGAAGTGGGAGAAGAGACATTTTAAGTCTGAATAATGGTTAAGGATAAACAGGAAAGAAGATAAACAGAATATTCAAAAACTAGAAAAAGGAAAAATGCGATTCAGAAGAGACGTTAAGAACAAATTCATATGCTTTTTCTAAAGGAAAACAATACATATAATAGTGTATCTATATCTATCTACCCATCTATATAGAGAGAGCCTGAGCCTTCCAGCTGCTAGGATTACAGGTGTGTTCTGTGACACCTGGCTTTAATGTTAGATTTGGAAAAATAATATTTTGCATCTTTTCCATCTTTAGAATGGAATGAGAATACTTAGGATAAGTGTACTGAAAACATAGGCAATTTCTAACCCAATTAGAATGATAAGGGAAGGCATCGCAAGAGATAGACATTGGAATGTGGTACAGGGCCATGCTCTGTAATCGTTTGTCACTTCCTAGAATGCGGGACCCGAGTTCAATTCCCTCATAGCCTGTTGACCTCTTCTTGATTGGGAAGGAGGAAGAGAAGTGCTCGCTCTACCTTATTCATGGTGTGAGCATTCTGCTTGGCCAGCACCATGTCCATGGAGTCAGTCAGCTTTTTAAACTGGAAGCCACTGGGATGCTGGCGGTACTTCCGGTCACTGGCGTATTCAGTGGCTTTCTTGGCCTTCTCCACCTCTAGAGAACCAGCTGGGCTCCAGCCAAGCCCCTTGTACCACTCATTGTAGTCTTGCTTATATTCGTTCTATAAAGAAAGAAGACACACTTGACTTTACTTCTCCAGATAAGACACTAAAATGTGGTATATAAAACTGCAATGTCTCTGTCCACACCGGGGACCCAGCCACCCCTGAGCTGGAAGGTTCTCTTACGTCACTCTGGATGTGATTCATATTCCTGGTCAGCTCGATGTTCATCGCATCTGGGAGGAGGATGTACTTGTGAATGAGGTGCTTGTAGTTAGTGTTGGTGATGTTGGCTTGGGCGTCCTTGGCAGCTGTGACACTCAGCATGTCGGCAGGGGTGTGGTAGCTGGTCTTCGTCTTCTCGTAGTTCTTCTTGTACTCTCGATCGGACTGCATCTTAGCCACTTGCATGGAATGGACTAATTTGGGATCATCCTCCAGACTGCGGAAGCCAACCATTTTTCCTTTCTCCTTTTCATAGTTGTGTTTGTATTTATACTGTGAAGAGAATAAGTGAAGAACAATTCTAGGGTTAATATCTACATTTCATAAAACCGGTAGCTGTGCTCGGCTCCGCTGTGGACCAAACACATTTTTGACGTTTGCTTATGAGCCTGGCAGCAGAGTTCTTACCGCAGGCCCCATTTGACACAAGACTACATACTGAGGGACTTCCTGGGGTGACTGAGGACTGGGGTGCACACCCTCCTGCACTATGCTGCCTTGCTCTCACCCTCTGTGGTTACAGGGAGATCGCAGCAAAGTAGGGACAAAAAATGAGCTTTGTGTAAGCAGACCAGTGCCGCCAGGGAAATAAACCAGTCAGTCACCTGCTGCTGAAAAGCCGGCTCATGTATAGAACACAAAGCATGATTTTAGAGCAGCTTCATATTCTGCAGGATATTTTTTTTCTCTCCAAGCTGACAAATTAGCTTCCATAGAGGAGAGAGAGTGAACCATACCGTTGTTCTTAGTCTTTTCTTCATGAGGTTGAGTGTGAAGGTTACAGGGGAGGAGCCAGTGTATCAGAGGAAGAACTAGGGGTTCTCAGCAATGGGAGGGACTGAGGAAGGGAGGATGCAGGATGGGAGGGCAAAGGAGAGAGAGCAGCCTGGTGTGCCTCATCACTCCAAGCTTCCGAGAGCAGAGTTTTGAGGCATGGATCAAGTTTCTTATGACAGTGTTGTGCTGGTCCACCAACTTTCTCAGGCTGTGGGGGATCCTGAGATCATAGGGTTCATACATCTCGGTGGCTTGAGTTCACCTACCACAGCTGATGCCAAGTCACTAATGTTTTAACAACTAGGTTGCAGGTTTTCTCATTATTTAAAGAGTGGCCAGCATCAGCATCAATGATCAAAAGCCCACTGACACTACATAAAGTATCCTGCTGCGAATACAGATGCCAACAAGCAGAGAGTTCACCCAGACCTCCTGAGCGGGATGCTGAGGTCTGTGCACGTCCTAGCACGATCAGAATCCTGTTGTATCTTTGTATGTCTTCCCAGAAGGGCCAGAGAAGACACAAGCATTGTTAAGAGGCATTTGTGGAGCACAGCGAGTCTATGGCTCTCAGGCATGGGAGAATGTTCTGCTTTCGTATTGCAATGTACTCTGTGTTTGTGGCTCTATTTCTCTGCTTGGTTCCTGGCCACCCTTCACACTTACGTCGCTTGCAATATCTCTTGATGCTTTGGCAGCTTTGATAGGAATCGCGTCCGTTCTGAGGTCGTAGCCTTTCTTTTTAGATTCTTCCAGAGACAGTTTGTAGAGTTTCTGTAAAGAGAAGAGAAACCCAGCGTTATTCTAGAAGGCTGACTAGTTGTGTAGCAAGACTTTCTGCTTGGCAGATGTGGTATTGGTGGGTTGATGGTTGAATGTTCTAAGGAACATTATGTGTGGGGGGGAAAAAACAAAATAAAGCAATTACTCGAGCTCAAATGTGCTTTTAGTATATCATTACAAAAGGAAAGGTCCCGATTGCTGTGAGGCTGAAAAGATTTCGTGAAGATGATAAAGCTCAGCCAACTCCTCCTTGCTCATTAGAAGCAAAGAAGGACTACAAACCAGCCATCTGCACCTGCCAAAAGAGCACCCCAGTTTTACAATGGCCTCTTTTACTTATATAAATAGTTGCATGAATTCCACAGTCAAATAAAAAAAAAATCAGCAATTCCAAATCTCTGTGGAATTCAAACAAAGAAGAGGAAAAAGCCACTCATCTTGGAGGAGTTCCAGCAACCAGGGACAGCAAAAGAAGGAAATGAAATTAAACATCAAATGCATTTTTCAGCAACAGTTTCACGTGCCTTATTGTAGGGCTTGTCCCAGTTTGTTCAAAACATTCATTTTTTTCCTTTCTTTCTATTGTTTTAACCCTTTTTAAGGATCGTCTCCACAGCTTAGTGGAGGGTTTTCAAAGTCAGGGGTTCTCTTCCGGCTCCCAACCTTTCTCTTCCTACCAAGTCTCTGGGTTCAAGAGGTGGGGGTCCACAAATGAAATCCAACAGTTCTCCCACAGCTGAGCGACCAGCCTGGTCTACAATTCCATCAAACAACAAAAAACCACAGCTGTTGTCTCAGCCGTCATTAACAACCCTGCTCCAAATTTTAGCAGAGCAGAGATCAGAGAGGGAAAGACACTGATTGACTTTAGCAAAGTGCAAATAGTCTATTAGTTTTTAAGTGTTCTCTCTCAAAAATTAAGAGGCACCAGTGAGTTAATTTTCTGTTACTGGTGGGAGCAGGCGACAAAAAAAGATGGCACCCGGGGTATTATACTTACATTGCTCATGTTAATTGCATTTGCTTTTGCCAAAACAATCTCGGGGATATCAGGCATGATGTGGACTTTGGTCTTGTCAGCTTCCCATGCTTGTCTATAGAGATGCTGGGGGGAAAGTACAAGGTGGTATTTAAAACTCTTTAAAAAGATCTCACTATACATATATGCACATTATCGTGTGTATAGAGGTCTCAGGATTGAAGTGAAAAATAACACGGAGAAGAAGGTGCAAGACAGAAAATCAAAGTGTCCCATCCCTTTGCCTTAAGCCTAGAGATGGACACTCCCCCTCCTAGAGCTTCCTAAGCATATTGTTTCAAAATAAAAGTAAAATCATAGAACATATAATATTTAGAGCTGGCTTTTTTTGTCACAAAATATGGATCAGACATCTTGGAACCTTCTGAAAAGAATTATCTCCATCTAGGAAGCCGCAGAGGCATGATCCAACTGGTTTAATCAATTCTCCATTGACAGACATGAATCTGTAGTTTCCAGTCTGTTTCTAGTGCTTGATCCAGGGAGGACCCACTTTTGGTCATCCGCTCTTGGTCACTGGCCAAGGCTGTGTTGAATCCGCATTGCAGGTTCTTTACTTCGAGATCTCTCTCCTACAGGTATGTCATACTTAGCGTCACTTGCCAATATTTAAAAATATTTCTAAGGTACTATCATTAAAAAAATTCCTGAAAGACTCAAATTCCATATTGACATTTTCAGAACCTCTAATCTGTAAGAAATACACGTGTGTGTCTTGGCACACACAGATTTCTGTAGGGTAAGGAACATGTTTCTTTTTCCCACAAATATTGATAAAAATGTTACATTAATATTCACTCGCTTATAGATATAGTGAATGGAATAGCTCTGGCCCACTGTCTGTGGCTAGTCTTTGTTTTAGCCCAGTGTTAGCCAGTAGAATTTTCTGTGATGATAAAAATGTTTTGCATAAACCAATATGGTAGCCCCAAGCTTGACAGGGCCACTGAGTACCTGCATACATGACAGTGTTAGAGGACTAATTTGTTTGTTATTATATTGGGCTTTAACACACATGCATGTGGCTTGTGATTTATAGGACTGGGAGTTCTAGTGGAAAGACAACAGCTAGTCATTAGAATCTTTCTCAGCCAGATCAGCGTCCACCATCGCAAGACTTACGTCATTCATGATTTTTGCGTTGTTCTGAGCCAAAACCATGTTCATTGAGTCCATCAACGTGGAGTACTTCAGAGTGTCTGGGTGTTGCCGGTACTTTTTTTCGCTGATAATCTCCATAGCTTTCTTGTTTTTCTCTGCTTCAAGGGAGCCCAACGGGAGCCATCCAATGCCCTTCATGAAGTCAGCATAGTCCGCTTTGTACTGATTCTACCGGAGAGGAAGATAAAACAACGGTCAGAAGAGAGCAAGCGTGCACGGATCACGAACGTGTGTGTGACAGGCCTTCATTTCCTCTTGTTTTCAACCTGCAGCATATGAAACGCCAACCTTTTCCTCACATCTCCACACAAGAAATGACAAATGAGCAAAGGTCTTGCTGATTTGTTTTTCTTGACGCCTTCATAAAGGGAACGTGTGAGAAACAACTAAATAGATTCATCTGCCACGTGATTCACTCTCCTGACTGATAAATTGGTCCAGATCCCTTCATGGATAGGTTAATTCTGAAAATCAGGTTTTTGTCTCCAGCAGTAAGCGTTTGATCATCTACCATTGTTACGATTTCCTAATGTACACTAGAAACCTGTTAGCACTTGGTACAATTGTGTGGGGTTTCCTCCTCTGCTGAGACATGTCTCCCTGTAACTGTGTGTGGTACTTTCATTTAGACATGGCTGTGTCTCCCTGGAAATTCATAGCCCAGGTTCCTAGTCCAATGAGAACTCTAGGCCTGGCTTGGTGTGGTCTGTGTTTATTTTTATAATGTATATTATTTGATAATAGCTCTGAAATCTTTCTCTCTGTCTTCCCTCTATCCGTTCCCAGGGATTCCTCAATCACCCCCTCCTCAACATTCCGTGGGCAGCACAGGCAAGTGCAAGGACAGAGGTGGTGGAGGAAAACTGGTTATAAGTGAAGCCAGGGCTTGCTGAGTACGGGCATCACAGACATACACCACCATGCTGGCCTTTCCCTTTCACCTTGTGACCAAGACCTTTCACACATTTGATCCTCTTTGCTAGGCTTATTTCCTTCAATGGGTGCTCTCTAAAATCAAATCAGTTTGCTGCTGCTGACCTCCACCACCAACAACGACTGTAGCACCAAGAGTGAAAGATTAGATTTTAGTTTCTAGAATAGACCCTTCTTCCATTAAGAAAAAAATGAATTCAGCCCAAGAGGATGAATAAGACCCCTCCCTCTTCAGGAAACAGCATGCGGATTTCTTTCAGGATTTTTGAGATGTCATGACGTAGGTCACCCATGAGCGATTTATGGCGTGGGTGATGGCTCTACACACAGGCATCACTCTCACGTACATCACTTTGAATCTGCATCATATTCTTGGCCAACTCAAAGCCCATGGCATCCGGAAGCATGTTGTAGGTGTGGATTATATTCCTGTAGTTGGCGTTGGTGGCCACTTCCTGGGACTTCTTGGCTGCCACCACGCTGAACATGTCCACCGGGGTGTGGAAGGACGTCTTGGATTTCTCGTAGCCCTTCTTGTACTCCCGGTCTGACTGCATCTTGGCCACTTGCATGAAGTGCACCAACTTGGGGTCGTCTTCCAGGCTGCGGAAGCCAATGTGCTTCCCTTTGGCTTGCTCGTAAGCCTGCTTGTACTTGTACTGCGGACAGACAAGAGACATGGTGATGATCCAAATGTTTCAGGTAAGAGAATAGAATGTGGTTCACTGGGTGCTCCTAACTTCGGTGTAGGTAAAGAAAGTTAGAGCTTCCTATATTGAGACAGAGATGGGCAGCAGAGCCAAGAAGCAATGGCTTTGTACTTCAAATATTGAGAAGTAATCTCAGAAGCAGTGTCTTGGTCCTCACTCCCTCACTGTGTCAACACAGAGGAATGCAAATCCTTAGTGTGTCTTTAGGATGAGAGCTGGCCATGGACTTCATAGGTAAAGCACATAGATCACACCCTTAAATGTCCTTAAAATTGTCTTTTGTAATTTAGATACTAAGCATAACTTATTTTAATATGACCTTATCATTTTTACCTTGAACAATGAGCACAATGATTAGAGGATATCTGGCCTGCATGAAGGGAAACATCTTGGGGTAGTGTGTCCAGCCAGTGAGCTGACCCTACCTCACAATCAGGCACAAGCCTGGCTTGTCTGCACCGTCACTAACGCCAAACGTGTTCCCGTGGCAGCACTTACATCACTGGCAATGTCTCTAGAGGCCTTCGCAGCCTTTATCGAGATGGCGTCAGGCTTCAGGTCATAGCCTTTCTTCTTCTCTTCTTCCCAGCCAGCTTTGTAGAGTTTCTAAGCCAGGAACCAGAGAAACAACAGGGAGGTGGGACTTCAGTTACAACAGAGCTCCTGACTCCAGCATGGTGGGCACGTAAAAGACAGACATCCCACAAGCGTTAGCTCCCTTCAGCATCCTCCCCCAACTCCTTTGCAAAGGCTAAACTTACATCACTCATGGTGATCTGGTTCACTCTGGAGAGCAAGATGTCTGGAGTATCAGGCATGACGTGAATGGTGGTCTTGTCTTTGTTCCACTTCTCCGTGTACAGCCTCTGTAAAGAGAAGGTCGGCACATGACGCTACAGTGGAACAGGTTTGTAATAATGGGAGCAGGAGGAGGGCATGGTGGACGAGGCTAAACCTGATGATACAACATATACACACGCACGCACAACATGCACGCACACACACTACATATTCCTCCCCCCTAACCATGAGACAAAAGCGCTGAAGACTCACAGAGGGCCCTTTGGGCTTCTCAGGCTGAGGCTGGCCCCTGGACCCTTACCTTATCCATAGTCAACTTGTTGCTTTTGTTAAGCGCCTGCTCCATGGTATCCATGGCGTATGTGAACTTCAGCTTCTCGGGGTGCTGGCGATACTTCCTCTCGCTGAGAATCTCGCCAGCCTTCTTTGCCTTCTCCACCTCCAAGGAGTCTATCGGGACCCAGCCGATACCTTTCATCCAGTTGGTGAAGTCAGATTTGTACAGATTCTTTATCACGAAGAAAGAAAGTTCATTTCAGAAAGAAAACAGACCTTGGTTTTTTGTTTTTTTTTGTTTTTTTTTGTTTTTGTTTTTTTTTTTTTTGGTTACAAGACTTATTATCACAAAGAGAAGGGAACGCCTAGCATTTACTCATGGCAATCTTTTAGAAAAAAGTGGTTATGGAAGTGATTGTATTCATGGTGGTTTTAAACTGGAAATCCTAACATAACAATTTGTTTTAAAACCTTTTCTTGGCCAGGCAGAATGATATACAGCTATAATCCTAGTACTCATGAGGCTAAGATGGGATTGTGGGTTCAAGATCAGCCTGGACTACATGGTGGGCTAAACTGGAAACAATTAGGTAAGACTAAATTGAAAACAAACAAAACAAACAACAGCAACAACCAAACAGGATGAAATTTTAAAAATTGCATTGGAAAGATTATAGTGTATCTTAATTTTTTCACAGACTACATCATAGGTGGTCTAACATACACACAATGTGTGCATAATGATGGGTCATTATGGTTACATGAATAAAACGCTCTTACTCCCTGGTCAGATGCAAGATGAAGAAAGATGTCTCTGGTGACCCTGGTTCTTCCCCCACACCCACGGAAACAGAAAACTAAGCACCCCAGCTTCTGACTGGCACATACGTCACTCTGAATTTGCATGGCGTTCCTGGAGTGCTCCACATTCAAGGCGTCGGGCAGGAGGGTGTAGTTGTGGTAGGGTTGTCTGTAGTTGGCATTGGTCGCAACTTCCTGAGACTTCTTGGCTGCGGTCACACTGAACATATCCAGAGGTGTGTGGTACCGGGTTTTGCTGGCCTCGTAGCCCTTCTTATACTCGCGATCTGATTGTATTTTGGCCACATTCATGTAGTGAACCAGTTTAGGGTCATCCTGAAGACTGAGAAAGCCGATTTGCTTGCCTCTGGATTTCTCATAGGCCTCCTTGTATTTGCACTATTTGAAAGAGAGGGCCAGACAGAAGTTTGACAGAAATCGAATTTAACAATCTATACAAAGGCCAAGTTCAGTCTGAATTTGACAATACCTAAGATATTTTTAGTATTTTAATATACCACTTGCAAAATATTTCTAATGGATGACTGTAAGACTTGTTCTGAGAATAATATAATAATTTACAATTTATATCTAGATTGTCCATTAGTGGATTCTTTGAGTGTGCCCAAAGGTTCCTGAAAAGTTTATTTCTTAAGCAGTTGTATATTTCTATCTCATTTCCATTAGTAAAACTTACACTACCTTTAAAGAGCATTTATGGACTCATGACTCCATTCAGCAAAACTCTACTCCAAATTAAAGTACTGGCCTTAAAATGAATGAATTCTTACTCTAGTATGATAATTACACCAAGTCAACCAGGATATATAATTTAAAAACAATTAAAACATTGTTATCTAACCTACAATGCTTCCCAGTTTCTCTTGTTTCACCGAATTTGTTTCTTGTGTAGACCTGGATGGAGGTGGGAGGTCCTTGGACTTCCCACAGAGCAGGGAACCCTGATTGCTCTTTGGGCTGACGAGGGAGGGGGACTTGACTGGGGGAGAGGAAGGGAAATGGGAGGCGGTGGCGGGGAAGAGACAGAAATCTTTAATAAAATAAATAAATAAAATAACAAATTGTGAAATTAAAACAGTATATTCTTTTAAAATGTTTGGAGACTTTATCTTGACAAAATCTAAATAAAAAAATTTAAGCTCACGGTGAAAGCAGTAAGACTTTCAAATTTTCCACAACTAAAAAGAAAATGTATCTGTAAATTTTTAATGACGTTTTAAAAAATATTTCCAGTGAAGTAATGAGAAAATATCCTTGGCACTCATGAAATAAGGAGATTCTCCTATATTGTAATCTTCTCATGTGTTTCCCTCTATAGATCATGGTTTCAAGCACAATTTGCAGATTATAAAGCATGCATGGGTTTCCTTACGTCACTAGCAATGTTCCTTGAACTTTTGGCGGCAACAATGGGAATGGCATCGGGTCTCAAGTCGTAACCCTTGGCAAGGGTTTTCTTCCAGTCTGCTTTGTAGTGAGCCTGTGGGAAAGAAAGGGGTTATCATTTGACATGGTTAAAAGATAATTGGACCGGACACAAAGTATCTTTTCCCAGACATCTACATTCCCTGCTATGCAGAGAACCTAGCTACATGATTGGCTCATCGCCTGTGTGCCTGCTACATTCTTTTTGTAAACTATAACAGGGCCTGGAGATAGCGGCCAGTGGTCCTGCCATTGAGGAGGCCGGATGGAGGATTATGGTTTCGAGGCCTACCTGTATTATATGGGGAGACCCTGTTTTGCAAAAGGAAACAAAACAAAATCCAATTCAAAAAGAACAATGTAAAACCACCAAGCAATACGTGGTGTAATCTCAAGTAATGACAGAATGTCTGTTTGTGTGACAGAGCAACGGAAGGGGTGAATGTAGAACAAAACGTTCTCACAAATTCCTGTGTTTTTATTCTCTCCTTTGAGAACGTCGTATTTGTGACAAACTTCTCATAATAAAGCATTTCAAAGTAAGAGAAAGTCGTTATCAAAAAATTAAAATTAAGATACAGTACCAATCCTGTAGCATTGTTAAAATGCTTTTATTCATTTTTAAATATTTATTTATTATGTATACAGTATTCTGTCTGCATGTATGTCTACAGGCCAGAAGAGGGCACCAGGCCTCATTACAGATAGTTGTGAGCCACCATGTGGTTGCTGGGAATTGAACTCAGGACCTTTGGAAGAGCAGGCAATGCTCTTAACCACTGAGCCATCTCTCCAGCCCCTGTTAAAATGCTTTTAATGCTGTAGTACAAGAGAAAAGTTTAAGTGGCCCAAAATCGTAGAGATGATTACCAAAGAAACCGTGCACATTCAGAAGATAAAAGAGCACCTAAATGTTAATGTTGAGAATAATAACTAAGCTTTTTTTTTTTTTTAAAGTTACACTGTCATTAAGACAGGAGCATTTGCTGGGCATGGTGGGAGAGACAGATAGACCTTTATGAGTTCCAGGCCATCTTGGTCTACATAGGGAATTCTAGGCTAGCGAGGGTTACATAATGAGATCTTGTCCAAAAGTAGATAAAATAAACAAACATATTTTTCAGGTTTAATTCTATTTTAAAATTAGAATCCAAATGTTAGATGTATTTATTTGATTTGATTTTTGTTTTATTTTATTTTTAAGACGAGGTCCCACTATGTTGCCTGAGTTGGGCTCAGACTCCTGATTGTTATCCTCAATGTCAAGGACCAGTGTCCCAAGCTCCTAATATTACATGCACATGTTATAAACTCCCGTCTTTATAAATCCTGGTTTAAACATAGTAACCAATGACACCCCCAGACTAGCTAATAACTAGTTTCTTTAAAAAGTTCCAACACTCACAGAGGGAACTGAGCTCTTCCAGAAGCTTTAATAAAGAGTTGAAACAAAATTGCACAGAGCAGACTATAAACCTGCTCTTTCCAGTCTTGGCTAGACTTTGTGATGTGTTTTGTTTTTAAATGGAATATTATTTTCTGAACTGGTTTTTACCACCTACTAGTGAGTCACAGCTCATAGTTAAAAAGAGTATTCATTAAGTAAAATTTTGTAGTGACCCCCTACTCCTCTGTTGCCTGTATAAGGGTCCCCTCTGGGTGATCAAATGGTCTACATTTGGTTTGTTCTCCTTGAATGGCTCAGTAAAAGAACTACCCAGAATCGGGAAAGGGACGTCCCTATAAAAGATATTAGACCAGCACCAGGTTAGATACTCACGTCACTCATATTGATGGCATTGACCTTGGCTTGAATAAACTGAGGCAACTCAGGGTCCATCGTGTACTTATGCTTCAGTTTCTCGCCCTCCACCTTGTAGTTCAACTGCAAAAAAAAAAAAAAGAAGCACGCAATGTTATGAGCTGACACGGTACGAGCTTGATCCTGTAGCCGTGACTTTAAAGGGAAGGCTGTCCTTCGTGTTCCCCAAACACAAGACAAATGCATACAACACCACACTAGGGAGCCGGAGTAGGTATATTTGTGTCTTTACCTCACCAGGTAGGGTGGTAGGTTCTGTGTTTAAGGTGAAAAAAAAAAAGTCAGAGATCTCCTCTTGGAGCTTATAGTTTAATAGAGGAGGCATGTATTTGCATAAACATGTAAACTATAAACTACAGCTAAATTGTTGAAAATACAACCATACCAGAAAAACTTGGACAATAATGAAGGCAGAGGTAGCATGTGTACTTAGACTTGGGTAGAAGGGAGCATTCTGGGAAGAAGAGCAGTGTTGAGTTTAGGGACTCAAAGCAAGAAATGGCCTGGCCACATGGAGTTCAGGGCAATTGGAAGTAGGATTAGATAGACAGAGCAATCCATGGGACAGAGGTCTCTTCACCCGAGGTAATGAGTTTGTATTTTAATTTCATCCCCAAGGGGAGCCCAGACAATGAGGCTAAGTCATTGCAGTCATCCACACGAGAGACAAGGAACTCTGTCTGGTGACAGTACAAAGACAAGCCCTGCAGCAAACTGGCTACTTAGGACAAGGACACAGGCTTGGCAGAGATATAGAATGTGGGGAGGGCATGGAGAGAGTTACATGCAAAGTCACCACCACAGTTCTGACTGGAGTATCTAGGTTTGTGCTGATGGGATTTGACCTTGGGATTTGCTATGACCTTCTGTATATGTGTTGCTTTTATTGGATAATGAATAAAGCTGTTTTGGCCAATGGCTTAGCAGAGTAAAGTCAGGTAGGAAATCCAAACAGAGATATAGAGAGAGAGCAGGAGAACTCAAAGAGACATCATGTAGCTGCTGAAGGAGAAGGATGCCAGAATCTTACCTATAAGCCACAGCCTTGTGATGATACACAGAATTAATAGAAATGGGTTAATTTAAGATGTAAGAGCTAGCTAGGAATATGCCTAAGCTATTGGACTATAGTATTGTAATTAATATAGTTTCTATGTGATTACTTGGGTCTGGGCGTCCAGGAAAAGAGCAGTCTCTACTGGGATTTCTTCAGATGGAGCAGACAGAACAGTGAGTACCATTTTCCTAGGCAGCTCCCTTACAACCAGGAATGACACTGTCCTCAGCACAAGGGAATCCCTGGCATTTATGAGCACTAAAGTACAACGTATCCTTAAACACTGCAGTAACAGAAGAGCTGCGATTACCCTGAAGGGACAAGACCCACAGATGACCCACAGGTCCAAGGCAAGTCAAAAAGCCCTCTACTTTCTAACCTCTGAGGCTAACACAAACATAGGCTTTGCTTTAAATGTTGCTTCTTTTTCTGGGAGCATTGTAAGTGAACCCTGGAAGTATGAGGTGATGTGACACACTGGGCACTGCAAGAAAAGGCACTTGCTCTCAGAAACAAGGAGAGCTGTTCTACAAAAGGACTAGGACACTGTGCCATTTCTCCACGTAGTAGAACTACTGTGGAGCAACCACACGCTTTTACAATTCAAACCAAGTTGACGATGTTATTAGGAACACTCATATCCTGTGTTTAATGAGCAGATCATATGAATAGCACAGACTTTCTGTGTTGGGAAAAAATAGAGTTGGAAGGACCCTATTTTCCCCGCCTAAAAGTTCAACATTGTTTCCAAGGTAGAATCTGTGCCTTCACCTCTGAAAATGGTGTCTGTGGTAATTATAGATGCATCCTCCCACGCTGAGAGAAGCGGCTTGGTTGCAGGGTTTACTTGGGGACTAAACCTTTAAAGGGGAACCTCTTACATCACTTAGCTGCTTGGTGTTCTGCTGAGCCAGCACCATGCCCATGGAGTCAGGCACGCTTGTGAACTTGATGGTGTCCGGGTGTTGTCGGTACTTCCTCTCATTTAGTGCCTCGCCTGCCTTCTTGGCCTTCTCCACCTCCAGGGAGCCGATGGGGATCCACCCAATGCCCTTGAAGAAGTTGTTATACTCATCTTTGTACACATTCTGCAGAAAGAATAAGCTCCTATGAGAAGGTAGCCTTGGGAATACTCAGGGAAGCTTCTGGGAGCTGCAATGCTACACAAAAGAAAGGAAAGCCATTATTTCCCCTGCGCTTGTATCTCGTCCGTCATTCGGCTTATTACCAGGAGCTGGAAATGAGAAGAAGCAGATCAGCTGTGGGAGCTCATGATCCAATGCACAAGGGAATCTAGGCCATGCACTTCCATGGCTGTTTGAATTCTGGTTTGTCGATTTTTGACCATAAATTGGGCTTTCTTTTTAATTTCACTGGAAACTTCGCAAGTCTGAGTTTCCCCCCACACTATCCAGCCAGGTTATTCCTGACCTTAGCTGGGTAGTGAGATTCTTCACAGCCTGCTCAATAACGGAATACCAACCATTTCTTCCCCTGACAGAGGACAAGTATTACGGAACTCTGCAGAAAGAAATGCCCTGAATGTTAAACAGCTCCCTGGGCAGCTCTCTATGAATCACGCTGCAAGCAGAACCTTCCTCGTTTATTTGATATGACTCACGGCATGGATTTACATGGATGATGAGGTGACCTTGAGTTTACAAAAAAAGAAAAAAAAATCCCTTAATTCTGAGAGCATTGGGATTTTAATTTTGCATCATCCAGTGATTACCACTGAAGCCGGCCAACGAGGGTACCTCTGACTGAGAAGCAAAGTGCCTCGTCTCATAAGAAGAACATGGTCCTATCTTCATTCATATGACAACAGACACAATGCCAATGGTTATATGCATGGAAAGTCAGGGGAAAAAATGTAGCTTAGGAAGCTTTGGACGGATGCCGCTTATTCTAATGTGTATTTTTCAAGTACCTGATTGTGTTTTTAAGCCAAATAAGATGAATGGAAATGATCAATGTCTTCGGGTCTGTTGGGTAACGCATACTTACGTCGCTCTGGATTTGGTTAGCATTCCTCGTGTGCTCGAGACTCAGGGCATCAGGCAGGTATGTGTAGTGGTGCAGAGGTTGTTTGTAGTTGACATTGGTGGCCACATCCTGGGCCATCTTTGCGGCAGTGATGCTGACCATATCCCCAGGGGTATGGTAACTGGTTTTGGTGTTCTCGTAGTTTTTCTTGTATTCTCGGTCTGACTGCAACTTTGCCACGTTCATATAATGGACCAACTTGGGGTCATCCTGCAGGCTTCTGAAACCAACGTGCTTGCCCTTTGACTTTTCGTAAGCTTCCTTGTATTTATACTGTGGAGACAGAACTTGGTTAGCCAAGTGCATTTGGTACAAAAACGTTTTTCCACACACAAAGGTAAACAGAACATTATGACTTTCTGGATGATTGTTCACGAAACACACACCTCATCTCGTCCAGAAAAATCATACCTAAACCTAAACTCGGCTGGGACTTCAAGGCAATTCCATGATCAATTTAACAATTTCCACGCCCTTTGCTTGACTCCTACAGATGATGTGTATACAGAATTATTTTTTAAAATCTACCAGAGTATGAACACACTACCTTCCAAACATAAGACTAATGTCTTTTAGCTCCATAGGGATGTGGCCTTTTCTAATCCAGTTTGTGATTTCTGTTCATGGATGTGACTATCCGTGTAAGCAGTTGCGATTTCTGTTCATGGATGTGACTATCCGTGTAAGCAGTTGGGCCTTCACCCCCTCCCTCCATCCACTGCACCCTCTGCAAGCTCGGGACTGAAGGAACCGCAAAGGAAGGCGCTTTGGCAAAGCCAGGAACTGATGCAGGGATTTCTCATCCATAAAAGCCCAACCCAAAGCAAATCTATTCAAGGTCTTTCACTGCCAGGAGGCCGTCATTGAGATGCAGATTGAGCTGCTCGGTAATAGCTCAGACCCTCGAAATTTATTCAAGAGAAATCAAATCTACCAAACCCTGCAAACACTGAGAACTGGTAGTGTAAATTCATAAGCGAGGACTTAGCAGGTGAGAGGGTTACCAAGGAATTACTTGATATATTAGAAAAGGCTCTAGTGGGGGGAAGGGACAGAATCACACTCCAGACTTTCACTTTTAATTTAAATCAGGAGTGCATTTGAGACTCATGTGTACTGTCTGCAAAGTTTGGAAGGAGGCATTTTCAGTCCATCCCTGCCAGGAAAGCTGTACCGACTTTATACCCTTCTCTTCTGTGTGGATTGTATGTACAGTCAGTTCTCTTTTCTCAAGTCAAGATGGTAGCCCTGGGAATAAAGCATGACAGTGATCCCTGCAAGTGAATGCCTAGAAGATTTAAAGATGAGAAGTATCTGTGTGTGCGCACATGCACACATGCATGTATTATAGATTGTGGTGGTTTGAAAGAAAACGGTTCCCAAAGAGAGAGTAGCATTACTAGGAGGTGTGACCTTGTTGGAAGAAGTGTGTCACTGTGGGGGCGGGCTTTGAGGTCTCTTTTGCTCAAGCTTCCCTCAGTGTGGCCATCAGTTGAGTTCCTGCGGCCTGCAAGATGTAGCACTCTCAGCTCCAGCACCTCATCAGCCTGCACACCACCATGCTCCCACCATGAGGATAACGGACTGGACCTCTAAAACTGTAAGCAAGTCCACCCCAATTAAATGCTTTCTTTATAAGATCTACTGTGGTCTCCGTGTCTCTTCACAGCAATAAAAACCCTAAGACAGATGAAATGGCACCAACTGACTAAAATGATCACCATCATATCCTAAAAGAGGCAGGGGTCCTACGTGGCTTAGGGAATGCTTGTTGATATGCAACATCTTCCATTCTTTTTAATGCAATTGTAATGCAGGCATGCATCTGAACTTAACATGTTTCTGTCATTCATTTCATGCTCTCACTGGAAATAAATGCAAACTGTGGAAGAAATGTGTCAGCAAAGGGAATTTTCATCATGAGTCGGGGGAGAAAGCCACTGTTAGACTTACGGCATTGCTAAGTGGAGTCATCTGAGAAAACAAATCCCAATAATGCTGAAATGGCGGCAGGTTTTCAAAATACCATTTTGAAGAGAGTTTGGGCATCCTTAATTTATATGTACACCCAAGCAAGCGTGTATCCGATTACTTAAAAAAAAAAAAGTCACTTAAAATCTTTACTCACGTCACTGGCGATGTTTCTGGAGGACTTGGCCGCTGTGATGGGAATGGCATCAGCCAGGACATTGTTGCCTTTGGCTATTAAATCATGCCAGTCCCGTTTGTAACAGACCTGGGGTAGAAGAGCAAAAGGGAGTCAGCGCACTGTTTATCCATCCTCTCGGGAATCCCCCAACTGCTGGCTTCTTTAGTTCCCTTGTGTGTGTGAGCTAAGGAATTAGACCCCCCTCCCCCATGGCATGTACCCTGCTACGAAGTCACATCAGCAAAGGGTCACGTTTGAACCCAGCATGAAATCATGGGTCTTTCGCTGATTGTTCACCTAAGTCTGGCCTTGGCAGAAAAAGAAGAAGGATGCTTAAAAAACAGAGTAGATGAAAGGAGGAATAGTAAAGGCTGTAAGAAGTCTGGTTCATCAATGAAAAACATATAGCTATCCTCCTGGTTATGGGAAGTAGACAAGATTGCCGGGCAAAAAATTGGGATCTTGGGGGTGTGGTGGGAGGGGGGTAAGGGGAGAAGGGGAGAGAAATGTGAGAAGGGGAAGTTGGGGGGAACTTGGGGAAACGGGATGATTGGGATAAAGGAAGGTTGGTTAGGGGAGCAGGGAAGCACACATCTTAATTAAGGGAGCCATCTTAGGGTTGGCAAGAGACTTGGACCTAGAGGGGCTCCCAGGTGCCCAAGGCGATGTTCCCAGTTAGTTCCTGGGAACAGCTGAGGATAGGGAACCTGAAATGACCCTATCCTATAGCCATACTGATGAATATCTTGCATATCACCATAGAACCTTCATCTGGCGATGGATTGGAGATAGAGACAGAGACCCACACTGGAGCACCGGACTGAGCTCCCAATGTTCCAATGAGGAGCAGAAGGAGGGAGAATATGAGCAAAGAAGTCAGGACCACAAGGGGTGCACCCACCCACGGAGACAGTGGGGCTGATCCATTGGGAGCTCACCAAGGCCAGCTGGACTGTGACTGAAAAAGCATGGGATAAAACCGGACTCTCTGAATTTGGCGGACAATGAGGGCTGCTGAGAAGCCAAGGACAATGGCACCGGGTTTTGATCCTACTTCAAGTTCTGGCTTTGTGGGAGCCTACCCAGTTTGGATGTTCACCTTCCTAGACCAGGATTGAGGGGGGAGGACTTTGGACTTTCCACAGGGCAGGGAACCCTGACTGCTCTGCAGGCTGGAGAGGGAGGGGGAAGAGTAGGGGGAGGGGGGAGGAAGGAGAGGAGGGAGAGAAGAGGGAGGGAAATGGGAGGAGGGGAGGAGTCAGAAATTTCTTTTTTTTTCCAATAAAAAAAATGAAAAAAAAAAAAGAAGTGTGGTTCATGAGGACCATTGAGAGAAAATAAAACTATGAAGGATGGCTACGGGAACACCAGGCAGCCATCTTTACAAAATTTAAGGCTATTGTGAAAAAAAAAAAATGAAATCACTGAATTAGAATTTCATTAATTTTCATTTTTCTCCTGGAGGATTATAATCCCTCTCCCATGTGCCAACTGGAAAACAAAGCAGAAGTTTTAGGGGAACATGCAATGTGCTCTATATAAGGAAGAGTGCTACACCCCATGAAGAGGGCCTTCCATGCCAAGAGCCAACTTGAGTCAAAAGGCCACCATCCCGAGACGTGCTCTGCTGGGGACCAAGAGTGGGAAGCTGACTTGGATAATCACCCAGATGCTTCTTCACTCCACAGATCTGTCTATTGCCACATCAGGTCTTCACACCCCGTCAACCCCATGCTACTCACATCACTTATGTTGTAAGCATTGCACTTGGCCTGGAGGAACTGTGGGAGGTCAGGATTCAGAGTATACTTATGCTTCACGTCCTCTCCTTTCGCTTTGTATAAGATCTGCAATACACAGACACAAGAATAAAATGCCTTCCACACCAGGCTGAAGGGAAAAGGCCTTAACTGCCCACTGAAAGGACTGGCTCTTTGTAGAGTCTTTGGTCTTCTCCTCTTTCCTGTATGGATCTTGCTATGTGGCCTAGGCTGGCCTAAATATTTAGACCCTCATGTTCTGGGATGAAAGGTGTGAGCCACCATACCTGTTCTAGAATAAAACTTTTTGTACCAGTCAAAGGTATCCAATAGGGGAGAAACTGGAGGGAAGGGATTGGGAGGTGTAGGTTGGTTCTAAGCACCACATATCCATGTATGGATAGCAAATAGAATATTTTTAAATGTATCCAGTAAGACAGTCTTCTAATGGCAGTGGAAAATGACAGTTTTATGGAGGACAGTTTTGGAGGACAGTTTTAAAATGTTAGTGCCTGGGGAATAAAAATGCCTAAGCTAAATTTTTAATTTTCTTTTTTTATTTAACAATTTAAAATTTATTTGTTTTATGTGTGTAAGTGTCTTGTTTGCATGTATGCTTGTGTACCACATGCATGGTACTTGTTGGAGTCAGGAGCCGGCACTGGAGTTATGGATAGTTGTGAGCCACCATGTGGGTGCTGGGAACCAAACCGGGGTCTCCTGCAAGAGCAGTAAGTGCTCTTCAACACCGAGCTATCTCTCCAGCCCCCAGCATTTTAACATTGAATGCACAAAGTGCTCAATTAGCAATGAAGGCATTGGCATAAGATTAAGCACATCGAGTAGGCACTCACCCCCCCCCCCCCCCCACACACACACAAACATACAAACCATCTTCCTCTGTACTCACATCACTGACTTGCTGCGTGTTCTGCTTGGCTTGCACCATCACTGGGGAGTCCACGATGCTGGTGAACTTGAGTGTGTCTGGATGCTGCCTGTATTTCTTCTCACTCAGTGCATCACCTGCCTTTTTCACCTTTTCCTGGTCGAGACTTCCAATCGGTATCCAGCCAATGCCCTTCATCCAGGTATTATAGTCTTCCTTGTAGGCATTCTGCAGTGACAGAGAAGAGGAGTGAGAGCCAGGCCCATTTTGGGAGCCGAGGGGTTGGCCTGGGGACCACGGCACTTACGTCACTCTGGATGTGCATCATGTTCTTGGACAGCTCCAGGTCCATGGCATCCGGCAGGTAGGTGTAGTGGTGGAGAGAATGCTTGTAGTTTGTATTGCTGATTACAT
Source organism: Microtus obscurus (assembly GCA_963919715.1). Taxonomy (NCBI): domain Eukaryota; kingdom Metazoa; phylum Chordata; class Mammalia; order Rodentia; family Cricetidae; genus Microtus; species Microtus obscurus. Next base: position 1,214,283 of record CAWTZC010002327.1, on the reverse strand, counting down.
CCTGTGCCTTCTTAGCCGCCACAACATCGAACATATCGTGAGGGGTGTTGTACTTGGTCTTTGTCTTTTCATAGTCTTTTTTATACTCCCGGTCTGACTGTATCTTGGCCACGTTCATGTAATGGACCAGTTTGGGATCATCTTGGAGACTTTGGAATCCAACCATTTTCCCTTTAGCCTTCTCGTAATCTTTTTTGTAATGGACCTATTGCGAGTGAAGGGGGGGCATATTTTGAAATGTCGCTTTGAAGATACTGAATAGTGAGGTCATATTTTGAAAGTTTTGAGTTTCCTAGACATTTCTATATGCCCATAACAAGGGGATTGGTTCCAGGATCCCCACTCTGTGCTGACACAAAGCCCAACCCATACTCGAGTCTCTTATATGAGCCATAACCTTTGCACATTCTCCGCGTACACTTCAAATCATCTCTAGACTACTTATAATATCTAGTAAATTGTAACTGCTATATAAATGGTTTTGTGTCATTTTGAAGATATGACAAGGAAAAAGTCTTTAAGTGTTTAGTACAGATGTAATTTTAAAAGTCTTTTCAGTCCACAGGTATCTATGGATATGAAATCTGAGGATAGAAACTGTCAATTTCCTATGTAATATGGTAAAATAAAACACCACTTAGGAGCCTTGAGTGTCTATATCTACTTCTGCCACCCAAAAGAGATTGGGATCCAGCTTGTCACAGAAATGAACCATAATTCATATCAATGACAAACTAATTCTTCACACTCTTTCCCCCCATAGACATAAGTAAACGTTACGAAAAGAAAAAGAAAGCTTTTTCCATTCTTCACCAATTACACTCTGCTGCCAGGGCCCTGGAGCCGCTGAGGATTTGACAACTCTTAACTAAAAGACATTTTCAGAGTTCTTGATTATTGCAAAGGAAACCCAGAGCCAGTCATGGTGAATAGCATTTGGCTTTGAATTGTAGACAGAGGGGGACTGGGGATTCTTGGGGAGGCCTGTAGAGGATCCTGGGAAAGCCAGAGCAGACAGGAGAGAGCGCAGGAAGATGTGGAGTATGGGGGGCATGGGGTGGCTGGAGGATCCACCACGAGAAAGGTCAGAGAGACCTTTCAGGAGGGTTTTTCAGAACAAGGGCATCTGGGTTTGGTTTTTTCTTTCTTTTCTTTAAATATTTATTTATTATGTATACAATATTCTGTCTGTGTGTACGCCTGTAGGCCTGAAGAGGGCACCAGACCTCATTACAGATGGTTGTGAGCCACCATGTGGTTGCTGGGAATTGAACTCAGGATTTTTGGAAGAGCAGGCAATGCTCTTACCCTCTGAGCCATCTCTTCAGCTCCTGTTTTTTTTTTTCTTTTAAAGTTGTATTGTAATTACAGTAGTGTAATAAAAATTTCATTTCAATCAGAAGTTGCACTTGAATTTCCCAGAGAAACAGATGTAATGGATGAAAAAGAGAAGAGAGGGAAAGAGGAGATCACATAAATTAATAAAGATTAGAGATAAAATTATTCCATCCAGAAGCTATTACAACTTGAATTTCTTCTTAGGTTCTTATTAAAATAATGTGGATTTATGCAGAAATTTGTACAGTGATTTGAAGTCTTCTTAGTAACTCAAAAGTGGACAGTTATACCAGTTCCAACCTCTGAGAATACTAAGGTCTCTTTAGGGTTCTTTCTGTACAGAATCATTTCCAGTCAGGGACACCATACGTGCTGACTTCTGGGTACCCCACTAGGTCCCCTGTCATACAGGTGACCATGGCTGGACTTACGTCGCTCGCAGCCTGCCGGGCAGCTTTGGCAGCTTTGATGGGAATCGCGTCGATTCTCAGGTCATATCCTTTCTTGCTTAAGTCTTTCAGGTCGGCTTTGTACATGCTCTGCAAGAGAAACACCCCTTGAGCAGGACTGCGGAGCCACGTGAGTAAAGGCCAGGCGTGCAGGGCAGCGCTAGACGCACCTCACTGACGTTGTAGGCGTTCACTTTAGCCTGGATGAACTGCGGCAGGTCCGCGGGCAGGTTGTACTTATGCAGTATCTCCTCCCCTTTGGCTTTGTAAGCGATCTAGGAGAGGAGAAAGCACGGGTACACCAAGTGTGGAGAGACAGTTAATGGTACTGGGGAACAATTTAAGGGTGGTGTGTCTGTCACAAGGTGATGCTAAGAAAGACACTCTCTGTTCTGTCCTGTCACGCATCAGCAAAAACCTCTGTACATTCTAGGACCATGATGCAGCGGCACGGAGGCCTGTCTCATTGCATGCACACGGTTGGACAAGATTTCCGAGCACTGGCTAGGAATCTCTGGCTGTAGGTAGCAGGTCCCTGGAGGACCTCAAACCAGGGAAGTGAGTTGGTGGAAATGCTAACCTGCAGCCACTGCCCTGAGTCAGAGCAGGCTAGCAGGTCAGAACACAGCAATAATCTATTTAAGACTTCGTGGGAGTCTAAAGGGACTTGCAGGTAGTTTTGATTCTATATAGTTTCTCTTAGCCCTGACTTAAGATATAATCTTCTACAGGACCCAGCACCTACATTCATTCTTTCTGGTCTTCCTAGAAATACCTTACCACAGTCATTAAAAGAAGACCCTCTCACTGATCCCTCCGAGAGCCTTCCCTTAGTGGTAGAGGACAGCTGGTATAGAATACGCAACACTCTAAAGTTATGATTAGGTGAGCATGGTATCATTGGGCAGCGGGAATTTACAGCTGGCCCCCAAGAGGCCCTTCAGATGGTTAAACAGCTCCAGGTGACCAGTGCACTCAATGGCAGGTTCCTTCACGTTGGTAAACAGTTACGAAAACCACACACAGGATGGACACTTACAGGTGCCTTCATGCAATTACACAGAAGGCCACACACAGGCTGGACACTTACGTCGCTCCTCTGGGCCTGGTTAATTTTAGACTGCACTGTAATAGGAGCATCTTCAATCGAGGTGAATTTGAGCGTATCTGGATGCTGGCGGTATTTTTTCTAGGAGAATCAAAACGAGAAAAAATAAATTAAAAGCGATTCTTAATCCAGGCTCTGTAATGAGAATTCTGGAGATTACTTTGGAAAGACATAGAGGGGGTTTCTCAATTTGAAAGTCCTGGAGTCCTGATTACCTTGGATGAGAATAAATACCTACATGAAACAACTGAATGGTTTTAAATTGGTGTCATCATGGGCAGCGTGTGCAGGAGGGAGAGGCACAGCTCCCCGGAAGCATGTTTGCACTCCTCAGATGCCTTGCTTATGGTATGAAAGAGGGGCTCTTTCTGTTGTGCTGAGCCAGAAACACCACACAGGTCTCGGAGAAGGTTAGCAGAAAAGCAAGCAAGAATATTTGGGCTGTCTTTTTTTTAAAACAACAACAACAACAACAGCAACAACAACAGGGTCTTAATGTAATATAGGGTTGGCTTCAAACTCAGTGTACACCCAAGGATGGTCCTGAACTCCTGACCCTCTTGTTTCTCTCCCTTAAATACTAGAGTGACTTTACACAACCCTAACAACTTCATCAGCAGCTAAAGAAGTTTTCTGGTTGAGGGATCAATTAGCAACAGCTAACGATTAATTAGGCAGAGAACATGTCTGCTTTGCAGCCTTATTGCGGCTTCTTATGTGTGGGACACTGATGTGCTGGAGAAGAAAGAAAGAGGGCCGTTGGGAAGGCGGCCCAGAGGGGGAGCTGACAAATGTCACTCCTTCTATGCCTGTCTTCTCCGCCGATTTGTCCAGTTGCCATCCTTGGGGCATGCTGTACATTGCAACTTCTCCATATATTTGAACTCCGCTTTTTCAACTCCACACTCTGAAAACCACCAGCACTGGAAGATACTTCCTGAAAGAACTCTGGGAAGGCAAAAATGCTTTCACCCAAACCAGACAAAAGCACACAGAAGCGAGAACACTTCCGGTTTGAGCACAGTTGCCACGCACCACCGCCCCTGTGTCTGCGCTCTGTGCGCTGGCACCCAGTTCGCGAGCTTCGGCCAAGAGAGCTGGAGGTTAAAATACACAGACACACACAGACAGAGAGACAGCGACACGGGTCATCCTTGAATTGCCCAAGAATGCCCCCTTTATTGTGTTCAGGGGCAGATTATATAGAGATAGCCACGCCCCAGCCCAACCCACCAGAAACCACTCTCCTGCCATCAGGAACTCCTGAAGGTCTTGTGCTCAGAGCAGCTGTAGGCACTCAGATCAGGGGATTACAAGAAATTCAGGATCTGGGGTCTCACTGCTCCCAACACACGGTGGCAAGCCTTACTTTGCACCTCTGTCCTTCACACCCTCCCCTTTCCCTGGTGATGCAGTCACATGACAACAGTGTGTCTTCAGCTGTTGCTGGAGAGGGGACAGACACTGTGTCCATAAGAAGATGTTCAGGACGACCACTGCCCTTTTCTCTAAGCCTGACTGGCAATTTGTAACTATGCAAGAGCCAGCAATACTATAATCGAGGGCACAATTTTTAAAGAAGAACCTTCAACAGCTACATTATTTCACAGAAGTACTCCAGGCTAGAAGCAAGCCACACCTCTACCAACAGGTCAAGAGGCCATTAACATGTGACATGTCTTTGCAGAGGAAGACCATGCAATTAAAAGATAAAGAAAAGGAATGATTTTAGGTATAGGCAAAAGCATCGAAAGGAACAAAAGAACCCTCAAAGAAACTTTCAGAAAAGGTAAAACTAGAGAGGCCAGAGCGGTTCAGTGACGGCCTTGGGTTGACAGGCAGGGGTTCTTGAGGAAACTTCATGGAACATTAGAAGCATTTAAAATTAATTTCTAAGGTGGGGTTCATGCCTGGAATCCCCATACCCAGAGGCTGAGGCAAGATCACCACCACATGTTCAAGGCCAGCCTCGGTGACAATAAATTCTACACCAGTCTGGATTACAGAGTGAGACTTTGTCTTAAAATTAAAAAGTAGAAAAGTATCCTGGTGGCAGAAAGCCCGAGACTGCACGGATTCTGTCTAAATCAGGTAAAATTCACATTGTGTGGATAAAGTTGCTCAGCTCGATTTGAGTGTTTTACACGAATAGTTTAGATGCTATAAAGGGGCATGAATGTATTTCTGGATTGTTAGTGCTTTAAGAATCTCCGTCAGCAGCAATGGCCAGAAAGGGAGGTAGAAAGAGCACCTCCCGTGGCCCTGCACTTTAATGGGAGGCAGTTCCCTCTAGCACCCCAGTGGCCATACCTCATTCAGAATGTCCGAGGCTCGCTTTGCCTTTTCCATCTCCAGGGACCCGAAGGGCACCCAGCCACAGCCCTTCATCCAGCTGTTGTAGTCCGCTTTGTACTCCACCTACAAGAAAGAGGAGCCACATTTTCCTTCATTGTTATTGTTACACCAGCGATGGCCATTTTACTCAGGGTTTTAAAGATGTCTGGGCAGGCGTGTTGCTCCACACATGAATGTATTTTTTGGTGATAGCTTGGAACACCTGGAGTATTGCTTTCTAATGGCCATGTCTTCCACTTCCCCCTTACGTTGAACTTAATTGAAGTTAACCCAGAAAATGCTCGATTCCAGACTGTATTTTAAAGAATAAATGGAATAATGATATTGGGACCATTGGCTGTAGAGGTTTGCGCCCTGGAATGTTAAGTGTTGTATCTCTGTGATTAAATTAGGCTGGAATTGATGACGCATAATTAAAGGCGAATAATCTTGGTCATTTTCTAATAATGTTTGATGGTAGTTATTTGTCAAAGCCCTGGTACACACTGTCCTTCACATATAGCGACCATCTTAGAAGGGCTTCTGCATTGGCAAACAAAGCACTTGGAAATAGTTCTTGTTAATTTGCTTAAGAAGACAGCTATTATTTGGCACTGATATTGTGTGGGGACAATCACCAGATGCCATTAAGATAGCGAGCTCTTTTAAGTCATCGGACCATAGATGACACCCGAAATTTATCTCTAGAAATCAACTGAAAATTCTTGTTCTTTAGAATGGATCTAAAAAATAAATAAACTGAAGTAGAAAAAAAAACTCAATAAATCAACCTTGCCTCTGGGGACCTTCAAATAGAATTGTATTGCAGACACAGAGAAATATTAAATAATTAGGAATCAAGATCCTGCATATAGTAACTGTCACTGGTAGTAAAGTGGAGATGAGAAATATATTTATTTTATCCTCATATATGGACCTAACAAAATCCAACTATCACTCTGTATTTTGATACAGTCTAATAGAAATTCCTGCCTGGAAATTGTTGGACTGCTTAGAAAATAGAACAAGTTAAAAGTTTTACTCAAGGGTGCTAAGTTCATTCTGCTCACAGGTTAAAGCCCCTTCCTCTTGCCTTGGGATGGCAAACACTTGCACAAACTGCCTAAAAGAATCATTCTGGCAGCTCTCAAAGGTCATCTTGCAGATCCTGGTCACCAAGGAAGGGATGCTTTATTTGCTATCTGCGAGCATTTGTGTATTTTAATTTCTTCCTGCAGACATGTCTGCGATAGAAATTCCCTGCGCTGAGCAAGAGACTCAGACACTGGCATTAGATTGTTGCCCTGTTACCTGACCTATAAAAGTTGAACTTTCCAAAGCATGAGCTTGGGTTTGTGCCTGGATGCTATCAAGCTGAGTATCCCCTGTCTCTCTGACTGCCTGCTTGGTTCTGTGCTGATGGTAGGAGTGTAAATTATTCAGTCATTGGAAAAATAGTTTCACAGAAAACTAAAAGACTGTCATATGACCTAACGATTTGACTTCTGGGGTATCCACCCAAAAGAACTGAAATCAGACATTGACAGGACAATCGATTACTCATGGTCACATGAACAATTCTCAGTAGCTAGAAGGTGGGAGCAAACCAAACAGCGGCCAAGAGAAGAGTGGATACACAAGACGTAGCATCCATTGATAAAGGAAGACTGTTCAGCTTTCACAAAGAAGAAAACTCTGACAAGAGCTATAATAAGTGTAACTGAGGGCACTATGCTAAGGGGAAAAACTCAGTTTCCAAAGACAAATACTGTATAACTCCACACATGTGATGTGTCTACAATAGCCCAACTTATAGCAGTAAGTGGTTTCTAGGGGCCGGAAGAGGAGAGAAAGGGGGATTTATTGCTTAATAGAGCCTTTTGACCTTCTGGACCATCTCGCTGGCCCTTAGCATCCATTTAAATACTCAAAAACAACTTTTGATTCACATGCCAGACACAGGTGTCCAATCCCGAGGACACGCACTTCTAAGAACCAAGGGACCATTTCCCTAGGGTCTCCATGCTTCCTCACGAAAGGCAGATGCTTCAGAGAGGACTAAAGGCCAGGCTCGGGCTAGATCCTGTCCTGTCTCCCCTTCCAAAGAGGGGAAGAGAAGGCTGCTACTCACATCACTCTGCAGCGCGTATGCCTTCTTGGCGAGGTCCACGCTGACGCTGTCTGGTGGGTAGCTGTAGTTGTGTAAGACATGCTTGTAGTCCACGTCGCTGGCAATCTCCTGAGATTTCTTAGCTTGGGTGACTTGGAGCATATCAAGAGGGGCGGTATAGATCGTTTTCGACTTCTCATAGTCTTTACGGTATTCACGCTGGAAGAAGAGAGCGTTTAGTCCCTCTCGCCCTTAATGAGTTCTTATGACAGTAGAGTAAGTGTAACTTAAGAGTAATAGGTGCAAACATTTGAGTAATTATTTTGCCCCAAATTTGTTCTCATAACTTATATCATCAAGTTCTGCTAGAAAAAAAAATCATACATGAATCTTCCCAAATTTATTTTATTTTTCTCTTCTGACTTTTTAGACAGAGTCTTGCTGGTATGGCTCTGGCTGGCCTGGTACTATCTATGGAGCCCAGACTGAAAATGAACTTATGGCCATCCTCCTGCCTCAGCCTCCTGAGTGCTGGGATTACAAGCATGAACTACCACGCCAGCTTCCAAAGTTTTTCAGCCATAGAACAGCTTTCAGTAAGCTCAGGGGACTTTACCTGCCTTCTTACATCTGGTGGGCTGTTATTTGCAGGGGATGAGTTTAAAAATTATAAAACCCAAGCCCTGAATGATGAACGGAAAGCTTGGGAATGTGCTGTGCCACACAAGCGCATGTTTAAAGCCTGTCCCACAGGAAAGGGACGAACAAGGCAGTGCTGCAACAGCAGCTGCGGAGAGGGGATGGGGGGAAGCGATTTTCTGGACTGTTCAGATGCTCGTGTTTATGTTCTCAGCATCTGACTCACATCAGCATCCATAAAACACTGTCAAAACACACCACAGAAATCCTTGCGCCTTTGTGTTTATTGCCGAAATATTATTCACAATAGCCGGGAATGGCAACTGCCCTAGCTGTCCATCAGCAGACAAACGGATCCAGAAAACATGGTTCCTCTACACAATAGAATTTTATGTAGCCGTAAATAAAAATGAAATTAGGGCATTTGAAGAAAAATGGATACAAATGGAAATTGTTGTGAGTCCAAACAAGGCAGACTCAGAAAGGCAAACTCCATGTTTGGTCTTCTATGGTGCCTAAATTTAGACTTCGTGTATGTGTGTGTGTGTGTGTGTGTGTGTTGGTATATAGGTCACAAACTTCAAAGGGGGTGAGAAAGAAGAAAGTCCCTAAGGTAGATGGGAAACAGAGAGGGAGATGGAATACAGATGACAAGAAAAGGAGGGGGAACGTGGTGGCTTGACAGAAAATGGCCCCCATAGGTTCATAGGGAGTAGCACTATTAGGAGGCGTGGCCTTGTTGGAGTAGGTGTGGCTTGGAGGAAGTGTGTCACTACAGGGTTGGCTTTGAGGTCTCTTAACCTCAAAGCCAGTTCATTTCCTGCTGCCTGCCAATCCAGATGTAGAACTCTCAGCTCCTTCTTTAGCACCAGGTCTGCCTGCATGTCGCCATGCTTCCCGCCATGATGAGAATGGACTGAACCTCCGAACTGTAAGCAGCCCCAATCAGATGTTTTCCTCTGTAATAGTTGCCACGGTTGTGGCATCTCTTCACAGCAACAAACTCCTAACTATGTCAGGGAGACTAGTTAGGAATCAGAAGGAATGGAGCAGGTCAGAGGGCATGGGCGAACATGGAGAAAGGCAGTGGGGAGGTGACGCAAGGAGAACAGAGTCTAATGACACGGTCATGTGTGAAGATGCCGTGATGGACATGGTCAAATTGCTTTGTGTGCTAACCTAAAAAATCCATTCTAAAAAATCATTGAAGATGCAAATGACTTTCAGGAAAACCCTCCTTGCTATACACAGCTTAGCATTAGCCTGGACTAATGAGACTGGTGATGTCTTTCGGTTGCAAATGTCAATCAATTAATAAGAATTCACAGGTTGATTTTGCACCTAGTGCTCTCATGCTTTCAAGGACAGGATGAAAAACAAACCAATAAGAAAGCTGTAGGGTTCTGTGGCATCAGCGTAGACTTGGTTCTGGCTTTTGAACCTGAGAGGGCACACAGAATGGTGGAAACGCAGTGGCATTGCAGGAGCACTGTGTGATGCTCACAATAATGATAAAGAAAGCACACACAGATTATTGTGTGCGCACATGGTTGAAGCAAGTAAACGATACCCACATCTTCCTTCTTCACCATGGAAACCAGTGTTTGAAAGCTATGCCGAACACTGTAAGCCACTCTTAAAATATCTTCTAAGCAGACCATAACTGGCAAGAAGAGATGCTTGTCTCTCTATAGTAAAAATAACTAGAACAGGATAAATGACCCATGGCTCACTTTTATGGAATCCACAAATCCCTGAAGTTAAGGAAATAGGTATGATGATGAAAATGTTCCACAAACGTGGTCTGTATTTTATAAATCATATTTTTAAAAAGGCTTAATCATCAATGGAATTTTTTCTTAGGTGGAGACCACTACCAATTATTAAAGGCTATAGTAAGCATTGATAGCCATACTTGATTTTATATTGGAAGTTCATTAGTTTCTTCTAAAGACAGCTTTCAAATCAGTTTAAAAGCTATTTCTCAATTAGATTTAAACACCTTAGAGATTTATTATAGGAGGTTTTGAGAACAAAAACTGACGCTCTGTTAAATATTAATGCAGAGTCTTCAAAGTGGAACGGATGTCAAACACTGCCAATAATTCCTGTTCTCAAAGGTGAGGCACACAAGAGCCAGGGCCCACACGACCTCTAAAGCTCTCAGCAGGTTATTATGAACCAATGGGCACAAAACCATCCAAGTGGAATCCTTCCACACCCTGCATGTGGTCAGTGAAGCCATCTTGACAATAGGGCAGACACTCACGTCGCTCTGGTTTTTGGCTGTCTTCAGGGAGTGCAGCATCTTGGGGTCATCGTTGATGCTGAGGGCGCCGATCATCTTGCCTTTGCTCTTCTCATAGTCCTTCTTGTACATCACCTGCAGGGACACCACACGTGCTAACTGCTCAGCGGGGACATCCCAGGCCAGCAGCCCAGCCCAGCCCAGCCCAGCCCAGGGCCACACTCACATCGCTGGCATTCTTGCTGTTGGCCTTGGCTGCCAGCAGGGGGATGGCATCCACCTTGATGTCAAACTTCTTAGCTTTGCTCTTCTCCCAGTCTTGCTTATAGATATTCTGGGAAAGTTTCAGAAACAATTTTTTTTTTAAAAGGACATTTTTAACAGTTTAATCCCATGAACATAAAAAAGTTGAAAGTTTGTATCTATAAACCCATTTCATCTATGAGTAATTTATTAACCAAATAGTAGTATTGGTGTATTATATAGTTTCTCCTTCTATACCACTAAATTATAGATAACATATTCTGTTTTAATTGTTTAAGAACATTCTAGAGCCCCTTGTCTATACCACCAATAACTATATAACTGACATCCACTTAGAAAGGGGAAAATGAGACATTTACATGGGAGAAATCTCAAGAACTCTAGAGATTATCAAACAGACACGTGAGAGAATGCTTGTGACAATAACAGAGGCCAAGGACACGACATCTGATAATGAAGTAGGTCCCCAGAGCCTGGACAACTAAAAGACCCCACGTCCACTGCTGACTGTCTCCATAGCTAGCAGCACCGAGTCTAGCTCTGCCTCTTCCGGCATACTTGTACTTTCTCCCCATACTTACATCGCTCAGGTTGTAAGCGTTGACTCTGTGCTGGATGAACTCCGGTGCGTCTGCCGGCACATTGCACTTGAATTTCTCACCTTCATGCTTTGCTTTGTAATTCAGCTGGGGGTGGGGGGAAAGAAGGGAGAAGACAACTTGCTGTGGGCTGACTGTGTGCCCCAAGCTTCATGCAGTTGAAACGTAATCCCCTAAAGTCATGTGGGTGCTGTTTGACAGGAGGTACCTGTCAGAGGTGATTGGCTCACAAGATTTGTGCCCTCGTGAGTGGATTCATCTGCAGGAGTGGCTTTATTAGTCAAGTGAGCTCTGAGGAGGGCTTGATCTGTCTCCATAAGCAATACTTGCACCATGTTGTGATTCAGTAGGAAGCCCTTGCCTGAGCTGGCATCAAGCCCTTAGACTCCCTAGCCTTTGGAACTATGAACTAAGTAAACCTCTATTCCTTTTGAGGGGTGAGGAGGTGGTTTTAGAAATACTATCTTAACATGTAGCCCAGGCTACCCTCAAACTCAAGATTCCCCTGCTTCGGCCCCACAAGTGCTGGGATTTCAGTCCAGGGTCACTTCTATACTTTATAAATTACTTGGCCCCAGGTATTTTTTTCATAGCACAGAAAATGGACTCAGAAGATATTCAAACATTTCAAAGCAGGGATTTCCTTGAATTTGTGTAGGACAGGATTGTGTCTGTTTAAGGAACACGCTTCAAAGAGCTTCTCAATCTTGTCGGTGTCTCACTCCCTCCCTCAGAAGGATTGTGGGAAACTGGACTTCACTTAGACATGTCGTAGCTGTTGCTATACAGTAGACGTGTTAATACATGCCTCACTGACATCACAAGAACGGGCTTGGAAGGCATGAAAATGCAGTTACGGAATTCTGTTATCAGCGCAATAACAACACCAGGATAATTCCCGGGGACAGCTTAACCCAGTTCTAAAGTGCTGGCCACACCGTCGCTGCCCCAGGCTTTCCTCAGCTATGCGCTCACAGTGCTCTTCCCGTGGTTCCTCTCCTCGTCATCCTAACCTAGCTCTTTGTTAAAGTATAGTTGCTTTATTTCTCCTCTGTTCTCTTTCCTTCCTTAATTTCCTCCCATGCCCCCTTACTCCCTCTCAAATTCCTGCTCCCCTTTCCCTTCAATTCCTACTTTACATACACATATGAACACACACACACACACCACACGCATAAATAAGTATGACCTGTTGAGTTCATTCCGTACAGCCTGTATGTACACGATTATTTCAGGGCTGAACACTAGTACTCGATAACTATGGGGTTCCTCCCTCTCTCACTCTCAGCACCCCTAATCGTCAGTAGTTCTCTGTCTAGGGGTGGGGCTCCCAGAGAATCCCCCTTCACTTTAGCATGTCTGTGGTATCATTGTCCAGGTCTTGTATAGACAGCCATACTGTTCAAGTGTCAGGAGTGAAACTTGCCTGTCATTTCCAGGAGACACAGTTCACGGCAGATTTCACGGTCCTCTGGCTCTTAACTCCTTCCACCTACCTCTTCCTCCGTGTCTCCTGAGCCTTAGGTACAGGAGACACGGAGGAAGAGGTGATGTAGCTATTGGGCTAGCTTTAATTTTAAAATGCTTTAAATTACATTTTAAAACTACTTGTGTGTGTGTGTGTGTGTGTGTGTGTGTGTGTGTGACAAGTTTGACAAGAAGTCAGAGGACTACTTTTGGAAGTCAGTTCTCTACTTCTACTACGTAGAAGGAGATCAGAGATTGAACTCAGGACATCAGGTGCAAACATGCACCGAACCATCTCAGTGGCCCCATATTTTAACTCTCTGTTTCCCGCTAACTTCCTGGAATAAGGCTTTGTTATAGTACACCTTTTTTCCTTTTGCCAAGTCTTTGTGACTTTACCAGAACAGGAATACTTCCCTTTCTGCCCGTCAAATGGATACCTCTGCTGCAACTGTTCTCTTCAGGGGCACGAAGCTCTAGTGTTCATGGGGCACAATTTTTTTTTTTTTTTTGAGACAGGGTTTCTCTGTGGTTTTGGAGCCTGTCCTAGAACTAGCTCTTGTAGACCAGGCTGGTCTCGAACTCACAGAGATCCACCTGCCTCTGCCTCCCGAGTGCTGGGATTAAAGGCGTGCGCCACCACCGCCCGGTCATGGGGCACATTTTAATAAGTAAAGCAATCCTATGAAAAATCAGTGTATTACTTATATTGCTGCCTATCAGTCTGCTGGGGGCTGCAGCTCGATCTAGCAGCTTCATCTGCACTTTATTAAGCAAAATCTGAAGCGTGGCATTAATGGCACGACAGAAGAATCCTTGAAGACACTGAGATTTTCAGTAAGCCATCCCTGGGTCGCCCCTCCGATGCAAGTCAGGACACTTACATCACTGAGCTGTTTGGTGTTGAGCTGGGCTTGCAGCAGCACAGGCGTGTCGGTGACTGCTGTGAATTTAGTCTTATCAGGATGCACTTTGTAGGTGTGCTGGAAGAGAAGACAGCCGTCGCTGACGGTTCACACTGTAATTTTCTATTCCTGTTCGTCCCACACCAATGCAGGGGACGTTTACATCCAAAACTTTGCTTTCGTTAGTTTTGACAAACTGGTTCGATGCTAGGATCCTCCTCTTCTCTTTCCTCTTTCCCTTCTTTCGTCTCCCCCTCCCCTCCCAGGGTTAAGCTGCAGATGTGTAGCATTTATACTAAAATTTAATAACATTATTTTCCTCCATTTCTTCTCCCCCTCCCTCCCTCTTCCCTCTCTCTTGGTTTTTCTACATTTGATATTAACCAAAAGGCTAAGAAATTACCGAGTTTTCTGCTGCATCTATGTGGCTGGTATGTCTCTGCACTGAAACTTGTGTCCAGTCAGTGCTGTACTTTGAGCTATGAGTTCTGCACATCTCACCCTCCCTTCCTGTTTGTATCCTCACTCACCCTCCCAGCACATCCTAGTCATGTCTTCTCTCAATGTCCCTCTCTCTCAAGACTGTTCTTTCTGCCCTGATCTTGGCAGAACAGTCTTGCTTCAGATTGTCTGGGTCCGTCTCTTCCTTGCTCCTAAGTGTTCCTTCTTCACTGCCTGTCTCTTCCACTCCAACAGAACTTACTGAAGAGCAGGTCACCTTGGTACCCCAGTCTCCAGCATTGAGGACAGTGCCTGACTCATGCCCTGGTATCGCTTTGTTGGGCAATGAAGACCCTGATTATGACAAACCTGGGTAGTGTCCTTTTGCCTTGGATTAATAGCTGTACATACTAATGAAAATAAAGACATTGAACCTGAAAGAATTTCATTAGCCAATTGACTTCTTAGTAATTCTGGTGTTCTCCAATCCTACCCCCAAGGCCCAATTTAAATAAAATACCATATCCTGACCACTAGGTGAGAGCATTTAAACTATGAAAGATACCACCAGATGTCACAAGCATCCCACACCCAACCTGAGGAACTCAGGGCCGCTGACTTACATCTTTACACTGGTCCAACTTCTTGATAGCTTCGTATTCCTGAGTTATCGTCTGAGGGAAATAGCATTTCCCTTTGTCTTCTTCATATTCTGCTTTGTAGCTCTTCTAAAAAGCACAAGGACAAAACCAGTCAGGATGGCTGCTGCCTCCCAAACAATGCCACCGCAGGCCCAAGTCACTGGCTGCAAACTTACGTCACTGTTTTGAGCTGTAACTTTCATGCAGTGCGTCTGGTAAGGGTCCTCAAAGCTGCCTACATAGTGGCCCAAAATATTCTTTACGTATGAATCTTTATATTTCGCCTAGTAGAGAAAACACAATGCTTGGCCTTAGCAGTGATTTTTCAACAGGCAGGAAAAGCCATCCCGCCCAAGAGGTGGGCATGGCCCTTCGCACCTCACTGAAGTTCTTCAGAAGGGTGTCGAGTTGATACTTAGGGGTCTCACAATAATTCATACTCTTGGCCTTGGTCTTCTCATAGTTTTCTCTGTATAGCCTCTGCCAAAGGTAAAAAGAAAATTGAGCAGAGAAAAATATATCTCATACACCAGCAGCCACCAGGGGCATTGCCAGACTTGAAACAATGGGACGGGATGGGGA
This sequence comes from Microtus obscurus, assembly GCA_963919715.1. Taxonomy (NCBI): domain Eukaryota; kingdom Metazoa; phylum Chordata; class Mammalia; order Rodentia; family Cricetidae; genus Microtus; species Microtus obscurus. The sequence goes on along the minus strand of CAWTZC010002327.1, from coordinate 1,199,158 downwards.
TGTTTTCTTCCACCGTTTTCCACCATGAAGAAAGGACACCCTTGAGGCTCAAGTCTTGTATGATATTAGGTGTTAATAGTGGCAAGTGCTCATAGTGCTTATCTCAGTATTGCTCAGACTGAAAGAGAAAGCACCTGCTACTCAAGAGAAGTTCTGCCTTGAAATAACTGCCCCATTTCTTATGCTTGAAAAACATGAATTACTTAAAAAATTGGAGTAAAATGAGTTCTGAGGCCTAAGCAGGGCCTGAGGACACAGGCAGTTCCACAAAGTCATGAGCTCGGCACTTGGTCCAAACACATGTCATCATACCCCTAGAAGTGAGCCTTCCCTGTTAACTTATGTTCCCTGTATAGCAGCTGTCCTTGAATGATGGCTTTAAGATTTTTAGTTCTTTAATGTGTACATCTGTCATATGCTTCCCCCCCACTCCCTTTTAATTTTCTCATATAGGAACCTCAAAATACACTCAATAAGACAGGGAATATTGTAAATGACATGAAATATAAGAATTTCTTTCTTATTAGGAATTACAAAGGCAGTTTCAGTAGATTTTTTTTTTAAAGTAAGGATTAAAGTCTTTGTAATGAAGCCAACATTTATAAAATCCTCAAACTGAAATATCTTGCTTTGGCATTCATGCTTCATCTGGCTCTACTGCTTTATCTCGCAGTTGGTCTTCTCGCTTCTTGCTGTTTGTTTTCCACGAATCCTTGCAAACACCTTAGTTCAGGGCACTGAATGGGTGCGCACCCACACTGATACTAGGAACACTGTGTATACTCGAATATTTAGCCCACTCCTGGGAAACAAAGAAAACAATGTTTCTAGGGTTTGTTTCCTCCTCATAAAACAAAGGCAGAGAGGAGATGAAAGAAGCAAGCTTCCCAGAGAAGAATGATGTCACAAACGATGAGTCTCGGCTAACCAAAACCTCTCCACATTTAGTTATGTGAATCAGATTTGAGTGTAGGCGGACATCCAACCCAAGGCTGTATTAATAGGTAGGGTACCCACATCAAAACAGAGCGGTTTTGCAAAGACACTCACGTCGCTCTGGTTTTTGGCTGTCTTCAGGGAGTGCAGCATCTTGGGGTCATCGTTGATGCTGAGGGCGCCGATCATCTTGCCTTTGCTCTTCTCATAGTCCTTCTTGTACATCACCTGCAGAGACACCACACGTGCTAACTGCTCAGCGGGGACATCCCGGGCCAGCAGCCCAGCCCAGCCCAGCCCAGGGCCACACTCACATCGCTGGCATTCTTGCTGTTGGCCTTGGCTGCCAGCAGGGGGATGGCATCCACCTTGATGTCAAACTTCTTAGCTTTGCTCTTCTCCCAGTCTTGCTTGTAGACATTCTGGGAAAGGAATTAGCAAATGAGAAATGCCTGTCATCACACCTGAAGACCGAGGCTAGGCTAACTCATGGGTGTATCAGCGGTGTATTCCTAACAGAAAATAAATGGACCTGTTCATGGTCCAGTAATTGTGCATATTTAAGCTAATTCCCTTTAAGACGGAGCTTCTAATTCTAAGGCTAGGTTTCTTGTTCTCCCTCAGAATCTTTCAAATTAGCTCAATTCCAGGGTCACACTCATATCTGAGCCCGGAACTAAAGAGTAGAGTGGTCCAGGCATGCAGTTAGCTCACTCTTGGTGGTTTCAGCTATCACTTTCGTTTGTCCTTTAAATCCACTCAGAGGTCATTTCATGAATCATTCTACTGCCCGGATAATTGCAGTACTTGTTTTGGGAATTGTTGAAGCTAAGAGGGTAATTTAACTTTATGAAATTTAATTTGGAAAATGAAAGCTGGCAATGGATTCCTGGCCTTCCGCCCTTCAGATCCTTGGTGTTATCATTAGCATAAGCTTTCTTACATCTAGACTTAAGTCCTAATTTGTGTAAAACAGGACACTTATAAGCCTGGGGAATAAAGGACATCATTCCTAAAAAAGATCATATACTAGGAAAATTGAATTCTGGCATAGTATACATAAATGCTTCTGGCAGATGTAACATTAAGATTTACAATGAAACACACACTCATGGTGACATCCTAGAGGCCGGTTAGAAAATATTAAGGTTACTAACAATTAAATGAAGCTACTTACAAAACGACTACACAGAGGCAGCAGGGATATGCAAGGTCAGCTTAAAGGGACGTTGACAGAAAGGTAGACACGTGACGTGAATGTCACAGGTGCTTTCTAGGTTCAACACTGAAGTAGTCACTGAACTACAATGAAGCAACTCAACACTAGGCACACGGCTAGCAATGTGCCCCCCCCCCCATGGGGCGGTCCACGAGGTACTTACGTCACTCAGGTTATAGGCATTGACTCTGTGCTGGATAAAGGCAGGAGCATCCGGAGGTATATGACACTTGAATTTTTCACTTTCGTGTTTGGCTTTGTAATTCAGCTAAAGAGCAGGAAGCAGGGTAACGGGGGGGAGGGGGGGAGATCATTAAATTCAGAAGAGAAAGATTTACCAAATACAAAACCTCCTTCAGGCATTTTGTGAAATAACTGACAACCGCCACGAGAGCGAGCGCTTAGGAAAGTCACTGCAGTGCCGAACCTGTGTCCTGGACCCTCGTCAGCTATCACCATGTCCTCCACCACAGCAGGTGACAGAATGAGGTGGCTCTTCATACACATTCCTCTCCACGCCTTTCACAATTGGCCCCTTTGGTTCAGACACACTGTCCTGGCGTTCCTGTCCTCGCTGATGCCACTTACTGGAGACGCCTTCTTAAGTGTCACCTTGCTGATATCGTGCTTACTGATACTGCAGTTGAACTGTCATCTTGGCCATAAATATACTGCGGCCATTTTTATTTTTGATTTTTTAGGCCAAGACAGGCATGGAGGTTCATACAAAAAGCTCATATAATAAACTTATCTCTAGGTTTCAGTTTTCTAGAAAGTTAGTAGGCAGAGGGAAGCCTGTATGCTCTCTGCTCTGCGCCTGACTGGATACTCAAAACACATCTCCTACCATGTTGATTCCCAAACATCTACAAATTATGTAAGAGAAAGAGGCATAGAAAGGTTAACTTATTTGAATATCTTGTCACAAGAAGCTGGGTTGTGAGTCCAGTTTTAGAAGTTGTGCTCCCTTCAATAATTTAAGTTCTACTGGTTTCTTAATTCTACTAAGAATTGTCTACTCAAAAAGCTTCAGCCCATCCAGATAGAAAAATATTTCAAAAGATTATAACTATATAACCATATACTAAAATGTAATGGTTTTCTAATCAATGTAATCAAACAAGAAGCTGGATTTTATCAGCTGAGAAGGTAGAGTATTACTCCCAGCGTGAACAAGGCTTGGGGTTTGAACCCAGAACTGCAAAATGGAATACATTGAATTTCTGCATAGATTTATGAAATGCCTCCCCACGCCCACAACTGCTTTCCCCCAGGTACTTAGCCGGACTTACATCACTCAGCTGTTTGGAATTGACCTGGGCTTGCAACAGAACGGGAGAGTCCGTAACTTGAGTGAACTTGGTCTTATCTGGGTGGGCTTTGTAGGTGTGCTGGAAGGGAACAAAGGAGTTTGGTTTAGTGGGGTCTGCGATGTCCAAGGTGGTCTCTGAGTCAGGAAAGAACCTGTCCCGCCCCACCCTGAAGAAACTGGTGGCTAAACAAACATTCAAGGTGTTTGTTTTTAGCTGAATTGCAGTTTGACTGAGAGGCGCTCTTCTGTGAATATGAAGACCGACCCCGTGTTTTCAGATTCCTGACAGCTCTTCACAGCAATGAGCTAGAATTAGCTCTTGAGACATGGGATGCCAGCAGGAACAGAAGTATATCTTCTACAAAATTGTTTCTTACAGCTGCCTTTCTTAGACATATTTGTAAAGTGGTCAACATTTTAAAAGCATCTCAGCCTCTAGGTGCCACAAAGGGCAGCAACATCTGGATCAGTGTCCCCACAGTGGGAAGCATCCGGACTGAAGGGGGAAGAAGGACTTTGTCACAAGCTCACTGTGGGAACGTACATCTTTACACTGGTCCAGTTTCTTGATTGCCTCATATTCCTGGGTGATGGTCTGGGGGAAGAAGCCTTTGCCTCTGTCCTCTTCATATTCCGCTTTGTAATTTTTCTATGAGGGAAAATAATCAGATATAACGATCCAATCATCGTTTTATGCCTTAAACCCACAACATCTTATTTAGAAAATGAAAACGATAGCCTCAGAACTTACGTCACTATTTTGGGCTGACACTTTCATACAGTGTGTGTGATAAGGGTCCTCGAAGCTGCCTACATAATGTCCCAAAATATTCTTCAGGTAGGAATCTCTGTACTTAGTCTGAAAGACAAAATGTATTCCACTTGTTAATTGGAAAGTGGCTTATTAAGTAAGCGAGCCTTTAAAGACAGCGGATGACAGGGACGATACTTACATCGCTACTGAAGTTCTGCAGTACTGTGTCAAGCTGAAACTTGGGGGTCTCGCAGTAATTGATGCTCTTGGCCTTTGTCTTTTCATAGTTTTCCTTGTATAGTTTCTGCCAAAGGGGGGAAAATCAGTTAAAATAGATCCTGTCACTCCCACGCTGATTATAACGTTCATATTTTCCAACACCAGACAAAAGAAGAAGAAAAGATACCGTCCGCCAACTACTTTAGAAACCTACAAATACTCAGTGTCATGACGTTATTAGCAATGATTGTAAAACCTGAGATTTTGACATTTTTCAGAAACTTAAGAAGCCAACATGCTACCCCTAGCTGAGCCAGGGTCACAGGCTGGCATCTCTGAGCTTCTCTCTCTCGCTCAGTCTCTCTCTCGGTCTCTCTCGGTCTCTCTCTCGGTCTCTCTCTCGGTCTCTCTCTCGGTCTCTCTCTCGGTCTCTCTCTCTCAGTCTCTCTCTCGGTCTCTCTCTCTCTCTCTCTCAGCACACTTACTCTCTCATTGTGCCCCAAGTACACAGAGGCTATGATAATGGCTTTGTTATTTTTCAAAATAAACTTTTATAAAAAGTAGAAAAACACACAATTAGGCTTCATATAATAAGACCCATCTGAGAATTTGAAGCATGAATGAGTCACCACTATGTTTAGCCTTAAAATAACACAACCAATCAGTGGTTGGTTTCAAGGGCATGGATGAGAAAGCGGACCATCATCACTTTTTCATGTTGAGTTTTCAAAGTGTCAATACATCCCTGCTTCTAGCAACAGTGGATCTGAGATGGTTTGTTTGGTAAACGTGCCCGTCATTGGAAAACAAAGCACTTGGTGTTGAGGTTACAGCAGAGCCATTTGGACAGATGAATTAACACCTTATCCCTTGCCCTCCCGCTCCCCAGACACATGCACCCCAGTGTGCTGACATAGTTCAAGGGTAGAGAAGCATTAACCTATCCAGGGAGCTATGTAAAATGTTTGAATCTTGGAAAAAATTTTCATATAATCTGTCCATATAAAACCTCAATTTAACCTGTGTATGTTTGTTGTGTATGTATTTTGTGTGTGTTTGTTGTGCATGTGCGCACTTCAGGTATGTGCATGTGTATGTATGTGAGTATGTGTGTATACATGTGAGTATGTGTGTATACATGTGTGTGTGTGAGTGTGTGTGTGTGTGTGTTTTAGTCAAATTGGTAAACTGATCTTGGACCCTTAGTTTTCTAATACCAAGCACTGGCTTATCTATTTCAACCCCAATAGCGTACTTGGGAGAAGTAGACAGGTACCAAGTCAGGGGACATTTTCTGAGTTAAGTGTCTGCAGGTGACAGTTTCAAGTGTTAGCTCTGTTTTTGAAGGTCTCCCTTTGCCTGTTCAGAAGCCCAGCACAATATGCCCCATGCCCACAAGGAGCCCCAGATGCTGGAATTTTCTAAGCAGACGAGGACTTCCCTGCCCTTTGAATTCACTCCACTGGCTACAGATAGTAAGGCATGTTGTGTTTAAGAAACCCTCAGCCTTCTATGGCTAGTCAGCTCTGCTGTGACTCTTCCTTCAGAACCTTAAAACACTAGCAAAGCTATCGAGGTGCACAGCTATACAGGTGCACAGCTATACAAGTGCACAGCTATACAGGTGCACAGCTATACAGGTATACAAATACACAGCTACACAGCTACACAACTACACAGCTACACACCTACACACCTACACAGGTATCACACAAGGAGAAAGACTCCATCTCATGAAGTTAAGGTTATAAAAGATCTGTGAAGAGAGTTGACTTACGTCACTGAGGGCGTTTCCTGCTGCCTTCAGCTGCCTGAGCAGTGGGTTCTCTGATGCAGGAAGTACATTATAATCTGCTTTTCCTTTATTCTTCTCATAGTCTTCTTTGTATTTCACCTGTGGGAGGAAATAAACTAATAAAGGAACCCCCCAGGTTATTTTGCCCTCGTCTCCACGATAGCAACGATGACACGGTGCCCCAAATCAATTTCCTCTTTGGAAAAATGGCGGCTTGACATTTTATCACCACAACACCCAGAGTAACTCAGAGCAGCAGTGCAGAAACTGCATCAATTTCCAGGAAACCTCTTCTTTTCATTCATTTATTCACTCAAAAATATCAGAGGGAGTTGATTATGTGCCTGGCTCTGGGAAAGACACAAAAAGGAACAACATATGGTCTCTGTCCTCAAAGGAGAAAGGCATGTAAATATTGGGGGGAGAGAGAAACACAAATAGTGACAGCACATTGTGCCCCAGATGTCTGCTCTTTAGAACTTCCACTCCAACTTCCAGCTGCCATCTGCCTGCACATCTGAACGACAAGGAGCTGGGAGCATCAGCGCCGCCTTGATGCCTTTCCTACAGCCATGCATTGAGCAAGCACATATTTAGTACACAGGCAGGAGAAAAAGGAGCCAGCTGGGATGAATGGTGGCAACCTCAGCTTTCTTTTCCCTTCCCATTTTGTACTTTAAATCCCAACCATGGCAAACTAAGTTTGTAAGTTTGAGATGAGGAAATTAAAAACTCTGAAAAGGAACCTGTCCACAGTGATCAAAACAACATGGTCTTGAGGCAGACCGTGATCTCGAGCCTGACTTTCGCTTGGGAAGTGGAACCAATGAAGTCTCAGGAATCCTAAACCATTCACTACTGTTACAAACTGCACAAATGAGGTCAGTCAGTTCTGTAGACAATGACAGGTAACGCACAACTGAAACCCAGATGCGCCAACCCTACTGTCTATCCAGAGTATCACAAGGGCTACTCTGCAGGCTCTTCAGGCATGGGAGACCTTCACAATCTTTCTACCTCATGGGATTATAAAGTCCCTGGGAAAACAGAATTGCGCAGAAAGGACATTCACAAACTCCTATTCATGCCACCTGCATCTGTCATAGGGATTATGACAATGTCATGCCTCCTCTTACAGACCAGATCTCCCCTCCTTCAAGGGCTTCAATCCAGCAGTTTGTTCTCAGCACCAGCTCAGGGTTACCTCTCTGTGGGATTTTCCCATCAACATAGCAGCATGGAATTGTGTGTTCTATCTTAAAACATTCCTTATTACTGTCTTTTCCATCAGCTACCATTCATTTTCATTTAAGAAAATTCTTGAAAGAACTCAATATACTCTGACCTTCAGTGGTTTCTTCTTTATTATTCAATCGTGAGCCTTCTCCAAGCAAACTCAGCCAACTTATTCTTTGGGCTGCCAGTGACTCTGCATTAGCAAACCCAGGTAGAAACACTTGGCACAAATGATAACTCCATCCTCCCCCTTTATTAACTGTGCACACTCCTGCTACCTCTCAACCATGCTCCTGTCTCACCTGGGAGCATGTCAGGGTTCAGTCGGTGGAGCTGTCTGCCCATCCTATCTCCTTTGTGCTGTCCAGTCTCAGGACATTATTTTCCACACACTAATGTCCCCCAATTTTATATAAAATTCCCGTAAGCACTCTTTGAACCTCCTGACTCATGCAGTCAACCAACCAACTTCATACTTCCATCTGAGAATCTAAAAGACATCTGAATCTAACAGGTTTGAAGATGAACTCTGGTTTCACTAAGAACCACCTTCTCTTCCTGTAATCGTCCCTGTATCCTTCAAGGAAACCCCATCCAGTGAGCTGCTTAGGTGGAAATCGTTCCCTCCTATCTCACACACCCAGCCACTGTCTCATACTTTCTAAGTGGTGGAGTCCTGATTTCTATCCTCTGGCAGAACCAGGGCTCCAGGAAAGGCAAGGATCAAACAAGTTTACTTGGCCTCGAAGTTCATGTTTTTATAAAAACCATACCACTTTAAAATGTCAAAGCATGACCTACTTATCAAAGTCACTCCACAGGCTATCTGAAGACGTCCATGGACGTCTGGTCTGGTCTTTTGGGACTAGGTTTTTCACCCATCAGTCAGAACACAGGCTGGTGACAGTGTTGAGCATGAGGCACGTGGTTTCATATAAAGCTGCCAATTATTAGTTTTTTCTGATACAAGTTCTGCTAGCTAAGATGACTACCATCATCCTTCGGGCCAGCAAAAGGCCCTTCACTCCGTGAAATAAAAATGGTGATTAGGCACCATTAAGGCTTCTATTGTGATGCCAATATAATTTTCTTTTTTACTGTTTTTAGGCAATCTACTTTACACTGGTCTCAACTTCAGTAACTTTGCTCAGCATCTACCCGGCACCTTTTCCATTATATTCGAGAGCCGAAGTCAGGGCAAGCTCACCCCACTAAAGACATGAAGGGATGGGACAACGTCTTCATTTATACCTTGCTGGCTGCAATTCCAGCCTGTTTGTTCATTTTGTACTCAGGCGTTTCCGTCTGCATGAAGTAGATCTGGTCTTTCAAGTTCTCGAAGTCTTCCTGATACTTCCTCTGTGAGAGTAAAGACACGGGAGAACAGCTGTAGAGACAAGCTTCAGGACAGAGCCCCTCAAGTCTACACCCACCCCTTGGGTTTAGGCCAGTCAGGTCACAACTGGAGACTGGTGGCATTGCCAAAATGTCTATAAGCTTAACAGAATCTGGACAATTTGAACAGGCTTGGAGAACAATGGGAAAGACACAGTCTTTCTGGCCCACTGAGGAAGAGCTCTGGAGAGCCAGGGCAGATGAATGAAAGAAATTAAGTCACTCAATGTTATAAATGCACAATTTTGTCCAGCAGGGAAGAATAAACTGCAAAGAGCCTTTCTGACTCATGCTAAGTGTATTCTGTAATTACTAAGAGGGTTTCACTAGGTTGTTCCTACCGAAATTGGGGTAGAAATCATGCAACATGGTCAAAATCGTATCTAGCATTCCAGAATTCCCCAAGCTGTTGCAAGCAGCTGGAAGCTGTCAAAGACAGGAGTCCTCTCCCAGGATGTCTGGCCCTCACTCTCTACTTACTGAGCTGAGATTGTCGGCGTTCATTCTGGCTGTTGCAATTTCAAAGCAGGGTGTCTCACTCCATTTGCCTTTGACTTTCTTTTCATAGTCTTCTTTATATTTTTGCTGGGGGCAGAAAGAAAAGAAATGAAGCAAAAACAAAATCCAAAAGTTGACAAATAGGACTTGAGGAATAGTGTGACATTAAATATCTTTACCAGGCTCATGTTAGGGTCTCCAAGTAATATTGCCGTGTGGTCACCTTACACATCAAGAAAGTTGACTTGAGGGGAACAGAGAAAGCCAAGGAGAGGACTATCTCTCTTTGTTGACTTTAGGGACTTATAATCGAACCCCACATGTGGTGTGTGGAAGTAATCTCATAAATGAACCCAGGTATACTGTTGTGAACTGCCTTGACCCATGTATTCTTGGGACAGAATTAACCTAGCCGACCCCATATCTGGGCCCATGAGGCAAAGCTAGAGCAGGGTTAGAGCAATTCTCCTTGGCTCATAGAGCTATGCTAAAGACATCATTACTGACTCTCAGGTGGCCTGTATCACCTATACTTCCACCACATTCTTTATAGAAATATAAAGCCCTTCTTTGTCATACCATCACAGCACAAGCTCTATTGTAAGGAACCAATGTATCAGAGTAAAAGGAAGTACAGTTTTCCCATAAATGTCCTATTTTCTGTCTTCACAATGGTTAATATGCCAATTATTAGCAGCAATTTTTATACCTGTTCATTTTAGACCTCCAGATCTTTAGTGCCTATGACTGAACACTGTCATTACCAAAGATTTGACTTAGCACACCAACAATTCAAGTTTCTCAACCGAAAGGATGCAGGATTTTACACAGAACACTGCTAGCAAGATGAAGCAAGATCACACTCTTTGTGTAACTATGACACTAACAAATGAATGGTATAATAATTATAATGACAATTTTATCATGAAGAAACTGAAGAAAAACTGTGTGTGTGTGTGTGTGTGTGTGTGTGTGTGTGTGAGAGAGAGAGAGAGAGAGAGAGAGAGAGAGAGAGAGAGAGAGAGAGAGAGAGAGGAGACAGAGAAACTGAGTCCTGCTAAGACTCAGATTTGCCTTGTATACTAGGAAAACAGATGCAGGAGAATGCTGAGATAAAACCAGGCTCCATGGAAAGACCCTACCTTAATGAACAAAACAGAACAATAAAATATGGATTAGACTGATTTAGCTATCTTCCTGTGGTGGTTTGAATGAAAATGGCGCCTGTAGGCTCATAGGGAGTAGCACTATTATGGCCTTGATGGAGAAAGTGTGTCCCTGCAGGTGAGTTTTGAGGTTTTGGATGCCCAAGCCAGGTCCAGTGTCCCTCTCTTTTCCTGATGCCTTCCAATCCAGATGCATAACTTTCAGCTACCTCTCCAGCACCGTATCTGCCAGCATGTCACCAGGCTTCCCATAATAATGATAATGGACTAAATCACTGAAACTGTAAGCCAGCCCCAATTAAATGTTTTCTTTATTAAGAGTTGCCATGGTCGTGGTGTGCCTTCACAGCAACAGAAATCCTAAGTAAGACCAATTACTTGATGTGGGTGCTGTGGAATAATTCTCTTGTACACTGTAAAGATTTGTAACTCAGACTGGTATGATAAAAAGTTGATTGGCCAATAGACAGGAAGAAAGTATAGGCAGAGCAACCAAACTAAAGATGCTGGTATGAAGAAGGGCGGAGTCAGGTGTTGCTGGCAGATACAGAGTGAAAAAGATGAGCATGCCATACTGAGAAAAGGTATCAAGCCACCTGACAAAGCATAGATAAGAAATATAGGGCCGGCGTGTGGCGCCGCCTTTATCCCAGCCTCACGAGTAGTTCCAACTCAAGAGAATGTCTCGAAAAAAAAAAAAAAAGAAATATAGGTTAATTTAAGTGTATGCGTTAGCTAGTAACAAGCCTGAGCTATTGGTTGAGCATGATATAATTAATATTTAGTCTCTGTGTCTGTTAGTTGGGAGTGGCTTGCAGGACAGAAACTTTGGTCTACACTTGGGGACTTGCCAAGACTGTCTGTAGAAGTACATCTAATCTTTTTGGAATTAGGCTTCTTAGGAGTCTGATAAATAAATAAAGTACCCATAAATGTTAAAACTTCAGAAGTTCAGTTTGGACATGGTGGCAGATAATCTGTAAACAAGCACTTTGGAAGTGTGAGGAAAGGGAACCTTGCTAAAAACCAGCCTGGATCTCACAGTAAGACCCTGTCTCAACAAACCAAAACCAAACCAAATAAAACAATGAAAATATCCAAAAAAATCAAAAGCAAAGAACAAAGCAGGAAGTCATCTCAGCTTTCATCCTCCAGCATTTAAGTTGTCGTCATGGGGTTCTGGGTCTCCATGAGGAAACCCCAGGAAGCTCAAGACTTCGGGCAAAGGAATCAAACCTGGTGCATCGCAAAGTCAAGTCACAGAGATCTTTGTAGGATCAAGCTGAAAAGCAACAGATGCTCGTATTGGTCAACCCTTGGGTTATAACCGAGAAATAGGTACTGTGTGTATGGCTTGACTAATGAGAACTGAGAAGAGGTGCAATTCTCACAACAAAGGTAGACACGGGATTTTAAGAAGATAGTTAAACAAGAAGAGCAGAATACAGAATCATCCAGATGCCTCCTTCAAAGTCCCTCCTCCCTTCTGACCCTCCAGGAAGAAAAACCTGCTATTTCCTCCTGCAACAGGTCTGGCTGGGGATCCATCACCCACAGTCTGTCCCCAAGTCCTCTTATGTTGGTCAGGGCTCCCCAGTGCATGGGAGTGGAGGTGGCTGGCTAACTGTTGAGGAGGGTGCCCTTGTTCGCCTTTATGGGCAGGTAGCAAGGAGGTCAAAGGAACAGACTTCTAGCGAGAAGAGTGGAGGAAAAGGCAGGCAGTGTCCATGCGGGAAGACACATCAAGAGCTCAACATCCAACTTTCTGTCTGATCCTGAAGCTTTCTCCTTAAACTCTGCCCCCTGCTTTGCTGCAGCTGATCAATGATAGCCTGGAGGAAAGACATGATTTAACTTTCCCTGCAACTTTCATTTAACAGAGAAAGAACACTGGGTCAGTTCTGAGCTCTGAATAGACTTTGTTGCGGGAGGTGACCACATGCTAGCAGACACAGCAGTTGCTTCTCTGAACCGTAGCCCCTCCTAACCACCAGTTGGTCCAGGGAACTGGGCTACAAATTAGGCTCCCTGGTGTCTTGTTTAAACTCATGGCTTCACTTCCCACTTTCCAGATCGGCACCTGCAGGTTTTATGTGGTTATCAAATGGAAAGAATATGAATTGAGTTAATCACATCTCTTCTAAGTAGCTCCACACCGAGCCACCTGTTAGTTCTGTCCACGGAGAAGTTATCTTTCAGAGTATTGGGGGCATCATGATTGGATTTTTTTTTAATGGCCACAGTTGGTCCAGAGTTGCTTTCATGTCTTTATATGATTCCTTATGGTGAAATCCATAGGAGTCTCTAATTCTACACAACAGAATATTTCAGATGATCCAAGCTCCATGCTATCTAGCAATGTGTTACTGCAATATATATATATTTTTTTAAGCATCCTAGATTCCACTGGAAATTACTGGAGGGAAGCAAAAGGCACAGAGAAACAAAAGGGACTTCCCAATGTTGTGTGCAGAATTCACTTCCCGGTCATGGTGAGTCTGTTCCCTTTCCTGGAATATCTGTTATAAGAACAATTCTCCTGGGTCCACCTCAGTTAGAACCACAGAGCACACCTGAGCCTGGAAATGGTGCTGGCATGAAGCTCAGGATTTTGGCAAAGACAAAGGCAAGAAAATACACTCTGAAAAGGATAGCAAGGAAGGCTTAGAAAGAGAATGTAATGTCAATACAATCACAGCCAGTGTGTGATCTTTACCAGGCGAACAGGAGGCTGCAGGACAAGTAATGGACATGGAAGATATGGTTGGCAAGGGTGGCTGTGGCAAGGGTTTAAATGTCTGAAAGTGAAACAGTGGACGAGACATTTTTAACCTCTTTGGTGGGAAAAGAGGACGTGGTGATACTGACATGGGGATCCAAGCAGCTTGACAGTGGGGACAACTCAAGGAGGGGAGCACCACAGAGAAGTCACCCTTGGCAACCTAGACCTCTTGGTTGAATGTCTGGTCACTGGATGGACAGATACAATGAACAATACTTCTCTCTAGACAGGCTGGAATTTTGATGCACAGTAGATACTGAGAACTTGGAATCCGAGTAAAACTAAGATAAATCATGTCACCATGGCCAAATCCAATGACCTTCATCTACAGCTGCTCTCCCTCAACTATTATTCTACAAGGTCAACCCCGGGCTGGCAACTCTTTCCACACACCCAATAGTATGTCACCCAATCCAACCAGAGTGTGCAGTCCAAAATACCTATTATGAAAGCTATCCAATAAGCCATATTTTTTAAGGAGCAGAGACAGGTGGGAAGCTAACTTTAATATATTTTACTTAACTCAGTAGACCCAAACACTACCATTCTAACGTGCAATTGGCATGAAAATGATGAGCGATTTTACATTCTTTTTAATTTCATAGTAAGCATTTAAAATCCAGTATATACTTCTGATGTGGAAGACTCTCGGGGTTAGGGAAATGAATACATGGATGTCCCCTTCCAATTCATATGCTGGATCCTCAGCTCCTAAGGAGATGGCCCTTTCTTTTGACTTTCCATTTTCTGAAACTTTGAGAAGCCAAAGTCCACTGTTTAAGATTCTCTGCATATAATTTTCTATTGTAAGTCCAAATACACTAAGTCTCTTTTTCTCCCCCTAGTCACATTTGAAGTGCTCAGTTGTCAGGTTTGTGTAAGGTCTGCCATAACTTGAGTTTTATTTGTAAGCCAAAACTGTTGGGAGGGGCGACTACAGGAGTTTGATAATCCACACGGCATGCTCAGATTAAAGAAAGAGCTCCATCTGAACTGAGACATTCTTTAAATAAAAATCAATAGATTAATTTTAAATGACCGCTTAAAGACAACTTCTTTTCCCAGAGTTAAACTATCTGTCTGGTCCATCTTTTTTTTTTTTTTTTTCTGCTGTGAACACACCCAGCGGCCATTCCATTACGCACAATCCTCCACTTAGTCTCCGCTTAGCCCTGGGGGAAAAGTAGGTTGCTAGGATTCTCACTACTTTTACTATTCTTACCTTGAGTTTTACATTAAGCATTCTGCGAAATGAGGAGCTAAACACACCACAGAACAGACTGCATCATTTATATCTTTTCTTTCTTCTCCTCTATTAAGAGCCCACATCTACCCAAACCAACTAAACAACAACAAAAATAAGAAAACTGAAGTTAGCCGGGCGGTGGTGGTACACGCCTTTAATCCCAGCACTCGGGTGGCAGAGGCAGGCGGATCTCTGGGAGTTCGAGGCCAGCCTGGTCTACAAGAGCTAGTTCCAGGACAGGAACCAAAAGCTACAGAGAAACCCTGTCTTGAAAAAACAAAAACAAAAAAAAAAGAACCCTGAAGTTTAGCAAAAACCAGAAAGCAAAAAAAGAAAAAAAAAAAGCAGAAGACCAAACTGAGTGTCAACTTTCAGAAAGGGGGAAAAAGCAGCCAGGTCCCAGAGAACACATCCTTACTGGACCAATTTGCCACAGGACTTAGCCCGGCCTATATACCAGCGGAACACTTGTCTCTCCACATTCCTTGCCACAGCTGCGTCCTCCTGGACTACTCTGGCTAAATATAGGCTAAATAAGCAGCTTGTTAGGGCTTCAGATCTCTGAGTTGCTGGCCCCACCACCGCCTACCGAGCTGTGCACACTCGCACAGTCTCGTGAGTTCACATCTCAGAGTGTGAGGGCAGAAACGGCACCGTGTCTCTCCCCGCCGCACGAGTTAAACCACAGCCTCCACAGAAGGAAGTAGAGTTAGGCTGTGACCTACCATTCTGTCTCAGAAATTAAAATGTCAAGTGGCAGTAAGCCGTACGCTGTCTTATCAAGAGCTGACGGTGACATTTAAACTCACTGAGTCATCGAGTTGGCTGACCACTGACATCATTGATGCTGGTGGCACATGTCCTGTTTTTGGTGTAACAGACTTTTGGGGGGGCACATGCAAAAATACCTCTATTGCTTGCCATTCTTCTTCAAGCTCACCATCGGTTTCTCTCCCAAATGGCTGAAAAAAGCTGAGTAGGTTTCCAAGAGAGACAGGATCACCTCTAAGTGCGTACCTTGCTTACTTGGTTGGTTACTTTCTTGGCAAATTCTACATCAGGAGGATCAGGCAGGGACGTGAACTGAGTTTGCTGTTCAGTGAGTCCTTTTTTGTAGGCGATCTGTTAAAAATAAAAGGCAGGGATGTCCATCAGCGTTTGAAATGGAACCCTCCTTTTTCATGTTCTCTGCATTTGTTGGCATTTTTAAACAAGACCAATGTCTGTTCTCTCAGTCTTTAATTGTCGTGCACCATCTAGCCATGACTGGTTTGCATGCCCTGCCTCTCAGGATTGCCATTCACTTCTATTTCTAGTTTGTCTTCTCTCCTCTCAAGGATTCTTGGTCCTAGACCTGTTTCTTTGCATCTGTCTTCGTGCCATCCTTGGTAAGGGCAAGTTTTCCTTTTCACTGGCATCCTCAACTCTTAACCACATGCCTACTTAACAGCCTCCATTTTTAAACCAACCTAACTATAACTATAGCTATAACTATATGTGTGTGTGTGTATGTATGTATGTATGTATTCTTTGCCCAGGGTAATGACTGGTTCAGGGGAAAATTACACACAATTATTGATGGGACAGTGCTAACATTGTCAGTGGGGTTAAGAAGGACATATAAGCAAAGTTTATGGGAGTAAATCTTGAAGCCACAACACCTAGCTTGAACCCTATAGGTCATCTGCCCCAGTTTTCTTCTCTGTGAACTGTGACTTGCCTGGGGCTGCGTGTCTAACATTCTATGATTTTATGATGTACAATCACTACTCTGTCTTCAGTGAAATTTGAATATCTCTTGACGTGTCCAGATTCCTGGAAGCAGGTCTCAACTCCAGCACTTCCATAGGTCCTCAATAAACTCTATGCTACTCTGATTTTCTCTTTTGTGGAGAAAGGAGAAGGCTTTACAGTTCAAGCTTATCTCTGTCCCTGTGGTTCTGACCCCAAGGACAAGCAGCTCTCATAGGGCATGGCTCCTGCACTCTCTACCACCTCACTTGCCTTTTGTACCAAGCTCCATCCATTGTTGATACTATGTGTGTCACAGCTTCAATCTCTCCCCCTTTATACCTCCTTCCTTCCCAGCCTATAAAAGCTTCTATCATCTTAAAAGTCTGGTATGCATGAATCATGGACCGCTTCATCCCTTCTCTCCTTTCTCCCTGTCTTCCTGAATCTTCTAACTAGAGGGAGGAGTCAGTCATTGACTCTAGCAGAAGTCCCAACTCGTCTGTCACAAAATACCTCTCATTCAACAGGACAGCATTTTTATTTATAATAAAAAGGAATTCTTCAAGACCACAATCATGTTATACTTAACTTGGCATAAGTATGTCTTTTAATAACATTGACCTAGTATCTGTAATAAAAGCTTTCACGAAAATCAAATTAACTGGGATATAAAAGTTTTTTTAAATCACACAATATATATGAATTCCCATGTTTAAGTGCATAAAAGCCTTATTTTAGGCAAAGGGCAGGTGGAATTTTCCATGACTTAGGGAAAGTCCTTAGGGAGAAAGTTGTATTCAAATAGAAGAAACGCTTAGTAAGAATGACAGCCTGTCAAAAACTGTCTGAGAAATCAGATCACCAAGTCCTCGTATATCAGGACCCATGCTCAGAGTTCTGTCTACTTAGACTTCTGCACTCCCGATCAGTCTAAAGATATTCTTAGTCTCTAAAACTGTTTTCTCTGTATTTAGATAGCAGGAAAATATAGTAAATAGTATTTAGAGAGATGCAGGAATAAGGTACAGAGAAAATGAGTGACTGTAACCTAAGCCCCTGGCTTGAAGGCTATGTGCCCACACAGTGGTATGCTCCATGGACAACAGCTTGCTCTGGTGTCTGAGCTAGGGACTGTAAAACTCATGTTGCTAACTATAGTATTAATAGCCACACTAGTAATGTGATACTTGGTGCATACTTGGTTAGCAACAAAAATAAAAGCTATGTCCCAACTGCCAAGCATTGCGGAGTTAAGAGTGGAGATTTTACTTCATTGTTGTGAGTTCTTTCCTGTGTGTTCTTAATTGCCTTAAAGACAACTGTCTTAAAGACAATTCTTAATCTTTATTTCATGGGTAAAGGAAGGTGTTCAGAGAGCATCTTCTTGGACACCTCTCCCTAGGCCTACATGACATGGCATTTCCAGATTCCCCTTCAGCTTCTCTGTGCCCTCATCTTGTGCTGGTTTCTTCCAAGTGTCCTGAATGTCATCCAGGACTCGGCCCTTGACCATATGCTCTTCTACACTTCTGTCATTTCTTGTCTTCAGCTATCACATTTATTCTGATGACTTTTAAACATGAAGTGCTTATCCTGATCTCACCACCATGAGGATCTCACACCCTCAATCTTTACTTTATCCATGGAATGTTCTGGTCCAAACGCTTTCCCTATTATTTCAAGTCTGTTTCTTTCTCCACAATGCCTAGCTGTTTTGATGGAGGTGGGTCTTGTATCTTATCTGTTGCTTTCATTGGTTAACTAATAAAGAAACTAATAAAAGGCTAAAACTAATGGGCCAGGCAGTGTTTAAAAGAATACAGTTTCTGTGTAATTATTTCGGGGCATAAGCTAACCATGTGGGCTGCCGGGTGCGGGGACACAGCCCTGCTGCTCCATATTACTACACTGTTTGAGCCCCCAGACCACCTGTGTGTGGTAATAAACCCCATCCCTCCGTTCTCTCCTTTGTCTCCAGTATCCAGTGCCGCCAACACTTCTGTTACTATCATGGGATCCTTTCTTTTCCTTTGCTCCTTTCTCCACTGCTAAGTCAGACACTGCCGAGTACTCACAATTTCTAACATTTCCTGCATCCAATCCACCATCCTGAGTTTCTCCAGATTCTACCTTTGTCCCACTGTTTTCCTCATTTGCATCTTGTGCTGACTTATTGCCCAAACTCTTATGTCATGCTGGTTCTTAAGGTCCTGCTCTGGCGATTTAATAAGCACCCTGCCAATGAGGCCCCCACTGTCCTTGTTCATTAGCACCTCAGACTCATGTCACTCTTTCCTCTTGATCAGAGAGGTTCTGCACCCAAAATGCGTTTTTTCGTCATTACCCAGCTCTCTGTCATTTTTTATATGTGTGCTTCCTCACAGCAATGACTAGGTCATTCTGGTCCCTTTCTATCTTTGTTTTACATTTAATGCTTTCATCCTGCCAGCATGATAATGGACTTTCAAGGGAAAAGATGAAACTTTCATAGCCTGCTAGATATTCATATACAGTAAACTTCCAATAAATATGTATGACTTAGCCTCTTCTCAAGGGACCACCAAGAGGCTCTCTCAGGTTTCCAGAGTCCCCAAGGGGAGGAAAGAAACATCCCGTTCAGACTTGACTCGGATGGTAGGACAGAGCTAAATAACCACCACGGGACAGCATTTGCTTAGTAAATTTGCAAAGGGAGGGGGATGTGATTCCAATGGCTGTTGTGCTTTTATTTTTTGTAAAAAATGCCACTCTAGTGGCACAACACAACTTTAGCAGAGCCAAAGGGGGAAATGACATATGGTTTGGTGGAAAGAAGGTTAGTCCTGGGATTTAAGTCCAGATTCTGCCACTACCGATGAGAATGTAGATTTCTCACATAAAGGAATTGGGCTAAATTATGTTTAATATAATGTGCTAATATAAACACATATAATAAGTTTTGGTTCTGAATGAAGTCCTCTGTAATAATACTGGATACTGGATCTTTTTCAAGGACCTATGGACCTGGGTCAGGCTTTCCCCGACTCTACATTCAGATGGTACCAAGTGTGTCTCACTTACGTCACTGAGCGCCTTCTGGGCCTGGGCGACCCTCCTCAGTTCCGGACTGTCATTATAAGGATAAAACAACCCTTTGTCTGCTTCCCAGTCTTCAGTGTACAGTTTCTAAATCAGAATAGGGTAAAAAAAAAAAAAACCACACATAGTGATAAAACAAACTATACTCACAGAAAATACATAATCTGAGTTTTTATGATGACATAAGGCACCAAGGACAAGGTGCGAACCACCGTCAATGACAATTCCTAAACAGCTTCCTCCTTTCCATCCAATTTATGCTAATTT
This sequence comes from Microtus obscurus, assembly GCA_963919715.1. Taxonomy (NCBI): domain Eukaryota; kingdom Metazoa; phylum Chordata; class Mammalia; order Rodentia; family Cricetidae; genus Microtus; species Microtus obscurus. The sequence goes on along the minus strand of CAWTZC010002327.1, from coordinate 1,179,521 downwards.
TGTTAGTAGCTTGTTTTACTTCTGAAAAAAAATCTTATTTTTAGACATTGTCTTCTGTCTGTGACTTTACCTGTCTTCTACCTAAGGAACAGAAAATATTTTCCCCAACTTCTGTCATAAAACAAACTTCTAATTAAGAGTGACAGCCGGGGCATCCAAAGCATGACTTCTTTTTTTTTTTAAAGATTTATTTATTTATTATATATACAACATTCCTTCCATGTATGTTTACATGCCAGAAGAGGGCACCAGATCTCATTATAGATGGCTGTGAGCCACCATGTGGTTGCTGGGAATGAACTCAGGACCTCTGCAAGAGCAGCCAGTGCTCTTAACCTCTGAGCCACCTCTCCAGCCCTGACTTTTTTTTTTTTTTAAATGATGCTTTATCAATTACCTCATCAGTTCTCTGGTGTCTTAATTCTCTCCATGTTAGCTCCCACCCACGGGGTTGCTCCAATTCTCCAGGTACTTTCAGCTACTCTGCCCAAGAGTCCCCCTCAACAGGACCTGAGGGTCCCTCCCTGCCAAGTTCTAGCCCTGTACAAGCCCCTAGGCTGTTCCCCCAAACACCGAGAAACTGTCCCAAGTTGTCAAGAGTTCAGCAGTGCGGCTCGAAGTGTGTGGTTGGACATTGGAAAGAGCTAGACCTCACCTTACTGAACATGGCTGTGTTCTTAATGGCTTGGACAAGTTCAGGGGCATCAGGGGGAAGCAGGTACTTATCCTTGGTGTCTTCCCAGTTCTGCTTGTATAAAACCTGGAGGGAAAAACAGATGGACCGTGGCTTGACCTGTCACTCCAGGTGGGAGGATTTGGAGAGCAGGTGGAACAGTGAAGGCGTGGCCTCACGCAAAAGCTGCTGAAGGCTACCAGGAAAATGCTGACCCCGCCAACATGCCAGGACACCTTGTCAGCATTAGGAAGCTTTCGCAACAAACCAACCAACCAACAAAAACAAAAACACCCAGAAACTTAAATTTGAAAAATACTTTAGGATTCTGATTTTCAATTGATTTCTTTCAAAGGTTGCAATCAGTCAATGAATTCAGTTTTCTTTTGTCTTACATGACGTCTATTAATTAGCTGACCACATGTGAAATTTGGAATATTTTCATAAAAATTCCATATTCTAAATTCCTCAAAAAATAAGACATCAGGACGGCACGCTTTGCAGTTCCGTCCCCCGTACCCCACCGCCAACTGCCTTTAGGGTAGCAAATGTCTCTTCAAGCAAGCAGGTCAAGAAATTTTCACTCCACCCCAGCCATCTATAGGCCGCTTCGGTCCTCTGTGAGTGACAGTGTGGCCGTCAATCCACCTCTAAGACACAATAAAGCGGGCTGCGCACGCTGTTGAACACCCCAGTGCCGCCCACAACGTGGCCTCACCTTGCTGACTTGCTGCGACACTTTCTTTGCATGTTCAATGTCTTTTGCTTTTTCGTCCACGTGACAGATAGTTTTTGCAACATCTCCATCCATTCGATACTTAACCTGCAGAAACAACACATGTCTGAAGTTCCTGACAATCGTGGACACACGTATCTAAGCCTGTTGTAACCCAGTGGCTGTATTTCCGCATCTCAAGGCACTTTAGCTAGGAGGATCCACAGGGCACCTGCGTGGACTACTTGTCTGCGCTGCTGGCTGAATTTCCAGCCTGAGGTTTCTCTGCCTTGCTGTACTCTATGTGGAGGACCTCCATGAGTCGGAACACAGAAAATAGTCCCCTCTTTGAATGTTAAGCCAAGCTTTTCAAAGTCTCTCTGGGTTCATTTGCAACAAATACAGTTCATGGCTAACACCATCTCTAGATGTCTGGACTTGCTCAGAGTAATCTGACTCCTCATTCCCATGATGCTTAGAGCCCCAGGACCCCAGAGCTAGGCATACTTCCACAATACCTCCCTCTTCTACTTTAGGGATGCAGCCTACCTCACTGAGTTGATCCTGTACTTTCTTGATTCTGCGAAGTTCTGGAGTATCACTTGTGATAGCATATGGCTGTCCCTTTGCTTTCTCATAGTTCTCTTTGTATTTATTCTGAAAAGGATACCAGATATTAGTCTGGAATGTGACCAGACAACAGCAGAGAGTTCAGGCAACACACACATTCCTCATCTGATTTTTCCTTAAATCCTCCAAATCCTCACAATTATCAGTTGTGACATCTTTCATTCTACACCACATCCTTTCAGCGAAACCTAAAATAGATCTGTTAATTGACCCCCCTAAACATGCCAGGAGCCTGAAGACTTGTTACAGACAATTGTCTTGGATATGCCCTAAAATAATCTCTCTTTTTTGGTTGCACACATAAACAAAAGCCTGAATATCACTTATTCTAGAAAATGAGATAATTCTGAAAAGATTTAATTGCTAATACAATGCAAAACTACTCAGAGCTCAGAAGCTGCGTGCAGCTGAGCTGCAGTGGTTACCCAGCTGCGATGGCAGCTGAATTAATGGGAAGCCTGAACTCTGGAATATTTCATGGTGGAATGCAAATTTATCACCTCTGCCAGCTATACAATGGATCCTTACTTTGGTAATAATCTGCATCACTTGTAATTAGCAGGGCCTGAAAGAGTATTCGTGAGTAGTCAACAACCGGAATTACACTGCTGATTCAGACACTAATCACTGGCAAACTGGGGGAGGGAGGCCTGCCAACATTCCACTCAGAATATCATAAATTCTAGGTTCATAATGTCTGAATTATTGAGATTATATGGCAATAAATTAATGAGGTAATTCTGCCTTTACTGAACGCTGTAGTGAGGAGGCAAGAAAGTCTTGTTTAGAATCCTACATGTGAGATCATTCGAGGATTCGAATGAGAAATTTACTCCACAGTCTCCAGGAGTTAACACAAACATTGAATCTTTAGAGGTCAACCAGACACAGAAGCGTTAGGCGACAGTTTTGGTACCACCTAATGCAACGTCCCCCTGAACTATAACCATTCACCTCTTCATGCCCCTGGAGCACATATAATCAAGCTTCACAGAGACACTTTAGCCTCCCATGGAAACTGACGACGCAGATCCACCGAAACAGATGCGTCTCTCTGGCAGTCACTGTAAGTCCCATTGTTGTGGGACCGTAAGGGACAGAGAACACTGACTCTTCAGTCATTCTCTGGCTGGGGTGCCTGTGGGAACACCTGGGCAGTTTTAAAAACTCCTCTTGCACAGGCCCAAGCCTTGGACCACTAAATAAAAGTGCCGTGAGCACTAGTCGGTTAAAATATTGTAGGAGATTCCACGGTACAGTGGCACTTAAAATCTGTGGCCCTGGGCTACCTTCAAACACTCTGTTACTTGGTTTCAGATGAGTTTAGTCTGAGCTCTGTCTTCTGAATTGCAAGTTTTTCACCCATCACCACGTAGGAATCTTTTGTACAGCTGGCAGCTCTAAGAGACTGTTCCCCTCAGGCACAATTTAACTATATGACTTAGCGTCTATGAACAGACTTTCAGTAAATAAAGAAGTAAAATATTTATGTTTGTGGTTTTATTGCTCTGGATGGGCTATGCAGCAAGTATTGTATAATCAGGCTCCCGTATATCTTCCAGTAATGAGGATTTGTCTCAATGCTGCAACGGCATGGGTGAATTACTCAAAAATTCCGCAGTCACACACAAAAGACACATTTCGACAAACTAGTTGTGTTTCCTACAAAACCGAAAAACAGAATCAGCCTGCATCTCAGAGCTGGTTAAAAATCAGTAACTTCTCCATCACATAACCAGCATAGGAGGTGGTGCTCAATACTTACTGAGCTGAAAAGATCCTGCATTTTCTGACTGTGTTCAATGTAGGGGGTCATGAACTTGGAAGAGTCCACCTTCTTTCGGATGACCTTCTTCCGCTCTGTCGGTTTTGCCGGTTGCGGCTGCACCAGCGCTGGGGTGGAAGGTTCCGATTGACCATAGTCAGATGTCCTGGTCGTCGTAGTTTCATAGACTTCTGTGATTGTCTAAAAATGAAACACGGATATGAAGTAAACACCAATACCATGACCTTGGTGTATACTCCTCCAATGTCAATGACATCGACCTTCCTGGTGTTGTTTTTCCAGTCACAAAGCCAGCTAAAGCATGAAGCTGCACACAATGTCCGTACATCCATACGAAGACATTTAACACACGTCAGCCTGGATAGATTGTGACATCATCTGTAAACTGTATTTTCAGTGAGCTAGTCAAATGCCTCAGGGCTGCATAAAAATTACAAATAAAATCGTCTTAATCGTGTTTTCTTAAGTGAGTTTGGCTGTAGCTCTACAGTAGACCACTTGCTTAGCATGTACAAGGCCCTATGTTCCACCACCAGCACTGTTAAAATAAAACAAAACAATAGGAATCTTTTCAAGTTGTCTAGATCAAGAAAAAGCAAATGTGACTGAGTAATGAAATATTAAAAATAATGCTTAAATTCTTGATATTCTTTTAAGTGAATAAGAAAGAGTAGTTGCATTTTCTATAGGCATTAGCCATTCTGTATAGTTTGAGACAAAAAAAATCATATCAGTATTATAAGTATTAGTCTTTTTGATTAGTTCGTTACTGTGAACTAGACTTCCCCTTACACTGGCGGACCAGAACAATGGTGACCACATAGTGGACAATTGTCCGCTCAACAGTCTTGTCTGTGCAATAGGTAGGAAACCATTAATTCTTACAGCAGGCTATTATGGAAAAACTATGATTCAATGTTTGAATGTAGTCCAAGGATAGAAATATGGTAGGTATACAAGGAAAGAGGATAAGCAGCAGAGGTTCCCATGCCCTGTTTAAGATCATGTCCTTCAAGGCAAAGGTCTCCGTTCCCAAGGGCAGAATTTTAGCATCAGTGTGGGGAGAGAAACCGGCTAAGGCAACTGTAAACTTGACAAGTCCCATTGTAACTGACGGCACTCCGCCTCTTATTTCAAAAGTGTGACTCACTGTGAGAAGCCAATCAAACCACCAATGCTAGTTTTTATCCAGTCCCAGGCTCCTTGACCAAGCTTCAGAGTTTGCCACTTTTACCAGTATTTGTCAGACTCATAAAGAAACAACTCTTTACTGATAATAAAGCATGGAGCTGGGGGATTCCCAAATTGGAATTGTTACAAAACTGCCTTCTCTTGGGATTCCTAAAGGGGCATGTCACTAAATTATGGGGGACAATGCTTTGGGAGCAGCGCCCAAGGTGACAGCGACCTTACCCTACAAGTTACAATTCCATGCAATTCAACGGCTAAACTGTGCCAATCAGAAGTCCAAGGCATCCTCCTGTGGCAGTCTAGGAGAGAGACAGCCACTGATGTGCCCTTCATTCACACCATCTATACAAAATTACTGCGTGAGCTGCAGCGAACCATTCCTTGCTATCTTGCATAAAGCAGAGCATAAAGACAGTGAGTTAGCCTGCCAAATGCATGGTCTGCTCTTTAACCACCAGCTCCGGGCACCGGCAGGCAAGTGAGCTTCCTAAGTGAACTTCTCTTTCTCCATCTTTCTGGCTCCTAGAGCAGGAGAGGAAAAAGAGGCTCTTCTCTAAAGAGAAGCAGTCCATGCACATGTGGGCCAAGTCTTACCTCTCCCGGCACCTCCTCGTAAACTGTCTCCTCTGTGTAGTACTGTAGACAGAGCACAGGGGAGTGGGAGGGGGTTAATGCGACAAGCAGAGCAGCCCACAGTCAGCCCTCCCCTGCCTCTGCTGACCCTGGCTTCCCCAGGCTGAGGTGGCATGAAAGATCTGCAGGAAGGAAGGGGGTGAGGGTCTGTCCATATCCTGGGACCCACTGTCACTTAGGAAGGCGGAGGAAACCTAAAGTGAATGAGTCAGATCTAAGAAAAAGATACAAAGTGTCCAGCAAGAAGAGGAGTCTGAGGAGCCTGTAAGCACCGCAAGCTATTTTCCTAGGAGTAAGAAACATCTGCGCCTTATACTTTCTGTCCTAGTTCCCCTTCCGTTGCCCTAATCAACACCACAATTAAAGCAGCTCAGGGAGGAAAGGATGGATTTGGCTTACATGTCCCACGACAGTCCACCCTCAAGGGAAATCAGGGCAGGAAGTCAAGCAGGAGCAGAGGCATGCACCACGGAGGAACGCATTTTTCGTGTGCTCTTGGGTATCTCTCAGACAGCTTTCTTCCACAACTCAGGACTACCTGCCCAGGGCTGGCTCTGCCCACAGTAGACTAGGCCCTTCCATATCAATCATTAATCAAAGGAATGTCCTGCAGACTTGCCTACCAAACAATCTGACGGGGCAATTCCTCAACTGTGGTTCCCTCTTCCCCGGGTGGCTCTACTTTGTAGACAAAAACTAACAGCCACAATATTTGAGAGAATCTACTTAGAAAAGGGTACCGTAATAATATCCTGTGGATGCTGTGTGTGCAAAGAGAAACTGTGCTGGGACTCACTGTCCACTAATTACAAAAACAAAACAGAAGCCTCCCGGGAGCAAATTGTATTAATAGTCGCGTCTGCGTTATTCCCGTCTTCCCTGAACTACTAGAGTCCTGTGGAGTGATGGCCACCCCTTTTCAATAAAGTATAGCCTGCATCCGGTTCACCATTGCCTTCCTGCCCCCACTGAACACCAAATGTTTTCACTTAGCCAAGCTGGGGTGGCCTCTCTGTGGGAAGGAAGGAGGGGTGCTAAGGTGACCGTTGGTGAAGGTTGTGGGAAGGATGGGGAGAGAAGAGACTCCTCAAGAGAATACAGGGCTGTGAGTTTGCTACTGGGCCTGCAGCCTGGGTTCTGAAACCCACTCTAGTTTCGTTCTCTGACATCACGAGCAATAAATAAATACAGAGAGGAACTGGCTGACATCTTGTCTCTGATGCCTAAGGAGAGTGGAATCCGGCCCCAGGCTCACCCAGCTCTGCTGGGCAAACGGCTCCTGCAGGTCAGCGCTCACAAGAGAGGAATAAAATGGAAGCAGCTGGCTCAGTTTTCTCAAGTAGAGAAAAAGCATGGAACTTTATGCTTCTTTTCTTTTACGCTCACACTGAAGCATTGTGGGTAGGGATGGATACACGGATGCAAAATTTTCCTCAGTGCCCTACTTCCTTTTGTCCCTAGTTCGGCAGGCTCTCATTGCCACAGGCCATCTACCTAGTCACCAAGGTTATAGCTATATAAAGCTCACCTAATGTCTCCTAAGCTTGTACTTACTTCCATGGAAAATGTAATTTTTGCGTGTACATATCTTTACATATAGCAATAAGCAGGACAGAGGAGAGCTCTTTCACCCCTGTGACTTCAGCACAGGACAAAGGCCATTTAGACACTTTAAGAGATATTGTTTGGCACTGAGGGCAAACGGAGCCATTCCCCTGGTCACACAGACCTTTAGTAGCCTACAAAGAAATATTAAACTACAATAAATGACTCCCATAAATTTTAGATTTTCCTATCAGTCCAGCAGACGCAGCTTTTGTGAGCAGCGTGGTTTCGCCTTTAGCAGTTCTCACCATTGGGAAATCTTGGAAAGAAGCTCACAAAAAAATAAATAAATAAATAATTAAATAAATAAATAAATAAATAAATAAATAAATAAATAAATAAAAAACCAACACTGTTCAGGGACTTAGCATTAACTTGAACGTTAAATCTTATTTCTAAGAGTTATGCTGCTAATTGGGCTCCTTTCTCCTTCTACGTTTCAGTCTGTATAGACAGAGCCAGCAAAATGTTATTTCAGGTATCCAAGACACTTAAGAGATACATATTTGAGGCTGGCTATTGTTTCTGGGACACTTCTCTTGAATCTGCCACCTCCCCATTCTTGTGATCTTTTCTGAAACCAAAGAGACAACGGTTCAACATTCCCGAAAGGCACCTGCTGGTCAGACCAGCAGTACTAATGAGGACAGAATGGCGAGGATGGAAATGCCTGAAACAGCCCCTTCCCTTTGTGAGACTGGTTGCCTCAAGCAAGGCTGACGCTAGGCACAATGGCTAAGGTCACACAAACACTTAAGAAAAGCAAGGTGTAGTTCAGCTGGAGGCTTGAAAGGGTTCCTTTTGTTATCACAGTAGGAAAGAAATTAATCATAATTATAACTTAATTTATAGTGTGTTTAATACACTAGTTCTGACTTTTAGGAACCTACATTAAAATGTGCATGAGTGATGTACTTCTCTATGAGAGGATTAGCCATCAGTATACAAGCCAGGGAGGTTAAACACTACATCTGTCAGATACATTCTGGTTTTTATATGTCTCAGGTAATTTTATTTATAGAACAAAAATTTTTCTTTGCCTACACATAAAGACCGATTAGCAAGGGTAAATTTTGGCATCTCTAACTCAAGTTTTGTTGGGGGCAGTCATTAAAAATGAACACCGATTTTCATCCATTGAGATGGCTGTTAACTGGAACTTTCTAGGCAAACTCAGTTTCATAGCAACGTATTTGCGCAGATTAGCTGCAAGCCTTTGGGTTTCTGGCCTCGAACATAACGCTGAGGGCAAGAGCAGATAAGGAAAAGTAATAACTGTTATTACAGCAATGAGATACTAGTGTGGAACACGCAATTATTCTGTAAAACCGTCAGGTGGCCACCAACAACTGGGGGGATGTTTTCAAGATAGCTGCTGTGGTTTTAGTGCTCAGGCAGGATTCAAAAGCTAGTCTTGTCTGTTTGCTTAAATATGATGGCGTAAACGGGAAAGATGCTCTAGCTGTAGCTGTGACCTTCATGAGTCCCCACATATATTATGGTATTTATGATTGTGGGGGCGCGCGCACACACACACACACACACACACACACACACACACACACACGCCTGGCTCATAGATAGCTGTTCCTGTGTATAACACACTCCCCTATGTCAGTCAACTAGCTGAAGCAGAAGTTGCCCATTCCCTATCTCCTGGTTCAGATGCTGGGAAGAATGTCCTGTGATCACCAGCCTTGGAGATTGGAAAATCCATCAGTTTTAAAAGGCAAAACTGCCCCGCACCCATACCCTGGCTTCTGTTTGTTTCTGTTTATTTGTGAAGGTTTTTTGAGCGTTTAAGAAAAAGTAAAACTGGGAAGTAGTGGCATTTCCTTCCCTTCTCGGTCTCACAAACTTACTGTCAAACGGAACAGAAAATACACCTTTTTTGCCTTTTAACAGTGACTCTTTGGGAAGTTAAAATATATGTGTTTTTTTTTTTTAACATTTGCCCACTGGCTGTGGCTGTCACGTACACGTAAACTTTGCTGCCAAGTGGCCTTTCTTCTTACCTCTATCACCTCCTCGTATTCCTCCTCGTCCGCCATTTTTCCAGAGTAGTAGCGGCACCTACAAACTGCCCATATTCAGTACAAATGAAAGTATATTAGCATTTTCCTTCAACGCCATAAAAGAATTGTAAAACAAGCCAGCCCACACAGTTATATACTTTTGTGGGCTAAGGAGCATTTAAACAGGCTACCAATGGGAGCCTCAGCTTCTCCCTCCTAACTCCCTCAGTGACAGGCTGAGCACCGCTACCTGTACAGGTTGACTCAGTTTATGTTTTAAAAGGAAGCGAGGTGGTTTGGACCCCAGAGATGGAACTGAAATGACCAAAAAGAAAATATTTTCAAGCAATTTTTGTGTGTGTGCAAAAGGAGCGTTAGTGTGGCTTTCAGATAGTTGGGATTTTGCCTCATAAACTCCAAATTCTAGGAAGGCTTAGTATTCTGCCTCCATCTAGAATGCTGTGTGCAGCATGTCTTATATTATTAGAACATGTAGAATAAATCAGCCCATAATTTTAAAAATAAAAGTAGAAACCTCACGGCAATGGGGTTATTTTCTTCTGAAAATCATTGGTTTCCGTGGATATATTTTTTTCCTTTCTGTAGCTCGTGTGCAAGCCTAAAAAAAAAAAAAAAAAAACCGTATTTGTTGAGGTACACGCAATCTTGCCAGTCTTTGGCCTACATTTCTAATTCAGGAACTAGGGAAAGGCTGAAGGCCCTTGGGCCTGACGCCAGACAGTGGCCGCTCCATACAAGCTGGGTGATGTCTGCGAGCAGCTGTCCCTCTCCTAGAGACGCTTGACTGTAAACCAATACCCTGGGTGGCTGGTTTTGTTAAGCTAGCGAAACTGCTGGTCCTTCTGAGGCGAAGGAAGCTCTGTAGGATGAGATAAATATAGGAACACTGACTAGAGAGAGCCTTCTTCATCGGAATATATTTAGGACAAAAATGAAAAAGAAAGTTGGTGTTCGACCAACTCGGTCCAGCAATAACTGGTGAGGGCCGCACTGAGTCTGCTAATCCACACGCGCCGTGTCAGAGAGAACTAACAGGGTCTTCCTAGCCACGTCTCATGGCTGTTTCCCCCAGTTAAGTACTCAAAACTTTGGAAAATAATTCAAGGGGAGTCATGGAACATAGTCTCAGGAGAACATTCCAGAAGAAGACAAAAAAACGGGCCTTACCTTCGAGCTACGCGAATAACCCTTGGCCAGCAGCAAATCCTCTCCCAGCTCTCCCCTCCTGAGAAGCCCAGGCAAAAGCCACCCCGGTGCCGGCGCTCCCAACTTATCATGTGGCGGGAGCGGCCAATCAGATCTCGCGTTGCTCAAATTTCAGAAGCTAAATATACTGGGTGATGTGCAGACCACCTGTTTGTCAATTCCGCTAACGGAGAAAGGGTAACAAATTGCTAGCTTAGAACTATCCAAATGCCACGGAATTTTACCTCACCGCCAATCTGAGAGTCAAGTTCAGGCTTAATTCACTATTTTCTGAAGCCGTTGTTCAACGTCCCACTTGTACAAAATGGTTTAGACTAGAAACTAAGAGGGACTTGGAGGCCATGACGCTTCTGTTTCTGGCTTTACACCACCTCATCTTCACAGACATCCATAGGATTCCTTCGGACTGCTCACTTCGGAAGGACAGCTCACGCTCTCACCCGTGTGGCTGTGTGAGAAACTGAGGAACACCGTCCAGGAACCACCAGGCTGACAGAAACAAGGCTTTTTTTTTTTAATGCAATGCAATTATAGGTGACAATGCTTGGTTGTAACCCTAGATGACATATCCCCAAGTGTAATCAGAGTTTGACCTCATTGATTTCCTGGTTCTAAGCCAGGGGGCATGGCCAGTGGTGTTCAATTTCTCCTTCTCCCGGTTGCCCAGCTGCTGGGGTTACCAGGCTTCCCCTCTCCATGGTAGTTGAGTTTCTGATTTCTTATTGACTCCCCATCTCCTGGAAGCAAAACATGGATGCTGGCCCCATAGGTTGGCCATTATGAATGGCAAACGCAGCTCCATTGGAAGTCAGGAAATTACTACTACAGCAGGAGAAAACGATGTCCTGCTGGGCAACTCACAGTGTAAGACATTCCCTTTGTACAGAATCATCTAACAGCCGGCCATGGAGGAAGGCCCAAGCCTTCCATCTAAACACTCGGGAAAGAGATCAAGGCTAGCCTAGACTACATGAGACCATGTCTCAAAAACAAACAACAAAAATCACTAAACAACTTCCTTAAAGCTTGCCTGTGTCCCTTATTCTTATTCTGCCTTTGATCTTAATCTACTGTTTTGGGCTACCATCGAATTCTGTCTCTCCTCATACAAAGCACATAGCTGTAAATGCAAATAGAACAAGAATGTATTGGTCTCTGGGCTGCTTCTGAACTGAGGCTTCCACCCCAGAGGTCTCTTCAATATTACAGAGCCATCTAATGCTCTGAGAATCTTTACTTCTCCATCCTTGCTGCATGATTTGTGTGACAGAAAATGATATTTAATCTCTCTTTGTCATCTTAACTAAGTATGCTAGCTCATCTCATGCGGACTCATGAATCTTTTTTTTTTTTAATTTATTTATTTATTAAAGATTTCTGCCTCCTCCCCCGCCACCGCCTCCCATTTGAGCAAGGGATATCTGTGTAATGTGAGATCACTCACTTGGTGACCGTAGACTGGAAACACAGCTTGCTTATTCAATATATACTAGGGAGAGAAACATAGTAAGTCTATGAGTTCCAGTCCAAATAGGGCTACACTCTGTCTATTTAAAAAAAAAAAAAAAACCCCAAGATTTAGAAACTTACTTAACAAAATAAAAAGATAGTACAAAATTACAAAAAAAAATGAAGTATGAACTTTCTCAAAGGCAGTTAATGTTAAATTCCAGATATTTCTAAAGGAGGCACTAACAAATTTACATATAAAAACATAATGGCCTTTTTAACAAAATCACACAGATATATCTCACTTTACACAAACAAGTCTATTGAATAGATAGTTTAATCATTGTTTCGTTCATGAGCCTTTAAGTTATTTTGCTTTTGTTTATTTATTTTGCTTTGACCCAGGTTCTTATTACGTAGCTCAGGCTAGCCTCACATGTAGGGCCCCCAGCCCCAGTCTCCAGAGTGCAAGGATTACAGGCCTGTACAACCAGGCTTGGCCTGTTTTATGCTTTTTTTTTCCTATAACAAAATAAAACAATACAGCACTAAAGAGAGCGCAAAACACACTAGGCACCCCTGTACATTATGTTTGCCCAGTTGTATGAAATGTATTTGTGGGACAAATTTCTAGAAGCAAAATTACCAAGCCTCAGGTTATAGGCACATTTTGAAAATTGATAACCTTTGCCAAGTTGACATTCAAAATAGTTAAGTTCATTTGCTGTGCATGCATCTTAGCTACCTTCGGGTTATCAGCCTTGTAAACTTCACAGTCCATTGGGGCAATGTTCACTTTTCTGCTGTAGGGTGAATGTATATGTAACCCAGAAATTAATACATGGAAATCTTGCCCCCTAAGATGATCATATTAGAAGACGAGGCTTTGGGTGGTCTCACATGAGGGTGGGGCCCTTGGGGGAAGGGGTTGCTGCTTCACCCTCTTACCACCAGAAGCAGTGTTCCTCCAGCGACAGCAGCCTCTAAAGAACCCCACCCTGCCAGCAGCCTGAGCCCAGACTTCCAGCTCCAGAGCTTCGTGAGCAGGTAATTTCTGCTGTGCAGAGGTCACCCAATTTATGGTCTTTTGTTTTAGCGAACTTGATGGGCTCAGACACACTACATTACTTAAAAAAAACCCCACGACATTCAGCAGAGACTCAGGAGGAGTGGAAACCGAGACTCCATGTACGGACAGAACATTCAGAAGGCAGCAAGTAAGCTCATCTGAAAATAGCTTGCCTTAGACTTCTTGATTTCACTCCTTCCTAAATGAAAGTCCCAAATTCCCAGTTAAATTTGTCTGTTCTTTGTTGTATCAACAATCTGCTAAGCTCATAAGGAATGAGTGTCCCAGGTGAGTTAGTAACGTTCCCATCATAGTCACCCAGGAACAAGTGTGCCAGTGGGCAGCGTTTTCCTGCTCATTATCCCAAACTCAAAGCTACCATGCAGGGGCTAACCTGAGCTGTGCCCTCCCGAAATGGGGGCACAGCTCTATTATCCTGGCCTCTCTGTGGCCTCTTATGCACAACAAGAATAAAACAAAATCCTGGCTTAGTGATAGGTTCTTATCACATGCCTTGAATATGGAGGACTCAGTGAGCTTTTACTACTATTTTAAAATTTTGCTTACTGTTTTTAACCTTTTATTGGAGTCTCCATTTTTTAATTCTATACTTAGCTGAAATATCAAAATACCATGAGGCTTCTGAAGTCAGTTGTTGTTAGTCTAAGAATTTAAGGGCCCCGCTATCTCGGTGGAGACCTCCAGATGCCATCAGGATTAACACATATACCCCAATCCACCCTCACCTTCTGAGGGCGAACTCTCAGGGTTCCATAGTTCCCGATATCTCGGCTGGGACTTCCAAATGCCGTACACCGCGCCCCCATGTCTGCACTTTGTGCATTGGCGCCCAGTTTTCGAGCTTCGGCCAAGGGAGCTGGAGGTTAAAATACACAGACACACACAGACAGAGAAAAAGAGATGCGGGTCATCCTTGAATTCCCCTGAATAACACACCCCAGCTGCCATACTCCCGTGGCACATTCATTCTTGTCAGCTGAGTGCATGGAAGACAGCTTCTCGCTTGTGCACCTCTTTGGCTTCCCTAGCAGCCCAGCTGATCCTGCTTCTAAGTGACCATATGCTGCATTCTCATGGGTTGTCTGATCTTACACAGAATTCAGAAATGAATGCCCAGGGGATTACAAGAAATTCAGGATCTGGGGTCTTACTGCTCCCAACATCTAAGAACTGGTAGGGGTTACCCTAAAAGTGTAGAAGGGTTGGGCGAGGCCCTGCCAATGAGCTTCAGGGACCATTTCCTACATAGTGGTGTGGCCCGTGGGAAGATGAAGTGTGATGGATACCACCATAGATGCTTTGTGGATGCAATTTCTTCAGTTTCATACATTTTTAATAAATCACATGGACACAGGTTAGTAATCAGAGAGTTCTGTAAGGTTGGTAGGCAGATGATAGCATTATTTGGGATGATTATGGAGGTAGGGTCTTGCTGGGAGAAGTGTATCGCTGGAGGCAGAGTTTGAGGTTTTATTGCCTGGCCTGATTTCCTTCTCTCTCTCTCTCTCTCTCTCTCTCTCTCTCTCTCTCTCTCTCTCTCTCTCTCTCTCTTCTTCCTGTGCCCCACGGTCAACACTTACTCTCATACCCCCGAATCTTTTGTTCTATGTGGCTACACGTTTAACAAAACTGCCTGTATAGTTCCTCACTGATCTCTCAGGTTCACCCATACCTGTGCAGCCCCGCATGGGACGATGAGGCTCTGACTGACTTTCATACAACCTCCATAGGGCACACACATGCTCACCCCCCAATCTAGCATTCTGCATGATTCAGAGTTCCAGGCCCACATTAACAAGACCACCAGGAGGCTGTTATCCACTGCTTCCCATTCTTTTCTCTTTTTTTCCTTGCATAAAGATTGGTTTCTCTGCAACTGTTTTCTTTCTCTCTCTTGTTTTTTTTCTCCTGATCTCATACACCAGATAAGCAGTGGCTGAGACATTTTGCAGCAATGTTATGTGGCCAATATCAGTTCTTGTGCGGCTTCCAGATGCCTGTCACTTCTCTGTGCTCTTACGTCAAGGGGTCAAGTCACAGATGGTAGCCACACTTCTGTACGGTCCTTCTGGAGTCTAATTGCTGATGCCCCCAACGGTGTGCCCCTCAGAACTGTGTCTCTGTTCTCCTTCAGACTCGGTCCCCAAGCAAGCCTCTGCCTTACTGTGCCACACAATGCTGATCCAGTTTCTCCCCCAATAGACTGTCCACTGTTCAAGGTTCAGCACTTAGTCCCCTGAGCCTCACTCTGTACGTCCTGAGAGTATTGTTCATGGAGAGTCTGGGGCCACAGAGCTGCTGACACAGCTGGGGTCTTTTGAAGATGAGCCCTTGCTGATTCTTAACTTCAAAGCAGCCATGGTCTGAACCCCTGTCCTCGGGGCTGGCATGGAACAGCGACTGCCGGCATCCAGGGCTGGGAAGGAGGTTCAGATTCCCACCCTGCGAGATTTGAGGCACACACGTTTATAACTAACTGTATTTCTCTTGGAAGCCACTCTCCTGCTTCGAGACTCATTTTCCTCGTGTGTAAAATGAGTGACTGAGCTGCACGAACCCTTGGCTCTGCTGAAATAGCTTCCCGTGAGGGAGGTTGGCTGCAGAACTTGGCCTCCCCACCGCCTGAGGCTGTTGAGTGACAGGCACCACAGCTAATCCTCCATAAATAGATGTTCCATAGCTCAGGTCTCAGGATGAATTTATAGCTGGGGACTGACATTTAGTAACTTTCAAATAGGACCAATTTGACCTCTAAGAAGAAAATAGCCTTTACTGTCTTTAAACCATTGTATTACACATTGCAAGACAGTAGGTATTTTATTTGAGAAACATAGAGCCCTGGTTTTTACTTTAGCTATAATAATTTAAATATTTATAGCTAATTAATACTTGGTGAACTTTTTCTCAGGATAGGAAAATATCTGAAGGAAATGTTCAGTGGACATGAGAGTTACCATCAGAGTCACTGGGACTAATAATTAGCGAGTTTTTAACCTGAAAAATTTGTTTCTGGTTTCTTTTTTACTGTCTTCAAAAGGCCTTTGTATATAATTAGTACTTTTCTTGATTAGTTACAGATGTGGGTCATTTAGTCACCATAAGAGTTTAGCAAGTTCCAGAAGCAACTGGTCTCCATCATTTTCTTGAACTCTACAAGTTAGCAAATGTCCATTTGAGCTGACAATGAATCTGAGACTGTAGAGACTGGGAAGCCAAAAGTAGAATGCCGATCCAGTTTTGATGCCCAAGAGAATATAGTTCCCAGGGAAGATATCTACTGTTGACTGTGTGTCTCTGTGCTTCCCTGTATTTGCTAATTTTCTCATTCTTATGACCTAAGACCAGACAAGATTACAGTATTTAGAAGAAGGAAGAGCCTAGAGACTATTTGCTCTGCCATGGAAGGGCACAGCGAGAAGATGGCCACCTGTAAATCTAAAAACCAAGAGGAGGCTCTTGACCAACACTGAACCCACTGGCAGATTCTAGACTTCTACCTCCTGAATTGGAAGAAATACATTTCTATTGTTTGAGCCACTGAGTCTATGATGTCTCAGAATAGTAAGCCATGTTGACCAAGGCAGTACTTAACTTCCCAAGGAAAGATACTCATTTGAGGAAAAAACAATAAGGAGAAGCCATGAGACTAAATTACCATAAAAATGTCCTAATCTAAAATGAAGAACTAAAGGAAGCCCTGGGACCTTGCTCATTATGAACTATTCTTCTGCAATAATAGCAAGCAAAAATCAATCAAACAAAAACCCTTCGTACATGCAGAGATAGCTAACTATACTGATGCCCTACTTCTAGAGGCAAAATATACCTGGCATCCTTAGAATACAAAGGCAATCCTTCCTCTTACCCCACCTCAACTCACCTGGTTGGCTTTCTCTTCCTCTAGATTTCCAAATGGGCAGGAACATGGGATCCCATGCCCCCTTTTCAACTTTACCACTGCTACTCACAGGCCCAGATCAGGATCCTTGTCAGACAGTATTACTGACAGGTGCTGCTTTACTTGCACAGAGCCTCTTTGGATCTTGGATTATATCCAATCAATCTAAGGCATTCTGCCCATCCAACGCCAGTAGCTGCAACTCAGTGATAAGGCAAAGATCCACTCACGTGTTTCAGACTTTGCTGTGGGACAATGGTCTTTTATCCTGTCACTTGTATTATTTTTAATAAAATGCTGATTGACCAGTATCCAAGCAGGAAGTATAGGCAGGGTGACCAGGCAGGAAGTATAGGTGGGGCAACGAGAATTCTGGGAAGAGCGAAGTTTCATTCTGCAGCTGTGACCCAGATGCAGAGGAAGCAAGGTAGCAAGAAGTGACTGCCTCACTGAAAAAGGTACCAAGCCATGTGGTTAACACGGACAAGAATTATGTGCTAATATAAGTTATAAGAGTTAATAAGAAGCCTGAGATACTAGGCAAATCAGTTTATAATTAAAGTAGACTTCTGTGTGATTTCTTTGGCACTTAATGACTATGGGAACCAGGCAGGACAGAAACCTCAGCCAATAAGATTTTTTTGTGGTAGTTTGAATGAAATTGGCCCCATAAGCTCATAGGGAGTGGCACTATTAAGCGCTATGGCTTTGTTGAAGTAGGTGTGGCCTTGTTGGAGGAAGTGTGTCACTGTGGTGGTGGGCATTGAGGTCTCCTTTGCTCAAGCTACATTCAAAGTGACACTCAGACTCCTTCCTGTTGGCAGCAGATCAAGATGTTGATCTCTCAGCTGTTCCTCCAGAACCACATCTGCCTGCATTCTACCATGTTCCCCGTCATGGTAACAATGGACTAAACCTCTGAAACTGAAGTCAACCCAATTAAATGTTTTTGTTTAAGAGTTGTCATGGTCATGGTGTCTCTTCACAACAATACAAACCCTAATTCCGGTCCTCCTGCATCACTGGCTGAACTCACAATTGAAGTCATCTAGGGGGAAAGGCTCAGGGTAGAGGTACATCTGAATGGTGGCAGTCTAATCAGACCGAAGACTGCCTAATGGTCAGCTTCAGAGTTTCCCCCAAAGAGATGCTTTCAATGAACTGTCTCTGCAAAGATACAGCCAGCTCAAAACTTCAGTGGCCTGGTACCAGAGTGTAATGCCAGCTCAATTTGTAGAGCCATCTTGTGGATGTAGATTCTGGCTGGGCCAAAGTTACTCAACTTGACTGTTCTACTTCTTCTCACTAGAACATTTTTCGGGGTCATGTCTCAGTGAATGATGCAATTCTTGTGGAGGAAATGCACATCCTTGATCTCAAGCAGTGGGGTGCCTCGTCCAGAAGTGTCCTTAGGTCCAGTCTATATATTCCAACAGTGGGGTCACCCTGATCTCTCACAGACCTCTATCAGCTCGACAATATTTGGATACTCAAAAACCTCCAGGCTCCTCAGTAAGGCTACCAAATGAACTGTGCTGATGGGAAGGTCTCCTCCAATCCTCCTCCATTGAGGAATGTCACAATCACAACGACCACAAAATAGCCACTCTAGGGAATCATAATCCTTGTATAGTGTCCCTTAAGCACCTATAACAACTTTAGCTACTGGTTCATATTGAGAGGCAGCTGGCTTTGGAACAGGGAGTGACTTTGCCACTGGCCAAGAGATGTGGGGTAGAAGGTAGCACCTGGCTTGGTCCTGATACGGGAGAGGTCATAGATGCAGGCTGCTAGAACAATCCCTTCACCTGGACTCTCACCGTGTGACCAGCCACCAAAGGAGTAGGTAAACCTAGAGGGGATGTTTTTTAACTTAACTATTTTTTTGACATTCTGGGATCCACTCAAGTGCTTTGTGCAGGACAGGCAAGTGTGTCCCATCACTGAGCCGTGGCCTCAGGCCTGTCTGTCATTGTTTTAGTTTTGAAAAATTGCACTTGTTTGTCCATGTGTGTCTGTATATGAGCACACCTGTGTTCCATGATGACTTAAAAGAGTCGGTTTTCTCCTTCTTCCACGTGATGCCTGGGGGTGGAGATCAGGCTTGGTTAGTGTGCACCTTTACTCACAAGGCCGTCTTGCCAGCTCTGTGCTTGTAAATGGTGTATTTACTTAACATTCCTCCTTCATCCGGATGAACCTACTCTAAGACAGCATCCCTCCCAGAGCCAAATTATAACCCAAGCAAGAAACAGTCTCAGAGACAGGGCTAGAACGCAACACCTCATCTCCACCATGATCTGTCCCTCAAAGGCCAGGCAGGCCATCATCTTTTTCTTAGTGCACTGCCCACACTGTTTAACCTACCTGCAAAGAACTCCTCCATTTTCAAAACCAACCCCTATCTAAGTACTTCCTAAAAGTCATACCCAGACCAACCTGTAACTTTCAGTTTGGGTCTCAAGATCAGCAGTGTTTTGGTGTTGTTTTTTGTTTTGATATGCTTGTTTCTGAGACAGGGTTTTCTTTCATGGCTCAGGCTGGCCTTGAACCCTTGTCTCAGCCTTTGTTAGTGCTAAGACTAAAGTTATGGACCACCATGCCCAAGCAGCACTCTATCTTTAATAGTGTTCTAATTGGCTCTGCTACATGCCTTGGTTCTGCTCTGGGAAATTACTTCTCTCCATCCTCACCCTGACTGCCCAATCCCCACCACTTGCTATATTCTTAACAGCCACTTGTTCCTGGCAGATTTGGCAGAAGTTGGTGCTACCTAGTGCTAGGACTTTCTCATACCATTTCCTTTCTTCTTTCTTCTTCCTTCATCCCTCCTCCTCCTTCTATGTTTTAATTTATGTGTCACAGTTTTAATCTAGATCAATCAGGATTTCTCACTCAGATTAGCAATGTGGTTTCTCAGCCAGTGTCTCTGAATCGAGGTTTCCTGTCCATTCCTGTCTCTCAGCTGTGAGAATTATCTACCTAAAATGCAAATTGAGTCTTATGCTTCTCGAAGACCCTGACACATTGCTGTCACAGCTGATCCGGTTCCTCTCAAGTAATAGGCAAGTACAGAGCAACCTTTCAAGGTAGCATCAAACCTTCAAGGGTCAGAATCCACAGCCATCCAGGGTGTCTCATGTAGAGAGAGTGAGGAGAGCTGGCCTTTTTCTGGATCTTCTGTCAGACCTCTTGGCTTCTAAGCTCCTCTAGCTACCATCCTAGCAAAAGGGTTTATTAGGCTCCTAAACTCTTAGAGATATATTGTTATGGTCTGAGAGTTATGTAGTCCCCAAATTGACACTTGAAATCCAATTCACTATGAGATTATTTGGAGATGGGAAGTTAAAGTCCTCACGAGTAGGATTAATGCTCTAACAGGAGAGGCCTGAGGGTGTCTCTAACTTGGGATGTTACATAAAAAAGAATGGGCCTTCAGCAGCCACCAAACCTGCTGGCAGCTTGATTGGACAGCCCAGCCTCCAAAACTATGAGAAATAAATGTGTTTACAAGCTACCCAGTGTGTGATATTTTGTTGCAGTGGGTCAAAAGAGCCATGACAGAACCACAGTGTTCAAAGGTCTCATCTTAGGGGTCAGATCACCTACCCGTCTGGGAGAATCTGAGAATCTTAGTTACTTTTCTATTGCTATGATAAAATGTCATGGCCAAGGCAATCTATAGAAGAAAGCGTTTAATCTGGGGTTACAGTTTCAGAGGGTGATGAGCTCCGGAGCACTGACCATGGCAGCAGGGAGGCAGGTATACTGCTGGAACAGCAGCTCAGAGCTTACATCTTGAGACACAGCAGTGAAACACAGAGCTAATGGGAATGGTATGAGCTCTTGAAATCTCAAAGCTCACCCCCAGTGACACACCTCCTCTAGCAGGGTTGTACCTCCTAATCCTTCCCAAACAGCATTTAAATATGTGAGCTTACAGGAGCCATTCTCATTCAGACCCCTGTCGGGGTGTCCTGGCTCTTCAGAGATGCCAACTTCCAACTTCGTGCTTTTGATTTCAGCCTGAGGAGGATAGTGGCACCTGCCCCATAAGGATGCTCAGGGAAGGTTTCTGTTCTCATTTCTGTTTGTCTCGGAGAAAATACAGCATGGCAGCCATCACAACGACGGGAACACTTGCAGCAGTCAGAAAGCCATTCTGGCCTAGAGCCCTCTTGAGTCATGAGACAAGAGCATACAGGCTTAAAGCCTGACTGTGGAGCTCAGCGCTGGAAATAGAAGCCACCTTCGGCCACCCAGGATCATGTCCACCCTCCAACACAGAGCAAGCAGGGCACAGAGAGAGAGGAAAGGGAACAGGAGGGTGCTTGTCTGAATCAGGAGTGGGAGAACCAAGCTAGGGTGAAGGCAGTGCAGGGTGGCTCGGCAGGGAGAAGGAAAGAATCAGCACATTGCACAGGAAATGGCTTCCTTCCAAGTGAGGGCAGTGCCCTGCCTCCAAGGAGCAAGGGCCTTGAGGGTAAGTGTCCGAAGCTATGACTAACGAGGCTCACAGAAGCTGACTGACGTAAGCCAAGGAGACGCCAATTGCCATTCAGCTGAATTCAAAATTCAGATCCCATTTTGAGAGGACATTACACGCTGTCCATCATTACGACTCTAGTTACCTTTGTGGATTGTGTACTTGTATCACACTCTGTTTTTGTTACTTAAGAGTTTGTTTACTTAAGCCACGTGAAGTACTTTAGTGGTGCTTACAATGCTCTCAGTCCCGTAGGAGCAGTTTTAAGATTTTTTTCAGTAAGTCAATGGTTTATCTTTTTACAGCATCTCATTACACAGACCAGGGAGGCTTCAAACGCTTGGTCTTCCTGCCTCAGCCTTCTGAGTGCTGGGAATACAGTCATGAGCCACCACACTCAGCAAGGAGAGAGACCTTGAGAGTGGAAGTAGAACAGAAACAAGTAAAGATCTGAGTCTCTCAAACCTTAGTTTTACAAACTAGGCCACGGAGCATTGTGTCCCCCAAAATATGTAGGTTCAAGTCTTAGCTCCCAGGAACTGAGTATGATCATATTTGGAAATCAGCTGATTAAAGGTATAATTGGTTAAGATGAAGTCATGCTAGCATAGGGTGAGCCTTAACCTGGTGTGCTTTTTGTTCTTATAAGAAGAGAGTCTTGGAGTGAATACCTCGTAGAAACCTGGAAAAGCCAAGAGACACCACAGATTGCCAGCAAATCTCAGCAGCTAGAGAGAAGAAAGGAACCTGGCCTTGCCAGTCCCCCTCATTTTAGCTTTTATTTCCAGAAGTCTGAAGTAAGACATTTCTGTGCAGTCAACCTACTCCGAGGCAGTTTCCTACAGCACTTCGAGGAACTGAATATTCAGGTGACTTTTTCTGTCTCCCCAGCTTCTATTGGTGGTCTGGGCATCTGTTTGAAGAGGCTCCCTGCCTTGACGGCCTTGATCTCCACTAGGCTGTGTGCAGAACTAGCTATCCATCTGCAGCTCAGCACGTAGAGCTGGCTCTTCAGTGCCAGCTTGAGCAAAGGGATGGATTGCTGAGAATGCTGGGGATTCACCCTGACTGCGTCCATTCTTGACCTTTAGCCCTCTCATAGTGAACTGCTTCTGCATTAAGTAGGTATGTGGATGTGCAAAGCAAGAAGGCAGGGCAGCAGCAAATGGGCCTGGAGGACGTTGTGGAACCTGAGATCGGCCACACTGCTGTTGTGGTCGGCCACACTGCTCTGGCTTCAGTGATACCCATTACATCTGGGAAGACTTCAGAGGTATGCCTGACCTTTGCCATTTGGGGTGTTGTTGTGTTGTTTAGTTTTGGTATGGGGTATTGGGCTAGGCAAGCATTCTACCAACTGTATCTACCCTGTTTGTACTTTTCAGATGAATTTTATTTTTAAAAATTGTGGTGTGTGTGTGTGTGTGTGTGTGTGTGTATGGATGTGTGCAAGTGACTGCAGGTGCGCATAGAGGTCAGAAGCATCAGATGGTCTTGGAGCTGGCATTCTAGGCAGTTGAGAGCTGTTCCTGACGTGGGAACATGGAGCCAAACTAGTCTTTGAAAGAATAGTGTGTGCTCTTACCTGCTGAGCCATCTTTCCAGCCCATTTTTACTTTTTTGTTTTGATACAGTTCTTATTAAATTGCCCAAGATAGCCTTGAATTATTTGTATAGGCCAGATTAGTTTTGCACTTTCAATTCTCCTGCCTCAGTTTCCATGGATTACAGGTCTGTCTCAAAGGCTCAGTTCTTTAGTGACATTTTAAAAAGACAAGTCACAGACTTTCCTCACAAAACTAATCCTTGTAATGAAAAACAAAAGTCTCTTCAATGTTATGGTCATATTTGAGTTCATGGGAGCTGTAGTTCAGGTATTCCTTCCCCAAATACTATATATATATATATATATATATATATATATATATATATATATATATATATATATACATATATATGTATATATATATGCTGGTAAATCAAAAAGCAAGCCATTGAAGTCTATGTCTTTTCAGAAGTTTCAGACTTCTTGAAAAGTCTTGAAAAAAGACTTGAAAAGTCTTCAAACTGTACGTTAAACGTATCTACCTTATGCCTCTCTAGGAACTGTATTTTCTAACTTGTTCTTAAATCCAAATTGTTTCGAACAAAATAATTGTGACTTGAACTTGGGGTCATCTGGCCAGCCACAGTGGTGAGAGAACATCAGATGGAAAGGCAGAGGGGCCATGCATTCACCATCAGTTTTCCATTTTAACCGAGAAAAAGATTTTCAAACATCAAGCTCTCAGGACAGCTAGCCTGAATGAATCACTGAAAGAGAAGACTGTCCTGCTACAGGGGACACTCCTCTTTCTCAGTGGTCAGAATCCCTGCCTGGTGTGGTTTAAACAACATCATGAAGCAAATCTAGCAAACATTGAGCTTATGGGGTGTGCACTTGCAGGAACAAGGGTCTCAGATGCGGCGCTTGGTTCCTCTCTCCTTGATCATTCGGATCTCCTTGATCACTAAGGATCATTTACCTACTACGCACTATGAATTTCAGCAGCTTGCCTATTGGTTAGCTGGGCTGTGGCTTAACCTGACAGCCAGTCTAATAACTTCATTTTTCATATGCATCCTACCTGATACTTTTTTTTTCTTAACATTGCAGATATTTTGTTCAGGGGCTTTGTTACCCTAGTCTTTGGAGCCTTGATGAGGTCAGGGAGTTCCCTGGTGATTACCCCAGTAGAAGCTAACCACAGAAACACACCATCCCCTTGGAAAAAGCAAGGCAGAATCTGGTGTTTTAAAGAATCAGATGTATTATAGCATACATTAAGATTCAAAATATATGTGCTCAGTGAATTTGGGATTAGCAGGTGTGTATAAATATAAGTCAAACCACAAGGACCACCTGAACAAAAGCTGCTGTGGCAGTGTCCAGGGACTGGCACTTGTGACTTTGGGTATTCCACACTGCAGAGTCTGTATCTCGGGGGGAGAGGGGAGAAGACTATGTAAGAGAACGAGAACTCTCCATGACCTTTAGTGCCCCATGTAAGCATAAACTCCAAACATGCCAGCAAGCAGATATCCAACCCCATGCACTCAGCCGGGGTCCTAGGGGCTGTGTGGGAGGCATGAGATCCAAGGGCCTTGTGTTCTATGGTTCCTGCTACCTCCAGCTTCGGTAAAATTCTTGATGCAGACCCACCAGCATTGCCAGAGGCCAGTGCATCCTGGTAGCATGTTCCCTCTGTGCTGGACAGGCCGTGACTACAGAAGGCATCCAGCTGCCACCCTGAGAACCCGGATGCCCCTGCAAGGCTGCAGTTCCCTTATCCTGTTTGCTGGCTGGAAAGGTCCCTGTAGACATGGATGCTTTTGTAATCTCAGGAAATCAAAGAAAGTATCACTTTTATTGTTATTCTTAACACTGGCAAATGCATTCATACGTGAATGTGCAGGCATACACAGCCAGGAGATAGCATGGATGCAAATGAGGTCTGTGGTATGCATACCAAGCCTAGGCTAGAGCTGTGGGCATCTCAGCAAGCAAGCCTCTGGGCACAAACCAAAGCATCATTGTAGAAAATATTTTTAGGATGCCAACTGCGTGCTAGGAACAGCGCTGAAGATCTGGAGGTGATGAGGCAGAGTGACTTCTTGCCCTCCCGAGCTCACATTCTTGTGAGGAAGGACAATCGGCATTTCAAGGGGAGTGACAAACTATCCAGAAGTCCCAGAGACACTTTGGCGGGGCGAAGCTATAGCACTCATGGGTGAAGGAAGAGAGTGAGCGCGCCCGAGGGAGACCCGCCCAGGCAGAGGAACCGGAAGTGGGCTCGTGTTTGCCTTATCCAAGCAAGAAAAGAACACAAGGAGATGTGAGAGAGAGAGAGAGAGAGAGAGAGAGAGAGAGAGAGAGAGAGAGAGAGAGAGAGAGAGAGAGAGAGAGAGAATAGGAGACTAGCAGGAGGGCCAGGCTGCCTTGGGGAGGAGGTTTTGAGTCTGGGAGTGTTAGGAACCATGTGGTTCACATGGACACACTCTGAAAGAGGAAGTCCCTTGGAACGCTGCACCACGTCTGCTGTAGAATTCTCAGGGTGACTAAAGATCCACTATACCCTCATAGGATCGGTTCAGCTCCAAGCCTCAAACAGTGTGTTACTAGGACAAGAGCTTCCCTTGGCCGCTGCTCTCCTCCTCCCTGTGTCCCATTGTCTGGGAATGTTCTCCTTTGTCGGCTTCTAGAGAGGTGAGCGGGGTGGGGCTGGGGGGGGGGGGTGCTGGGACAGTCAGTACCAGAGCTCCCCCTTGGTACAGTGCAGGTGAAGAAAAAGCCTAACTCTCATCTGGTCCCAGGTCAAGAACACGGCTGCGTGCTGCTAACCATTTATATTTACCCATTGTTTTGAAGTCATCAATTCAGCCCCCCCCCCTTCTTTCTTATCAATCAAAGTATCGGTTCTATTGTGTTTCCACACTGCCACTTCCCACACCCCCTCCTGGGAAGGACCTGTTCCCTGATATCAGCCCTCACTGCTGAAGTCACACCAGCACACAGGGGAGGAATCTGGGAATAGTGACTCTACTTTCTAGTACTGTGTTGAAGAATGATTTTGGGATGGGGATAACATGGTGATGGCTTCTCATAATAACCACTCAGCTTTGCAAATCCTTTGAGGCTGTGAGAGAAATCCCAGATGCTGGCATCAGCTCTCCCTCCATCTTCCCTCCAGGGGAAGGAAAAGAGGGAGGACTCTGTGAATGTGAGAATTGAAGTTGGAGTGTGTTCCTTTCCATTCGTCTTTTGTCACCAACTCAACGTGTTCTCTATCTGCTTCTCTCCTCATCACAGAGGATTTGATTTTCCTGCTTCCCACAGACTATCCTGAAATTTAATTCTGAGAACTAGATTAAGGTGCACACTTCCAATGGATTCCATTTTTCTGCCCTATGGCCCTATGGCTCAGTTCATGCCCTTCAGGTTTATCTTTCTAGTGGCTGTGTCCCAATGCCCTTGACTGGCTTGTTGGGAGCCTGGGGCTGTGGGCTTGCTCTCCAGCTGGCCTGGATGCTCTTCCGCTCAGACTCACTGCCCTTTGTCTGTCCTGGAGCTCTGTTCCAACCACACCATCTGTTGTCCTGCTTGGGTTCCCTTTGTGGGACTCACCAATTATGACCTTTTGGCCATGTATTTATTTATTTATTAAAGATTTCTGCCTCCTCCCCACCACCGCCTCCTATTTCCCTCACCCTCCCCCAGTCAACTCCCCTCCCTCATCAGCCCAAAGAGCAGTCAGGGTTCCCTGCCCTGTGGGAAGTCCAAGGACCACCCACCTCCATCCAGGTCTAGTAAGGTGAGCATCCAAACAGCCTAGGCTCTCACAAAGCCAGTACGTGCAGTAGGATCAAAACCCAGTGCCATTGTTCTTGACTTCTCAGCAGTTCTCATTGTCCGCTATGTTCAGTGAGTCCGATTTTATCGCAAGCCAGCTGGACTGGGTCTGGCCATGTATTTATATCTTGGTTTATGACCTCTCTCCCTCCCAGTGACACAGACATCTGAAATGGGGACCTGAGTATTGCTTCTTATGATGACACTGTTCCTGGAATGGGAACAGTACACGATAAACTCGAGTGGGTGAAAACAGGATCGAGTTTGTAGTAGTAACACAGCTACAGTTATGATCCCCCCCCTCCACTGCCATGTATATATGAGGAGACTATGAGAGAATGACTTTCAGGAAGTTAGGGTGGCTTTTCCAAGGCCTCTAAGTCAAGAGCAGAACTCAAGGCTGGAAGTCCTGATGCCCTGGACCAATGTTTACCATCAACATCCTGCAGTTGCTTGGGATGTTGGTTCTCTCTCCCTCCTTCTCCCTTTCCTTCTCCTCTCCTCTCCTCTCCTCTCCTCTCCTCTCCTCTTCTTCTTCTTCTTCTTCTTCTTCTTCTTCTTCTTCTTCTTCTTCTCTCTCTCTCTCTCTCTCTCTCTCTCTCTCTCTCTCTCTCTCTCTCCTTTTGCTTCTGCCACAGCTGACTAAGTAAGGGTATTTTGAACAAATTGTACAAGGACTTTGACCATCAAAGATACAAGAACTTGAAGCACCTTGCAAGGTGATCCAGCCAATTAGGAGCAATGCCATCACAAGTCTCTTTCTCCTAAATGCACCCTCCCCAAGGCTCCAGGCCTCTCTGTGCCTGTCAGCATCACTGGGCGATGTCCCTGGCATGCAGTGATTTGTTTTCTGCAGATTTGTAACAAGCTGTTTGTTTGGCCTCTTTATTGTTGAGTTAAAGCTGAGAATATATGTGTTGGATCCTAGGGAGATGTGGTGGGGCTTCCTGGGATAATAGCTCATCTACATAACTACCCTCCAAGGCTTCCACAGACTGGGCTGAACCTAAGGGCACATACCTTCCCTTCCACACTAACTCACAGATGATCACCAGGGTAACTGGAAGCCCCAGCAGACTAGATCACTAAGGCCAAACCACCTCAAAAGCAAGGAGCTCAGTTGGAGCTTAGCAAAGTGGAGTAACACATGCTCCAGAAACACAGCATAAGCCAATTCTGGCCTTCTAGGCTTTCTTGTGTCCTTCCTTCTCCCAACATTTATGCATGCACACACACACACACACACACACACACACACACACACACACA
Organism: Microtus obscurus; assembly: GCA_963919715.1. Lineage (NCBI taxonomy): Eukaryota > Metazoa > Chordata > Mammalia > Rodentia > Cricetidae > Microtus > Microtus obscurus. Next base: position 1,151,465 of record CAWTZC010002327.1, on the reverse strand, counting down.
CCCCTCACCCACACATGCAGCTGTATTGTTTGGCCAGCAGCAGGTAACTACAGACTTGAGACAAGGAAACAGACCTATGTGTAGTGTTCTGTAGAACATGGTAAGTTAGACAGACACTGAGCTGTTCCCAAGGGCAGAATGAGGTTCCCGGGGAGACACAGAGACTCATGAGAAGCCGATAGGCAGAGACTTACTCAAGACTTGGGAAAGCAGTGGCTTGGTTGACTGGACAGCTCAGGAGCAGAAAGAGGACTGAACCTGGGGTACACACCTTCCCTGGTTAGCCTCTGACTGGCAGTGTGCTGGGGCATACAAGCATTCTCCATGGCCCTCCTCCCTGAGATCATAAGCGAGCTTAAAAGTAACTGCTTTCCTAAAGTCACTGTGGTTTTGTGGCTGATGAGGCCAGCTTTCACTTCTATATCCCAAATATACGTACTTCGATTTTTTAAAAATGTTGTACTGTAAACATGGAGTTTCCATTTGTGTTCACATTTTGTCTTTGCTGTGACATAGTTTATAGAACACTCTACCACAGGTAGTGCGCTTTGAGCGTTCTGTCAAAAATTTCTCAAAACTCACGCAGCTGATATTGTGAGCTTGCTATGTGTGACCCTCAGAATGTTAGCTTCCCTGATCCTGCTTCCTCAAGTCAAATACGGAGATCAAAATAGTGCTTCCTGTACCGAGTTCCCTATCAGGATCCAAACATGTAACATAACACACCTAACATTCATGCCAAGCTTCTGTCACACACAGAATACTCAAAAAATAATGCTGATGGTACTGTCATGATCATTAGCATCATCTTATAATCTGTACAAGAAATCACCCCTGGCAAGAGAGTACTCAGGAATGTGGTGGGCTTTCCATTCTGTAAGGGACCCATCTGTATTAACAAACACCCACCAAGTTAACGTGTGTGTGGGCTGGAGTCATTATTCATTGGGGTGTTCATGAGAAGCTAAATGAAGAAAGCTTTTAAGACAGCCGACAATTCCTGCTTCTGCTCCACAAAGTGTGTTTGGGGTGGTCTCCTGAGTGTTGATGCAAACTTCTAGCACTTGTGGTGGAGGCACGAGAGGGAGGTTATATCTGGTACACCTGTGGTGGGTGGAAGTTACATTTGCTCCCAGGATTTTCAGTTTTTTGTTTGCCTGTTTTTTGAGACGGGGTCTCACACTGTAGTCTAAGCTAGTCACACACTCATGACAATTCTTCTGCCCTAGCCTCCCAAGAGCCGGGATCACGGGCATGAGCTACCACACCTGGCTCCTGTTTCATTTTAAGTGGGCATTAGAGATAACGAAGTGACACCTTAGAATGTTCCAGCTTCCTCGCTCCAGCCTAAGTTCTCAGGAACACAGCCTGGTTTAGGTGTCTCTGCAGTGGCTGTGAGGTCAAGGCTATTTCTCTGACAATTTGCAATGTGCCAAAGTAGCACATGCATCAAAAGAGCCCCACGCCAGCTCTGTATTGTAGGTGCTCCTTCCTCTGGGCTCTATCACAGAGACCAGCACATAGTAGGTTTCCCCGGCGTAATCATGTGGAGTTTCTAGTCTCGAGAGGGTTAAATTCAAACAGCTTCTCCTGGAACCTCATTCCTATTATAATCTAGCTTTTCTTCATATAGGATACAGATAGCAGAAAAATGCTACATAACTGCTTTAACGTTTTCCCTCATATGAAACAAGTCTGTAAACAAGCAGTTTCAGCTGCGTCCAAGCACTAGAAATGACCTAGGCTCATCTGCTTCCTCCCTCTCCAAACACCAATAGGCGGTACGCATTCTTTTTTTTTTTTTTTTTTTTTTTTTTTTGGTTTTTCAAGACAGGGTTTCTCTGAGGCTTTGGAGCCTGTCCTGGAACTAGCTCTGTAGACCAGGCTGGTCTCGAACTCACAGAGATCCGCCTGCCTCTGCCTCCCAAGTGCTGGGATTAAAGGCGTGCGCCACCATCTCCCAGCCTTCGGCGGTACGCATTCTTGGGTCACCTTTTTGTTGGCTATTAGACCACCAGTCCCTGCCATAGTGTGGATCTGGGGTGGCCCTAAAGGCCCACGTGTTACACTTAGGCTTAGCCCCATCTGGATGGGATGTCCAGGACCCAACCACGTGGCCATACTTCATCATATAAGGAGGCTGGAAAACATCATCTTTATCTCTAAGCAACAACAATCTCAGGAAAAATCAGGGTCCAGTCGCTAAGGAGGAGGAGGATGAGGAGGAGGCTGGGGTAGCCTACAGCTTTGTCAGCTCACATCTGTGCTGCCCCACAAAGAGGCTCCACTCACTTTTTCCTGGCAGGACGCCGTCCTGCTCTTGCTCACACAGCCCTGGTTTAGGGCACCTCCTGGCTCCTCTTTGGGGCTCGGGGCCTCTCTCAAGACGCCCGTCAGGCTCTCCCATCCACAGAACACTTGCCCTTACTGCCCAGGAGGTACCAATCCTGTGTTTTACTTTGCTGAACGTCTGTCTTCACAGTGACAGCATGCACCTGTCAGGCTCAGTGGGTTGTTTTCACTCTTTGGGGGGCCTGCCACCCAGTCCCCAAATAAATACACACAGAGATGTATTATTACTTATACATGTTTGGCCTTAGCTTGACTTGTTTCCTGCCAGCCTTTCTTAAATTATCACATCTACCTTTTGCGTCTAGGTTTTTACCTTTCTCTATATCTGCATATCTCTTCTTTCCTTCTTATTCAATGTCTGGGTATGTGGTTGGGTGGCTGATCCCTTCTTTTCTTGCTCTTTGATCCTCTCCTCCCAAATTTCTCTTCCTTTTTATTTTCTCTGCCTGTCACCTCCGTCTATTTTTTTCTCAAGCCTTGCTAGTCAGCTCTTTATTAGACCAATTGTGTGTTTTAGACAGGCAAAGTAACACAGCTTCACAGAATTAAACAAATACAACATAAAAGAATGCAACACATCTTTGCATCATTAAATAAGTGTTCCACAGCATAAACAAATGTAACACACGTTTTACCTAATAATTTACAACATTTGAGTAGATTAAATTTTTAGCTAGGTTCCTGGCATTGAGGAGATGCCGTGTCTACTTGGTTTTGTTACTGATGATAGTGACAAAGAAGACCTGTCTTGAGTTTGCAAGCTTGGTTTATTATTTCAGTTTGTCCCATTCCTTTTGCTCCAATCCTACTTTGCTTCCTCTTGCTGCCACAAACCAGCTTCCAGAAGCAGCTTGGGAGGAAAAGATGTTTCTCAACTTATATTTGACAATCCATCATCCAAGGAAGCCAGGGCAATAAAGGCAAGTCAAGAACCTGGAGGCAGGAAGGAACTGATGCAGAGGCCATGGCATGGGGAGGGAGGCGCTGCCGACTGGCTTGCACAGGCTGCTTATACGACCCAGAAGCCCCTGCCCAGTGAGCTATGCCCTGCCACATCAATCAATAATCAAAACCATGTTCCACAGACATGCCCACAGGCCAATCTGATGGAAGCAGTTCCTCATTTGAGGCTCCCTCTTCTCAGGTGACACTAGTTTGTGTCCAGTTGTCAAGAACTAACTAGCACAGCATCTCTGAAGAGAACCGTGAAATTTTGCAGACTTCTCAAGCTTCTGTGGGGTAAATGGGCCAAGGCACTGTTAGCTCATTTCAGAGGAACAGGAGCAAGATTTGGGAAGTGGAAAAATTGTATAGATTTCACTGAAGATACTTAGAAAACGTTTTTAAGTCCCATTTCTTGGACAAGCCAGTGTCTCCTGGGAAGCTTTGGTCTCTTAAGTTCACAAAAGTTCCAGAGGTTCCTAGCACCAATGGCTTCCTCCCATTACAAAGAGGTGCAATCTGAGAGAAACAGCCTGAAGGTGAATGGCCATATTAGCTCAGAAGCAGACCCTCCCTAGGAGTCTGTTCTCCAAATACGCCAGACCCACCACGGCACTATGTCACCTATTATTTGGGTGATCTTTCTTCCCCCTCTGAGGACGTCTTATCCTCCACTGGGCTGATCTATTCCCCTTTACTGGCTTCCCTTCCTGTGGTCAGCCCCAGCACAGGCTCGCCAAAAGAGCAAGGCTGCGTACGAAGGACATATACACCAAACTCCCTAGACCTTCCATAGCCTTGATTTACAGATGCAGACCCTAAGGAGACTTGGCCCAGCCTCCCTGTTCTGCCCACCACCTAACGCCATGGCACAGTCTCAATGGCTGAACAAACAGACGGTTTTCGTTGCCATATCGTAGTTACAGTTTGAAGTTTGCCACTGTTTTGTTTATCTCTTCTCAGATACGCCCATGAACTAAATAGGGAAGTGACATCAAACAGTTGGGAAAACACAGCTGTCCAGAGCCACCCCTGGGCACTCTGGGATGGCAGTTTGTTCAGTTCCAAGAGCTCTGAGGAGCCAGTTCACACTGAAAGGTCATTGACTACCAACTAACAATTATGAGGCACCTGAGATAGGGCAGTTGTTTGAACTCCATGGTTCCTAGTTTCAGTCAAGAGTTGGCTTGATTCTTGGAGCGACTATGATCATTATGACTGTCATTATATGCTGTTTATGAGCTCTTCTGGAGTAAACAGATAAGGACGTGTGTGTGTGTGTGTGTGTGTGTGTGTGCGTGTGTGTGCATGTGTTTGTTTGTGTGTGCATGTGTGTGTGTTGGAAGAGGATGCACTTAGTTTCAGCTGATCAATAAATGGTCCCCCTATAGCCACTGAAAGCCTCAGATGTCCCATAAACTTACTCCCCACCTGGCAGAGAGGGGGGATGGTACCTCCAGGAAGTTCTGAGGATGTAGTATTGAATACGTGTCTCCAACCTCTTCTCTCCAGAGGACCCAAGGGACAGAAAGCTCAGCTGAAGAGAAACTCCCTAGAGAAAATGAACTTAGATACAGGAGACTGTGGGCACTCAAAACTGCTCGCCATCGGAAAGACTCTGAAACATCTCCAACCTGACTCAGCCTGACTCTGCCCAGCACTGGGAACTTCACTGGGAGGAACTCTCCAGTCTTCTAATCTGATCTCCCTGCTCCAGCAACATTTCCTATGCTCTAATATCTTAGTGTCTGTAAGCAACATTCCAGAGCCTGGATCCCTTGGTTCTGTGCGGCAGATTTGTTATCAAAGCCCTTTCTTGGCTCCGTTGTCATTCAAGAACTCTTGGCGTGAAGGAGACTCAGGCTAAAATAGGAAGAGCAATGAGAAAGTGTGAAGACTCTTCTAGAACGAGGAGGCCCCGGGAGGCTCTGGAGTAGGAGAGTCCTCAGGTTCCGTCCTGGGCAGCCCCTTAGGATCCTGCTGAGAACTTGGTTAATCATCTTGCTATTAGGAAAGGAAGCCTGTGCTGTATTTAGCTCCATCACGAGAGGCTGCACGGGCCAAGAACGGAGTACACGTGTGAGCCCTCTGGGATACAAGGAGGGTCCTATTCTTAGTCTTTAAGGGAGCTCCCCCAGCAGAAATACTCTTCACGGAGCCTCTGCCTTCCTTACCGGCTCATTCCTCTTTACTTGCCGCATGGGCCCCAAGACCTTGGCACAACTGATGCCCTGTTAGAGACACCCTTCTGGCCTAGAAGCCAACACGTGGGCTCCCACACCTGCCAAAATGGGAACATAGACCTACTACATCAAAGACATAGTCCGTAGTTCCAGGATCCAGAGAAGTTCAGAAACCTACTAACCTTGCTTTTTGGCTTCTGGCTTCTGTAGTTCTCCTTCTCACTAACTGCTCTTACTAATCAAAGTGTGTCAACCAGAATATGATTTTTTTTTTTTTTGGTGCATAAAGAGCAAAGAATGGTGAGGCTCAGAGCTGCATGTTTTAGGTAAGTTCCCCCATGTAGCTGCTGGCTGGCAACACAGACTTTCTATTCTACTTTAAGAATAGCCTTATGTTCTCTGGAGGAATTACCTTGCAACATTCTGGAGGCATCAGAGAAATTCCCAGAGACTGGGAGGCCTGATAACTGGGGGCCTGGGATTCTCTGAGCAGATAGCATGGGGGAATGGGCAGTTCCTAGGGGCAGGAGCGCACACCCTGTGGTCTTCTGAGACTCCAGGAACTTCTCTTCTGTTCCTGCTAACCTACAGCCTCTTGATGCCGCCACCCTAGAAGGAAAAACTACATAAAGTTGTCTGGATCTGTCCCCTGTGGAGGTGAGTGTTTCTAGCACCTTATACATAGGACCCTTAGGAAAGGCTGGATACAGCCCTAATTCCAGTGTCTGGGATTCATGTAAGACATCACCAGAACCCCTGGTTTTGGTCTATGTGGTGGCCACCCCTCGTTGTCTTTGTTGTTGTCGGTTTGTGTGTCTCTGTGTGTTTTTGTCAATTTTATTGACTGGAAGAAGAGGAGCTGCGGTGGGAGGGTGTATGAGCAGTCCCAAGACACTGTTGAAGTGCATGGTGTCTCAGTTTGGCCAGGTGTCTCAGAGAAACCCAAACTTGTACCTGTTCTCTTCCCCCTTCAATGCCCAAGCTTAGTCATTTATAGACTATGCCCAGGAAAGGGAAATAGTTGCGCATACTACACGGGGGTTGAGGGGCCGGGGCCGCTGCTGTTGTAGTGGTGGTGGTATAGTTCCTTCTACCTCAGGCCCCCTCTTCCCTCTACCACATGGAATAGCTCTGGACATGTGGGCCCTAGGAGGAATTTCCCTGGGACAGAGGCACCCCTCTTCTTCTCTAGTCAGCCCCAAGACCCGGAAGTTCTCATCTTTCCCCTTTCATGGTTTATATCTCCTTCTCATCCAATGATATGTATAATTGGAACTCACAATTCTTTGAAAAACTTGAGGCTCTTACACCCATAAGTTGGCCTGGAATGGTGGTCGAGAGCTTCTAGCCACCCTCTTTATTGCCAAGGAGCGAAGCAGAGTAGGACAGCCACCTTGGGCGAGGCGGGGGATCACTGATGGGATAGTTCAGACCAGAGAGAGCAGGTCTCCTCTTCCTGATCTGATAGGCACCCTAACACTGACCAAGATAAGGAGGCTCTGGATGGTTTTGCCAGGCCCTTTCAGGAGAATTGGAGGCAGCTGCTAGAAAACCTACTAATCTGTCTAAGGTGAATGAGGTAATGCCAGAGCCCCAAGAATCACCCCCTGGGTTCCCTGAACGCCTTTGAAGCTTGCCAGGTTTTACTCCCACAGACCCAGAGAGGCTTGAAACTCAGCAAGCATCCGATATTGCTTCTATTATGCAGTCAGCTCCAGATATTAGAAAGAAAATTTAGAAGTGAGAAAGGTTTGAGGGTATGAGAAGGTCCCACTTATTGGAGCTTGACTGGAAGGTTTATAACTGTGACTCTGTGGAAGAAAAGCAGGCCAAAGGATTTACCCAGGCAGCAGTGGCAGTGCTTGGGGAGACCAATAAGAGGTCCCAGAGGTGGAAGCCAGAAAAGTCTAGGAAAAGAAGAGGTTAGACAATAACCAAAGCTCTTATTGCAAGCAAAGGGCACACTGGCAAAATGCAACACACAACGCCTGTCTGTGCTCTATGTGCTACCATACAGTTCCCGAGCTTTGGGCAAGGGGCTGGAGTTTGAAACACACAGGAGACATGGACCTTTAGTCACTGGTAAGAAGCCCGTTATTCAATAGTGCCACAGAGGCTTACATACCCAACAGTCAGGTGGGCCAACAGGTGAAAACCTTATCCTCTGATCCTCAAGGCCAAGGCAACACGTGCTCGTGAAGCAGAGCTGGTAAACAACTTTGACACAGCTTTCAGTAACTCAAATCAGAAGGAAAGTAAAGATCTCTGTTGCGGGAGGTCTTTCCGCCCCTCCAACCAATAGCTGCTGAGATACCAGCCCATTGGGGTGTGGTTTCTCTCCATTCAAAAAGCTTCTACTTCCTCCGCTCGCTCTCTTGACTGCTGCTCCGCTGGCGACTAGACTCACTTTATGGTTGTGCGGAGAGCTGTTGTCTGGGATCGTGATCTGTAAGTTTTTCCTCTTTAAATAAATACTACCATAATAATAATAATTCCAAACTGGTGTGGCATTGTTCGTGGCTTACGCCTTCACCTGGATCCCAACGAACGTTTGGCTTTTAGGACCCCCCCCCCTCGGCTGCCGGCCGCAAGTTCGGCTTGGCGGGAACGAGCCCTCGCTTCCTCTGCCCAGTGCCGAGTCCGAGATACACTTGGCCTTAAGGCCCATAATATCCAGAGAGGCAGGACGATCTCTGAGGCCGGACAGGTGGTGGTGGCATACACTCGGGAGGCAGAGAAAGGCAGATCTCTGTGAGTTCGACCAGACAGGTGGTGGTGCACGCCTTTAATCCCAGCCCTCGGGAAGCAGAGACAGGCGGATTTCGGATTTCGGTGAGTTCGAGGCCAGCTGGATAATAGGTAATATGGCAGTTTTTGTTTCCAACATGACTTTCACTGTTTGGGCTACCAATACAATGGGTCTTATCATGCAAAATTTATATGACTATGAGGATAACTTAATTTACTGGTTACTAGGTTTTAGTATTCTTTTGAATATTCTATCATTTAGGAAGATTATGGTACTCTCAAGAACCATACTATCTTTACTAGAAACTCATGCAGGTCAGGAGATTCAGGATTCAAAAGAGGCAATAATAAAGACAATAGTAAAAAGACTTGAAATGCTTGAAGAAATGATGGGAGCTGGTGAACAGAGTAATAAGGCACAAGGACAGGATACAAAGCCAACACCAGCTATTAGAACGGGCTTACCCAGGGTTTTAGCGGCATACCCTATACTTAATTCTGACAAAGCGTCAACTTCTAAAGGCTCAAAGGGAGTCAGAGAAGCTAGATGGATGCCAATAGCAATGAATGATCTGAAAGAAATTAAACAGGCTATTGTTAATTTTGGCTTGCAAAATGCATATGTAAAGGAAATGATAAGGACTTGGGCTTCTAATGCTAGAGCTACCCCCTATGATTTCCATCAGTTAGTGTCTGCAGTTTTAGATAAGGGACCTTCCTTGATGTTTGGAATTTATTTCAGAGAAGAATCCAAACATATGGAACAGCAAGGAAGAGCAAAAGGTGTCGAGGTTTCCCAAGATCAAATTCTTGGTGCAGGAGAATATGCTGATCCACAGGTCCAAGCTCTTTATGACGATGAAGTACTGCGTCTATGTCACCAAGCAGCTTTAAATGCTTGGAATAGGATACAAGATCCAGCAAAAAGGGTTGAATCATATACCAGAATTAGGCAGGGACAGAGAGAACACTTTATTGACTTTTTGCAAAGATTAATTAAGGCTCTGGACATAGGGGTAACAGACCCAGAATCTAGATGAATACTTCTTGAATCTCTAGCATTTGAGAATGCAAACATAGAATGCAAAAAGATAATTGGGCCTTTAAAGTCTAGATCAGCACCTATGGATGAATGGATTCAGCATACAATGAATGTTGAGACATTTAGCTATAATGATGAATCTTGGGTAGGAGAAGCGATTTCCACAGCAATGAGGAGACATCAAACTGCCAGGTGTTTTAATTGTGGTAAATTAGGACATCTGAAAAGGGATTGCAGGCACAGAATTTCTAGGAATAATATCTCCTCTGGGAATGACAAAAATAGGGGACATAGGCCTTCAGGTATATGTAGGAGATGCAGTAAAGGCCGTCATTGGTCCAACGAATGCAGGTCAACAACAGACAAACAAGGCAACCCGATACCGTCGGGAAACTCCTTGAGGGGCCTCTCGCAGGCCCCCAAGCCAACAGTGGCCCAGTCATTCCCAGTCACAGTGGAGAACGTGCCTCACCAAGAAAATTAAAAGCTCCAATTTCTGCTGTAAAAAGTAATACTGGTCTAAATGATGAATTACGTGTGGAGGATGAGTCAAAAAACCCAGTAGGACAGAGTAAACGTATATTTTGGCAGACTTCTATTAACGACCAAAGACCAAAGCTAAAAGTCTGTATAAATGGCACTTTTATTGAAGGCTTATTAGACACAGGTGCGGATGTAAGTATTATTACCCCAGAATCTTGGCATCCAAATTGGCCTCTTCAAGAGGTAGATGTTCAGTTTCTGGGAATTGGAACCCTATCTCGTGTAAAACAAAGCACAAGATGGGTGGAATGCATAGGTCCTGAAGGGCAAATAGGAAGACTAAGGCCATATATAGCCAATATTGCAATAAATTTATGGGGCCGTGACCTGTTACAGCAATGGAATACCCAGATTAACATTCCTACAGTTCCAGGAACTCATAATTCTGGGAAAGATATGATGAGGTATTATGGAAAAAGGTCACCAGCCATTCAGGCTGTACAAGAACATATAGCAAATACCAAACCTTTAGAGGTACCAACAGCCCTACCTTTAAAATAGCTAACTGAGAAGCCAATATGGATCAAACAGTGGCCTCTAGCTGAAGATAAATTGCAGGCATTGGAACAGCTGGTGCAAGAGCAATTAGATGCTCACCATATTGAAGAATCAACCAGCCCTTGGAATTCTCCTGTGTTTGTTGTAAAAAAGAAATCTGGTAAATGGAGAATGGTGACAGATCTAAGAACTGTCAACAAAGTAATTCAACCTATGGGCCCACTACAATCTGGAATTCCTTTGCCTTCTCTATTACCAAAAGGATGGCCTCTTATAGTTATTGATTTGAAAGATTGTTTTTTCACTATACCGTTACAAAAAAAGGATAGAGAAAAATTTGCCTTCACGGTGCCTACTTATAATAATTCTCAGCCTAATAGGAGATATCAATGGACTGTCCTCCCACAGGGTATGCTCAATAGTCCTACATTGTGCCAATATTTTGTAAGTAAGCCATTGGAAATAATTCGTAAACAATTTCCCAAGTCCATAATTTATCATTACATAGATGACATCTTATTATCAGACTCAAATAAAGATATTTTAGAAAGGATGTTTGAAGAAGTAAAGAAAGTCTTGCCTAGGTGGGGATTACAAATTGCCCCTGAAAAGATTCAAAGAGGAAATTCTATTAATTACCTAGGTTACAGAATAGGGTTAGAGAAAATTAAAACACAAAAGGCACAAATTAGGAGAGACCAGTTAAAGACTCTTAATGACTTCCAAAGATTGTTGGGAGACATTTCCAGTCTACGACCAGCTGTTGGGATAACACCTGATCTAATAGTTCATTTAAACAAAACCTTAGATGGTGATAAAGATTTGAATAGTCCAAGAAAACTGACAGCTGAAGCAGAAAAGGAACTGACAATGATTGAGGAAAAATTACAGGAAGCACATGTGGATAGGGTGAACCCAAATCTTAGCTGCATCCTAGTCATATTGCCTTCCAGAATCTCTCCTACAGGGATTCTAATGCAGAGGGAAGATATTATTTTAGAATGGATATTTATACCTAATAAACCAAGTAAAAAATTAAAAACTTATGTGGAAAAAGTCTCTGAATTAATTATAAAAGGTAAGCTGAGACTTCGTCAACTAGCAGGTATAGACCCAGCAAAAATTATAGTGCCTTTTACTACTGAAGAAATAAAAAAGTTATGGGAAGACAATGAACCATGGCAAAGAGCTTGTGCTAATTTTTTGGGAGAAATTAATAGCAACTATCCCAAAAGTGGTAGACTTAACCTCATAAAGAGAACTTCTTGGATTCTTCCTAAAATTGTACGTGATGCTCCAATAACTGGAGCCCGTACGTTCTATACTGATGCAAATAAATCAGGGAAAGCAGGTTACAAGTCAGATGAATTGAGTAAGGTGGAACAAAGCCCTTATAATTCTGTCCAGAAGGCAGAATTATATGCCATTCTTATGGTGCTAAGGGATTTTAAAGAACCTCTTAATATAGTTACAGATTCACAATATGCAGAAAGAGTTATCTTGCATATTGAAACCGCTGAATTTATACCAGATGACACAGAGTTGACTTCATTGTTTATCCAGGTACAAGACATAATCAGGAACAGGCTTTGTCCGATGTACATAACACACATCCGGTCCCATACAGGTCTGCCTGGTCCTCTAGCACAAGGCAACGCTGAGATTGATCAATTATTGATTGGAAGCGTGTTGCAGGCCTCGGAATTTCATAAAAAGCATCATGTCAATAGTAAAGGCCTAAAGAAAGAATTTTCCATTACTTGGCAACAAGCTAAGGACATTATAAAGAGATGTCCTACTTGTTCTTTCTATAATCAAACACCGTTGCCTGCAGGGAGTAACCCAAAGGGTACTAAGAGAAATGAAATCTGGCAGATGGATGTGTTCCACTTTATGGAATTTGGTAAATTAAAATATGTACACCACACCATAGACACGTATTCAAGTTTTCAATGGGCTACTGCCCTGAGCTCAGAAAAGGCAGATTCAGTAATCACACATTTATTGGAAGTTATGGCCATCATGGGTATACCTGCACAAATAAAGACAGATAATGGTCCAGCATATGTATCTAAGAAAATGAAACGCTTTTTTGATTATTATAATATAAAACACATTACAGGTATACCAAATAATCCTACAGGTCAGGCAGTTATAGAAAGATCAAATCGTACTATAAAGGATATGCTGAACAAACAGAAAGGGACCGAAAATACCCCCAGAAATAGATTACATAATGCTTTATTAACCTTGAATTTTCTTAACGCTAATGAGAAAGGAACGACAGCAGCAGAAAGACATTGGATAATGGAAAAGTCTGCTGAACTAAATCAACCGATTTATTTCAAAGATGTGCTGACCTCTCAATGGAAGCCAGGAGATGTGCTACGTTGGGGAAGGGGTTTTGCTCTTGTTTCCACAGGAGAAGAAAAATTGTGGATACCATCAAAATTAATAAAGTTTCGATTTGAAGAGGAGAAACCTCTTGGAAAGGAGAAATGACAACTCATCCACAATGATGATATTCATACAAGTGGTAAGAAAAACATATGGAATGGGGGCAGGGTTCTGTTCTTATCTCCACAGGAAAACACTCACCTTTGAAAAATTCAAGGGACCCTGGATATTTGGATACTGACAGATGGAAAAATACCTGCCCAATAGGAAATATCAAGAAAACTGAATGGGTAAGTAACACATATTAAACCATATTTCTAAATTTATAGAGCTGGTTTTGAAGTTGGACTCTGGCTCAGTCCCTCTCCAATTCCAAGCCTGTTAGTAAGAGAAAAACCCAGAGTTTCTGGAGTTTCTGTCTCATGTCAAGAGCCGTGATATGGGACAGAAAGAAATATGAGTTTAGAAAACATCTTTGCTTTTCTTCATATCTATCATACCTTTCATTGAATATATCTATCATGCCTTTCATTGAATATATGTGTATATATATATATATGCCTATATATGTCTATATGATTAATGTTTAAGTTTTTTACAATAATCAATGAGTCTTTTCTGAAGTGACATTTGAAGTTTCCAGGAAGAAGATGGGGCCCCACAACAACAACTCCACCTGGTTGATATGACGTCATGATACTGATAGCGCTACTACAAGACCTGTTTTGGGTACCAGCTGCACAAGAAGATCCCAACTTGGTTAGCTGAAATGGTGCACATCTTGTACAACATTCTGGCCAGACCTCCACAAAATACTCAGAGACTATTTGCAATTTTAAAAGACATTGATCTTGAAATTTAACCATCATTTTACTTTCACAGGATCACCCAGAAAGAACGTTGCCCCCATGACAGCTGGAAGTAATTCTAGAGGACGACGTCCCCTCTCCCAGTAAAGTTTGCCCCCGGGTTTAGGGACATCATTTAGGGGGTGGGAGGTTGGGGGAGGAATTTTATAAGCTCAGGGATCATTTTGAAAAAAAAAAAGAGGGATGATGGGATAATAGATTTGTAATTGTGAGTTACAATTTTTAGACAAATATATTGGTATTGATACTTGTATATTGATACAAAGTTAAATTTTATTGACTATTGTATGCATGCATGTTTCTACCTCTGTTTAAAATATTTTTTATGTATTGACATATATTGTATCGATATTTACCATATTGCAATGTATATTTGTACATTGTTTATATTTGGAGGTCATTATCCTCATTTGTTACACAGATGTTTATTGTCTTAGTCTTTAAGTTAGATAGATATTGAGAATTATATAGATTAATAGTCATCTAAGTTTGCCATTTATAATTAGACTAATTAGGTTATTTAGATATATAGGGATTATACTCAGTATAGATAGATGATCTTCAACCTCTTCAAAGAGCTGTAGAAAATGGCCTTTAATCTAACTCAGAGTTTTGTGGTAGTGAGACACAATTGCTCCTGGCAACACCGCTCTATTCCCGAGAGAATGTTGAGCACCAAAGACACTCCACCTGGAGCCTTTCTTTTTGACAGAACTGGCCTTGGGGCAAAGAAATGCCCATACCTTAACCACTGACAGAGATACAGAGCGTGCATCAATGGATAAAACAGGACTGTCATATCCTGCCAAGACAGGGTAAGATAGTTTTGAAAAGTTGCTTGCCTTTGAAAATGGTATGTCAGTTATGTTAGGCCTTAGCCAAAGTTGGTTGCTTCAACGCTGCAAATGTGACTTTGGGTGATTGCCCAGGTAGCTAGTTGTCTCTGTGATTTGTTGCATGTTTCGGAAGTTGTTTTACTGAACTTCCTAATTACCCAGGTAACATTATTTCCCTTCTCAGATTTTTGATGGGGTTGAAGACTATATAACTATAGTTACTTTTCTCTCATGACTTGGCCAAGTTATTTATTATACAAGTCCTAAGCTAGTTAGAATAGGATATTTGTACTTATTGTATATAATTTCATAGTAGGTTTAGAACTCTCTTACTTAAACAAAAGGGGGAGGTGTTGCGGGAGGTCTTTCCACCCCTGCAACCAATAGCTGCTGAGATACCAGCCCATTGGGGCATGGTTTCTCTCCATTCAAAAAGCTTCTACTTCCTCCGCTCGCTCTCTTGCCTGCTGCTCCGCTGGCGACTAGACTCCCTTTCTGGTTGTGCAGAGAGCTGTTGTCTGGGATCGTGATCTGTAAGTTTTTCCTCTTTAAATAAATACTACCATAATAATAATAATTCCAAACTGGTGTGGCATTGTTCGTGGCTTACGCCTTCAGATCTCTAACAGGGAAGAGCAGCTGGAGGCCAGGACTCCCAATGGTCCCAACAGAAAAATGAATGTTCAAATTGGAAGAGAGAAGGATACCTAGCCTTCATCTGGGTGAGAACTGACAGGACCCAGGAGCCCTGAGCCCCCAGGATTCGAGGGCATTAAAGGCAAATTTGTTAATTCCTGATGAGCACAGGAAAGGCCCATTCAGTTCTGATAGAGCCACTTGGACCAGAGATAACTCAGTAGATAGCAT
The DNA here is from genome assembly GCA_963919715.1 of Microtus obscurus. Lineage (NCBI taxonomy): Eukaryota > Metazoa > Chordata > Mammalia > Rodentia > Cricetidae > Microtus > Microtus obscurus. The sequence continues at coordinate 1,136,188 of CAWTZC010002327.1, read as the reverse complement.
CCAGGGTGCTACGTGACAGACTGCGCTCTGTCCCTGAAGAATTTCCCAGACAGTGGACTTGGGGAAAGGTGCTATAACCCACTCCTTAATCATGCCAGTGTGCTCCGATTTCCTAATTGGGAGAGACTTAATGTAAAGACTGAGGACAACTCTCTCCTTTGAGGAGGGCACCTACCCATCTTACTTTGACTCCTACTCCACCATATTCTTGTGAGCTACCCCCTACTGGAGTAATACCTACTCCAACGAAGTCCAGCACCTGTAAATGATGCTCAAACTTTGGGATACCTGCAGGATTTGCAACAGCAGTACCCTGGGGTCTGGACTGAGAATAACCCATCGGGATGAGCCACCCACCAAGCGTCAGTGATCAGGTACTAAGTACTGCTAGCCTAGTATGGGCCAAACAGCATCCTATGAGCTGAGAAGTCAAGCAGTGGATGGTTAAGCACATTAACTGACTATGGAAATCAGTGATCCTTATTTCTTGACATTCCCCTTGGAATACACCTCTGATCTTGGCCCTAAAACTGGGCACCCAAACTACACACAGGAAGCAATCAAGTGGGCATAAAGGGGAGATGCCAAACAGGACATTAACGGGTGGTGATTCTTGCTCACCACTGCTCCCTACTGCTCTAAGAAGACAAGAGGTCATCAAACGCCATCAGGCCACCCTCCTGGGGCATCCAAAACTGCTGACTTCCTCAGCCCCAGATACTACAGCCCTCAACTAGACAATCTAGTCAAAGACACTGAGTTCAGATATATCACTTTTGCACAAGGAAACCCCAAAGGAGAAAGAAAAGGCTGCAAGGAACTGGCACCCTGTTGGGTAATATTATTTTCAGGTGTGCGACTTTTGTTTATGCTGCATTTGTTTAACTCTGTGACGCTGTATTGCTATGCCTGTCTAGAACACCTGATGGTTCTAATAAAGAGCTGAACATCCAATAGCAAGGATAGGCGGGGCTGGCAGGCAGAGAGTATAAATGGGAGAAACCTGGGTGAAGAGAGAGCGAGGAACATGAGAACAAGGAAAGGAGGATGTTAGGGGCCGTCCACCCAGTTACACAGCAAGCAACGGAGAAAAAAGGTATGCAAAAATAGAGAAAGGTAAAAGACCAGAGGCAAAAGGTAGACGGGATAATTTAAGTTAAATGTTGGCAAGAAACAAGTTAAGGCCAGGCATTCATAACTAAGAATAAGCCTCCATGTGAGATTTATTTGGGAGCTGGGTGATGGGCCCCCTCAAAAAGCCAAAAGAACAAAACATTCTACAACAGTACCCTAGGAAAGAATCCTTTCCCAAAGGGCCATGCTTGGAGAATGTTGGGTCTTGGACTCTACAGAGATAAGAGTCATAGTTCTCAGGCAAAAGTATTTGGTAGTTTTCATAGTTAGCGTCTCTGGAAGCATGGAAGGATATTTCACCCAAATGGAGACAGTCTCAATAGTTACCAAGAAACTCCTCCAAGAGTTAATTCCTAGATTTGGGCTGCCCCTCCCCTAAGGTCTGTCAGTGGCTCTGCTTTCATGGCCAAAGTTTCCCAAAATCTGGCAAGGTTTGAAATGTTAATGGTAAACTACATTATGTCTATAGACTGCAGAGCTCAGGATGCATAGGGAGGGTGGAGAGTACCTTAAAGGAGGCTTTAATTAAACATGTCCCTGAGACAAGTAAAACTTCACCACTTTCCTTCCATTTGCCCTCTTGAGGGCCAGGTGCACCCATAGTGAGAGGGTTTCACCCCATTTAAAATTCTGTTTAGGAGGCCTCTTCCTCTCCCTCTAAGCTCAGATGCTCACAAGGCAGAAATTGCTAGCTGTTACCTGCGCAAGTCTTTACAGGCCCCACAAGTCCAGAGAGCTATTCATCAGAAGAGCTAAGAGGCTATAGCCTTACCTGTGTCTTGATTTAATTTTGGTAAGTGATATTTATCCAGAAAATTGTCCATTTCCTTTAAGTTTTTCAATTTTGTAAAATACAGGTTTTTGAAATATGACCTAATGATTCTCCTCCGTATGTTATTTTCCCCTCTTGATTTCTGATTTGTTAATGTGGATAGTTTCTTTGTCCTTTGATTAGTTTGGATAAAGGTTTGTCGATTTTGTTAATTTTCTCAAAGAACTTTTTCTCATTGATTTCTATTTTCTTTGTTTCTATTTTGTTGATTTCAGCTCTCAATTTCATTTTTCTGTCATCTAGTCCTCCTGGGTGAATTTGCTTTTTTTTTGTTCTAGAGCTTTCAGGTGTTGTTAACTCACTAGTGTGGAATTTTTCCAGCTTTCTTACGTAGGCATTTAGTGCTCTGAACGTTCCTCTCACTGCTGCTTTCAGTGTGTCGCATCAGGTGCGTATGTTGTGTGGTCATTTTCATTGAAGTTTAGCAAGTCTTTAACTTCTCTTATATCTTCCTTGATCCATTGGTGATTCAGGTGAGCACTGTTTAATTTTCAAGTGTTTGTGGGCTTTCTGAAATTAGTGCTGCTGTTAAATTCTAACTTTAGGTCATGATGATCCGATAAGATACATGGGGTTATTCCAATTTTTTTTTGTTTTTGTTTTTGTTGAGGTTTGCTTTGTTACCGAGTATGTGTTCAATTGTTGAGAAGGTACCACGGGGTGCTGAGAAGGTATATTCTATGTTTGGATGGAATGTTCTGTAGATGTGTGTTAAATCTATTTGAGTTATAACGCCAGTTGGTTCCCTTTATTTCTCTGTTAAGTTTCTGTCTGACATATTTATCTAATGGTGAGAATGGGGTGTTAAGGTCTCCACTATTAGTGTGTGGGATTTAATGTATCATTTAAGCTTTAATGTTTCTTTTACATATGAGGGTGCACTTGTATTTGGGGCATAATGTTCAGAATTGAGATTTCCTTTTTTTTTTCTTGAGACAAATATGAAATGTCCTTCTTTGTTTTTGATTGCTTTTACTTTGAAGTCTATTTTGTTGGATATTATAACTACACCAGCTTCTTTCTTAGGTCCATTTGATTGGATAATTTTTTCTCAAACTTTTACTGAGACGATGTCTGTCTTTGAGGTTGAAGCATGTTTCTTGTATGCAGCAGAAGGATGGATTCTGTTTTCATATTTAATCTGTTAGCCTGTGTCTTTTTATAGGTGAGTTGTGTCCATTTATACTAAGGTATATTAATGACTAGTGATTGCTATCTCCTGTTAATTTAGTTTTCATTGTTGGTGACGTTGTGTTTTTTCCCTTCTTTGAGATTTGTTCCTGTGAGATCATTGTCTGTTTTTGTGGAGGTAGCTGACTTCCTTGGGTTGGAATTTTCCTTCTAGTACTTTGTGTAGGGTTGGATTTGTGGCTAGGTAATGTTTAAGTCTGGTTCTGTCATATAATATCTTGTTTTCTCTGTCTATGGTAACAGAAAGTTTTGCTGAGTATAGTAGTCTGCGCTGGTATTCATGATCTCTTAATGCTCTTAATGACTGCATAATGCTTGACCAGAACCTTCTGGCTTTCATTGTTTCCATTGAGAAGTCAGGTGTAATTCTAATAGGTCTGCCTTTATATGTTACTTGGCCTTTTTCCTTTTCAGCTCTAAATATTCTTTATGTTTAGGGTTTTGATTATTATGTGGCAAGGGGCCTTTTTGGGGAGTTTTAATCTATTTGTTCTTTAAGCTTCTTGTATTTTCATAAGCATTATCCTTTAGGTTGGGAATTTTTTTTTTTTCGAGACAGGGTTTCTCTGGTTTTGAAGCCTGTCCTGGAACTAGCTCTTGTAGACCAGGCTGGTCTCGAACTCAGAGATCCGCCTGCCTCTGCCTGCCGAGTGCTGGGATTAAAGGCGTGCGCCACCATTGCCCGGCCAGGAAAGTTTTATTCTATGATTTTTTGTTGAATATATTTTCTGTGCCTTTGAGTTGAACTTCTCCCCGTCCCCACCTATTATTCTTAGGTTTGGTCTTTTCATGGTGTCCCATATTTCCTGGATATTTTGTGTTAGGCTTTTGTTAGATTTAACATTTATTTGTTATTTGTTTTTTCCTCCACTTCTTTAAGGGAATTTTTCGTTTCCTGTTTAAGGGCCTCAAACATTTTCCTAAAGTTATCTTTTAGGTCATTTTCTTTTGTTTCATCTGTGTGGGGGTGTTCAAAAGTCGCTGTTGTAGAGCCACTAGTTTTTGGTAGTACCTTATTGCTGTATTGCTCTTTGCATTGAGTCTTTCTTTCCTTGTTGTCTACCTGCCTTTCCTCCAATTGGTGCAGCTGGGGCTGTGTCTCTGGTGGCCCTTCCTCCAGGTGCCAGGGGATCCAAGGCTTGAATGGTTCCCTCCTCATGGTAGAGTCTGGGCCATGGTTCTGGTCTCCCAGGAGGTTGCTCGGCACTCCTGGAGCTCAGGTCTGCTGGCTCTGGCTGAGGTCTGGAGGGCGGGGCTACCTTGCTTGCTGGCTCCAGTGTTGGTCTATGGTGCTCTGTGGTGTCCTCAGACTGAAGGAGGTATTCTATCTCTACAAGTTCTCAGACTGAATGTTCTCAAATTTAGTTTTAAAGGGTTGTTTTATAACTGTATTTTGATTTAAAAAATTATCTGATTTAACATATTTATATGTTTGGTTTTATATATGTACTACTTTGGAGAAATTTAAAAAATTCTGGTGTTCTCAGAATTATTTGCTCATCTTTTCCATTTTTAAAATTAAGATATGATTCATAAAAGGAAACTTATACTCTTTAGTGTATATCCCTGTGAACTTTGGCAAACATATAGACATAAGCCACCACAATAATTAAGTGGGGATGATCCCACCACCAGAAATGTCTACCATCCCACTTTATAATTAACTCATAGATTATCCACAGATCATGGAAAACATTGATATGATTTCTGTACCCTTGAAGAAATGTTATATTAATGTTATTAAACATTATGGAGGCTTCTAGGGACCAACAAACCAAGCACTGAGAGGGTGTGACTGATAAACAATAAGCTGTACAATTTGATAAATTTTGAGTCGGTATTCACGTGTGAAGCCATCATCAGGAGAAAAATAACAAAATGCCCCTCATCTTTAAAGGGTTCTTCTTGTCCTTTGGTAAGTTCTCCAGCCTCACCTTCTGAGGATCCACTCCCTGGCAATGTGTAACAGCTCCCTTTCCTTACATGTAGCTTGGCATTTTCTAGAAGTTTCCATAAATTCTGTACTCTTTGCCTGGTTAACACTCAGCAACTCAGCATAGTAATTTTGGTATCCATGAATTACCGGGGAACTGGGGTTGTCTTGTGTGGGTTCTTTGTCTCCATTCTCTCTCTCTCTCTCTCTCTCTCTCTCTCTCTCTCTCTAGATAGAGATCTATATCTATCTAGCTATATATATTATGTAATATATATAGATATTATTGAGTTCTATATTTCTCCTCCCCCCTCCCATCTCTCCCCTCCCCTCAACCCTCTCCCAAGGTTCCCATGCTCACAATTTACTCAGGAGATCGTGTCTTTTTCTACTTCTCATATAGATTAGATCCATGTATGTCTCTCTTAGGGTCCTCATTGTTGTCTAAGTTCTCTGGGACTGTGATTTGTAGGCTGGTTTTCTTTGTTTTATGTTTATATAAACCACTTATGAGTGAGTATATATGATAATTGTCTTTCTGGGTCTGGGTTACCTCAGTCAAAATGATGTTTTCAAGCTTCATCCATTTGCCTGCAAATTTCAAGATGTCATTATTTTTTCTGCTATGTAGTACTCCATTATGTAAATGTACCACATTTTCTTTGTTCATTCTTCGGTCGAAGGGCATTTAGGTTGTTTTGAGGTTCTGGCTATGACAAACAATGCTGCTATGAACATAGTTGAGCACATGTCCTTGTGGCACAGTTGAGCATCCTTTGGATATATACCCAAAAGTGGTATTGCTGGGTCTTGAGGAAAGTTGTTTCTTAATTTTCTGAGAAATTGCCACACTGATAACCAAAGGAGCTGGACCAGCTTGCACTCCCACCAGTGGGAGTGTCCCTTTACCTCACATCCTCTCCAGAATAAGCTGTCATCAGTGTTTTTGATCTTGGCCTTCTTCCAGGTGTAAGATGGAATCCTTAGAGTTGTTTTGATTTGCATTTCTCTGATAACTGAAAGACACTTACAGCATTCTTAGTAATTTTGGAGTTCTCTGTTTAGGTCTATTCCATTTTTTTATTTGATGATGTGTTCTTTTGATGACCAATTTCTTGATCTTTGTATATTATGGAGATCAGACCTCTGTCTGATGTGGGGTTAGTGAAGATCTTTCCCCATTCTGTAGGCTGTCATTTTGCTTTGTTGACCATGTCCTTTTCTTTACAGAAACTTTTCAGTTTCAGGAGGTCCCATTTATTAATCATTTCTTGTCTGTGCTGTTCAGGTTCTATTTAAGAAGTGGTCTCCTGTACCAATGTGTTCAGTGTACTTCCCACTTTTTCTTCTATGAAGTTCAGTGTGGCTAACTTTATGTTGAGGTCTTTGAATCTTTTGGACTTGAGTTTTGTGCATGGTGATAGATATGAATCTGTTTTAATTCCTCTACATGTTGATATCCAGTTATGCCAGCATCATTTGTTAAATATGTTTTCTATTTCCATTTGATATTTTTTGCTTCTTTGTCAAAAATCACATATTCAAAAGGATTAATATCCAGGCCTTCAATTCTGTTCCATTAGTCCTCCTGTCTGTTTTTATGCCAATATCAGGTTGTTTTCAGCACTGTAGCTCTATAGTAGAGTGTAAAGTCAGGGATTGTAATGCCTCCAGAAGTTCTTTTATTATATAGGGTTGTTTTGGCTATCCTAGGTTTTTTGCTTTTCCATATGAAGTTGAGCATCGTTTTTTTGAGGTCTGTGAAGAATTTTGCTGGGATTTTGCTGGGCATTGCATTGAATCTATAGATTGATTTTGGTAAGATTGCCATTTTTACTATGTTAATTCTACCTACCCAAGAGCATGGGAAATCTTTCCACTTCCTTGTGTCTTCTTCAGTTTATTTCTTCAAAGATTTAAAGTTCTTGTTATATAAGTCTTCCACTTGTTTGGTTGGAGTTACTCAGATATTTTCTGCTATTTGTGGCTATGGTGAAGAGTGATTGTTTCTGATTTTTTTCTCAGCCCATTTATCATCTATGTACAAAAGGGCTACTGATTTGAGTTAATCTTGTATCCTGCTACATTACTGAAAGTGTTTTGAGTTGTAGAAATTTCTTGGTAGAATTTTTGGGGTCGCTTATGCAAACTCTCATATCATCAGCAAATATTGAGAGTTTGACCTCTTTCCCGATTTGTATCCCCTTGATCTTCTTTTATTGTATTATTGCTCTAGCTAGGACCTCAAGAACTATATTAAATAGCTATGGAGAGAGTGGCAACCTTGTCTTGTTCCTGATATCAGTGAAATTTCTGGGTGTTTCTCTCCATTTAGTTTGATGTTGACTGTTCATCTGCTGTATATTGCCTTTATTAGGTTTAGGTATGTTCTTTGTGTCCTTGCTCTCTCCAAGACCTTTATCAGGAAGGTATGTTGTATTTTGTTGAAAGCTTTTTAGGCATCTAATGAGATGATCATGTGGTTTTTATTTTTCAGTTTGTTTATATGGTGGATTATATTGACAGATTTTTGTATGTTGAACCATCCCTGCATCTCTGGGATGAAGCCGACTTGATCATGGTAGATTATGGTTCTGATATGTTCTTGGAGTTGATTTGCCAGTATTTTATTAAGTATTTTTGCATCAATGTTCATGGGTGAAATTGGTCTGTAATTCTGTTTCTTAGTAATGTCTATCTGTGGTTTGGGTATCAGGGTAATTTTAGCCTCATAAAGAGTTTGGCAATGTTCCTTTTTTCTGTTCTGTGGAACAATTTGAGGAGTATTGGTATTCATTCATTCTTAAATCTTATAGAATTCTGAACTGAAACCATCTGGTTCTGGGCATTTTTTTTTGGCTGAGAGACTTTTGATGACTGTTTCTATTTCTTCAGTAGTTACAGATATGTTTAATTTGCTTATTTGGTCTTGATTTAATTTTGGTAAGTGATATTTATCCAGAAAGTTGCCCATCTCCTTGATATTTTCCAATTGTTGGAGTACAGGTTTTCCAAATATGACCTGATGATTCTCTGGATTTCCTGTATATTATGTCCCCTTTTTTATTTCTGATTTTGTTAATTTGGATATTGTCTCTACCTTTTGGTTAGTTTGGATAAAGGTTTGTCTGTTTTATTCTCAAAGAACCAACTTTTTGTCTCATTGATTCTTTGTATTGTTTCCTTTGTTTTGATTTTAGCTCTCAATTTGATTATTTCCTGCTGTCTAGTTCTCTTGGGTGAGTTTGCTTCTTTTTGCTCTAAAGTTTTCAGGTGTTCTGTTAATTCACTAGTGTGGGAATTTTCCAGCTTCTTTATGTAGACATTTAGTACTTTGAACTTTCCTCTTAACCCTGCTTTCCTTGTGTACCATCAAGTTGGGTATGCTGTATGGTCATTTTCATTGAATTTTAGGAAGTCTTTAATTTTTCCCTTTATTTCTTCCTTGACCCACTGATGATTCAGTTGAGCATTAATTATACCATGTGTTTGTGGGCTCTCTCGAATTAGTGTTGCTGTTGAATTCTAGTTTTAAGCCATAGTGATCTGATAAGATACATGGGTTATTCCATTTTTTTGATCTGTTGAGGTTTGTTTTGTTACTGAGTATGTGCTCAGTTTCTGAGAAGGTTCCATGAGGTGCTGAAAGGAAGCTATATTTTGTTTGGATGGAATATTCTATAGATCTGTTAAGTCTGTTTGAGTCTTAACACATGTTCCCTTATTTCTGTTAATTTTTTTGTCTGACTGACCTGTCCAATGGTGACCTGTCCAATGATGAGAGTAGAGTGTTAAAGTCTCCCACTATTAGTGTGTGGGGTTTAATTTATGAGTTAAATTTTAGAAGTCTTTCTTCTACATATGAGGGTGCCCTTGTATTTGGGGCATAAATGTTCAGAATTGAGATTTCCTATTGATTTTTTTTCCTGTGCTTAATATGAAATGCCCTTCCTTGTCTCTTTTTTTTTTAATTTGAAGTCTATCTTTTTAGATACTAGGATAGCTACTCTAGATTTTTTCTTAGGTCCATATAATTGGAAGTTTTTTTTTCCCAACCCTTTACTCTGAGGCGATGTCTGTCTTTGAGGTTGAGGTGCATTTCTTGTATACAGAAGGATGGATTCTGTTTTCATATCCAATCTGTTAGCCTGTGTTTTTTTTATATAGGTGAGTTCATTTATATTAAAAGATATTATGGGCAGACGCGGTGGAGACCTGCAGACACCAGCGAGCAGAGGAGGATCACGGGGCGGCTAACAGTGAGCCTAGTCATATCCCTGAAGACCACCTTGTATAGGGAGAGTGTTCTTGCCCTGGGGCTGGACACAGGAAACTGAGCGGGGGCACACCCCGATCAGCTTGACCCGCCCCCCCCCCCGCGAGGGCTGCTACCCTCTGCTGGGGCTGCTCCTCCTCGCTGAGACCTCTCTCTCCCTGGCATATCCCAGATTGCGCCCAGGGTCCTCCTTCACTCCCCCCCCTTCCGCTGGGCGTGGGACCACCAAATTTAACCTGTTTGGGTGCTGGATAGGGAGCTCAGAGCAGAGGGCACCATGAGTTCCTCTGTTTTGGTGGCTGGCCTGCAGAGGGGTAGGCCTTTTCTTGGCGAGGTCCCAGGCAAACCAGGAGCCTGGTCCTGGTCCTGAAGACCCTTCAGAGCAGTGAAAGAGATCTTGGCCAGTGGCGGGACTCAAGAAACGGGGAGAAGGCATTTTGTAAGCAGGGCCCCTGGCCAGCAGGAAAACCCGTTCCTGCATTAAAAGACACATTAGACAGCATCGATAGGACGAGATGGGCAGGTGCCAAGGCAAGAATTCACCCAACAATCTGAAAAGCAACATGAAAACACCAGAACCCAATGATCTCACAACAGAAGGACTTGAACACCCTAACACAGAAGAAGTGGAAAAAAAATGACTTTATGAAAGCAATAGAGTCCCTTAAACAACATGTAAAAAACACCTTTATAGAAATAGAGGAGAAGTACGACAAAAAGTTTGAAGAAATGAGTAAAAAGTTTGAAGAAATGAGTAAATACGTACATGAGACCCTGGGGGAAACAGTTCAAGAATTGAAAACTGAAATGGAAGCAAGGAAGAAAACACAGACTGAGGACCAGCTGGATATGGAAAATCTAAGTCAACGAGCAGAGTCTACAGAAACAAGCATAATCAATAGAATACAAGAGATAGAAGAAAGAATCTCAGATTCTGAGGACACCATAGAGAAAATAAATGCACTGATCAAAGAAATCAGCAAAGTCAACAAATACTCATCAGAAAACACTCAGGAAATATGGGACACAATAAAAAGACCAAACATAAGAATAATAGGGATAGAAGAAGGAGAAGAGTCACAGCTCAAAGGCCCAGAAAATATTTTTAACAAAATTATGGAAGAAAACTTTCCCAACATAAAGAAAGATATTCCTTTGAATATCCAAGAAGCATACAGAACACCAAACAGACTGGATCAAAGAAAAACATCCCGTCGCCATATAATAATCAAAACACAAAATATACAGGTTAAAGAAAGAATATTAAGAGCTGCAAAGAAAAAGGGGCAAGTAACTTATAAAGGTAAACCAATCAGACTTACACCTGACTTCTCTATGGAAACTATGAAAGCCAGAAGGTCCTGGATAGAGGTTCTGCAAAAACTAAGGGATCATGGATGCAAACCCAAACTACTATACCCAGCCAAGATATTGTTCACTATCAATGGAGAAAACAAGACTTTCCAAGATAAGAACAAATTTAAACAATATGTAGCCACAAACCCAGCCCTACAGAAAATAATAAAAGGAAAATCACAACCTAAGGAATCCAGCATTGCCAACACTGCCTACAATAAGTCAGGCGTCTAGCGAACCTTCACCTGCACACCTCAAAGAAGGGAGACACACAAACGCTACTACCAAAACCAATAATAATAACCGGAGTAAACAACCACTGGTCATTAGTATCACTTAATATTAATGGCCTCAATTCACCCATAAAAAGGCACAGGCTAAGGGATTGGATACGAAAACAGGACCCAACATTCTGCTGTTTGCAAGAAACACATCTCAACCACAAAGACAGGCATCTACTCAGAGTAAAGGGTTGGGAAAAGGTGTTTCAAGCAAATGGTCCTAAGAAAAAAGCAGGTGTGGCCATACTAATTTCTAACAAAACTGACTTCAAACTAAAGTCAATCAGGAGAGATGAGATGGACACTTTATACTCATAACAGGAACAATTCATCAGGATGAAGTCTCAATCCTGAATATCTACGCCCCTAACATAAAAGCACCCACCTATGTAAAAGAAATATTACTAGAACTCAAGGCAGACATCAAACCACACACACTAGTAATAGGAGACTTCAATACACCTCTTTCTCCAATGGACAGGTCAATCAGACAGAAACCTAATAGAGAATTAAGAGAATTATTGGAGGTAATGAAGCAAATGGACTTAACTGACATCTATAGAACATTCCACCCAAAAAGGAAAGAATATACCTTCTTCTCTGCAGCTCATGGAACCTTCTCAAAAATTGACCACATACTCGGAAACAAAGGAAACCTCCACAGATACAAAAAAATATCAGTGTCCACCTGTGTCTTATCAGATCACCACGGACTAAAGCTAGAAGGCAATAACAATGCTACCCCCAGAAAGCCGACAAACTCATGGAAACTGAACAGTCAACTACTGAACCACACATGGGTCAAGGAAGAAATTAAGAAAGAAATTAAAGTCTTCCTTGAATTTAATGAAAATAAAGAGACAACATACTCAAACCTATGGGACACGTTGAAAGCAGTGCTAAGAGGAAAGTTCATAGCACTAAGTGCCCACTTAAAGAAAACAGAGAAAGCATACATTGAGGACTTAACAGCACACCTGAAAGCTCTAGAAAAAAAAGAAGCAGATGCACCCAGGAGGAGTAGAAGACTGGAAATAATCAAACTGAGGGCAGAAATCAACAAAATAGAAACACAGAAAACAGTCCAAAGAATCAATGAAACAAAAAGTTGGTTCTTTGAGAAAATCAACAAGATCGACAAACCCCTATCCAAACTAATTAAACAACAGAGAGAGAACACGCAAATAAATAAGATCAGCAATGAAAAGGGGGACATAACCACAGACACAGAGGAAATTCAGAGAATCATTAGATCTTACTACAAAAGCCTATATGCCACAAAACTGGAAAATGCAAAAGAAATGGACAGTTTTTTAGATAAGTACCACATACCAAAGCTAAACCAAGACCAGGTGAACGATCTAAATAGACCTGTTAGTCGCGAAGAACTAGAAACTGTTATCAAAAATCTCCCTACCAAAAAAAGCCCAGGACCAGACGGTTTCAATGCAGAATTCTACCAGAACTTCCAAGAAGAGCTAATACCTATACTCCTTAATGTATTTCACAATATAGAAACAGAAAAGTCATTGCCAAATTCCTTTTACGAAGCCACAGTTACCCTGATACCAAAACCACACAAAGACCCAACCAAGAAAGAGAATTATAGGCCTATTTCACTCATGAATATCGACCCAAAAATTCTCAATAAAATACTGGCAAACTGAATCCAAGAACACGTTAGAAAAATTATCCATTATGATCAAGTAGGCTTCATCCCAGAGATGCAGGGCTGGTTCAACATACGCAAATCTATCAATGTAATCCACCATATAAATAAACTGAAAGAAAAAACCATATGATCATTTCATTAGATGCTGAAAAAGCATTCGACAAAATTCAACACCCCTTTATGATAAAGGTCTTGGAGAGATTAGGGATACAACGGTCATACCTAAATATAATAAAAGCTATTTACAGCAAGCCGACAGCTAACATTAAATTGAACGGAGAAAAACTCAAAGCCATCCCACTAAAATCAGGAACAAGACAAGGATGTCCACTCTCTCCATACCTCTTCAATATAGTGCTTGAAGTTCTAGCAATAGCAATTAGACAACATAAGAGGATCAAGGGGATTCGTATTGGAAAGGAAGAAGTCAAGCTTTCGTTATTTGCAGATGATATGATAGTATACATAAGTGACCCCAAAAACTCTACCAAAGAACTCCTACAGCTGATAAACACCTTTAGTAATGTGGCAGGATACAAGATCAACTCCAAAAAGTCAGTGGCCTTCCTATACACTAAGGATAAGGAAGCAGAGAGGGAAATCAGAGAAGCATCACCTTTCACGATAGCCACAAATAGCATAAAATATCTAGGGGTAACCCTAACCAAGGAAGTGAAAGATCTATTTGACAAGAACTTTAAGTCTTTGAAGAAAGAAATTGAAGATGACACCAGAAAATGGAAGGATCTCCCTTGCTCTTGGATTGGGAGGATCAACATAGTAAAAATGGCAATTCTACCAAAAGCAATTTATAGATTCAATGCAATCCCCATCAAAATACCATCAAAATTCTTCACAGATCTGGAGAAGACAATAATCAACTTTAAATGGAAAAACAAAAAACCCAGGATAGCCAAAACAATCTTATACAATAAAGGAACATCTGGAGGCATTACCATCCCTGACTTCAAACTCTATTACAGAGCTACAGTATTGAAAACAGCTTGGTATTGGCATAAAAACAGAGAAGTCGACCAATGGAATCGAATAGAAGACCCTGACTTTAACCCACAAACCTATGAACACCTGATTTTTGATAAAGGAGCTAAAAGTATACAATGGAAAAAAGAGAGCATCTTCAACAAATTGTGCTGGCAAAACTGGATGTCAATCTGTAGAAGAATGAAAATAGATCCATATCTATCACCATGCACAAAACTCAAGTCCAAGTGGATTAAAGACCTCAATATCAGTCCGAACACGCTGAACCTGATAGAGGAGAAAGTGGGAAGTACTCTACAACAAGTGGGCACAGGAGACCACTTCCTACGTATAACCCCAGCAGCACAGACAGTAAGGGCCTCATTGAATAAATGGGACCTACTGAGACTGAGAAGCTTCTGTAAAGCAAAGGACACTGTCGTTAAGACAGAAAGGCAACCCACTGACTGGGAGAAGATCTTCACCAACCCCGCAACTGACAAAGGTCTGATCTCCAAAATATATAAAGAACTCAAGAAACTAGACCGTAAAAGGCTAATCAACCCATTTATAAAATGGGGCACTGAGCTGAACAGAGATCTCTCAACAGAAGAAGTTCAAATGGCCAAAAGACACCTAAGGTCATGCTCAACTTCCTTAGCGACCAGGGAAATGCAAATCAAGACAACTTTAAGATACCATCTTACACCTGTCAGAATGGCAAAAATAAAAAACACCAATGATAGCCTTTGCTGGAGAGGGTGTGGAGAAAGGGGTACACTCATCCATTGCTGGTGGGAATGCAAACTTGTGCAACCACTTTGGAAAGCAGTGTGGAGGTTTCTCAGGAAATTCGGGATCAACCTACCCCTGGATCCAGCAATACCACTCTTGGGAATATACCCAAGAGAGGCCTTATCATACAACAAATTATATGCTCTACTATGTTCATAGCAGCACTGTTTGTAATAGCCAGAACATGGAAACAACCTAGATGCCCTTCAATTGAAGAATGGATGAAGAAAGTATGGAATATATACATATTAAAGTACTACTCAGCAATAAAAAACAAGGACTTCTTGAAGTTTGCAGGCAAATGGATGGAAATGGAGAACACGATCCTGAGTGAGGTAAGCCAGACCCAAAAAGAGGAACATGGGATGTACTCACTTATATTTGGTTTCTAGACATAAACAAAGGACATTGAGCCTCTAATACGTAATCTTAGAGAAGCTAAATAAGAAGGAGAACCCAAAGAAAAACATATAGGCATCCTCCGGAATATTAACCTTCATCAGGCGATGAAAGGAGACAGAAACAGAGACCCACATTGGAGCACCGGACAGTAATCTCAAGGTCCAAATCAGGAGAAGGAGGAGAGAGAGAACGAACAAGGAACTCAGGAACGCGAGGGGTGCACCCACACACGGAGACAATGGGGATTTTCTACCGGGAACTCACCAAGGCCAGCTGACCTGGGTTTGAAAAAGCCTGGGATAAAACCGTCTTGGGAAAAAACATAGAGACAATGAGGACTACTGAGATCTCAAGAACAAGGGCAATGGGTTTTTGATCCTACTGCACGTATTGGCTTTGTGGGAGCCTAGGCAGTTTGGATGCTCACCTTACTAGACCTGGATGGAGGTGGGTGGTCCATGGACTTCCCACAGGGCAGGGAACCCTGATAGCTCTTTGGGCTGAAGAGGGAGGGGGACTTGGCTGGGGAGGGGGAGGGAAATGGGAGGCTGCGGTGGGGAAAAGACAGAAATCTTAAATAAATAAATTAATTAATTAAAAAAATAAAAGATATTATGATGAGTGATTGCTATCTCTTGTTAATTTAGTTTTTGCTGGTGGTGATGTTAATTTGTGTGGTTTCCCTTTGGGATTTGCTGCTGTGAGATCATCAATTTTCTGTGTTTTTATTGCTGTAACCAACTTCCTTGTGTTGGAATTTTCCTCTAGTACTTTGCATAGGACTGTGTTTGTGCCTAGGTATTGGTTAAATCTGGTTTTGTCATAGAATCTTGTTTGTCTTTCTATGGTGATTGAAAGCTTTGCTGGTTATAGTAGTCTTGGCTGGCATTTGTGGTCTCTTAATGTTTACTTAATGCTTGACCAGGACCTTCTGGCTTTCATTGTCTCCAATGAGAAGTCAGGTGTAATTTTGATAGGTCTGCCTTTAGATGTTACCTTGGCCATTTTCCGCTGCAGCTCTTAATATCCTTTCTTCTGTATGTTTAGGGGTTTTATTATGTGGCAAGAGGCCTTTTTAGGGGGAGGTTCAGTCTATTAGGTGTTCTGTAAGCTTCTTGTATCTTCATAGGTACATCTTTTCTTAGACTCGGAAAATTTTCTTATGATTTTGTTAAATATATTTTCCTTTGCTTTTGAGTTGAACTTCTTCTATACCTATTATTCTTAGTTTTTGTCTTTTCATGGTGTCCCATATTTCCTGGATATTTTGTTTTACGCTATTGTTAGATTTAATGTTTTCTTTGTCTGAGTCTATTTCCCCTATTGTATCTTCAGCATTTGAGATTGTCTTGTCTATATCTTGTATTCTCTTGTTTATGTTCATTTGTGGTTCCTGATTGTTTTCTCATGATTTGTTTCTATAATTCCCTTGGCTTGTGTTTTTTTTTTTTGTCTCTATTTCAGTTTTCAAGTCCTGAATAGTTTCCTTATGTTTGATTGCTTTTTCTTTTCTTTAAGGAATTTGCTGATGTCTTCCAAATTTGTCTTTTCCTCATTTCCTCTTTAAGAGTCTCAACCATTCTCCTGAAGTTATTTTTTAGGTCATTTTCTTCTGCTTCATCTGTATTTGGTTGTTCAAGTCTTGCTGTTGTAGGGCCTCTAGATTTTACTGGTGTCATGTTGGTCTTTGTGGTGTTGTGTGTGTTCTTAACTTATCTACTCATCTTTTCCTCTAATAGGTGTGGTTGGGGCTCCCTGGGGCTCTGGTGATTAATCTTCTAATCTTCTAGGTGATAGTGTATCAAAGGCTCAGATGGTTGTTCCTCATGGTACAATCAGTGCCACAGTTCTAGTTACCCTGTTGATTACTCCATGTTCCTGGAGGTTGCTTAGCTCAGTTCTTTCAGGGTTTGCTCTGCTCCCATGGAGTTTGCTTCTCAGCCCTGCTCTGGTCTAGGATGCTGGCTGAGACCTGTTTCTGTAAATGTTCCTGGTCTTGATCTGCTCCTGTGGAGGTCCCTGGCTTGGGGTTGGTCCTGCAAAGGTCTCTGGCTCAGATCTTCTCCCTCAGAGGTCCCAGACTCATGTGCAGTAGTTTTGGCTCAGGTCTACTCCCTCAGAGGTCCCAGATTCATGCCCAGATCCTCGGAGGGCTCTGGCTCTGGCTCACTCACTCAGCGGTTGCTCCCCTGTACCTGCTCCTGTAGAGTTTACTGTCTCAGGTCTGCTCTGGCCCAGGCTGCTGGCTCAGTCCTGCTTCTGTGGAGTTCACTTGGTTCTTTATGTCCTTAGTAAAATAACCTAAATACAGATGCAGAAGAAAACTCGAGGATCATTTTTATTAGTTTTCAAGAAAAACAACAGGTCAGGCAAGTGTAAGTCTAGTTGGCTACTGGGAGGAAGAAGAGGGATAAAGAAAAAGCCTTTCCCAGGCCTAGCAAAGGAGGTCTGCAGAAGCTGCAAGGCAGAGGGCCGAGGAATAGAGTGAGGAAGTAGAAGGTCCAGGGAAGCATGGTTTAGCTCTCAGATGAATCTGAAAGAGAAAGGAGGGAAAGGGAAAGTCAGACTCTATTCTCAGGGGATAGACAGCAGCAACGCCTTTGGGAAATGGTTTCTCCCTCTACTGTCCTCAAGGGTACATTCTCACTCTCGGCTGACTAGTTCTCCTTCCCTCTCTAGGTCACAGCCTTGGGACCAGCCTGACCCAGGAAGGGGTAGGGAGGGAGGACACTTGACATAAACAAGCTCGAGTCTGAGACAGGGAAGGGTCCCTTGTTCCCAGAGTCTACTTTCAACACAATCAAAATAGTACGTGACAATTCTGAGTTAGGGGCTCCTCTGAGGACTGCCCTTGTACCCTTTAGTATAGGCGATTATGCCAAAGTTTGCTCTTATCTCGGAGATTTCTGGATCAACCTGACCCAGAGTCTTATCGGAAGTGGGTTTTCATTATTTGTGTCTGTGGAATGTACTAGTGCTATGCATGTGTGCTCAACTGTACGCAAAGGCCACACAGTATCTTGGTCTCTCTCTAATGTAATATTGTTTGATACAGGGTCTGTCACTGAATCCAGAGCTCTCTGGCTAGACTGGCTGATCAGTGGGCTCTGGGATCCCTCTTATCTTTGACCCTATACTCCATGCCAGGTTACAAATGTATGTCATCACACCCTTCTTTTTATGTGGATGATGACTTTCCATCTTACTCAGTGAGGAAGGGTATCTCAGTTGGTCACCGTTGGCCAATACAAATCATCTGGCTGGCCAGGTTGTTCTGAGGATCCTCTGTATCCGTGGTTCTCAACCTTCCTAATGCTATGACTCTTTAATATAGTTGTGGTGACCCCGGACTATAACACTATTTCATTGCTACTTCATTACTGTAATGAATCATAATGAAAATATCTGATATCTAGCCCATGAGGGTAGGGAGTTGGACTCCTGATTTCAGGCCATCAGGGCTCGAGCATTCATATACGTGTGATGGCCACTCACAGAGGAAACTAACAACTAAAAACTAATGCCTCTGAAACACAATTCATTATCTTAAGTGAACTTGGCAAAGCAGGCTTCAATTCTAGACATCAGAATCCCCACCCCACCCATAAGTTCTATGTGCAAAGAATTTCTTCTGGGGTGACCTTTCAACCTATGCACCCATGCACCCTCTCTTGAACTCCCAGTGTAGGCTATGAAAACAGCTCTAGCTGTATGCTGTGGTGGCCATTCTTGACTGTCAGCTTGGCAACAGTTGGGATGAACTAAACCCCAAGCAACCAGGTACACCTGGAAGGGATTCTTTTTAATTAAACCATTTGAAGTGTGAAGATCCACCTTAAATCTGGGCCACATCTTCTGGAGGGCAGGCTGTATAAAGGAGACAGAAGAACGGAGCTTTTGCGCTTTGCCCGCCTTAGCTCCTGTTGGGAAGTCCATTTCTCCACTGACACCAGTCTACGGCTTCGGGATTTCTGCACATACTGAAGAGCAGCTGAGACAGCCTTGGGGACTGCACAGCTGCTGCGGCTGGATTCTTGGACTTCCCGTTAGTGGGCGGCCATTGTTGGACTAGCTGGATAGCTGGACCACAGCCTGTGAGACACTCTAATAGATCCCTTTATATATATATTTCAAGAGAACAACCCTCCTTCCTGCACGTGTACACACACATGTGTGAGTGTGCATGTGTGTGTGTAAGGGGGGGGTAGGCATAAACTTCCCTTTGACTTCAATCAGTAGACTACACGCTCATGTCCCTTAAAATACTCCAGATTACTTCATGGTCTTTTTTTAAGTCTTAGACTGACAGAGCCAGCTGCAGAGACATACTGTCTATGGCAAGGACGTCGTAAGTGTTCAGCTCTTGAGCAAGATGATGGTCCTCACAATTTGTCTCCTGTCACACAGCCAGAGCACAGTCCACTCTTATTTACAGCACTCAGAATGCTGAGTTACACATGAGATCTACATCCCTAGAACTTAACAGGCCCACAGACCTTAGCACAACTGACACCATGATGGAAGTACCCCTCCATCATGTTCCAGGCCTTGGAACTCAGCATGTAGGCAGCACTACCAGCTCTTCTCTCCCAGTGAGAACAGATACCTAATCCATCAAAGTCCATAGTTCTGGGACAGTGCCTAAGTGCACTAACCTTGCTTTTTGGCTATTGTACTTCTGCTTCTGGCTGCCTGTTCTTGCTGAGGTGTGTCAACCCAGGATGTGGTTTTTGTGCTTGTAATCTCATTCTGAGAAAGTCTGGGGTCTGCCCTTGGGTCCTACATTCCCAGTCTAATTGCTGGTTGGCTAGTAAAGACTTTGTATTGGCTTGAGCCCATGTCCGAATGGGTTTCTCTGGCGGAGACCTCTCAACACTGATTTCCCCGAACGCCAGCAGTTAGCAAAGCAGAATCAAAGCCTTGGCAAACATATCTGACTTCCTCTTTTAAAGTGAGTCATTTTAGTTTTAAGAACATTTATCGCTGATAGCTAAACTGTTGGCCTGTCTGGTAGTCAGAGCATATTAATTTTATCTGTCTCGTAGGCAGAGACAGGAGGATTTCTGAGTTCAAGGTCAGTGTGGGCTACATACAGTTCCAAGACAGCCAGAACCACAAAGGCCTGTCTCAATGCACCCCCTGACCCCAAATAAAGCATCTTACCTATGCTCCTGTTCATGATACACTTTTCATTCTTAGTTTTTTTAGTTTTATACCAAATTCATAGTGAATTAAGTAAAATTATTTTCTATAAACTTGATGATATATTCAAATATTTTAAAATAAATTATGAAACAAAATGACTTAATACTATTTCTTTTGAAGAAAGTCCCACTGTGTAAGAGCATAGCTTTAAATTCACTCTTCTTCTGCCTTAGTCTCCTGACTGCTGGGATTATACATGTTTCACCCAGCCCAGCAGACAAAAGGTAGTCTTGTACCCACCCTGGAGAAGCCACTGCTGTCTAGGGACACTGCCTAACGAGTCCTTGTTTATATACTAACTTAAGTGGATGGGCTTATGTTTATTTTAAGAGGCAAAAATTATTTTGTCTCAGTCAAATAACTGGATAACTGGTATAGACAATTTATATATATTGATAACATTTTAATGGAACTGTTGCAGATCTAGGGTTGACAGTTTGAGGCAAAATTCCTTCCTTTCCCTGTTGATTTTACTTGCATCTTGAATCTTCAGAAGTCAAACTGCTACCCTGAAAATAGAAACCACATACAATTAAAAACTAACATGTAACACTGATCAGCTTATGACTTAAAACCAATTAAATGTTTAATCAAATTAAAATGTCTTTTAAAATAGCTTTAATTTAGTATACAGAGTGTTGAATTAGTAAGCCTAGTTTGCTACTTATTAAGGACCCATGAAGAGTATGTCAAATTATCTGTTTTAATATCTTTTTCTTTTTTTTAAATGTATTTAAGATTTCTGTCTCTTCCCCGCCACCGCCTCCCATATCCCTCCCTCTCCCCCAATCAACTCCTCCTCTCTCATCAGCCCAAAGAGCAGACCGGGTTCCCTGCCCTGTGGGGAGTCCAAGGACCTCCCACCTCCTTCCTGGTCTAGTAAGGGGAACATCAAAATAGCCTAGGCTCCCACAAAGCCAGTACGTGTGCAGTAGGATCAAAACACAGTGCCATTGTTCTTGACTTCTCAGCAGTCCTCATTGTCCGCTATGTTCAGTGAGTCCGTTTTATCCCATGCTTTTTCAGACCCAGTCCAGCTGGCCTTGGTAATCTTTTTCTTTTGACACAGGGTCTTGTGTCTCCCAGGCTGTCCTTGGACTCACCATGTAGCCTAGGATAACCTCAAAAACTTAGTCCTCCTCCTTTCATCCCGAGTGCATTGCAAGGTTGTGCCATCATGTCCTGTTTGTGCAATGCTGAGAATTGAACCCAGGGCTTTCGGCACACTAGACAGGGACCCTACCAGCTGAGCTCTATGCCCAGCTTCCTGTGTTTGTCAAATGTACAATCTGTTATTTGACATAATATCTCAAGACAAATGAAGTACAGATGCTACGTTGCAGAAATGGAACACTTTAACAGATACACAGATCCAGCTCTAAACCAAGAACCAGGGAAATTCAAAGACACCCCTAAGGTGCCCTATGAATTCTTTCCTAAGGCAAGTCTAGGCGTACAGTGTTTAGACCACTTTATAATAATCACATGCTAAGTAGCAGTTAAAATGGCCAACCCTGCAAGCTTGTGCTCATGATCATAGAATGAAGAATGTCATGCTGGCTGAGTTGACGTGAAACTTTAATAGAACTCCCAGCCTCAGAGACTGTCTACGTCATTCTGAAACAAACAGGAATCGTGCTGGGAATGAGGCAGATACCTGCAATGTGATTGTTTAGGAGGTAGAGGCAAGAGGATTATGAGTTCACATCAAAACTGGGCTGCACACTGAGTTCTAGGCCATCCTTGGTTGTGCAAGAACCTGTCAAAAAAGTGGGGGAAAAATCTTGCAATATGGCACCAGAAGGAGGTACTGAATGGACTCCCAGTGTGACTGTCAAGCTTGGTGTTCACAGATACAGCAAAGGTTGTCATTTGTGACGAGGAGGAGAGGACCTCCCCGGTGGAGGGAAGATAGTTTCAGGCCCTGGGGTAAGTCTAATCCATTTTGAACTGATTATTGTAACTGATTGGAGAGTCCTTGAGATGTACTTATTCTACACAATGGACACTATTTATACAGGGGAATGCTCCCCTGATCCCTTTCCCCACCTTTGAAGATCCTTTGGCTTTGGATACATGGGTTTACAACTGAGCTCAGTTTTGTTCCATAAATGCTCTACATTTATGGCAATGCCAAGCTGGTTTTGGTTACTATAACTTTGTAGCAAACCAGGTTATGCAACGCCTACTTCATTCTTTTTTTGTTTGAGATTGCTTTGTCTCAATGGATTTTTTTGATTACCTTTAATATAAAATTCATCCATAACCTTCAACAGCCTTTATAAACAACTGGCCAACAAGAAAAGCTTCAGTACTTCTAATAGCTAGTCAATTTCTGCTTCTGCTATCTCATTTTTGGGCCACAGAACTACCAAGTTGACAAGGCTACCTTCCACTGCCATCACTGACAAATGCCACCTGCCAGGTCAAGAGGCTCTCACTGCTTAGCACACTGCTGAATCTCCCTGGACCTGTCCTGGAGTAATTCTTAGACTAGGTTAGCACACATGTTCTTTCTTACTGTCCGCTTAACAGACTCTACCGCTGTGGCTCCCAACCTTCCCAATGCTGCGAGCCTTTACTTAGTTCCTCATGGTGGGGGACCCCCAACCATAACATTTCCATTGCTACTCCATAATTGCGGGTTTGCTACTGTGGTGAATGCAAATGCAAATACCTGTGTCTTCTGATGGTCTTAGGGGGACCCCTGAGAAAGGATCACTCCACCCCATTTGGGTTGTGACCCACAGGTTGAGAACCACCACTCCAGTCACCTAGGAGGCAGGCTCCTCGGGGCAGCTATGTGGGATTAATTAGTCTCCTGGTGTACATGTGAGGACCCACACTGAAAAGGAGACAGCCCCTGGACTGGGCTTGGGGCTTGCACTACATAGAAAGGTGAAGGTTGGAGAGCATCACCGTGGCCAGCCGCCTCAGGCACCTGCTGCAGGAACTCCCTGCAGTCACCTTCGATCCCTGGCCTGGGACCCGAAACTACCCCCACCTTTGCCAAAGCCTTTCATCACAGCAACTAAAAAAGAGCTAAGACTGGGTAGAAAGTGGAGTCATTTTTTATAAATCACTTTTTTATTAATGAATTTTCAACACTTAAGCTTTTAATTGACAAATCATTGTCTTGTCTAGTCAACCCTAATCCAAGTGCAGAGAACTCATTCAGGACCTCCCCAGACAGATCCCTTGTATAAAAATGGCCTGGCATTTCCCTAGGGTTTGTGCCTATCATTTACATTCTTTTTAAAAATTATGTGTCTGTGTATGGATGTTTTGTTTGTACGTATGTCTCTCACTAGATACATGCCTGCTATCCAGAGGCCAGCAGAAGGCATCAGATCCCCTGGAATTGGACTTACAGTTTGTTGGGAACCACCATATGGGTGCTGTAAATGGAACCAGGTCCTCTGGAAGAGCACAGTGCTTTTTTTTTTTTAAATTTACTATATTTAAATATTTTTTTAGATAACATTTTTCTTCATTTACTTTAGATACCAGTTTCCCCTCCCTCCTCTCCTCCTGTCCCTCCCTTTTCCCATCTATGCCCTCTCCCCACATCCACTCCTCCTCCATCTCCATTCTGAAAGGGGCAGGCTTGCACAAAGCATGGCGCACATCAAGCTGAGGCAGAACCAAGCTCCTCCTCTTAGCATCATCGTCGAGGCAGAGTGAAGTAATCCAGCATGGAGAACAGGTTACCAAAGTCAGCTAAGCTCCAGGGAGAGGTCCTGCTCCCACTGTTAGAAAAGACCAAGCTACACAACTGTCACATACCTGCAGAGGGCCTAGGTCGGTCCCATGCACGCTCCCTAACAGTTGGTCCAGGGTCCATGAGCTCAGGTCAGCCGTCTCTGTGGGTTCCCCCATCATGACACCCCTGGCTCTTACAATCTCTCCTCCCTTTCTTTCAAAAGACTCTTGGATCTCAGCTTGTGGATATGTGCCTCTGCTTCCATCTGTTACTGGACAAAGTATCTCTGGTGGCAATTAGGGAAGTCACTAACCTGCTTAACAGTAGATGGCCAATTCTGGCATCCTCTCCACTATTGCCAGGAGTCTTAGCTGGGGTTATCATTGTAAGTTCCTGGCACCAGGTTTCTCCCTATCCCCAAAATGCCCCTCCCCTTCAAGATATCTCTTTTGCCACAAGGACACTTGCTCAAATATGATCATAGTAACATTATTAACAGCCAGAACCTGGAAAACAACCCAGATGCCCCTCAACTGAAGAAATAGATAAGGAAAATGTGCTAATTTACACAATGGAGTACTACTCAGCTGTAAAAAATGATGACCTCATGAAATCTGCAGGCAAATGCAGAGAATTAGGGGGAAAAATCATTCTGAGTGAGGTAACCCAGACTCAGTACCCACTCATAGGTGGTTATTAAGAGTAAAGTATAAGACAACCAACCTACAATCCCTGCCCCAGAGAGGCTAGGTAACAAGCAAGGCCCAAAGAGGGATGCATGGATTTCCCTGGGAAGAGGAAGGAGAAAAGATCTGGGGAACTGGGGTTGGGGGGGATGGAGTGAAGGGAACTAGAGGGAGGGTTGGGTGGGCTGGGTGCAGGAGGCGGGATGGAGGCAGGTTGGCGGCAGGGAGTAACAGAAGAGAGTGCTCTTAACCACTGAGCCACCTCTCCAGGCTCCGATAATAGATGTTTACACTACCTCATACTGGAAAAATCTAAGAAAACAGTTGTTATCCTGTGTTGTTTGGGGAGTGGGATGGAAAAAGGCTTTTCTGTAGGCAGTTACTTGATAGCAATACTCCACACCCCAAACTAGCCACCTTATACCCACCTTGTGGCCACCCGTATCAACCCAAATCTCCCACACACCCAATTAACAATTCTTCTGCTCACTAAAATGCCATTTTCACAACGTAAATGTCACATTTTAAAATATGCATATGATGAAAATGTCTGCCTTACCTTTCTTTCCATAGGATTTCACAAAATATGGGTTATGGAAAAAGACTCCATTGCTGAAAAGGTTTCGATAGCAACAAAACCCGAAGCCTCCCAGCTTGGAAATGTGCCTGAGGCTAGACACGCGCACCCAGAGCTGTGAGTATAAGCAGCTGCCTCTGCTGGGCTGCTCCAGCAGCCTGCTGCAACAATATACCTTCCCCTCCACTGCGTTCAGCTTTTCTTTTTTAAATAACCTTCAGAATGGAGGCAGCTGTCTCAAGGATGCTTCCAAAGCAATCAAATAAGGCATAAGGGAAACAGGCAGTCTCTTTACATATGCAACAACTGACAAGATTCTGTCAAAATGCTGCCAATCTCGAGCTTCCACTGCCAGATGCGGATGGCTCTGTGCTAGCAAACTAATGTCTACTTGTCACCCAGACCTCAAAACCGAGGGGCGTCTTATTTACTTACAAATTAGAATTTTTTTTGTATTCTTTTCCGTTCCCACTAGTATAACTTGTTTTTTAAAGTTGTTGTTTTTCAGACAGGTCTCATGTAGCCCAGGCTCATCTTGAACTCATTATGTAGCTAGAAATAACTCTGGACTTCCAATCCTCTTGCCTCTACTTCCAGGATTACAGGGTTGTGCTGCCATGCCTACTTGTATGCGGTGCTGAGGATGGGAGCCAGGGCTTCCGGCATGGTAGGCAAGCTCTGTACCACCTGAGCCCTAACCAGATTCTCTAAGAGCAACAGACACGAGTCAGGACGTTCAAAAGCAGCATCAGAAAAATAGCAAGCATGATGCTGTTGCCTAGGATACAACTGTTACCTCCTAAGTCTTCTCTGTACGTCCATAGATAACCGAGACCACCTGACTCGGTTACACTGCTGTATTTCCACAGCACTCCTCATGTGCACAGCACACACACTACCTTCATTTCCCTCCACCACCACCACATTTCATCACATAATCTAATCCATTCAATGGCAGGTGACAAAAAGCTAATATTCGTTAACAGAAACTTCATACAGCCAGTAACAAAAAGTGCAAAAGAGGTAGAGCTTTTTATACAGCTTATAAAATGACCCCAAATCTATGATGTTCCAACTCAAAGAGTAACCAAGCCCCAAGACTGGCTGAGCTTTAAAAGAACCAAATAAAGATGTCTGCCTGCTCTCAGCAGCTTATTTTAACTAACAGTGTGCTCTCGGAAGATGTGATGTCAAAACAGGAACTGCAGTCTCACTGGAGATCATGTACAATTTATAGTACCGGAACAAATGGAAATTTTCTTTTTAAAAATATTTACTTATTTATTATGTAAATTTATTTATTTATTATGTATGCAGTATTCTGTGTGTATGCCTGCAGGCCAGAAGAGGGCACCAGACATCATTACAGATGGTTGTGAGCCACCATGTGGTTGCTGGGAATTGAACTCAGGACCTTTGGAAGAGCAGGCAATGCTCTAAACCGCTGCGCCATCTCTCCAGCCCAACAAATGGAAAGTTTCAATAAAACCACTAGAAAAGTCAAAGGACCCATTGGGACCGAGAGCTGTAAAGAGACCCACGACTTGGTCATTGTTAGGAGCCAGCATCGGGTCTCCGCAAACATCAGAGGGGACAATCTACTCTGTTTTCTGTTTCTTCAGCCATCACAAAGGTGAGTGTGAACACTCAATGCTAGTTTGATGAGCCGTGAATAAATTACGACATAAACTTTGCTGGAGGTGTAGAACGAAGTAGACTTGCCTACCAGGTGTGGGGCTCTAGGTTCAATCCCAGAACTACAAAACCGCAAGATAAAAAAAAGCTCTGCCCAAGAGCCAAAAACAGATCCTGGCATGCCTGCCATGCCATCGGTCTTGTGGGGAGTTCTGTGTTGCCCGTCTTTCTGTTGGTAGATATCCAGTCGTCTTAGCATCGTTCGTTAGAGGCTGTCTTTTGACACCACTTCTGAATGTTAGATCACTGTAGCTGTGTGGGATTTTTTTTTTTTTTTTTTGGTTCCCTATACAATTCCTGGATAGAAAGGGTCTATTCAGCAGGAAAACAGTTTCAGAAAGCAGATCTTTAGCCACCCATGATTCTTAAGATTTAGGGCTTATGTCTCAGAGTAGGAGATGGAAGCAAAACCGGGAAAATTCAGGGACACAGTAAGAGGAAAGAAGCCCCCCTTACCATCGAGTTGGGCTGAACTGTAAAGACTACACACACTGAAATACTCCTTTTCAGATTAGACAAGAGAAACAGCAAGGAAACAGGTGTAAAGAGTTCACCTTTACTGCTTCCCCAGCTGTAAGCATGTAACTTCTGAGACTCTTACAAACATGCTTTCCTGTACTGTAGCATAGCAGGGAATCCTGTGACCCCTGCCTCTCTTAGTCCCAAATCCTAGCCTTGTTCCTTACACCATGCTATGATCTCACTTCCTAAACCAGGAATGCTTTGAACACTGTCACTTCAGAAGCCATCACACCTCCGTTCTGTTAAAAAACACTCCAAGCACCCACTAATCTGTTACACAACTCCTTGGTGGGGGCAACCTAATTTTATTCATGTTTCCTTACATACGTTTGGTATTTTCAACTTTTGTGTTTTCATTTAAATCAAACATAAATTGTAACTTGGAACCCCTGTGGCTTGTGTCATCAGTAAGACAAGAACATATGATACCAGCTAGGCGGGAATGCTGGTGCCCACCTTCAGTCCCAGCACTCGGGAGGCGGAGGCAGGCAGATCCCATGTGAGTTGGAGACCAGACTAGTCTATATCCAGTGAGTTTCAGAATGGCCATAGCTTAGTGTGAGACCCTGTCTCAGAAAGAAAGAAAAAACACAAAAAACAAAACCCAAGGACATACGATGCCATAGAAAACATGTATCATTTATTACATGAACTTAGAAATCAACACAAATCAATGTCAGGCACTTCTTAAGTACGCACTATGAGAAACTGCTACCAAAGAAAGATCCACACACTGAGCAGGCAACACCAAAGAGACTCACCCTTCCATTTTAGAAACAGTACAGAGAGAATTGAAAAGATGAAATATTGCATAATTATCCCAATTGTATCCTGTTATATTTCTTCCCAATTTCACTTCTTAAGCATCCAGAGTGCTACACTCTGCTTTCCCTTACTCTTATCGGGGTCTTCACGACTGCACCTGCTCTGACGAACGCGGCACATAACGTTTTAAGTAGCATCCTGCATCTTTTGCATTACATTGATTCTACAGAAACACAGAATGGCTGATTGCTGTTTTTCTTCCTTCCTTCCTGACAGTCTCTTGCTATGTCGTCTTGGTGGCTGATACTAGCCCAAGCTGACCTGGTACTCCCAGCAATTCTGTCTCTCGTTCTTGAGTGTTGGAATTACAGACTTACGTCACCACATATTGCTTATTTTACTTTTAAAGCTTGTTTCAGCAAGTTTACCTTGTAATACTAGGTCTCAAGTCTAATTCCTTTAAACATTTAATGCTGATCTTTGCTATCTAAGCAAACATAAAAAAACGTTTGAAGAAAACAGAATGGAGGACATTTCCGGCTGTCTTCAGGCTCAAACCTAATTAAGTTTTGTTTCGTCATCGTTTTCCATCTTATGCTGGCTGAACTGGTGTTCTCCAACACCTCACCATTCTCGCTGCTCTGAGGATAACGTGAACATGACAATGGCCTTTGGTCCTAATTCACATAGATCAAGGACCAGAAGTTATGTATTTTTCTTGTCTTTCTGAATTTAGCTGTCAGCATAAGAAGTTAATATTAAGTAGAATTAAATATAGAATCACATACGATTCTTCTACTTGTATCTATATATGATAATCTGAATCTAGCCTCCTGATAGAATCTCAGAGGCAAAGGTCCAGAGCAGTGAGTCAAGTCACTGGCGGGAGGGCAGACAGAACTAAAGTGGTTACTTGAAAACCTACTGGTCTGGGAATAATGGTTATGGGCAACGTTTTAGAATACCGCTAGAGGAAAAAGAGCCACCTTGGTGGTGAGCAAACACCAGGACAGCAAGGGCTAGCCAAGTATGAAAGTTGCTCCTGAACAAGAAATTGAACATTGTGTTTGCAGAACAGATGCAGTCAAATATGTTATGTAAAGAAACCCTCTCTACGTTGTCTGGAAAGTGAGAATGATACCAGGATACCAAGGGCAATTAGAAGATCCCAAAGATCACATATGATCTAGGATGTGCTGTTACCCCCTATTAACAAAGTAGAACAGACTACAGATGTATTCCTAAAAATGCCTGCAGAGAAAACTAGACAGCTGTCTATGATTTTTCTATTTACACTAATATAAACAGATTTTGAGGTTGTCTGTACTGTATGTGATTGCTGTAGCTACAGCAAGAAATATAAAGTGCCTGGAAGAGAGGACCAACACCATCCCTCTTCTCGGCAACTTAATACTACACACTCAGACAAAAAGAAAAGACACCTTAGGGACCTCCTGCCTGTCCTCAAGCTCCCCGCACTTAGCTGTGACTTCCTGTGACTACCTACGAGGCACTTATTCAAGGCCAGGGAAGCAACTCCTATTCCTTCTCTGTCATGCCACATAGGTAAGACTAGGTTTGCCAATCCGCAGCGTGAATGCACCTTTATTAAGGCAAAATGTCACAAGAAAACGAACACTCATTCCCCGCTGCCCTGCCCACTCGCCTTCTCAGTATTCTGTCTACCATGATGGCCAAGGGGTGCTAGAAATATAAGGGAAACTGAGCTTTTAAAATAAAACTCTCAATATAATGGGTAACACACATTTTATAAATTTTATGACAAAATCAAATATATTCAAATGATTTATCTTATGGCCACTTTTACCAAGATATCAAGAGAAGTTAAAACAACTTTTAAAATTAGTATCAAAACAGGACACTAAAATCTATCCACATGTACAGAGGTATAAATCTTTGTTCTTTTCAAAGCTGAGCACAGTGAGGTTAAATGAGATGTTTGCTCCCAACCAGAAGTCGCATATTAACATCTGGAACCAGGACTTGCTGGGTTCTGCCCCACGACATGTAAACTGCCAGCATGACATCAAGGGGTACTCCACCATATTCAGGCCTAATACTGCTTGACCGTTTTGATATTTTTATATATTAATCTTTTTACTCAGTCATAATTTTGCTTTTATGTACAAGTACACAGGCATCACATTGTTTGATACTTAGATTAAAAAGGCTTAAAAAAAAAACCCAAAAACCTCCTTAGATTAAAAAGGCTAAAAAAAAAAAAAAAACCCAAAAACCTCCTATTTTGTAAAAGTGGTAAAGTTTTATGCTTTCTTATAACTTGTCAATAACTGACTACACTATACCAACATTAACAATGGAGTAAACACTTTAAACGTCCAATCAAGAATAAATTTTAGCCCGTACCTTGGCCACGCCAGTATATGCTGAGTGGATGGAACAGCACCCGGCAACTATGCACATGATCATTCCAATTAGAACACAAAGCTAAAAAGCTGTAGGGCCGGGCTTGGGAGGGTGGGTGGGGCCACACTAGATGCTATTTCCCTTTGACAAAACTAGAAAGTAAGTTTGTGAATGTGTGAGCGGAGCTCGGCACACAGAGCCCGGTGGCTGGAGGCTGACTTCCTAGGCGCAGGCGGGTGGACACTGAGAGCCGACAGCAGACCTCCACACGGCACCCGTCAAGTGTCTCAACACTTAGAGATTTTTCAAACTTTCATCAATGCGTACAATGTAGACGTCTATTTCTTACCAAAATTTTTAGGAAAATTTTAAGTCTGAGACTAAAACCAGTTAAATGTTTCTTTTTCTTTTTGAATATTCAGCCTAAATTTTGACAGTTTTGACTGTTTCAAATTTCTAGACCACAAAAGGCATATAGAGTCACCAAGCGTATGTTAAAACACATGAAAATTTAGTGTATAGTCATGACAGAAATACCGTCAACTTTTAGATGAAATATATATAAAAGGAGTTTTGGGTCAAATTACTTCTAGTATAAATAATGTACTTTTCAATCAAATTCTTAAGCATTCAAAGTATTTGGACTTCCTAACTATTAAGCAAGGTATTTTATGCAGGGGAAGAACATGTAAGAAAACCTACAGAAACAATCTGCAAACTGAGAAATTATCAATGTTCACTGAAAACTGCCTTATGTTTACTCTCAAATTCATTTTGGAGGTTTGCTGTGTATTTAATACCCAAAAAGGCTGCAGTTAAATTCTATTTATATAATGTTACCTCTGGATAGATTTCACACCAGGATCTCCAATTAAAAATTACCTGATAGTTTTAATCAATTTATGATTGACTAGTGGCTGAGCTTGGCATAAGGATCAACAGAAGGGAAAGTCTGGCAATCGCTCACCGTGCACACCTGGCCAGGAGTCGAGCAGCATCTGTTACAACAAAAGCTGGTATACAATGTCAAGCTTTTTCCCCACCTTTTTTTCTTTTTTTTTTTCAAGAAGCAGCTCAACAATTCTGGGTCAGGGCTGGCTTGTTAGGACAGTACAAAGAACAGAGCACTAACTACAAAATGACACTAGGGTAAGGTTATTAGTTGTGTTATTTGCTTTAGAACACAAATCAAAGCCATTAAACTGAACTTGAGGTATATACACAATACATATTCAACTTTAAGCAAAATACTTTTCATAATATTACATTTTTAAAAACTGGAAACAGTATCTGTGCTGATTTGTAGTTGATTCAATGTAATGAGAGGGGAACATTCAACTTGGGGTGGGGTGGGCAAGTCACGCTGACAAAGCTCTAATTCAAACGTCTTCCTCTCTCGTGTTCCTCGCCACAGCTGTGCATATCCTGGGAGGATCATCATGAGAAAATCAGTCACAGCTTTGAAGCATTTTGGAAGGAATTGAGAGCAAACTGGGTCGTGACATTTCATCCTTGTTTTCGAATAAGTGGTCTTTTTCTTATAGAAAAATTCTTAAATCAGTTTATTATAAATATATCTGAACCGTTGTTTTTTTTTTTTTTCTTTTTTTTTTTTGCAGCTCTCAGGTCAAGTCCAGTACTCTGTGGATGCAGAGTCCGTGAGAAAAGCTCAGTAGAGATCATCTGATCTTCAGCCGTGACATCATCCACTCAAGACCTTGGCATAATCTGTGACGACAACAAAAATCATGTGATTAAATTCTGAAGAAGGAAGTTAGAGGCTACACACTAGCGAACAGCAAACTCTGCTGCTCTGAAGAGTGAGAGCGGTGAGTGCCGCAGCAATCAGTCCAGGAGCTGCTGATGAAAACACTCACCAGGCCACACGGCCTCAGGTTTGCTTTCAGCTTAATGATCACAACAAGGCCCAACGTACAGAAAACTCACATGACCGATGCCCATAGAATCAACAGTTGTTATATAAATACATATATATTTAGAAAAACAAGCACAGAGTGCACTGTATCCTAAAAAAAAAAAATCAGGCAATAAGCAGATTTTTGTATAAGACTATTCAGCGAAGCATTTTTTAATAGGAAAGATCTTTTTTCATTCTGTAGGCTGCCATTTTGTTTGACTGTGTCCTTTGCTTTACAGAAGCTTTTCAGTTTCAGGAGGTCCCATTTATTAATTGTTCTCAGTGTCTGTGTGATCCAGTGCCCTCTTCTAACCTTTAGGGGTTAATGCATGGACATGGTGCGCACATACACAGAAAATAATTTTTTTTTTTTTTAAAAAGACCTGGGGCTGGAGAGATGGCTCAGTGGTTAAGAGCATTGCCTGCTCTTCCAAAGGTCCTGAGTTCAATTCCCAGCAACCACATGGTGGCTCACA
This sequence comes from Microtus obscurus, assembly GCA_963919715.1. Taxonomy (NCBI): domain Eukaryota; kingdom Metazoa; phylum Chordata; class Mammalia; order Rodentia; family Cricetidae; genus Microtus; species Microtus obscurus. The sequence continues at coordinate 1,103,400 of CAWTZC010002327.1, read as the reverse complement.
ACCATCTGTAATGAGGTCTGGCGCCCTCTTCTGGCATGCAGGCATACACACAGAACATTGTATACATAATAAATAAATATTAAAAAAAAAAGACCTTCAGATGCTATTCTAAAATCGACTTCCTATTTAAATTACCACTGACTTCCTTCTGCCCGCTTTCCCAATACACTGAGTCCACTCATTCACTGTTAAATTCAACAGTAACTTTTTCCATTTTGCTGGTCCTTGACTACACATCTGACAGTTTACCATTACTTCCTTCTTAAACACCTCCAGCTCGGGTAACAAGCCTAGGCAAATCATATTATCTCCCAATACCCTTGACTCCAGAAACAAGGACTTTGGTGTCATACGCTCCGTTTCCACTCCTCATCCCCACGGGGTAGAAAAGGTATTTTCTGGCTTTTTCAGTTCCAGTGATGCTCTTATTTCTCTGTGCTGCTAAAGTAACTGTAGAATCTCCATGCCCACCTGTTAGTTTATACATGTGCTATCTGTGCTGCATCTCTTAATACAGTCATCCAAAGTATCTGATTAGAGACTGACTCCCTTACAGATCTTGTGATTTGATAAAGACATAAATGTTTCCGAGCCAAATATACGATAACATGAAAAGAGATCTTACCCCTCGCCAGTAAGAGCGCAGCATGCTTGGATATGCCACTGGTGGTCTTTTATGGACGTCAGCTTCAAAAACTGGGAGATCTCTGCTACTGTCATGCATTCTTTAACATCTTGTTTATTGGCAAAAATCAGCAATCCAGCTTTTCTTAAATCCTGCAAATGCAAATAAAATAATAAAGGCTAGTTCATTTCCCCATATTTTCAGCTTAGTTATATTTCATAATTTTAGCAATCTGGACTATCTTTTTTAAAATTGTATTTTTTATTCTCACAGGCACCCCCACCCGTCTAGAATTTAAACACTCTACATCTGCATCTTATAGATTGACAGAAATAAATGGATCTGTGTATGGATTTACATATTTCTCAGTTATGTGTGTCTGTGTGCAGGTGTAGTTTATGCACTGTATGTGCAGATCTATGTGGAGGCAAGAGGTAAGTGTTAGATGCTTCACTTTGGAAACGGGACCTCTCAGGATTTGCTTGGGCTGGCTGGCCAGAGCCCAGCAATCCTGTGCTCTTTAGGTTTCATTTTATTTTTAGATCTTTGGACCAAACTATGTCTGAAACTAATTAACTATGCAGTCTTAAAACCAGCAACCTGTGTTCTTGTCTATTCTAACATAATCAGGCAACTCTACCCTGCAGAGGGCACTGCACGCACACACACAGTGTTTCCAAACCGAGCATTTAGCCTTACATGGTGCGTAGATTTATATAAAATGAAACCTAAAGAGCTAGATCATGAACTGAACATACATAGTAATTATTAAAGATATAATTTTTGAAAATCTTATCCTAAATGAAAATTGACTATTATGGATAAGTGGTTATGTGGCTGAGTTAATAAGAAGACAGACTTTCCGTGGGATTTAGTTTAATTTCTATGATCTAGAAGTTTTGGTATCTCTTGCTAGTGTACATTTAACTGTTTCATACAGGCTGGGTTTGCTAATGATGACATAATCAATATAAAAAATTCTGATAAGTACTGGCTCAAGTTAGGAAGCATATTCTGTACCATTTTATAGTAATTTAAAGCCATCGTTCTTAGTGATAAAATTTAGAGAAGTCCTAAACTAGAACTATAAAAATTAAAGAGAGATGGCTCTGCAGGTAAAGTGCCTGCTGTGTCAGCAAGCATGGGGATCAGAGTTCAGAACTCAGAGTGATGGAAGTGATGGTGGGCTGCCTCTAATTCTAGTGTGTGCGGGAGGTGGAGCCGGGGACTCCTCAGAGAAAGCTGCACAGCCAGGTATGCCCAAAAAGAGTTCCAAGTTCAGCTAGTGATTGCCTCTATAAAGGCAGAGATGAATCTAAACACCTGACGTCAACATCAGGCCTCCCCACCATGTGAACACATATATATACACACACACACCAAACAGAATAAAAATAAATAGGTCTCTAAACTAAAACTTGTAATTCCCTTTCTAGATCTCAAAACTCATTAGGAGAATCTCATGTATCAAGCTGGCATCAATGGAGTTCTCTATTACTTAAAACGATCACAAGAACAGCAGTCATAAAACAAGTATTTTACCTTTTTAAATATTTAAAAGGTTGGAGAATCTTTGCTTTTTATTATATAACCTCAAGACCAAACATAATGACAATAGAAAGCATATTGAATTAAAAGCTATTTATTAAACTGTATTTGTAAACTATTAAAATTAAGGGTGTAAACAATGGTAACCTTTTGTTTATAAGCTAATTTAAATGTTCTCTACTATTCAAATTACACATCTGATCTCAAGAGTGTGAAATTCCCAGGCCTGATGGTGCAGGCCCATAATCTCACAAATACTGGGAGGCTAAGGCATGCTCACTGCAGATTCAAAGTCAGCCTGAGCAGCTTAATGAGACACTGCAGAACCAAACATGATTTTTAAAGACTGGGGGCATAACACTTGTCAGGCACAGGTGGGACCTGGGTCCAACAGCCCATACAGAAAAAGAAAATTTTCTAACACATCTATTAGTTTAGTCACGTGAACAGCGGCAAATGCAAGCATCTACTTCTTTGTCGTAGACCAATATCCTCACTTTTTCACAAAGCTTCATTTGGGAAGACAACTTCTAAAATTTGAGTCAAAGAAATTTTAGATTTTGCTGTCTGAAACTACTTTAAAATTTACTATGATGTGGGATTCCCCTCTTTATGCTGTGAATACCATTAATGAATAAAGAAACTACTTTGGACCTATAGCAAGACAGACCTTAGTTAGGAAGGGAAACTAGACTGAATGATGAAAGGAAGAAGGCAGAGTCAGGGAGAAGCTATGGAGCCATAGCTGGAGACAGACGTGCTGAAACTTTGCTGGGAGGCCACGACCTCGTGGTGATGCACAGATTAATGGAGATGGGTTAAATTAAGATGTAAGAGTTAGCCAATAAGAAGCTAGCACTAATGGGCCAAGCAGTGATCTAAATAATATAGTTTCTGTGTGATTATTTCGAGTCTGAGCTGCCGGGTACTTGAAAAACAAACAAGCAGCCTTCCTACTATAATTCAGAATTTAATATGTTTGTTATTTTTCATTTTGTTTTTTCATTTCACATACCAAACACAGTTCCTGCTCACCCACAACCCATTCCCTTACCTACTCCACTGAAAGGGTAAGGCCTCCCATGGGGAGTCAAAGCCTGGCACACTGAGACAGGACCAAGTCCTTTCCCCCTACATCAAGGCTGAGCAAGGCATCCCAGTAGGGGTTGGGCTCTAAGAAGCCAGCTAAGTTTAAGATTTCTTTTTGGAGTGCACTGCAGAGTCACATGCCTTTAATCCCAGAACTTGGGAGGTGCAGGCAGGTGGAATTCAAGGCAGCCTAATTTACAGAATGATTTCCAGACAGCCAGGGTTACACAGAGAAACCCTAAACAAAGATTGTGTAGCTATGAAACAATCAACTAATTCCATTTCTGTGCGTTCATTCTTTCACCCATTTGTCACCCACCAGAGATCTACCGCTGACTCTGCTCCAGCCCACCAGGACGCTACTGTGCTTCCAGTACATCTTTAAGTGGCTCCCTATCTCCCTACTCAGTCTCCTTTTTATCTTCTCCTAGCAAGGAGTCTAAATAAGAATATTTGTACCTATAGTAAAACCCATTCAAGCATAGTTGTTATATTCAGATCTTGGCTCTTTAAAAAACTGTAGAGTCACATAAGCTTTCTGGGCCTCAGTGAAACAGACAAGGGAGAGCGAAGTGGCCAGGTTAGTGTTTCCAGGCAGAAAGGTTCAAAGACATTTTTAGCTCTATTTCAAATGGAGCCTGCTATATATCAGCCAATTAATGAATGATCAAACAGAAGCTTCCTGCTAAAGATAAACATACACTCAAGAGACAGCATATGCTTGTGTTTTCCCCTGTAAAGTCTCTATAAAACTCCACTCTGAAATAAATCAAAGAATGTTTTTGTGTCTCTTTATAAAATACAAAAAAATCTTTCATTTTCTGCCTCTTTTATGGCTTACTTACCTTCCAAACTAGAAAACAGAACTTGGTAAGTGAATGAACAATGAATGACAGGATGTATCATTTATTTTTAATTATTTATGTTTATTTTATTTGCATTGGTGTTTGGCCTGCATGTATGTCTGTGTGAAGGTGTCAGATCTTGGAGTTATAGTTGTGAACTACCATGTGGGTGCTGGGAAGAGAACTCTGGTCCTCTGGAAGAGCAGCCAGAGCTCTTAACCACAGAGCCATCAATCTCTCCAGCCTCCCAAGATGTATTTTTTTAAACCCTAGAATGTTTGATATGAATGCCAGAATTTGAGTCCCAAACAGAAAAAAGACATTGGAAGCCATGATCCCTGTCTTGGTTAGAGTATTTATTGCTGTGAAGAGACGCCATGACTACAGAAACTCTTGTAAAGGAAAATCCTTAATTGTGTCTGGCTTATAGTTCAGAGGTTTAATCCGCTGTCATTATGATGGGAAGCATGGTGGCATGCAGACAAACATGGTGCTGGAGAGGTAGCTTTGAGTTCTATACAGAATCCTTAGGCAGCAGGAAAAGAATGACACTGGGTCTGGTTTGAGCATTTGAAACCTCAGAGATCACCCCCAGTGACACTTGCTCCAACAAGCCACACCTACTCCAAAAGGTCACACCTCCTAATAGTGCAACTCTCTATGAGCCTATGGGTCCATTTTCATTCAAACTACCATAATCACTAAAACAAAACGTGTATTCTTAATTTACAAAAACCACTTTTAATCACATTTCTTAAACTCTTAAAATCTACCTGAAACACAAAATCTGTAAAGCAAAACTCAAAAGAAATCATTGAATAAATAGTAACATACAGCTTCATTTTAAGTATCCCAATTTTCTTAGGCCTTACCAAATTATGAGAAAAACTGTTGTATAACAATTTCTTCCCAATCGGAATATTTATCCTGGAAGGAGACACCTTAAGAATGAGAAAGTAGCTTTCACTAAGGCTATCCACCCAGAGCGGGGAGTGCCTGCCTTCCAGGCAGGTCTCAAGGTTCCCAGTAAGGGAGCTTGGGCACCTACAGCTGGTGCTCCAGGATCTCCAGAGTTCTCCTGCACCCCGTGCTGCCTCCCACCTCCTTCTTCTTGTCCCTGGATCTGTGAGCTACCAGGCGGCCCTGGTTAGGTGCTGAGGAATTCCATCTGGACGGGTGAGTGTCTTCTATCCAGGCGCCGTGTGCCTCAGAAGCTAGCACAAACCCCCCTCCCCCAGCTCCCTCTGCAGGGCTGCCTTTTTTAGGCTCGACCCAATCCCCCCACACCCCACCCCCAACCCTGCCCTGTGGTTTGCTAGGACCAGTGCTCAGAAAGGTTTTAAGCTCTTTCACTAAGGCTATCCACCCAGAGCGGGGAGTGCCTGCCTTCCAGGCAGGTCTCAAGGTTCCAGGTAAGGGAGCTTGGGCACCTACAGCTGGTGCTCCAGGGTTGCCATCTGAGTTGTGCTGAGGAGTTCCATCTGGACGGGTTGGTTCCTGTTTCTACACTGAAGAGATACACCCAGAGAGTCAGTCACAGCAAAGACTGGACCAAGACACCAGGCCTCTCCTGGCTCCATTTGAAGCAAGAGATGGGAAGGCGCCAGTACAAGAATTCCTCCAACAACCTGAAAGGCAACATGACATCACCAGAACCCAGGGATCCCGAAATAAGAAGAATTGTACACCCTACTCCAGAAGAATTAGAAGAAATCGAATCAAAAGTGAATTATATGAAAATAATAGAGGACCTTAAACAGGAGGTGAAAAACTGCCATAAACAATTAGAGATGACAAACAAAAAAGTAGAGGAAATGAATAAATCGCTCAAAGATACCCAAGAAAACCAAGAGAAGCAAGAAAAAGCAATCAAACAGATAAGGGAAGCGGTTCAAGACTTAAAGAATGAAATGGAAGTAATGAAGAAAACACAAACCGAGGGAAGGATGGAGATGGAAAACCTGGGTAAACGAACAGGAACCACAGAGACAAGTACTACCAACAGATTACAAGAGATAGAAGAAAGAATGTCAGACACTGAAGATACCATAGAGAAAATAAACACACTGATCAAAGAAAATAGCAAAACCAACAAATTCTCATCACAAAACATTCAGGAAATATGGGACACAATAAAAAGACCAAACCTAAGAATAATTGGGATTGAAGAAGGAGAGGAAGTACAGCTCAATGGTCCAGAAAATATATTTAATAAAATTATAGAAGAAAACTTTCCCAACCTAAAGAAAGATATTCCTTTGAAGGTTCAAGAAGCATACAGAACACCGAATAGACTGGACCAAAAAAAAACATCTCCTCGCCATATAATAATCAAAACACAAAACATCCAGAATAAAGAAAGGATATTAAGAGCTGCAAAGGAAAAAGGTCAAGTTACCTATAAAGGGAAACCTATCAGACTTACACCTGACTACTCTATGGATAGATGTACTGCAGAAGCTAAGAGAACATGGATGCAAGCCCAGACTACTATACCCAGCCAAGCTATCGTTCACTATAAATGGGGAAAACAAAATTTTCCAGGATAAAAACAAATTTAAACAATACGTAGTCACAAATCCAGCCTTACAGAAGGTAATAGAAGGAAAATCACAAACCAAGGAGTCCAACAATGACCACAATAACTCAAACATCTAGAAACCCTTCACCAGTGCAACCCAAAGAAGGCAAACACACAAACTCTATGACTAAAAAACTGACTGGAGTTAACAACCACTGGTCATTATTATCCCTTAATGTCAATGGTCTCAACTCACCTATAAAACGGCACAGGCTAAGAGACTGGATACGCAAACAGGATCCAACATTCTGCTGTTTACAAGAAACACACCTCAACCACAAAGACAGGCACCTACTTAGAGTAAAGGGATGGGAAAAGGTTTATCAAGCAAATGGACCTAAGAAACAAGCAGGTGTGGCCATACTAATTTCTAACAAAGTTGACTTCAAACTTAAATCAATCAGAAGAGATGGAGAGGGACATTTTATATTCATAACAGGAACAATTCATCAGGATGAAGTCTCAATCCTGAATATCTATGCCCCTAATATAAAAGCACCCACGTATGTAAAAGAAACATTACTAAAACTCAAGGCTGCCATCAAACCGCACACGCTAATAGTAGGAGATTTCAACACTCCTCTTTCACCAATGGACAGGTCAATCAGACAGAAACCTAACAGAGAAATTAGAGAATTAATGGAGGTAATGAATCAATTGGACTTAATAGACATCTATAGAATATTCCACCCAAATAGGAAAGAATACACCTTCTTCTCTGCAGCTCATGGAACCTTCTCGAAAATTGACCACATCCTCGGTAACAAAGCAAACTACCACAGTTACAAAAAAATATCCATAACCACCTGTGTCAGATCACCATGGACTAAAGTTAGAATTCAACAACAATGCTACCCCCAGAAAGCCTATAAACTCATGGAAACTGAACAGTCAACTATTGACCCACACCTGGATCAAAGAAGAAATAAAGAAAGAAATTAAAGTCTTCCTTGAATTCAATGAAAATAAAGAAACAACATACTCAAACTTATGGGACACTTTGAAAGCTGTCCTAAGGGGAAAGTTCATAGCCCTTAGTGCCCACTTAAAGAAAACAGAGAAAGCATACATTGGAGACTTAACAGCCCACCTGAAAGCTGTAGAAAAAAAAGAAGCAGACTCACCTAGGAGGAGTAGAAGACTGGAAATAGTCAAATTGAGGGCGGAAATCAACAAAATAGAAACACAGAAAACAATCCAAAAAATCAATGAAACAAAAAGCTGGTTCCTGGAAAAATAATCAACAAAATTGATAAACCCCTATCCAAACTAATCAAACGGCAGAGAGAGAATTTGCAAATTAATAAGATCAGAAATGAAAAGGGGGACATAACCACAGACATAGAGGAAATTCAGAGAATCATTAGATCTTACTACAAAAGCCTGTATGCCACAAAACTGGAAAATGTAAAAGAAATGGACACTTTTTTAGATAAATACCATATACCAAAGTTAAATCAGGACCAGGTGAACAATCTAAATAGACCTGTCAGTCGCGAAGAATTAGAAGCTGTTATCAAAAACCTCCCTACCAAAAAAAGCCCAGGACCAGACGGTTTCAATGCGGAATTCTACCAGAATTTCCAAGAAGACCTAATACCTATACTCCTTAAGGTATTTCACAATATAGAAACAGAAGAGTCATTGCCAAATTCCTTTTATGAAGCTACAGTCACTCTGATACCAAAACCACACAAAGACTCAACCAAGAAAGAGAATTACAGGCCAATCTCACTCATGAACATCGACGCAAAAATCCTCAACAAAATACTGCAAACCGTATCCAAGAACACATTAGAAAAATTATCCATTTTGATCAAGTAGGCTTCATCCCAGAGATGCAAGGCTGGTTCAACATACGAAAATCTATCAATGTAATCCATCATATAAATAAACTGAAAGAAAAAAACCATATGATCATTTCATTAGATGCTGAAAAAGCTTTTGACAAAATTCAACATCCCTTTATGATAAAAGTCTTGGAGAGATTAGGGATACAAGGGTCATACCTAAATATAATAAAAGCTATTTACAGCAAACCGACAGCTAACATCAAACTAAACGGAGAGAAACTCAAAGCCATCCCACTTAAATCAGGAACACGACAAGGCTGTCCACTCTCTCCATACCTCTTCAATATAGTGCTTGAAGTTTTAGCAATAGCAATAAGACAACACAAGGGGATCAAGGGGATTCGAATTGGAAAGGAAGAAGTTAAACTTTCGTTATTTGCAGATGATATGATAGTGTACATAAGCGACCCGCAAAACTCCACCAAAGAACTCCTACAGCTGATAAACACCTTTAGTAATGTGGCTGGATACAAGATCAACTCCAAAAAATCAGTCGCCCTCCTATACACAAAGGATATGGAAGCAGAGAGGGAATTCAGAGAAGCATCACCTTTCACGATAGCCACAAACAGCATAAAATATCTCGGGGTAACGCTAACCAAAGAAGTGAAGGATCTATTTGACAAGAACTTTAAGGCATTGAAGAAAGAAATTGAAGAGGATACCAGAAAATGGAAGGATCTCCCTTGCTCGTGGATTGGGAGGATCAACATAGTAAAAATGGCAATCCTACCAAAGGCAATTTATAGATTCAATGCAATCCCCATCAAGATCCCATTAAAATTCTTCACTGATCTTGAAAGGACAATAATCAACTTTATATGGAATAACAAAAAACCCAGGATAGCCAAAACAATCTTATACAATAAAGGAACTTCTGGAGGCATTACCATCCCTGACTTTAAACTTTATTACAGAGCTACAGTAATGAAAACAGGGTGGTATTGGCATAAAAATAGAGAAGTCGACCAATGGAATCGTATAGAAGACCCGGATTTTAACCCACAAACCTATGAACACCTCATTTTCGATAAAGGTGCTAAAAGTATACAATGGAAGAAAGAAAGCATCTTCAACAAATGGTGCTGGCACAACTGGATGTCAACCTGTAGAAGAATGAAAATAGACCCATATCTATCACCATGCACAAAACTCAAGTCCAAATGGATCAAAGACCTCAATATCAATCTGAACACTCTGAACCTGATAGAAGAGAAAGTGGGAAGTACCCTACAACAGATGGGCACAGGCGATCGCTTCCTAGGTATAACCCCAGCAGCACAGTCATTAAGGGCAACATTGAATAAATGGGACCTACTGAAACTGAGAAGCTTCTGTAAAGCAAAAGACACTGTCACTAAGACAAAAAGGGAACCCACTGACTGGGAGAAGATCTTCACCAACCCCGCAACAGACAAAGGTCTGATCTCCAAAATATATAAAGAATCAAGAAACTAGACTTTAAAATGCTAATTAACCCAATTAAAAAATGGGGCACTGATCTGAAGAGAGAATTCTCAACAGAAGAAGTTCAAATGGCCAAAAGGCACTTAAGGTCATGCTCAGCCTCCTTAGCGATCAGGGAAATGCAAATCAAAACAACATTGAGATATCATCTTACACCTGTCAGAATGGCTAAAATCAAAAACACCAATGATAACCTTTGCTGGAGAGGCTGTGGAGAAAGGGGTACCCTCATCCATTGCTGGTGGGAGTGCAGACTTGTGCAGCCACTTTGGAGAGCAGTGTGGCGGTTTCTCAGGAAAATTGGGATCAACATACCCATGGACCCAGCAATGCCACTCTTGGGAATATACCCACGAGATGCCCGATCATATGACAAGGACATTTGTTCAACTATGTTCATAGCAGCATTGTTTGTAATAGCCAGAACCTGGAAACAACCTAGATGCCCTTCAATGGAAGAATGGATGAAGAAAGTATGGAATATATATACATTAGAATACTACTCAGCGGTAAAAAACAATGACTTCGCGAAGTTTGCATGCAAATGGATGGAAATAGAAAACACTATCCTGAGCGAGGTAACCCAGACCCAAAAGGATGAACATGGGATGTACTCACTCATAATTGGTTTCTAGAGATAAATAAAGAAACTTCATCTGGCGATGGATGGAGATAGAGACAAAGACCCACACTGGAGCACCGGACTGAGCTCCCAAAGTCCCAATGAGGAGCAGAAGGAGGGAGAATATGAGCAAAGAAGTCAGGACCACAAGGGGTGCGCCCACCCGTGGAGACAGTGGGGCTGATTCTTTGGGAGCTCACCAAGGCCAGCTGGACTCTGACTGAAAAAGCATGGGATAAAACCGGACTCTCTGAATTTGGCGGACAATGAGGGCTGCTGAGAAGCCGAGGACCATGGCACCGGATTTTGATCCTACTTCATGCTCTGGCTTTGTGGGAGCCTACCCAGTTTGGATGTTCACCTTCCTAGACCAGGATTGAGGGGGGAGGACTTTGGACTTTCCTCAGGGCAGGGAACCCTGACTGCTCTTCAGGCTGGAGAGGGAGGGGGAGGAGTGGGGGGAGGGGAGGAGGAGAGGGAGGAGTGGGAGAGAAATGGGAGGCGGGGAGGAGGCAGAAATTGCTTTTTTTTTTTTTCTAATAAAAAAAAATCTTAGAAAAAAAAAAGAATGAGAAAGTAAACAACTCACAAGTCTCAGGAAGCTCCTGTAACTTACAAGACATATACACAAAAAAGCTTCTTCCCCAAGTTATAAGCTAGTAATGACTACTAGGGAAAAGAGACTCTCTGGATCATCAGAGCTATTTGCAAGTTGCAAGGAGTTCCAGGAATGCTGCTGTCATGAAGTCAACCAACACAGTATGGACTTTTGGGTAATACTGCCTCTGTGTCGGCCATGTTCCTTTAAGTAATCCTTTACCCATACTCCTATAAGTCAATAAATTTATCATGTGAACTTTGGTACAATAGTTGGTGCCCTATGCTAAACCCTATGGTGGGACATGATCTTTATGAAGTTAGTCAGGCTTCAGGTAATCTAAATGAAGACTTGCCTTGGTGGGCAATTATAGCTCTAGCGTATACATGTAAAAGCACACCAGGAGTAGAAACTGCCTAACAGTCTTTTTTTCAGCACTCAGGTTTGGCTGATACAAAAGCAAAGGCACAATGATGGCCTACAGCATGTCAGAACCAAGAGCTGACTCCAGTGTCAGACACAGCAGGCAAGCATGATAAAAATACTCTGATGAAAGCACTCTGCTCCCCATGTGGTCCTCAATCAAGTTGAGTAGTGCAAGCCACTCCTGTTAAGACTGCTGGTGTTTAAGAAACATGGAGCAGCCATGAAGTGGCAGCAATAACACAGGCAAGGAAGTAGGATGGTTCATGGTAACCGTTTTCAAAGCATAGAGGACTAAAGGGCAATGTCTCCCATCTATGCTGTTCTCAACATCTTTTACCAATGAAACTGACAGATGTGATGAGATCTTTTTATGCTGTACTGCATTCTGCTAATGCTTCCTTTGTAGTACGCCTTCAGGCATCCAAGATCAACTGGTACTTACGATGGTGTTTTTCATAGATCCTGTCTATGATTTGTAAAAAGATTTTATTACATGATAACACTTGTTCTACAGATGTGTAAAAGCACAGCGAAGACTAAAGTTTTAAACAAGGTTCTCCGTTGTGGTTTGAATTTGAAATGCCGCTCTTATGTGTAAACACTTGCTTTCCAACTAGTGATGTTTAGAAAGGTAACAGAACCTTGCTGGAGGAACTAAGTTACTAGGGGTAGGCCTTGGAGTTACCAGAGGTAGACCCTGAAACTGTGTAACACAGTCCACTTTCTGCTGATTCTGTTTACTTCTTGAATGTGGGTGCCATGTGACCAGTCAGTTTCCTGCTCCTGCCTGCTGTGATGTCTTCCCTACCATGACTGACTATGTTCTTCTAGAACTGTTAATCTAAAACAAATCTATTCTCCTGTAAGCTGCTTTTATCGGAGCAGTTTTATTTCAGAAACAGAAAAAGAAACTAAGACAATAGAGTGGGGTAGGTTTAGAAGTCATAAGGTTATTGGGCAAAAATCCCAATACCTCTTAATAATGAGTTGTCAGTTAGGGAGGCCCTAAGGCCTCACAAACTTAAAGGTATGCTACTTTCTCTAGGTCACAGACCAAAACTAGATAGAGTCCATACTGCTGAAGACAACACATGTTCTAGCTACGGGATATGAAGACAAAAGAAGTTGTTAAAGGGCTTTTTTTTTTTTTTTTTTTTTTTTTGGATTTTTAGAGACAGGGTTTCTCTGTAGCTTTTGGTTCCTGTCCTGGAACTAGCTCTTGTAGACCAGGCTGGCCTCGAACTCTCAGAGATCTGCCTGCCTCTGCCTCCTGAGTGCTGGGATTAAAGGCGTGCGCTACCACCGCCCGGCTAAAGGGCTTATTCTTGATGGCTGGCTGCTTTCATAGTATAGAAGAAGGTACCTCACAGGCTGCTTGGGGAAGGACTGTCATGGATCCCAAGGTAAATGTGTGCGTACTGGTGTAATAGTGGCACGACCGTTAGTGTATAACCCATTGTTTTACAACTGAATTTAAGGCTCATTGTACAGGTGAAAACTCACTAGTGTTGTCAGAAAAAAGCCCATGGCAGGGAAGGTCACAAGGGGGGGGGGCTACACTGTTACTGTTTTCTTTAAATGACTGTGATGTGCCTGTCAAACTGCCTTTTAAACATTTCTCATATTCAGATTACTGTTGCTGTTGGCCTCAATAGGTAAAGAAAGGAGATTTCTTTGTATTAGGGAGTGTCCTGCAGAGACTCAAAGTCTCTGGCTACGTGTGGTGGCTCAAACCTTTAATCCAGATACTCAGAGGCAAATGAAATCTCTGTTAAGTTTGTGACCTGTCAAGGCCTGGACCTCATGGATGGCAGCACTCTACCAGTGACCTATATGCACAGCCCTACTAACTTAAATTTTGACTACAGTAGTAAAATTATTTAAATTTTGACTTCAAAATCCTACTAGCAGAACTTAACATAATAATAAGCTAGTGATATAATTTCATTTAGTGAAAGGGAAAACTTTAAAAAACAAAATACCTAAGAGCAATTAAGTTTAAATATTAGCTGATAACAGAGAACACTCAAGAACTGTTATACATCCAGGTACTTGTGATATACCTGTCAAACTGTCAAATGATAATCCACTGTATGAATAATCTACCCATACAGAAAAGGAAAACTACTTGTAGAAATTCCTTTTGCTCAGTGAAGCATCTAAATTAATTTATCAAAGTTAAATATCAAATCTATGATTGCCTGCACCATCTTCCTCCTGCTTCCAGACACACTTCAAATTTTGGGAAGTAGCATAATCACAAAACAGGAATGACATGCAAACATGACCAAGAGATTAATATTTTTTAAAACTGAAATAATCCTTATGAGGAACTGTAAAGAGCAAATCCCACCCCCCACTTATGACCACAGCAGACTTACCTCATGGGCTAGCATTTTGTAGAGCTCTTCTCTAGTTACAGATATCCTCTCTCTGTCTGTGCTGTCCACAACAACTATTACAAACTAAAATAATTACCAAAAAATCATTAGTGACTTAGAGAATTTGGTATTTGAAAATCCAAGGTACTTATTTTGTACTTTTACAAAATAAGATACTTATTTAATTACACAATTCTAATATCAAGACACTAAAATCTCCTGTAATGTAAGAGACCCACAGGTGCTTATTATTTTCCCTTTATTAAAGCCTGGGGTTCGGACTCATTTGTAACTCAAACACATTTACTCAATTTTTTTATTTTTTATTTTTATTTATTTATTTATTTATTTATTTAGAGACAGGGTTTCTGTGTAGCTTTGGAGCCTGTCCTGGAACTAGACCAGACTGGCCTCAAACTCACAGAGATCCACCTGTCTCTGCCTTCCAAGCGCACCACTGGCGCCCGGCACACTTACTCATTTTTAAGTAAAACAAAGGAAAAGAACATGACGTGAACACTTTTTTCTAAATTACTACATAAATACTAATGGGCCTATATCCCTGTATTTACACTACAGTGTAATTTAAAACAAACAAAACCCAAACACTGAAAGTATTAACTGGCATCTAAAAAACAAGAGCTTCTTTATATCCAGAGGACTGCTATGCAAACACAGCCTGTGTTGAACAGACGATGAGACCCCACTGCACTCCTAACTCCAAGAGCATCAGGCAAGAGGGAAGCAGAGCAAATGTGCGGTTACTGTCTGTACAATGCTCACATCGCCTGTTATTGAAACTCATTTTTTTTATTTTTTAGAACTTGGTAATAATTTCCAAATAAACCATTGTGATTCTTAGCCTTTTTACTCTTCAGTTTCCACCAACTGCAAGATTTCATTTGATAGCTTTATTATTGTGATACTCATTCTAACAAATAGTATTTTAATAAACCCTTTTCAAAGCTGACAATTTAAGGCCTGGAGCAATCTATATGGGGGCATTCCATACACCTTTATAAGCCATACATCCATTCCCTCCAAATACAATGGAATGCTAATGAGAGCTGGGGCCACACCATGAGAGACACTTAGTAGCATCATTAGTGATTTGAATATCATCTTTACACATGTGTACAATATTTTTAAGATCTTATCATCCACACCACAAAAACCATTGTTGCGACCTTTCAATTTATAGCCTACATGATGAATGTGTCATAGGTTTAAATTTTTCTCTTGGAACATTAACATGTAAATAAAAGCATATGATTATGTCTAAAATGCTTTATAATCAAGAGGTATCTTTAAGTGTAACTGCATTGAATAAAAGAAGATACACAGCAAAAGCTGGCTAGGACTCAAACCACAGAAGAGCCCTTTCACTTGGCTAGGATTTCTTCCACTTAGCCACATATAAATAGAAGAAAATGCAATCAGAAATCATGAGATGTAATTCATTATAAAATAAACTACTTCATCAAACAACCCGATCGATCAGCCACCCATTCTCCCTATAGAGACTTAATAGTGAATATACAGTCAAGGATTTGAAACAAGGAATGGAAGACAACTAGAGTCGAGCATAGCAGACAATGCTTACACTCTAAAGTACTGTCCTGTTTTTAAAGGACTATAATGACTCAAACCCGAAAGCTTCTCAAAGACTCAGAATGCTTGTGTAAGCATCAGCATTGAGAATGTTACCTCAGTGTTAGTATAGTAAGTGTTCCAGGAAGAGCGAAGAGACTCTTGACCACCAATATCCCACATCAGGAAACGGGTGTTATTAACCACGATCTCTTCCACATTACTTCCTATTGTGGGGGATGTATGTACAACTTCATTCATGGAACTAGGAGGGAAAAGTTCACAAAATCAGTGAGGAAGCTTGCTCATCTCAGGATTACATCAAGGGACAAATCAGCATGACTTCTTTCTCTATTTCATATCCAAGTGTCCTTTTTCTATGAGCTCAAAATAAATAATGGTTTCAGACTATTTCAGATCGTCTCGGCAAACTATAATCCACTATTTTCCTGTTTTCTAAACGCTAGATGCTCAGCACAGTGAGCATGTCAGATGTCATGCCAATTCTGGCTCACCACAAACAGCTGTTTAAGTCTAGGTCCCGGCTTATGGTGAGTCTCCTTGGAGCCACATAGTTTTTCATTGATTTCATTGACTGAATATCACAAAAAAAAAGAGAGTAACCAAAAACAACAAGATTAAACTTTTAAGCAGTTAATACTTACAACTGGTAAAGGATGGTGGTTTTCCCCGCATTATCCAGCCCAACAATGATAACTTTGTGCTCTGAAATAAACAAACCAACAGTGACTTACGACACGCACTCCCCTACTTCACTTCTGTGTAATGTCGTATAAGTCGGCACACAGCACTTTCAAACTTTCTTAGAATCCAAAGAATATTCCAGCAAGCAAGAAGTGTGGTTGAGCTCACTTTCTCTGCCTGTCCTCACTCTACAGAGACCTCCCACCTTCCAACAACCTCTCCAGGCAGTCGGAAGCACTGTTTTCTCTTGGGCTATAAAAGTCTATGCTCAGCAAAGTATCCCCAAATGTGATCACAACAATTAGAAACGACTAAAGTCCGTCACTGGCTCCATCTGTGAAAATTCAGGCATCCCTTGGGTATGTCCATGTGGAATGCGGAAAAGGAGACAAAGAAGAACCCTTTCTGTGGGTAACTAAATGACGAGTATACTTTACCCACAGAACTGTTATGGCAAACAACTGTAAGGCCTGCCAGCTACAGTGGCAGGGACTCACCCTCGCTTCTGGGGCATCACAGTTCCTAAATATTCTCCCTGTCTCTTGTGCCTTGTTTTTCTTTTGTTTTCTCTCTAGTTCTCTTTAATTCTTTAACTAGCGAACTCTTAATTTTATATGGTTTGGGTTTTCATTCTACATTCTACCAGAGCCACAGCAAAGCACCTATAATTATGTGCATATGCACAAATCTACGCTTAATCAGTTACCCTTCAAACACATGGAACACACTATTTATATTCCTGGTAACTATAATTCTTCCTGGGAAAAGGTGGGTATTTAATAAGCACTAAATTAATATTCATGCTATGAAGAATCAATGTTGAGGATTCTAACATGAGAGTAAGGAGATCTTTACTATTCAGGCATTTTACAGATTACCATTTACCCCAGATATAATATATAGGGGCCCACGTCATAAAAGGTACAACATCAAGTAATAGAGAAATTGAACTCAATCCAGTTTAACAAGTCAACCGCAGGCAGCTTAGCACCTCTCTCTGGAGTCCTCAAGTGACATGATGACCCTTCATCACATAGTTTCTCAGCATCCTTTGAAGACCCCCAGGGCCTATTACATTTCATACTTGGAGATGACTAGGGGGAAGGCACAGGCTCACAGACAAAGTGAATGACACTTTTTAAAGGCAAAGGGTCAATATTTATCTAAAGCATGCTATGGAAAAGTCACTAGACTACATCAACTGATAGTACTCTAGTGGGTTTCCATCTCCTGAGTCCACAAGCTCAACCCTGTTATCATCTGAGAGTAGACAAACTCAGAGAAAGCAACACACAAAAATGAGCACCCCAGAAGAACATCAGCAAGTACAATAAAGATAAATGCTTCAAACGAACTTGACAAGCCAGGAACTAGACAAGCACCTTAGGAGGCTAACAGGAAGATCACAAGTTCTAGGCTGGACCAGGCACCATCTTAAAAAACAAAACAAACCCAACTAGCTGACAAGGACAGGTTCCCTCACCCTGGCCCAACACTCAAAAGTCATTCACAGGCAACCTAACTGTTGTTTCTGAGACTTGCCGATTTCAGATTTTTAAAAAGACTTTATTTTTAGTGTTTTTATAATAAAGCAACAGTGACCAACTTCCTCTGAGGAAAAGCATATTTTATGGTTAAATTAAAATCATAAAACTCTTGAGATGCAGGAACTCCAGCCAAGTCTGTTACAGGCATCATGGCCACGGACGCTGCTTCCCAAAGGGGTCACATGTGCATCAGAATCAGGAAATTCAGCATAGCAGCTAGGGCACCTTTCTTCCAGGTATGCTTCTAACTAGCACAGACTGCCTAATTTTACTTTTTCCTTGTAAAAGTAAGCATTACACATTTGATGATGTATGCTTTCTTCAGTTCTGTTAATACAGGAACCTACAAAAGTATTAAAACAAGAAAATTACTAGTTGAATACTGACTTTATAGTGGGGCCTTCCTGGACTGTGGTGGCACACCTCTCTAACCACAGCACTCCAGAGGCATGGCAGCTAAGTTCCAGGCTAGCACAGTTTACACAGCATCCCCTAGGCCAAAGGCAGCACAGTAAGTAAGACTCAGTTTTAATACAAACTAGAGCCTTTCTAAAACATCAGCTCTATCCTGAGGATACATTTTGTACTACCCCATGATTAGCTACAGGACAAAATTTGGACAGATTTCTGGTACTCTGAAGAAATAATCTCCTAAAAACATTACAAAATAAATAGAACTGATCCAAAAGTAATACAAAATACAAGACTCTATGGTCCGTAACTCTAAAGATGACTTCAGCACACACGTGTGTGTAAACAATGTGCCCATGGATGATAAGCACATTATCTATTTTGCACAGCCCTTAATCACCTAAGGAGGTTGTGGGCGCACACTTTGGCGGTGCCAACACTCTTCAAAAGCCTGCTGTTTTTCTGCCCTATTTGCTTCCAGAGCCTGAGGTAATCTATCGAGTTTTACATTCTCAATGATGTTGAATCCTTTAACCTCTGAAGACAAATCTGAGTTTTAAAGAGGGTCTCTTTGGTATCATTTTGGTTGGTCATCAGGGAAAACGTAGCTGAAATGAGAGCCAGCTTACTGTTAAATGTAGTATGATCCTTGCATAATAAAGAATCATTTTAAAAATGTCAGTAAAATTGAACTTTAAAAGACTAGGAGGAGACACTGGCAGGAAAACTATCTGGTTCCCTAAAATAGCAGCTTTCATGTCAGAACCCTCACTCGGATTGCACAGCAGTTGCGGTTCTTTGTTTCTGTTTGGTTTTGTGATCTTTAGCTAGGCCTTCAGGGACTTATGGCCCGATTCTAAAACCACTGTTTTTCTTAGCGCCTAGAAAGGATTACCTACATCAAAACAAACAAACAACAACAACAACAAAAAAAATACTAAGAAAGCTTTTTGGGGGCAGGAGGGTCACACCTGGCCACATGGGAAGGGGGGGGGGTCACACCTAGACAAGTGCTGAACAGGACAACTGAGGCAAGAACAATGAACAAAACCACCGTGCGGTAACAGATGCTAAGGCAAGGCGGAGGGCAAAAGAGGCTGGTAGCATAAGAACTTCATTTTCTCAGGATACCATCTAAATAAAGGCCAGAGTACCTAGAAATAAAGAAACCAAGGGGTTGGAGCATATGGTGATGATGCATTGTGAGAACCCAGATCAGGAGACATAGCAGGAAGCTTTTAGCAGGTAAGACTATTCAGGATGGAAAAAACAATCAGCCAGACATTAGATCTAGCTGGCAAAGAGAACATCATTTTATAGTCTACAAGATAGGGAATGATAGACGTCCTAACAGGCAAAAGTTAGGGTTGAGTGAAGGCAGAGCAGGAAAGGTAAGAAGGCAATGGAAATACCCAAAGTCAGAAGTCTTCTATGTCCCCTGCAGATAATGCGGACAGGAGAAAGGAGTTACCCATTGGGAACCAGGTGAAAGGGAGGAGGAGTGCGACAGAGGGGGATGTCTTAATCCAAATCTCCTAATTCCTCTCTTGGCTGGCACTAAAATCCAGACAGCTGTTCAGTATACCTCCTCTCCGGATTATCTCATTGATTTTCTGTTTAATTTTGCTAGCACTATTCTCTACTGTGAAGACAATGCTCTTCTAATTTTACAAAACTACCCAAGTCCCAAATACACAGCCCAAATGAGATGTCTAAAACAGCCACAAAGGGAATGTAAGGTAACACAAAAGGTTGCTGTGACAAAAAAGAAGGAACTCAAATCAAACATGTGCAAAACTTAAACTCTCCAAAGAGCCACAGACTATAAAAACCAAACCTAAAACCAAACCAAAACCAAACCAGAAATAGCAACACAGCAGTGCAACCCAGGGGAGACTCTGTAATCCAGTGGCTCACCCCTCATGTGGCCTCACATCCACAAGTCAAATTCTCTTCCAACTTTACTAGGGAGAAATGCACTTACAATAAAGTACCAATGACCATTTAATCAAAGGTCTAGGGTGAGTCACGATGAGAGCCATAGCATCAAGTCAGCGCTGTATAAGAGGCTAAAGGCTGAAGCTGGCAGTGCAACAGTCACAGACCAGCTTAGCCCTGCACGCTCCAGGAGCAGATCAGGCCTGCTCGCACACGCATCAACTCCCTCACACCTGACGCTCTTCACCACTGCCATCCTCATCAGCAGCCCTAACAGCATTCCACAGCGAACGCAACCCTGGAGTCAGCAAGTGCTAGAATTCTGTCTCATAGTGTGCTCCCGAACAAATACTCCATAGAACCTACAATACAGCATGTTAGGAAGGAATGTTACTGAGGACAAGTGTCAATTAGACTTTGGCCATTCCAACTCTTTAACACCTGTGTCATTGCAATTACTGCTTTGTGAGAGTTTGCATTTAGAAGGTCTTTCTCACAGTGTTCCTGCACCCAGGAAAGCCCAAACACCACCACACTATTGCTCTCGGCTGGGATTCGGAGTCGGATCTGGGCTTTACCTTACCAGTCAATGCTGTTTCGTCATAAAAATGCTTCTTGTTGTCCATGGGTCCTTCCTCTTTCATTTTCTTTGACATACCCAGGCAGCTACGCATTGTCTAAACCTGCATCTCTGACTACCACTGTGTAGATGACAAGTTGTGTCCCAACAGCAAAAGCTGGGACACAGCTGCTCAAGTAGAAGCTCCATTTGCCATGCTCATTCCTGTCCCCCTCAGCCAGCAGAGCCTAAAGCAAAACATGCGGGCAATGAGGTAGCTTTCGGTGAGCAAAGAAATCAGCCTGGACGATACAGAGGTTAGGAAAGCACTGTCTATCAAGCTGTCTTGTACTAAAATTCAACTTGGGGGACTAAAAAGCATCATAAAGTTTATTTCTAAAAGCTGAAAATAAACTTGCCATTCACAGACCAGTGAGGAGGCTCTGGGAGCAGAGACTTGCTACTAAGAAACCACTGGGGGGAGGCAGGCAGGGAAGTAAAGATAAAACACAATATCTAGGAGATAGAAATCCCACAGTAACTGAGGTTGGCAAGTTTTACAAAGAAAATATCTAGTACTAATTAAACAACAGACTAGTAAGAAGATAAAACTAATCACTACGCCACGCAAGAGCCACGTACTAAGGGTAAAGGTGGGTGCGCTACAATCGGCTTGTCCAGAGAGCACACACTGTCACCAAGAACAGGCACTTCCTCCTGCAGTGTCCCTCCAGGAAGCTCCACTCTGTACACCTGACCAGAGTGCAGGCAGGGTGCACCTGGAGATTAAGGCAGCGTCCTGATGAGGCGCAGACTCCTAGGCGAGTTACCTGCCTTCGTACTTGCCTCCATGCCTCAATTCCCTTGGAAAGAGAACAGATCAGGAACAGATCAACACCAGATCTAGGCAGAGTGAGCAGCTTTCCCGGCACTCCTCCATAACTCCATTCCCTTCCCGACAACTAATAGGAAGGGCAACAGATGGTTGTCAACAGGGAAAGTCCACGGCCTCGGCAAGGTTCTTTCACCCGCCATCTCGTGTGTGTGTGTGTGTGTGTGTGTGTGTGTGTGTGTGTGTGTGTGTGTGTGCGCGCGCGCGCACACACACGCATGCAGTCTGGGTGGGGAATGTATAGAACACGCTGGCACTAGAGACGCACGTTTGAAAGCCCAGGCTTATCGCTGTAAATAAATAACGCCCTAATGTGGATTTGTAAAGCAGAAAGTTTGGAGAGTAATGCAACTGGGGCAGATTAACCAACCCTGCTGAAACACCTGGAACAGGGTGTTGCAAGAGTCACTAATATTACCAGCTGCTAATTTATCTGTAGAGGGAGGCTGAGTTTCTTCCCTGCTTTCCTAGACTACAATAAACACTTCAGGAAGGCATAGAGATCTGCCTGTTTTATTCCCCGACTTATTCCCACCACCAGGAGCAGTGGTTCTCAACCTCCCTAACGCTACGACCCTTTAATATCAGTTCCACATGTTGTGGTGACCCCTGACCATAAAATTATTTTCATTGCTACTTCCTATCTGTAATCTTGCTCCTGTTATTAATCATAATGTAAATAACTGTGTTTTCTGATGGCCTTAAGTGGCCCCTGTGAAAGAGTCATTCAACCCCAGACGGGTTGTGACCCACAGGATGAGAAACACTGACCTAGACTAAGTGATGGCCCAAACAGGGGCTAAGAAGGTATCTAACAAACCACTGGCAAATAGCTCTTTTAGACATAGAGTTATCAACAGCAAGCCTGCATCTAAACAAACTAAAGAGTCACAATACAACCACTGAGTCAACATGGAGTAAAAAAGAAAAAGGCGCGAACACCTTCTCAAAAGACCAATAAGCAGTGACATTTCTTTTTTGTTTCCTTGCCAACTGTCTGGTGGAAATCTCTTTCCTCTTTTCCAGGGCAATAACTACTTTCAAGGATTGCTGAAACTTTTTTTTTTTTTGAGACAGAATCTCATGTAGCCCAGGATGGCCTTGAATTCACTAGGTAGCTGAGGATAACTTTAAACTTCTGATCCTCCTACTTTGCAATCTTGAGTACTGGGATGACCCCCCCCACCACCACCACCACCGCATCCTCTAATATCTCAGTTGGGGATGGTGAAGTAGACACTTACCCAACCGAGCTACACCGCCAGCTTCAGATACTTTTTTTAGTGATGTAAACACATTACAATATCTAGGCTAAAGTTTGAGCTCTACTGAATCTGTGTGCCACCTACATAGGTTGAGCCGTAGGCAGTTCACTATCGCCACCCGCTGCTCTTCCTTCTGGACAGAGCCAGAGTGCTATGCCTCTCCCTGAGTTCATCAACATAACAAACTCTACAATTACCCAGAGTCCCTTTCCAGGTGAGTCTATGAAAATAATATAGACATGAGTCCTGAATCTTTGGCAAAATGAAGCATCAAAGATACACCTAACTAATGGGTCCCATTCAACACAAGTCCAAAAACGCCAACCAGGATCTGAGACAGAACACTGAACACCGTAAAGTTACTGTGTGGTGACACACCATTTAACAATTCGTTTCTTCCCAATTTCACTATAGTGGCTGGTAATTTTCTAGAAACTGAACTCTATTAATTCTTCCCATAATTTTCAAACAATGAGTTCAGCAAATAACAGTCAAAACGCAAGCTGTAAGACTTGTAGTGATACCACTGCATTCCTGCTATTACTTGCTGCGTATTTTTTTAAGTCCTAATTCATTTTTAAGTTACAGAAACAGTTTAATCACTGACTCACAGATGAACATGAAGACAATACCAGAGACCCTTTGACCCATAACATTTTCCGACCCCTCACAGCAGAACTGAAACCCCCGCTTCACTAGATTCAAGATATAGAGGAAAGAACTCGACACACAAACAAAAACATCCCCAGTTTTGTAACAATGTGACCTTCAGTACTTCAAACCTAGAGATTAAATAGTCAAAAACTGTCGGCTCCTCAAATTTCTCCTGTTCTAGGTGAGCCTATCTAGATCCACAGAATTGTGAAGCCACAGGAACTGACAACCCCACACACATCCGCACACACTGCTGACCGGCCGGAATATCCTTCCACTTCATTTCGTACCGTTATCTAAACTATCATTTTTTAAAATTATTATTAAAAAAAGCAGAACCCACTGGAGATTCTAAGGCCCAGTGCTTGTCTTCCTATAAAAGCCAGCTGTATCCTGGAGGAGAAGCAGGCAGGTCTAAAGAGTAGGCACCACCGTTCATTAAGTTTTAACTGGAAAAAGCCGGGCTGGGGGGTGGGGGAGCAACAACGCTACCAGCTTATACAAGAGAAAAACAGTATGTTGTTGAGAAGGAATGAATTGCAACTAGAGTTTCTTTTTCTTTTAAAAAGCACTACGTTTCGTTTTAGTAGCTATGTAGTTGTTAGAACTGTATTCTCTCCGGTTTCACACACTCATCTTGTGAATATTTTTAAAAATAAATCCCCTATGCATTCCGCCTCAATGTCTGCGTTTAGGCGAACTTAAAACAGTAACCTGCTAGTTACCTAATGCTAACGAACGTCTCCTGAGGTGTCATTTTAAAAGCTTTCAGCGAAACACTAGGCGCCCCCCCCCCAAAAAAAACCAAAGCCAAAACAAACAAACCCACCTCTAACAACCCAAGAACGAAAGCGACCTTAGGCTTGACCTTTACCACAGGAGCAAAGGAGAGCCACCCAGCACCGTTCGGCGGTGTGGGTCCCCTCCCTCCCCTCCCCTCCCCCTCCCCAAGAGAGTCACCCGAAGCGAACCGGACAGTCCGAGCACGAGTTCCAGTTTTCCGCATTCTGCAACCCGTGGGCTCGGTGGCGCCGCCAGGCCCAAGGCCAGCGCCCCTAGCCTTCACCCTAGAACCTCATCTTCTCCCAGTGCGGCCCAAACCCAACTGCGGGCAGGCGTCGGGGAGGGAGGCAGGCCGGGTCGTGTGCTTAGGTCCCCGGCGTGGGGCAGGACACCTTTGGCGCTCGCTATCAAATCGGAGCAATGGGTGTACGGCGGGAGGGAGACAAAGGCGAGCCGCCGGGGACCACCCCGCCCGGCCCAGGCTCACCCTGGTGATTGAACAGCCTCCAGATCCGGGTGAAGAGAATTCCCATCCTCGGGCAGCCGAAGCCCTCCAGCCGCCCGGGCTCAGGCTGCGGGGCAGAAGGACGCGCCGGGGCCTCCGCCACTGCTCCCGCGCCCTCCGCGCGCCCGCTTCCAGGGACCCGCGGGGAGGCCGCAGCCCAGGCCGCCCAGCCACGCGCGAGGCCCCGCCGCTACCGCCGCGGCGCTCGCCTGGCTCGCGGACATCGCCGCCGCGTTGTCTGCTCGAGCCTTGCGGGCCACCGTCCTCCCCCAGCTCCTCTCCCGTGGCCGCCGGGGCTGGGGCGGGGCCGGGGGGCAGGGCTGGGGTAGTGCGCAGGCGCGGAGCTGGAGGCGGGGCTTGGGGGCTGGAGGCCTCTGCAGCGGGGAGGGGCGGCGGAGGTGGCTGGGGCTGGGATGCTGGCGCCCGGGTTTGAGGTTCCTTTTGAGTCTGGAGCCACAATGTAACTGTGTAGCTATGCCCACCTCCCGCCCTACACACATTTCCAAAAGTCCCAGGTTGGGGCCCGACGACGGTGAGCTTTAAGTCTCTGTTGAGCCTGTTCCCCGCTGACTGAAGTAACAGAAGTCGTTGGCCTGTTTTTGTTGTGTTGTTTTTTGAAGTTGTTGCAGTTTTTCTTACCTCTGTCTTTGCACATCGGCTCTCTCCCGGCTCCATTCTCCCTCCGCTCTCAGGCCACTCTTGGTTAGAACAGTTCTCAAGTCTCCCCCGGTTTAGTGATCACAGAAGCTGTCTGTGCTGAGCGGTAGAGTCCCAAAACGCTGTCGACAGACACTCGCTGTTCCTTTTGGACCCAAACGTCTTTTCCTCTCATTCAAGAGTCACCTTCCTGTTAAATAGATGGCCAAATGTTCTCTGTGCTCTTCCGTCTTCTCGCCTACAAGTTGAACAGTTGTGCCTCTGGGTATGCGAGTGTCCATCTCTGCGTCCGCTTCAGGACAAGTGGTTGGAAACTAAAATATAAATAATCATTGGTGAACTTGATCAGCAGAGTTCTTGTCCATGTGTCTTTTTTGGTTTTGTTTACTTCTTAGTTCCTTTTAGCTAAGCAGGTTAAATCTCTAGATCTCAGTATTCCCCATGTAGAAGCCAGAGGGTTGATCTCTGAGGTTACCCGAATACTCTGATAGATAGTCTTGACTACTGTAAACCGAGTACTTAGGAGAGAGGAAACTGGGCTTGTCTACTTCCACAAAAGTAAACAAAAGGCAGAAGCGGCTTCCTCTTTTCCTATTCTCTTTAACTTTGATTTTTAAAAAGGAAGAAGGGAAGAAAAAAGGTAGAGATGGGGAAAGGTGGAATACTTGTGAAAGGCCCCTGGAGCTGTTCCTGTTACTACCTCATCCACAACAGCCCCAAGAAATGAAGCCCTGGACCTTTCCACCAGACTCCTCCTAACCATATACTGTAAAAGGGAGTGCTTCGTCGTCTTTAGACACTTGTGTCCAAATGCCAGTCTTCGAGACATTCGTAAAGGCGAATAAAATCATTAGACTAGTCTGTACAGTTAGAGTATTAAATCTGGATTTATTTAATAGTCCGTAGGCTTTTTAGAAAAAGTGATGTTTGCATGACTGATTTACATGAACTCTTTAGTATTTCCATTCTCATCAAGTGTAGGCAACGCTTTAGCAACTCTTGAGACAGTTTTACAAACTCCCACACATCTTTGGCAACTTATTAATGTTTGCCAGACCCATATTTACTTGTGATGTTAGGATTTCATGTTTTAGAACTCTATTCCAGAAACGGTCTTAGACTATTTTCCAAGTGCCCCTCACAAGAAAAGGGAGATGGGTTTGGCTGTAGCATCTTCACTAACTTTAATAGATAAAATACAAAATTGGTACTGTAGCTGTAACTGGGAAACTTTGATGAGGGATGTCAAACTGTTTCTCCTTCCTAAATATTTTATCAATTTTTTAAGTCATGAGCAAAATGCCACAAAAGACTTCTGCTTTAAGATATGAGAACATAAGACATCTGCTTTACCATTCTACTGTGAATAAGCAGAGAACTGGATACAACACAAGAAAACAGCTGTTTCTAGATACTGGAAAACATACTCTGGGTTGTGGTCCCTGACTAAAGAGAAACGGTGAGTTTTATCAGTTCACTGTATTTCTGCCCTAGCAAAAACATTTCCCAGCGAACTTTAGAGGATGCACAGCCAAATAAGAGTAGGATGGTCCCTTACCACAAAGATACTGCTCTGTGTTCCCGTAGTTAGGGAAGCTGAAATTAAGGAAATAGAGTCACTGAGAGAAGGAAGAAAGAAAATCTACAGAAATTGAACTAGGAGACCATTGAGTCTTCGGTGCCATATGGCTTGTATAGGTAGTTGATTAGTAACCATTTCTAGGGGGAAAACATACCAGGATTATTGCAAAATAATCCCCCAGATAGTTGTTTCAAAGGCTTGGGAGTCATTAATAGAAAATGATCCCTTCAGTCAGAGAAAACTCACAAGTAGGACATTCAGTAGATGCCTGGGTGCTAAGTCTAAGTCTAAGCCCCAACTAAGACCAGCCTTAAAGGGGCCTGACTGAGGATAAACTTTAGCCAAGTGAGCAACTGCCTGTTGAAAGAAGTTTGATGTTTCACAAAGGAAGAAGTGGACATCACTAATAAACTGCAAGGCAAATCTAATGGTCATGCAACAAAGCTACGACAGTAACAGGATCTGAACACGGGGACGCTGAGTAACTTATACTTAGTTATTGCTGGAAGGCGGTGGTTAGAGTCCACAGCGAACTCACTATGCTGACTTGTATGTTATGTGAAAAGACGAGATTTCTCCCTACAGCCCAGTGGAAATGTACTAAAGGCAAGCGAGGTAGTTTCAAGCATATGCCATGTTAACGCAACAGCAAGGAACTGTCGTTTCCCAGTTGGGAGTTTCAGATTGTCGGCTGACTGTTGGGGTGGTCTTAGGTAAGAGCCCCCTAATAACAAAATTATTCACACAGCCAACACCTTGTATTTGCACACCGCTTTGTGTGCTTCAGCTTACTACTTAGCTGGAGGGTCTTTGGTGTGTGTGTGTGTGTGTGTGTGTGTGTGTGCATTAAATACTTCTAAGAAAGAAGTGACACTAAGCTTTTGATTTTCTTAACTGTAGCTGGGTCTGTTAATTTATACTCTGCCTGGTTTTTCAGGGAGCTCACATGAATTAAATGTGCTCAAGTTTGTGGATTGACTTGGTGATTCTCATTCTACTAACGTCTTGCATATTTCCCTTGAGCTTCTTGTCCACCACAGTGGGATGAAAGTCAAATTCCAATCCTGATACAGAACACAGGCAACAGACGCCGGGGTATGTGCGTGTGTCCAGTCACAATCTCTACCCCAATCACAGAAGTCCAGAGCTGTCATTCTGGAAACTTCTGGCAATTGCCACACTAACCATTTAATGGTGTCTTGAGAACATTAAGGGTTACATAGTATACTTTCTGTATCTAGACTTATTTCACACATTTTTTTTTCTGGTATATTCCACATGTATGTACAATTTGTACATCCTTTCCACTACAACATTCTTTTGTGGTAACTCAGAATCTAACAGAATAATCAGGAAATAGTCACTTCATTGAATCTTTTCTTTACAGAGTAAATGTATAGATTTATTTTCCATTAAAAGCTATAGGAATATTCTTTGTGGCGTCTGGCATTTCCTCTGTACATTTCCAGAATATAAATGAGAGGTAGAATGCTGGTTTCAGTGTTTTTTTTTAATTTATTATATAAAAGAAAAAAATGAATGCAGTTTTTTGTACACATTTAAATTCCATAAAACAAATCCATAGAAATTAGGATACTGTATGCATGCACTCTGCATTTTCTTTGTTAAATGTCTTTGTTCACAAAAATAACACCACATTTTTTTCTTGGAAGCCACTAGAGCAGAAGGAACAAAGCATGCAGCACATACATTTGCATAGTGTATTTTACCCAGCATGCCTTGCAGAACGCTATGCATACCTATATAACAAAAATGAAAGGGACAAATTATGGAAATAAATAACCAAAATAAAAGGAAAGTTATTTGACAAAGGCATTTTCCCGACCACATCAGCAGAGACGTAGGAATAGCCTGGGATTATCAACAGCCCTCGGAATAGAAGGGAATCTTTTTATATCATTTCACCATTATTATTTTTAGTATGTTTCCTATTAGTAATGTTATTTTTTATTCCCTCCCACCCCTTAAAAAAATACAGCTAATGGCGTTAACTTATGCTTTAATAGTATCAAGTATAAAACAAAACAAAGAATCCCTACTTAATATTTTTCCATGGGGACATTTTACTGATCTCTAACTTGAGGCTGGGAAAAACATAAACTTTCAAACATCCAAAGCCCAGAGGAGCCGTGAGCTCAACTGTGTGCCATTTGTTAACAAAGGAGGAGAAATAAGAACAGAAAATATAGTAATATAGTATGAGTCTTAACACAAACTAAAATTCATATGTTTTATGTAAGGAAAAAATAAGTAAATTACACTCACAGATCGAAGGTATGAAATAAGTTGCTGGAAAACATCAAACAGCAAAGTTACAAAGATGAGAGATGAAATAAATATGATAAAACACAGAACCAAATCTACGTACTTCTAAAAACAGGACTGCCAAATTTAACAGTGGGTTTTGTTGTAAGTTTGTGCTATAACAAATGTGCTTCTTTCTCCTCAATCTATTTTCATTTATTGGCAAAATATATATATATATATATATATTATAATTTTGTACTGTACAATATATATTTTTGCTACATTATTTTTCTACTGCTAATGCAGAAGTAACAACATAGGTTTATTTTGGCAATAAAATGCTTTCATTTTAATAACATCCCAGAAAATATTGTAAGGCATATAAAAAATAGTATGCAACAATATAGCATTAATGACCCCGCGTCAGTAATATCCCTGTGCATACAGAATTCACACTGATCTCGGTGAAGTGTGTGAAGTGGCATGCAAGTAGGGCGAGAAAGGCCCCTGCATAAATATAGATATAGCCATTTGTTGGGAGATTGAAGTGTTCAAAATATAACTCAGAATGCTTGAAAAGCTAGAGGCCTGTTACTGTCAGCTCCCAGCTCCCATTTTAACTCTTTACAACTTTCAAACGAGGAAGAACCAGTGTATTCCTTAAACTATTTTGAATTCACTGGTGACATTTTCTTCCCTCTCTGTGTGAACATTTTACATCCACCAAAAAGAAAGGTTCATGGAAAATTATAACTCCCCAAAGCTCAGCACTGTTCCCTCTTATTTATATGTATTTATGACAAGTGGGAGCTACAGCCCTTAATTAAGATTATCCGATGAGATACTTTCTAATCTCTTCATAATATACTTTCATGACATGCAGCATTTGGAATTAAATTATCTACAAGTAGATAAAAACATTGCTATCAGAGGATGCATTTCATTGGAGAAAGGCTCTTTTATCACAAGAAGAAATCTTGAAGATTTATTTCTGAATGCTGTGGCTATGTGCCCAAATGAGCTAGTTTTGCTATTTCGATTAACTAGATTGCTCAACTCAACAAGAAGTTATTCTTTATGTCCACCTAACCGCTCTTACATTGACTGGTTTAATCATCATTATGATTTCAAAGAGAAGGACGGGTGGATGCCACACAGACACAGCTGAAGTTGATAGCCTAGATAACAGTTACAGTGTTGACAATGTTTAAAGATATAAGGGACTAATAAAACACATTTTGTTACATAATTTCCTGTAAAGTTTTCACTCATGGTTATTCAAGGATGAGTTTTATATAATTAAAAAGTGTAACACTGTCATGAAAGACAAAGGCAAATATAAAGAAATAAGGGCTACAGAAGCATTTATTTGAAACATTGATAAGAAGTTTGTTACAATTACATGAGAGTTCTAGACAGTGCAGATCCACACCCAGTAAGTGGCTACAACACACCCTCCGTGCCCACACAAGGCGAGGATCAACCAGCTCAGCCTTTAAAACAGCAGGTCTCTGGAGTTCTCTTCCTCAGACCTATCGACCACCCTTTGCACACAGAGGTAGTTCCTTTCAGTTTGCTTTCTTTCCTAGGATGGCTTCTTCTTAAACTCATGTCATGATAAGTCATAAATCAATGCCAAGAACATCTTACTGACATGGAAATGAAATCATGGTGAAAGCATTTGAAAACCATGTAAATCTACAGGGCAGCTGTATCTCAACACCTTTAAGCGTCAACTGCGGCAAAGTTGTCAGAACAAGCGCTTGACAACCAGGACGTTTCCCTTTACAAATAGACTGTTTTCTCTAGAGAAGAGGTAGTGCACATATCATCAGAGATAGGGCAGTTTATATGTTGGTATTGTGTTCTTCTGTTTTTAGCAAATAGCAAAATAAAATTATATAAGAAAATATACTAGCTTGCAAATTAATGTTGCCTAGAACATTCTTAACTGACATGCTGTCTCCATATCTTGGAGACATACTGTCTCCATATCTTGTTCATTTAAAGAGCTGAAGATGGCGAGCTTCTTTTGCCATAGTCTCCTTGTCTTCATTCCCCTTTTGCTTCCCCCATTCTTCTATTATGAAATTTAAGGCCTCCACACAAAAGACAAGTTCAAGTATGCAGGTATGAAGAGGTTAACATTTCAAAAATACATTTCTGCAAACAGCAAAAATAAATTGGAGTAAATAACACACTATTTAAAGTAGAACTAATTGTTGTCTCATTTTGTTTCAGACTTTAAAACTCATTCCATTAAGGATGAAATGCAATGATTTGAATAGTCACACAATTCAGAGTCTTTTTTAGGACAACCATGCCTCTAATCGCTAGCAATCCAAATCTCCCCATCAGAGCTATATAGAGATGAGAGCAAATCGTAAACACCACTAGGCTTTGTTTTAAGTGTTAGCATAAACAATGTAACAGTGTTGATTATGATGGTGGTGTAACATTATAGCCTTGGGAATAAGCACAAGGACCCACAAAGCACATTTTTTCCTTTTCCAGTACTACAGTTCCTCATAGCTGGACGAGTCTGCATTATTGCTGATCATAAAGAACCACAGAATTCTACCGTGATTTATTCTGTAAGTGAAAACAGCCTCCAATGATGCAGAAATAGTTCTCTTGCTTGTCATAATTTGCCATTTTGGGTGAAATGAATTAAAACAAAGTAACTGTGGAATTTCTTAGAGGTTCTTGGTATATTGCACAAAAGTAAAACTTTTATTTGGTATATATTTGGATTCCTGTCATTTACACAAGCAACTCTGAGCATTTAAAAGGAAAGTAAGAGTCATATCTCTTCTTCTTTTGGAGGAGAGAAACTTAGAGGAGGAAGATGAAAGATATGTCAAATTAAAATGAAATAGTAAATACATCCATCAAAAATATACATTTTACCCTTTTCAATGTTATTAGCTTTTGGACAGGACTGCAAAGAAAACTAGGTACAAACTTTTGATGGCTAATGATGGATGAGTTTTGTGTACAGATTAAATGGGCCTCCCTCTTTCAGCATGACATGGAAGAGCAAAAAGGGAGAAAAGAAAAGCTGGAGAGGTTTGAAAAACAAGTGAATCTTCAAAGTTGAAAGAAATGGTACCTTTGTTGACTAGGAAGTATATGTAAATGCTGTTACAGCTACCTGCCATAAAATATAAATATCTTAAAGTAGTTAAATGACCAAATTGCTAATGCTACTGCAGAAAAAGCTGAACAGCAGTCTATTCTAAATTTATACACCCGAGTGTACTCTCCGCAATTGAATGCTTTTATGCACACAAACAAGAAACCAGTAAAGCATACAGGAAAATGTTTGGCTAATGTTTTCTTTCTCATGCAAATATGCGCTATACATGTAATAAATAGAGTTTGTTTGCTGGAGATTGCTCTTCTGTGCTCTAACAAAGTATTCAGTAATGGAAGATTATATGCTTAATAAAGAGTCCAATGAATACAGCTCTCTTAAATGTCTTAACAGAAAATTTAAGCTTCGCTAGATGACAAAAAAGATGGCAAGCCGGGATCAGATGTCAGCTTGTATATTTGACTGAGGCCATGTTCAAATGTATCAAATGTGTGAGATTACTTACAAGATCTCAGGCAGCCTCATTATCAGGTGAGCAGGTACATGATGGGGTGCACATACAGTCAAGACGAGGGGAGGGCACATGAGGTCGATGGGACTAGAGATATGAATAACTGGTGAAGAATAGGAAACGTTTTCTCTCAATCAGGAAAATTAATGAACTGATACATGGCTTTGAGGGCCCAGGTCTTGAAATTTTGGAAGAAAATAACAATATAAAGTTAATTGTACTTATTTTCAAAACATTGACTTCAAGGCATTTGTTAGTAGAAAGAGACCTTTATGTCTAGCTTCAGTTGGGGTTTTAGAAAACACATGCATTGTGTCATTTTAGAAACAAGTCCTTTCATAAAGACATTTGTTTCTTGTATAAAAGAGTCAATTTCAATAATTTCTTGGATTAAAGTCTTCTTTAATCTTTAGGATATGGGTCACCAATTCCAAACATACACTCATTGGAAATCTAAAGGCTGTTCACTAGCAATGAAACACAGCAGTCCCCAAATTCTCTAGGGCCCCATGTTAAAAGTGCCTTACTTTTAGTGAACAAATATATTCTGAGTCTGTCAGGTTTTTTTTTTTCCTGCAAGATTTTAATTCAGTGTTTTAACTTTTCCCAATTAGTTTTTCTTGTGAAAACGTAACTTTCAGTACCAAATTTGATTATGTCCATGAAAAACAAACAAAAAAAAGGTTGTTAGTTTGATTTAAAAAAACTGTGGTGTATTGCTACAACATTATTTATAGTCAAAGACAGATACTGAGTGTAGTCAGGGAAGGACACTGAGCTATGCTGGCAGAACTCCTGTGCCAGGGTCGGGTGTGGTGGCACGGATGACTTCCCATCTGGAGCCGACTGCCTTTGTCCCAGGAAGGCCTGGCCACATCTCTGCGATCTGACTTCAGATCTCCAGATGTGTGTAGCTGTACGCAGGCTGATTACAGAAGAAACAGCACCTCATTTCCCATGTCCTATAACTAG
Organism: Microtus obscurus; assembly: GCA_963919715.1. Lineage (NCBI taxonomy): Eukaryota > Metazoa > Chordata > Mammalia > Rodentia > Cricetidae > Microtus > Microtus obscurus. The sequence goes on along the minus strand of CAWTZC010002327.1, from coordinate 1,069,429 downwards.
CCATGCCTGGGTTCTCTTTCTTATTCTCAATAAACTCCTTTCCTCCTTATTTTGTTAGCTTCGAACTGACTAACAGCACTGACTGAACAGAAAGCAAAATAACTTGGAATACGACAGCTGTATCAGGAAAAATAAAAATATTAAAATCTGAGGCGATTATATAATTTCTGCATTAAGATTTCTGAGATTTTTGGCACTATCAATACATTTGGTAAGGTTGGAAAGCCGTTCTGGCAACATTAACATATTATTAAAATGTTTACACTTTCCAACTTGAAGTAGAAATTTAGCTTTCAGCAAATAAATACCACAGCTGGCTTTGGGTTTCTATTAGTATTTTGATTTTCTTATTGGGTTACTTTTTTTTCTGATTTTTCAATTGATTTCAACATGCTCAAGTAGACTTTCCAGTCAATTCTCCCAAATTCCAACAGGAATTGGTTTATAAATTGGTTCCAACTGGAACTGGTCATTTGGAATTTCCTACACGGGAAATTATTTTATATGTGCCTTGATAAGTACCCTAAATTACAAATTGATGTGTCTAAAATCTATGAAGAAAACAAAAGGTACTGTTATCATGTAAATGTAGCACTTAAAAATACCTATATGACTGGGCATCGAATACCCATCTAGACTCAAGGGCATAAAGTATTTCTATTTAATTCTTGCCCTTTAGATCAAATGACCGCAGCCCACTGCACAGCAGATGCTGTGCTGTGCTTGCCAAATTAAGATGATTGATTTATCCTAGCAGTGCTATGGCAAATTGTCAACAGATGAGTAGTTTTGTTTGTTTGTTCCGGCAGCCTCAAAGCCTGTGTCGGGAGTCATGGCTGTATCCCCCAGGTGAGCCTCGGTTCCTATGGGACTTGTAAGGGTCCTGGTATGTGTCGGGGTAATCTTCTTCCACCAGAGGGTAGTGGTCTCGGCTGTGCTGGGAGCTGGAGGACAAGCGGTTCCTACTCTTACGAGCCCTCTCGTTGTGGTAATTTTCATCAGAGGTCATTAGGCTTCGTCTCTCAATGGGAGAATTCTCCGTAGAATGGTTGCTGTGCCTCATTCGCTGACTCTACAAATATCAGACAGTTCACTGGTTAGGTAAGGTCCACTTCATTCACCTAAACATGTTCATTCATGTGCAATAACAGGCTCTGTAAAACGGATACTAAATATCTGACCTAATAAATAAAGCATTTTGATACATAAATGTTCTTCTTGGAGCTCCTGGTCTTCTTTGGGATGTACCATCAATAGCTACTTTATTATGGATAGTTTACGAATGTTAGTATATGATGCTGCATGGCTATACTTCCTGTTGAAACACAGAACTGAAAGGTGATTCTTAAATAGAACTTAATCTACTTAGATAGGCTTAATACTTAATAATTCTATCCTATTGCAAAAAAATGAGGATTATTTTATTACTGGGGAATAAAATTTAGATAAGATCTATTATTTGATTCCTTTCATGAATTCATAAAAGTCTTCTTTCTTCTTAAAGTCACACACTTTACACTTACTTCATTTTGCTCTAGATTGATGATCCTTATAGCCTAAAAAATTACTATCTGTACTACCCACTAAACAGTGCACTTGTTTCTGTATCTGACATGGATGTGAAACTCTCGACAAGATTTTTTCCAAAGGAATGCACAGCCTCGTGGGGCCAGCTAATTCAGGCCTTTACATACTCTTGTTTTCTTAACTGAGTTCTGCAAAAATCATCTTCAGATATAAACCAAATTCTTTTAATATTGTCAACTGAAATTAACATCTTAAGGGAGTTATTTGATGGCCCAGAATATGTTATCTGACTTTTTTTCTCTTATATTAGGAACACCTGTCTGTTTGTGTCTACCAGCTTAGGTAAGTCACATAGATTATAGAGCAGGAACCTGATGTAACCAAGGGCCCAGGTACATCAGCTTCATACAGCAGGAAACTTATTCAGTGAGTCAGAGATCATGCCATCAAACACCTGTGTTCCTTGGAGAAGTAGTCCACAGGATAAAGAGCATCACATTAACTCACCAATGCTGCAGCGAGAGCTACTGTAGGTAGACAGTTGCAGGGTTAAGTGTTATACACAAAGCGCAGCATTAGATCCCCCAACACTACAGAGTGTACTTGGTCATACATCTGTTCCCTTTATTGTCATCCAGAGCCAGCCAACATCAATGGGAATGCTACAGTCAGACAGGCACACAGAAGGAAAACAAGGCAAGAAAGAAATCGTGCTGGTGCATGCAGACACTCTGAACACTACCACCATCCATCTTCCACATCATTTCTAGGCTTAAAAGAAATGCATTTGTACGGCAGCTTTCCTGCTTACAGAGGCGCTGTCTGCAGTGGAGTAATGTAGTTATAATAGCATTTCAGAGAGTGCCATTTAGCTTAGAGTTAACTCTACAAAATCTTCAATTATGACTATCATTATAACCCATTAAAACAAAACCAGTCATGTCGCCAAGAGGCTCATTTGACTGCATGTTCCTCAGCTTGGGGTCTGGATCCATTCCAGCTCTTTGATAAATGGTAAATAATAATTAATGCAGAAAGGCCGGACTCATTTTATATCACAGTGCCTCTGGCATGCCACATCGAGTTCTGACTGAAGTCTCAGAGCAGCGGAAGAGACGAGCTCTGACCCTCTTTGTGTTTACCCCGCCCCCCATTCCCTACACGGACCAACGCAGGCCCCTACATCCCCCTGGAAACTGAGGATCTGTCACCATTTCCAAATCTGCTCACTCACTCTGTTTGTACAAGGTGCTGGGGGAGGCAGGGTCAGCAGTCTGTGGGACAAGAATAGTTAAGAGCAGCTAAAGGCCTGTCAGTCCTGAAGAATCTGCTTAGCTGTCTAGGGTGCCATGCAGAAGTTGTGAACAATTATGTTGACTAGACATTAAGTCTACTAGAGATGAACTGATCTAAGTAAAACCCATTATCAATTCATAGCGATATTTTCCAGAATGGGAAACTGGTGGAGAGGGCAGGCTTTGTCAGTGACAGGTCAGTATCAGCGTAAGGCTTAGACTTCTTCTTTAATTAAAACAAATTTTAAGGTCTATTTATTTTATAAGTATAAACATTTAGCCTGCATGCATGTCTGGGCACCGCATGTGTGCCAGGTGCCCATAGAGGTCAGATCTCCTGGAACTGAAGTTACAGACGGTTATGAGCTACTATGTTGGTGCTGGGAACTGAACCAGGGTCCTCTGCGAGAGCAGAAAACATTTTTAACTGCTGACCCATCTTTCCAGTCTTCAGTGTTTTAAAAAATACTATGTCCTTGCCGGGCAGTGGTGGTGCACACCTTTAATCCCAGCACTTGGGAGGCAGAGGCAGGTGGATCTCTTTGAGTTCAAGGCCAGCCTGGCCTACAAGAGCTAGTTCCAGGACTGGCTTCAAAGCAACACAGAGAAACTTGTCTCTAAAACAAACAAACAAAAATACTATGTCCTTTTCTCATGCTTCTTCAGATTAAGAACAATCAGAGTCTTCATCTTAATTAATTATATATTCAATCCTAAAAATAAAGTGGCAAAAGTTATAAACCAAATGAACAAACGAAAAACTGCAGTACCTGTAATCCAGAGATGGCTGTGGGATATGGTGAAAGGGCTGTGGAGCCCACATTCCTCCCCAGCAATGGGGTCATGGGGGTGCTACTGCTTGTGTGGGTGGCACGCCAGTACGCCTCCAAGTACTCTCCCAGATGCTCACACGCATCCTCCAGCTGATTCTCATCCAATATAACATCAAACATTTCCTGCAGAGTACAAGAAATTCCATCAGATTTCCACTGGAGGCTTGACTGAAAACCCCACTTAAGGCAGAAGTAGCATTCCTTATATATAATAGCAACTATTAAATATTAGGATCTTGTGGTAGTTTGAATGTAATTGGCCCCCAAAATCTCACAAGGAGTGGTACTATTAGGAGGTATGGCTTTGATGGAGTGGGCATGGCCTTGTTGGAGGAAGTGTGTCACTGTGGGGACAGGCTTTGAGGTTTCCTATGCTCAAGATACCGCCAAGTGTCTCAGTCAGCTTCCTATGGCCTGCATATCATCAAGATGTAAGCAGTACCATGTCTGCCTGCACAGCACTATGCTCCCCTCGGTGATGATAATGGACTTAACCTCTAATACTGTAAGCAAGAAAACTCAAATGAGCGTTTTCCTTGTAAGAGTTGCGATGGTCATGGTGTCTCTTCACAGCAATAGAAACCCTAAGACAGACTTTTCCTGATTTAAAGAGAAAAAAAAATGAGGCAAACATGCCAGTACTGAATAATAAGAAAACACACACGTATTCACACTTTTGTCCATATATTCCTATACAGCTGAATTCCACCAACTTCAAAATACAAAAGAAACAAATTAATGATGATGTTAAAAAAGGAGTTCTGAAAGTGACTAGAGCCATGAGCATGTCCTTGAAAGAAACATTACGGTAACTGTGTTGAAGGTAATAACAAGTACACAGTTCATTTTCAGAATGCTCATGAAAATTAGTTTATCTGTCTCATGATAAAACAATAAGGAAAGAAAGTTGGGGATGGATATTAGAGAACATCCAACCATGATGGCTGCTACCATCTGATTGCTTTGTGAAATGGTTAAGAAGAAAATTAGTTTAACTGGGGAAGGAGGGACCACACAAGCAGCAGCTGATGTCCATCTTTGCTCAACATTTACCTAAAAATGGGAAGCAGTTTTTGTTCCCCAGAAGGGTGGAATGGTTCTTCTGTTATGGCAGGGTGACTGGGAAAAAACTAAGGGTAAACCCAATGCATAGGCTCCTCAGTGAGAAAGGAAGAGGGCCTCGGTGCCTCACCAAGAGAAAGCAATTCTAGAGTGATGTGCTGGCATACCCCGCAGAAGCAAGGGTGCCGAGCCAGCCTTCTCAGACCACCTTCACCACATTTCCCCTGCTTCTATGAATTCATTTTACCAAAATAAGAGTTTCCAGTAGTAAGCCAAATGCATAGTTACTGCCACCAGCATTGACATTGCTGTGGTAACAAGAAAACTTGAGTTGGTAGTGCTCTAACTCATTCATTTCATTCTCCTCAGCGCTTAGAGCCAAGGATGCTTGAAGCTGTCATTGCTATGTGAACTATCTCATCACCAGTGTTTACTTTTTGGTTTTGATGCTGAGGGTTGAACCCACGAACTCAGGAAAGCTAAACATATACTCTCTCCCACTGATCAGATTCCCCAAGTCTACTATTAAATGCTCAGTGAATCAACCATTGCAGACAAATTTGTACCTAACTGGAAAGGAATTTGAAGACCCTTATCATGGGATTTTGAAAGCTAGTGACTTCAGTCCACACTGCCTTGGTTTGAGAAGACTCAAACTAGGTCAGCTTACACAGAAAAATGCTCACCAAGAACACTTATCAATATGATTTTCACTCATTCATACAATATTTGCTCAGCATTTATTTTGTTCCAGGATGTATGGGCAATTCAGTGGCAAAGAATTCTGACCTTACCCTGTGCTTGAGAGTCATATGTACCATTGTTGGAGAAGTAGGGCTTGAAGTGCCCAAACCCTTAATAATCTATGTTACACCTAGACTAATTCAGAACTATGTAGAGATCAAGAAAATAAAGTCTGGGGCTGGAGCTTAACATTTTCTACTTACAAAGAGGTCTGGGAAGACTTGCTGAACTTATTAGGAAGAGGAAATGGTGGGTGAAATAAAACAGGTAAAGAAGACCCTGTGGGTCACAAGATACAGAAGACCTAGTACCTAAAGCTTTGGTTGCCAGAAACCCTCACTGTAAATGTTACTTCCCACTAAGTAAAGCAAAAAAACTCTCTCTTGCCTTCAAAAAGCTCTCCACCCATGGTTAGCACAGAGTTCAGCAAGTCACAAGATGAGACCTGAGACCCATCCTCGATGCTCTGATAGAGACCACGTTTCTGCAGTGATGACTTGAAGCACCACAGGCTGACTATAAGGACAGACCCGGAAAGAGGACAGTGGGCAGTGCTCACCGAAGGGCCCCTCTCCGCTCTACCCAGCTCCATGGTTTCACAGGTGGTGTGACTTAGAACCTGTTCATCCTATCGTTGTTGATATTCACTGTCAAATTTGATTACATAGGTCTCAATCATTAATATGGGTTTGTTTATTCCCACCAAGACATTAAAGGTCCGTTCTTAGACAGGAACGATCCTAACAATGTGTGTAGCGCGCTCTCTCTCTCCCCACCCCGCCCCCGTATCTGTGTGTTGCTATGCCTAGAACTCAGGGCTCCCCACATTAGTCAAATGCTGTTGACTAATCTTGGGCTACAACCCAACACAAATAGTTTTGACAAAGGTGATAGGAATGTAATAATGGAGAAAAGGTAGTCTCTCCATACATAGTTGAAAAAATTGGGCATGCTTATATAAAGAATAAAACTGGATCCTTTTCTCTCAACACAGAGAAAATCTAATTCAAAATGAAAAAAAAAGTCTAACTCTTAAGCCTGAAACCATGAAATGACTACATGAAAACAAGGGCAATTCTTTAAGTCATTAGTGTAGGCAAGAAAAGAAATTAGATCGTAATCTAAATACGCAGACAACGAAAGTTAAAATAAACAAAATGAGTTCACATGAAAATGAGAAATGCCAGCACAACAAAGCAGACGACAGGATGGAGAGATGATCTTCTGTTGAGGGAAGGAACCTGCAAATGGAACATTGCACACTGACATTCAGAATACAGAAGGAACCAAAAAAAAACAAACATCAAAAAAACCAAGCAATCTAATTTTAAGACAGGCTAAAGAACTATATGGATGCTTCTTAAAATGAAACATACAGATAGCCAACAAACACATGACAAAAGCTAATGATAATTTCACTAATTATAGGAGAAATGCAAATCTAACTCCAATGAGTGCCGTATGTTGGCTCAAGCCTGTAATCCCAGCACACGCAAAGCTAAGGCAGAAGAATCACAAGTTCGAGTTCAGTCAGGCAAATCCTAGGTCAGCCTACGTTGCAGAATGAAACTTTGTCCTTACGCAAAGAAACAGAACGAGGGCTCCAGACACAGCTCTGCACTAAAGCATTTGTCTAGGATGTCCTAGGCTTGGGCTTGATTCTTAACAACACAACAAAAATAACCATAGTTAAAAGACCATCTCACTCCTGTTAGAATGGTTATTATAAAAATATAAGAAATAATGGAAACTCTTACACACTCCTGGTGAGAATGGACAGTAGTATAGTCATTATGGAAAACAAACAAACAAACAAAGGAGCCTCCTTATAAAAGTAGAAGTACCACGTGGTCTGAGATGAAGTATTTATATCTAAGAGGGACTTGCACCCCCAAGATCATTGCAGGACTATTCATAATAGCCAAAATATAGAATCACCTTAGGTGCCTTATAATAAATGGATGGGTAAAGAAAATCAGTAAGTTACACAATAGTATACTATACAGGTGTGGGAAAGATGGGATGGCTAGAGGTGTGTTGAGTAAAAGAATGTAGATGAGCAAGATACAACTTCTCGTTTATGCATGGAAGCCAAGAAGCCAGCCTCATAGAGAGCTGCTGAATGGAAGGGAAGGCAGGGGGACAGGAAATATTGAGAGGGAGTTTTAGAGACAGGGAAGGGTGACAGGAGAATAGGAGTGGTTCCATGTTGCAGAAGAGCAGGCGAATCTGTGCAATGCACAGCTTATTGACGAATGGAGTGAAACCATTAATCTGTACACTTAATATATGATAAATAAAATAAAATAAATAATTTAAAAAGTAAAGCTCAAAGCCGGACTGCAAGGTGTTGAGTGTGGTGGACGTGGACTTGACTGTCCTCCACTATGCTGTCACTATGGAAAGGACAATCAGCACATCGCTAATTACAAGGAATTTTAATAAAGTGCGTCCCTTTGCCAATGGGTAGACTATGCACACATCAGCACAGGGATGTTTGCTCAAGCCTGATCAGTTCTTGCAAACTGCTTTTTTATTGCTAAATGGTGGCTATACGGTATAAAGGATCATTAGAAACGCTACTAGGCTTTCAAAAGCACAACAAAAGCAAATTTCGCCTTCTGAATGACACCGATCTGAGTGCTTGCTTCCAACTGGGAAGAATCTCACAAACTACGTGTCTTGACATGTTTTTTTATTTTTTATGTTTAGGAAATAAAATAGCTGAATAGAGCAACTTACTCGAAGAACAGCAGGAAGGGGATTTTTTTTTTTTAAAAGAAATCTACAACAAAATCAAAGGGAAATTCAAAGCGAAGCAACTCAATGAATTCTGCCAACCAGAATTTTTAAGGCCACATTTTAAAATGAATATAAAAGGCATGTCTAATCAGCTGCTTCCCCTGCAATGCAGGAAGCCCTAAGCCTGGAAAGTGACGGAGAGCTTTTTAATCAGCAAAGTCCGAAGCAGGCAGTGAACAGTTTGCCCCTCCGCTATTATGCCTGTGGTGATAGCAAACAGAGCAGGTCCAGAGAGCTGCCATGCCAAAGACCTCCGGCATCCCAGGATGGAGCTCTTTCTGAAGCCAATGCATGTGGATGTGGGATCCATGCAGCTGCTAAAGAAAGCAACCACTGAGTGAGCAGAGGTGCTGAAGGGGCAGAAACAGGGGGTGCCGGGAGCCGTTTTCTGGATATGCATTTTTAGAAATACCGAGAACAGAAGCACTGAGATTTTCTGGGTGGTGGAAACAGGCCTGACAGACACCCAGAGCTTGGCAAAGAGCAAGGCTGAAGAGAGCAGGGAAACTGAAGGTTTTTGATGTTTGAAAGAAGGTACTCCCCCACCTCCTTGTTAAGAAGTTTCACCGACTTAGGGGCTGTCTGTGATGAAGCCAGAGAAGGAGCAAACTGAAGTGGTCGCTCTGGTTTTTATACAAGAAACCGTAGTGTTCAGATCCTATATGAGTAACGGAGTAAATTATGTTCTTTTGGGAGGGAAAACATACAGAGAATGGCTGGTAAATTTTCCTTAACGACTACAAAATACAAACTACTCGTGTATCTTGTCCAACACGTTTATCCAGGTTTTTAACGCAAAGCTCAAAAACCTTAGAAACTAATTATGCAGTTAGTTTTACCTCCTTTTAATTTTAAATTAAATTTCTCACTTTATGTGTATGAGTGTTTTTGCCTGCATGTGTGCATACTTGGTGGGCAAAGAGATTAGGAGAGGTCATCAGATCCCCTGGAACTGGAGTTACAGATGGTTGTGAGCTCCCATGTGGGTTCTGGGAGTTAAACCCCGGTCCACTAAAAGAGCAGCCAGTGCTCTTAACTGATTAACCATCTCTCCAGTCTCTTGAGCCTGGCGGTGGTGGTGCGTACCTTTAATCCCAGCACTCAGGAGGCAGGGGCAGACGGATCTCTGTGAGTTCGAGGCCAGCCTCGCCTACAGAGTGAGTTCCAGGACATCTAGGGCTGTTACACACACACAAAAGCCAAAACCAAAATCAAAAAGCAAAGATGGTTCATGCACTACTGAGTTTTAGCTACCCAGGTTATATGTGTGCAAACTCCATGGCTTTAAATTTTGCTTTCATTTATTTATTGTACATAGATAACAGCCTCGTGTGCACCATCTTCCTATTTCTAAGAGGGAGCAGTCAATACCAGGGAGATATATAACTCCGTTTCTTTGTATCTACAACCGTAGTGTAGAGAGCCCCTTAAGGTGCCACCATTTAAGAAGAATGAGCGGCAAATGCTACTCAGTAAAATAACATAGCTGGTTAAGAATGGCCAGCAAGGGCTGGAGAGATGGCTCAGTGGTTAAGAGCATTGCCTGTTCTTCCAAAGGTCCTGAGTTCAATTCCCGGCAACCACATGGTGGCTCACAACCATCTATAATGAGATCTGGTGCCCTCTTCTGGCCTGCAGACATACACACAGACAGAATATTGTATACATACTAAATAAATAAATATTTTAAAAAAAAAAAAAAAGAATGACCAGCAAATGCCACTCAGTAAAATAACGTGGCTGGCTGGCTCAACCCATATTAATTACATAATAATCAGCCAGTAAACATTACTTTCCCATCGAAATGGCGTTCTCTGTACTGTTGAAGTCTCTGCGGTTCTAAGTCCTCAACTCACTGCTCAATTACTGATGGGAAACTACGTTTAAGCATCTGTTGCTGTTTATAGATCCAGGAGCTCTTGTGGGGATAAAGGAAAGCCAATCAATAACGACAGACTCTGGAAGGAGCTCTACCTTAAGGTGACAGGCAAACAAGGCAATCAGTTCTTGCCAGTAATAGGTGGAGCCGACACAAAGGCAAGAGTATAGAGACACTGATTGCTTATAGCTCATCTCCTGTTTATGACATTTATTATGTCTTCCCAGTCTTACTCTTCAAAGGCAGTAACCCCACCTGGCTGTGTGGTTATCCACGGAAAAGGCACTTGGTGTTTTTGTTAAGTTTATGTCAATTGTACATGTTATATCATAGCATGGGTGGGAAGGGGCCATGTCCACCATGCTATGCCCAGGTTGGTTGCTTGAAATCTCTAGAAATGTAGATACTGAAATTGGATCCTGGGAGGCCTTGTCTCATGAAGATGGAGAACGGATCACTCTGTTTTGAAAAAGCAGCGTTAAAAATTACATAGCAGGCACCCAGGGTTTTATAACAATGAACGCGGCAGTAGGGAGAACCTGTCAGAGAGATGAGTAAATCGGAAGAGTCTCAGTAACTTAAGGACCGCTGGAACTGGGCAGTGGAAAATCCCCCTCAGAACTTGCATGCATGACAGAACGACTTGGAGTCCATTCAGCAATGGGAAACAGAGCAGGACAGAAGAGACCCACTCTCGTTCTCAGAGTGTTAGAGGTTTGCAGGCAAGCCTCTGACGAAAGGATGAGCTCAGCTCTTGCAGAAAGTGGTGAGTGCCAATTCACACACATAAAAAGCCATTACACAGCTCAGAGAGCTACCAGGTCAGCTTCTGGTAGCACAAGACAGCTTGTAACTAAGTGGGATTAAAGGATTATATTTCATTTATCATCCAATTGTCTATCTGCTTTCCTTGCCAGGCATTATGCAACTCTTATTACCACAGTACTGGGACAAGTTCTTAAAACGCACTATACTCCACTTCTCTGAGAAGGAAAAGATACCAAGACAATTGAAATAGAAAAATACGGTGTGTAGACACACACCAAGAAAACACAATCCAACTAACCATACAATAAAGCATCTTCGATGGCTCCTGCATCCCAGTGCCTGGGGACACTTTCCTGTTTGCCTTTCTGTATCTTCCCAGTTATTATTTTCTGCCTAGAGCATATTTTTAAATGGCCACAGGTTCCTTGGTCCTCCATGTACTGAGATGGAACATTTTGTGCCCTCTCCTTGAAGCTGGGTAGTTGCTGTGAGTACTCTGATCAGCGGAATGTTGTAGAGATGCTGGGCTGGGCTAAGATGAGTCCTTAGGAGACTGTATTTTATCATAAAGGTACAATGTGAGAACCCATGTCCCTACAGAAAAGAGCTCATGAGAAAGGCCCTGGACCAAGTGGAAAGCAAGAATTGGCTGAGTCCCTCTAGTCAACCCTGCTGAGAGATCAGTCAGTCATCAGACAAAATGCTACCTACTAGCCACCGTTTGAAGTCACCATGTTTAGGGCTATTAGCTTTGCACTAATAGATAATAAAACTTGGCCTAGAAGAAGTGTGGCTGTTTCTTTTGGCTGCATTAGGTCTACTTCTTGTTTCTACAAAGTTTGAATGGAGTCCAGCTGTCCCCATGGTTTACATGTATGATGACCATGGCTACTCAGAGGCAAAGCTGAATTCTTTTAGAAAGGACCCCGCTAGCCTCAACAAACCTAAATTAGTTACTACCCAGCCCTTAACTAAAATGTTTATTGACCCCTCTAGTAAAAGCCTTACCCATGGAACCCAGTATTCTCTCTTCTGGACAACAGGCAATATGTTGGCTGGTTTATGTCAATCAACATAACGAGAGTCATTTGGGAAGAGGAAACCTCAACTGGGAAAATGCCTCCACAGGTTTTCTTTATAGACAATGGATGTGGAAGGCCCATCTCACTGTGGCAGTACTAGCCCTGTGTCAATGGTTCTGGGTGCTAGAAGAAAGCAGGTTCAGAGAGGAACAATCCAGCAAGCAGGGTTCCTCTGTGGCCTCTGCTTTAGTTCATTTTCCCAGGTTTCTGACTTGAGTTCCTGCCCTGACTTCCCTGGATGAGGGGGACCGGGTTTAAGATGAAATAAACCCTTTCTTCCCCAAGTTGCTTGTGGTTATAGTGTTTTTATCGCAGCAACAGAAGCCCTAATAGATGTGGTAACTAACACATTGCATTTACTATTAGAGCGGTGCTTCTCAACCTTCCTAATGCTGTGACCCATAATACAGTCCCTCATACTGTGGTGACCCCAACCCTAAAATTATCTTCATTGCTACTTCATAACTGCAATTCTGCTGCTATGAAGTATAATGTAGATATCTGTATTTTCCAGTGGTCGTGGGCGACCCTTATGAAAGGGTCATTTGACCTCCCCAAAGGTTGTGACCCACAGGTTGAGAACCACTGCTCTAGCGCCTCCCTGGATTAAGACATATAGATAAGCTATCATTGCCCAAGGTCTCTGACTTTTGGGAAGGCAGTTCACCTTTTCCTGGTCTCAGTGGCCTCACCTGTAAAATGAGGAGAGTGGAACAGAATTGTATTTCCTTTTAAGTGTTCCATGAAACATTAAACCCACAAGCTGTTCTGTGGAAAAAGACTTGAAGACACATTACAGAGAAGCACGGGATATCCTCTATTCTCCAGGAGCTACAAAGAGCATGTTAGCAAAATGGGGTTTCTGTACAAAGAAACCCAATGACCTGTGTTTGCATTAGCATCCTCTCAAACATCTTTGGATCCAGCATTCTTTCCCCAGTATCAGCTGACATCATCGTATAGAGCCCAATAGTAAGATGCATACTGCAGGAAACTCTGTGTGGTTCTCCTTCACGCCAATAGTCCTGGCACTAGAATCACCCTTCTAGCTACAGAAAGTTAAGTTTTCTTGTGTCCATTAAGAGGTCACTTTCTAAAACCTGCTGCCTGTACTATCACTGCAGGATGAGGCCCTGCTAGTAGAATCTGCTGAGTTGGCAGACTGGAGACACAGACGGCAAGGAAGCGAGCTGCAGCCTCTCCTAACAGAACTAAAATGCCACAGTGATAACCAGTCTCTGAGTTACAATGATAATTATGGTCTTGAAGTAAAGGGATAAATGCAGACACATTTTTAAATTGCTCCTAGTTTCTGTCATCTGAAATTTTCTTCACGTGGGCCAAAATAGAATGCACAATTCTTTCCCAGAATGACAAAGTCCATGAACATAATATCACATGGTTAGAAAGGCACAAGGTAACCACTTATTCAGACTGCTTGTTGACAGTGCCAGGCTATCTGACCAATTATTCAGAATAAAACAGATGTGTCTGTCCTGCTAATATAATAGAGGAGGGCTGTCCCCCCAGTACCCTGGCAGGTTGAGGTTACTAACCTGGGGACAGGACCACAGTGTTGTTACATGTAAGTATGTGAATGCATCTATTTTTGGTCCCACTATCTCAGAGGTAGCAATACGCCATAGGTAACAAACACCCCTTGTAATCCTCCTGGCTTGAAGAAAGGTGTGCCAAAGAGACACTTCTCTTGGGCTATCAGACCCCTGAAACAACAGACTCTAAGAGACTGGCATTTTCTCAGGGATTTTTTTTTTTTTGCTGGTGGAGGAAAAGGCTGAAGTCCAGGTGTCAGAGGAGGAGCTTGTCCTCTAAGTGGAGGCTTTTCACAGGTGACATAGTAGGACAGACGGAGAAGCTGATGTGTCAATGAAGGGCAGGGCCACACCGTGACCAGGAACTCGCGCCCCTTATTTAAGCCTACACTTTAGGCCAGCACCCTGAAGGTGGACTTCATAGGGACCCACCCATCTCGTTGCTCTTGCTTACAGTGTGGCCACATTGAACCATGATCCTCGCTTCATTATTTGTTCCTTCAGTTGACACACTGTGCATAGGTCACGGTGGGACCTTGCTTACTAGGACTGCTGAAGCCCACTCCTTGACTCTAGAAACTTCAGGAATGTCCTCAGCAGCTCAAATACCTTAATATTAATGGGACATAAATTATTGTCTCCAGAAATTATTTCGACCAAGGGTTAATAAATTGACTTAAAGAGAAAATATGTTTCCCCCAATAAATCTCTTATAATTGTATTTCCATTTTTAGTGACTGCTTCCTAAAATGCCATACCAATTATAACTACCACTCTAAGATTGTCCTAAAAGGTAGGAAGAATTGCACAGTTCCTGGCTTTTAATAACTGTCCAGTAAAGATCATTTCTCTTCAACCGTGAAACATTACAGGGCCAGAGGTCAGATGGCATATGCTTTTATAGTTTCTCGGTGTTTAATCAAACATTCCACCCTGTAAGCAATTTCCTTAGTAGGCAATGTGGCTTTAAATGTCTTAACATAAAGCTCTGGATTTATCTGTGAGTGGTAACCTGATAACTGTGTGTAGGGGAGGAAGTCTGTGCTAGGGAGAAGAAGAAACCACTTTGAAGTCAGACAGATCCACTCCTAATCTTAATGTGCCGAATGATCTCAACAAACTCATTGATAAGCTCTGTCTTCAGTTGTCCCAGCGATAAAGAGAGGCTTAGGCTGTATTTTACAAGCTCATAGCAAGGATTACAGATGATCTGTAGAAAGCATCGAGGGAGCCCCCTGGCCCTTGTTACATATCTAATGAAAGGATGTATCATTGTTCTTGCCTTTCAGGCCTGCCCAGCCTTTCATTCACCCGTCACTTCCTCTGCTCACATTTATTACAAACCCACTATGACAGGGAAGCGCGATACAACAGTGACCCCAAGACGGATGGAGGCCAGCAGACTAGATGTGGCGTAGCGCAGAGTGCGCCTGGACAGCGTAGGCCACGTGCCAGGCACTGTTCTAAGAATGTTTCCACATACGCACACACGTGCTTCTTGAATTTTTACCCTAACCTTGCTCAGCAGGCATTTTGCTCAGGTTTATCTAACTCATCTGTGCTTGAATAGTCAAGCTGTGTCACTTCTCCAAGTACTTGAATTGGATCCTATGCTTTCACAGAGCATAAATATAAATAAAATATAAACATATACTACTTATATCCTATATTTAATACAATATATTTAACATAAATATTTTTAAAAATCTAGTGAAGCAACCACAAAGATGTTATTTCTTTTAGAGAAATCATGAGTCAATTGACCAAGCACACATGACTAACCACCACGGCCCGAGAGCCTGTGAGAACAGCCACCCTTTCCAGCCCACCAGTGTGCACCTTCTCACCCTGCAGGTGTTCCCTAGCAACGACACTAGGCAGCGTACAGTTTTCACCCCCTCGCTAATGTTCCCCCAATCTGTTATAAACACGGAGACGCTCTAGCTGCAAGCCAGCTTTGACCTTCCACCTCACACTTTTTCATGCCCACCAGAATCTTCTGGCAGAAAAGCCGAAACAAAGCCAAGCTGGCATATTTTACTTTGCTCTTTTCGTACAAGTGTTCCATGACTAGACATGGCGCCCGAGTGCTGGTGACAGAATCAAGGAAGTAGTGGGAACAGCGGGTTTCAGACTTTGAGTTTACTTCTCCTGCCAAGGCAGACGCCATCCTGCCCCGGAAGCCTGAGCCCACCCAATGGAACAGTAGCAGCTCACGGCAAGAATCCTTCCCCATGTCTGAAGCGGTGCTTCTCAGCCTTCCTGATGCGACCCTTCAATACAGCCCCTCATGTTGTGGTGACCACCAGCCATACACTTATTTTCATGGCTACTTCATAACTGTACTTTTCCACTGTTAGGAATCATAATGTAGATATCTCGGTTTTCCCGTGGTCTTGGGTGACCCCTGTGAAAGGGTCATTCTAGCCCCCTAGGGGTTACAATACACAAGTTGAGAACCATTGCTGTAGAATAAAAGCCACCGGGCTGATATTGAAAGGAAAATGCCCCTCTTGTAACTAGCCTTCAGTGATTAAAACAGAAAAGATTTTACTTACAGGCGGGCACTGGGCCAGTTTATCGGCTGCCACCAGTTGAACATTCAAGTGTTTGCTCTGAGACTTTCCTCTGGACTTAATCAGCCGCTGTAAAACCTGAGAGAGGATAACAGGAGCCTGAGTCATTGTCAATGAGTTGAAAGAAAACCAAACACAGCGGGATTGTTTCCTACAGTACATGTAACCCTGAGGACTAGTAAGTAGGCCCTACAATGTGAGCAATCACACACTTAGAATCTCCATGGTGACGCTGCCCACCTCACTATGGGCCTGGAGTGGACTGGGCATGTCTGTCCTCTCCTAGCCCCTGTGGGGTCCTAGTGACAGACAGCCTCACTTCCCACCTAGACTTGTAAGTCTCTTTCAGATGTCAGAACTTCCTGTCAAATGGAAAAAACTGGTCTGACCCTGTTTATGTTGAGTCAATATTTTGATGTTATTTGGTTCAGTAATATTTCGGTTCATTACCTCCATGTCAGATAAATATCAAAGTCACTTGTGTATGTCAGTCATATTTTTCAATATTTAATGAGATATCTGGTTTAATTTTATATTAATCAAACTATTTCAGGCATGGAAACCTAGGTAAAACATTTATGTTGGAACACTGTTACACATAAAACAGACGCTATCTATGGTCATAGCTATAGCTGCATTTGGCCATTAGCTTTGTTTAGGTTGAAGCGGGGCCCTCTCTACTTCAACCGTGCTACTTTACGAAGTTGTGATACCTCAGTGCACAGGTCCACGCAAGTCCCTGACTCTGGACTTCCAGACACCACGGCAATGGGACAGTGGAGGTAGTGGTGACCTTAGCATTGCTGCAAAGGATTCTTGGTACCCCAGAAGTCAAGGACACTTCCAGTGGCTGAGGCAAGACCAGTGTGTTCTAGTCACACCCGGTAGTCAACCGGCGGGTGGGATTCCCACAGTTACAGTATAGGAGCAGTTCTCTCCAGGATGCTGAGAGCTTGTGAACTATAACAGGCCACAGCTTCTTTAGGCTTTTCTCTGACCACGGAAGAAGACCACGGTTTGGGTGGGGAGTTGAGCAAGCATTTAGGCAAACCAACTACATTCTAGGAGGCGCTAGAAAAGAACTGTTAGGATAATGTCTCTAGGCGGATTAGCGGGGTGTAGAGGGGAGGCTGGGGGAGGAGACAGGAGGAGAGGAGGGAGGGGAAATTGAGGTCCCGGATGCAAAACGGAAAGACAGACAGATAATGCTTCTCATGGGTATCTATTTCATATCTATTTTTAGGACACCATCACTATTTAAAAACAAGAGGGAGGATGGTGAGCGGGCTCAGTGGGGAAAGATGAACACTACCAAGCCTGGTGACCTGAGTTCAATCCTGAGAGGCCACACGGTGGGAGGGGAGAACGTACTTCCACAAATTGTCCTCTGACCCCACATATATACTGTGACTGCACAAGTGTACACAAACACACACACACACACACACAGATTTAAAAATATAACTAAGTAAAAGTAAAACTAAAAGGGCATCAAGATCAAGAGTGCAGTCTGGGCCATCTCCCTCTGTTCTTGTCACTCTGGGAGCTGATGTGACCATTCCTGCTTAACCAGTGAAGCACTATATTCCCCGAAGAACCCAGCTACTCACAAGCAACGAGGGCTGCAGCGTTTCTGTGAGAGATGCTTATGCAGTGATCTTTTACCTTGCAGAAGGCATTTTCCTGGACTATGTCCTTTCTGTCTCAACTGGGCAGAGACTGTAGGTGACTCAAGAATCAATATTATACAGGAAATTGGCCAACAGGGAATGCACAGCCTACGAAAGGCCAGGGTCCACTTTTGTTTTCCGTCTTTGTGCTCTTGTTTGGATTTTATCATCTCTGGCTGCAGGGAGGAGCTTCTCAGAGATGATGATGATGATGATGATTCTCAGCTACCCTCACGTCCCTAGAACCTGAACATTTTTCTGCCCACAAACGAACCTCAGGGAGGAAGCTTCTAAACCATAGACAGGAACGCAGGGATTTACCTTCGGAGAGGAGACTTTCACGTGAACGATGATGGGGGCTAGGGACGTCTTGATAAGCTGTGCTGGGTGGTTGATGGTGTCTGCATCAAGAACAACCAGCTGCAAAGATCTCGCCAATTCAAAAATTCTTTCAATTTCACTCTGTACTTCCGCTGAAAGGGGAGACAATCAATGGTTAGTCTCAATAATTATTATTTATACTAAAAAGAAATAGTATAAGCTCTCAAGTGTGTGTGTCCGTACTGTAGAACAAAGGGCTCTGAACTTTCATAGACATGTTTATCAAAATCTTTTTTTTTTTTTTGTTTCTCTGAGACAAAGTCTATTATGTAGCCCTGGCCGTCCTGGAACTTGTTATGGCAACAGACTGGCTTCTGACTCACAAAGGTCTGTCTGCCGCTGGCTCCCAAGTGCTAGGATTAAAGGTGTGCACCACACAATGCCTGTTCTTTTTAAAACTCTTTTCTAAAGATTAAATTGTGCATAGAATAAAACAAGTGGCATAAGAACTTAAGCCAGCTCTCTTGGCTTGCTTCGTACACCCAGCCTAGCATGGTGATATTTATATAGCCACAGTTGTTTCATTTTGAGGTTGCTTTTAATGAGAATGGCATTTAGCAAACACATTAGAGCCACTGAAAGTGACATTGAAATATTTCTGTCAATAGTTTATATTTTAACATCCTGTAGACTGTGTTTTGGAAGAAAAAAAAAACGCCTGAAAACTGTATTGATTTGACTGATATACACACCTTTGTATCCTCACTAATTGTGAGTGTCCTCAAACAACCAGAAAATTCCAAGTCTAGCTCAAGTTAAACTGTAGATACAATGGAGTTGCCTAAGGTATATTTACCATAAGTATAACAGACACACACACACACACACACACACACACACACACACACACACACACACAGATCATGTTAACATGCTACACTGCATCTTGACTCACACCTAGCTGGCCGGATATAATAGTCAGATGACTCATAGCCACGTCTTCTAAATTGGTCAGATAAAAATGCTAGTTCTTTTCAAGTGTCTGAAGTGATCCAATTGTTTTAATTTATTCTGGGACAGAGCCTTGCTATGTAGCCCAAGCTAGCTGTGAACCTCTTGCTTCCACCTCCCAAGTACTGTGATGACAGGTGTGTGCTGCTGTGCATGGTTTACAAACTCTCCTTCTGGTGTGTGTGTGTGTGTGTGTGTGTGTGTGTGTGAGAGAGAGAGAGAGAGAGAGAGAGAGAGAGAGATTGAGAATGTTGAAGCACATGACCAAAGTACATGTTTTTCTGAAATTTAAAAGGTCTTTAAGTGGGACATGGTGGCGCATACCTGGAATCCCAATACTTGGGACACCAAGACTGAAGGATCATGACTTCAAGGTCATCATGGGAAACACAGAGAGTTTCAGCCCAGACTGTATTCTGTATTGATACTGTCTCAAAAAAAAAAAAAACCAGCAAAAAATCCTTTATATACTTTATTAATCAGCTGATGTAGTGTGTCATGCCAAAAATCTGAATTAGATTCTACTAATAGAAGACTTTGCATAAAAGCAAAAGTTTCTCATTTCTCAGAGAATCACTGACATTTAATGCATGATCTACATTAAAAAGTATGAATGTGGAGGAGAGAGAAATGGCCAAATAGTTAAGGCACTTGCTGCCCTTCCAGAGGACCAAGCTCGGTCCCAGCATCTACATTAGACCTCTCATAACCACCTGTACCCCAGCTCCAGGGGGCTAGACAACCTCACTGGCCTCCTTAGGCACCCCTATATATGTGGTATATATGTGCATGTCAGTGCACGCACACACACACACACACACACACATTTTTTTAAAAAAATATGAATTCAAAGAGTCAAAACACACATCGCCTTCACATTATTAAACACCAATGTCCTGAAAGGCTTCAGATTAATTTTTTCAGTGGCCAGCTTTCAGGATATCTATTTAAGGAAATCCTGGCCGAATTCTTATGAAGTAATAGACTGCATTCGTTAGTAATCATAAACATACATTCATTTCTTTTCTAGCACATCAGAAACAGTTTAAAAAGAAATTTTTCTCAATAAGGGCACTTGAAAATAAAGTCAGTTTTTACTGCAGCCAGTTTAGCAGAAGGAATGGGGGTGGGGGTGGGGTGGGAGTAGGAACTCTATTGGTGCTGTGGACTGCCACAGTTTTAAAGGAGTCTCTAGGCAGAACTATGATGGAACAAGCTCATATCATTTACCGTTTTAGTTTCGAGTCTCACGAGTTATTATAAAATAATGTAAAATAGCATTTTTCCCAAGGAACTAAAAGGCAGCAACACAAACTGGACTGCCCCAAGACCGGAACCCACAGGGCACTCATTCTTTGTTTTGGTTCAGTTAACTCAGAAATTCCTGGGTTTTGTTTACTCTGCAGCAGCAATGAGCTGGCGTGTTGGTTCATACCTACTGCTGAAACAACGCAAGGCCTTTGGCCTGTGGCACTGCAGCATAAGCAGCGGTGGAGCTTGGGGAGATCGGGCAAGGTTGGATCACAAAGCAGGGTGAGCCCAGGGCTTAGAAAATATGTACAGAGAGCATAATAAGCAAATTATAGGCACAAGGAAGACAAAGGCATTTTTATCTACCTAGTGTATTTTCTTCAAGAAAACCAACAATCTTGGCTACTCAGACAGGTTCTCAGGGGGCTCTAATAGAAGCTCCTTCATAAATCTGCTACAGGCAGGCAAAGGTGGGACAGTCAGAAACTCCCGTGTCAGAAGCCCTTAGTGAACACTCTACCACTAGATCGCATAGTTTCAGCATCTTTGGGACTGGTGATGCTCCTTATGCCTGAGTTGACTCTGGTGTTGGTTTGCTTTTGAGACAAGCTCTTAGGTAGTCCAGGCTGGCCTTGAACTCCTGATCCTCTTGACTCTCCTTCCCAGGTGCTGAGATTACAGGTATGCATACCCTCACTCAGCTTCCAAAACGGTCACTACTTTTTCCCCAGGCAATATTTCCCAAAGTAACTCATTTCTATTCACACCCCAACTCACCTACAACCTTTTATTCTCCCTTATGGAAGGAATTTAACAGGCTTTCCAAAAGCACCCAGAAAAGACAGGTTTAGGTTCCCTGCACGTTCATCCTGACAGTCAACATTTCTACTGAAAGGAATGGCGGTTCTGGGTACACCGGTACACACAAATACATCATACCATGCTCTTCTCAACATCTCTTTTCCTTTCATGCCAGCTGTGTGTCAGCTCTGACAGAAGCCTTATTGTGACATTTGGGGAAAAGGAAATGGGTGGTTTCCTATGGTTCAGCAGCAACTGAACAGAAGATCCTGAGAAGGCCTTTTTCCCACCAGACTGCAGCGTAGCTAATAGATTAGAACTGAAAGGTGGTGGCTCTAGCTGCTACAGGACTCTGGCCCTCTCCTGTCCATTGGCTGGTTCTCTCTACAGATACCCAACACGTCTCCATACAGGACAAGACATTCCCCACATATACACCTCATGCCTGCAGGAACGCATCTTACCTAAGCTGGATCTGGTGTTGGAGCGTTCAATGATTGCTCTCTTGCTGGGATTGTTGAGGACAGACCTCTTAGCAAGAGAAATGTCAGCTGTCACTCTTGTTATTGATATCCTAGGAAGAGGAACACAGAACAGAACAAGCTAGTAAAAAATGGTATGTGCTCCCTGAGTGATTTATAGCCACAGTGCTCAATAGCCATTTTACACACTACAGAGAAAGCACTGTACAGTCAACATCGGCCACAAGGAATTTGAACAGGCTCTGGCTCATATGAAAACACAAACAGGGCGGATGATGGCAAATGACGGCTTTGGCTCTTGAGCTGAAAACCACTCCAGTGGAAATGACCTCCCTCCATTATGGCCTGCCCGGCCAAGTTGCCTTTAAAACACACACCACCCCAGGAGGGAATCAAAACATGAATTAGCCATGCTCTTTCTAGGAAATTGCTTTAGTTTCCTCCAAATTCACAGTGGCTTTGCTCTTGAACAAAACCTTCAAGGCCCGCAACAGCTCCGCCCCAGCACTGCTGGCCAAAGGGGGAAAGCTTCATTTGATCACAGAAAAAAATGAACCAGTTGGTTGCTACGTTGCGTTTCTTGGCTCTGTCGTTAATCCCTGATACATGGAGCATTTCTCCATGGGTCCAAGAGGAGCTTTGCCAGCAAGGAGGTGAGAAATACGGTTTCTTTTTTTTGCAGGCCCAGGAGCCTCACATGTTTGCACAGGATCTGACCACATCTGGCGGGCACTTGTCAGCGCAATAGCAGAAGTCGGTGGGCGCATGAGACTGGCGTGTGGTGAGGTAGAACACGCTTTACAATCACAGAACCACTCTTCCTCCTCCTCCTCCTTCTTCTTCTCCTTTTTCTTGACAGTCTCATTCTGCAGCCCAGGCTGGCCACAAGCTTGCAGCAGCCCTCAGGCCTTCTGCCTTAGCATCCTGAGTGCTGGGATGACAGGCGTTAGCTGCCATGCCTCGCTCAGGGAGCTCTGAGATGCAGTGCCTTCTGGGCCGCAATCTTTCCTCACAGAATGAGATCTTCTGTTTAGTTGGGGCTCTGAGTTTCTTGTTTGTTAAAGAATGGAGCATCTGGATGGAAACATACTGTCATATTTCAGAACAACCCAAGTATAGAGCTATAGACAAGTGGGCCGACTCAAAGAAGGACAGGAGTCAACTTTCCAGAAAAATGATTTCTGCCGTGCCAAAATTTCCTAGCTCTTCATAAGCCAAATAGTAACTCCTGGTTCTTAAATTTTGAAGAAATCATCAACAAACATTTCCCCTGGGTTATAAAATCACTTTCACACAGCCATTCAAATACAACCAGTGTTAAACATACACATAAGAAGCTGCTTTGAATGTTAAAAACAGACAAAATGCCGAGGGCGGCAAAATGCTCCTTTTCTCTTTTTATTTTCTAATAAAAGACTCCATTGATAACATATGTTGTCTGTTAGCAAAAATACACATGCATGGAGTATAGTCCAGAAAGGGCTGACTCCGGCTCTAGAAGTCAGTCTGTAAAGATGTAGACGGCTTTCTTCTGCCGGAAGGGTTACTTTTACCAAAGGTGGATACCAGACCTTGATTTCTTTCTTTTGAAGTACAAGCTCCCTCAGCAAAGGGACTTCACTTATCATCGAGTGTCTCCTAATTGATTATGCTTTTAAACTAATGGTATGTCTCCAGCTTCTTTGCTTTCCTCATCTACCATTCCCCAAGTGTTTCCTTGGCAACCCCATCTAGGTAGTGCCAGCAGTTACTGGGCAGCAGGAGTCTAGTTCCCCTGAAGTCAGGGTGTAGCAGCTAGCGTCCCTAAAACCCAAAAAGCAGTCCCTAAATCCACCAAGTCTGCATGTTTCTCCTTTAGAATTCATCTGAGTTGGTGACATTGTTAGCTTTCTGAATTTTTGTTTTTACATTTTCATTCTCACGGAAGGGGCAGTAGGCATGCGCGTGCCAGTGTGCTAGTGGAGGTCAGAGGACATCTTGTAGGAGTCCACTCACCATGTGAGGCCCAGAGATAGAACTGAGGACACCAGGCATGGTGGCAGGTGCCTCTATCTGCAGAACCACGTCATCTGCCTTTCTATGCACATATTCTATGGGAAGACACCCATTCAAAAGAAATTAGTATTCCCATGTTGCTAATGTAACAGTGGGAAGATCTATTTCTATTCTGGCTAATTAGTAAGAAGCCCAAATCAGCATAATACATATTTTTAAATTTCTAGTGCTGACGGGCACAGTGTTCCAAAGCAGGACGAACCGGAAGGAAGGCACAGGAAGACCCCAGGGTCCCCTCTAGCTTTCTTCTGATTTCCATGCTCAAGGACAAAGTTATAGCATTTTTGAGCCTCCTAATCAATAAAGTGGGGATAGATTTGTCCTCACTATCTCAGAGTATTAGTGCTAAGGGCAAAGAAGGCACTACACAAAACTGATTTCTTAAAAGACTGTTCTTAGCATTTATGGTGGTTTTAAATGTCCCCCATATTCTCAGACATTTAAATACTTGGTCCCTAGTTGGTGTCACTGCTTGGAGAGGCTTAGGAGGTGTAGCCTTCCTGGAGGAAGTACATCACTGCAAGGCCAATTCTGAGGTTTGAAAAGTCACATGGCATTCCCAGTTCCACTCTTTCTGTTTCCTGCTCATGGTTTAAGATGTGAGCCCTCAGCTCTCAGTTTCCAGCTCAGCCACCATGTCTGCTTGTCACATTGCTTCCCTTCCTGGCCATAATGGATGCTTAGCCCTCTAGAAGGTAAGTCCCAAATAAACCCTTCCTTCTATAGAAGTTGCCCTAGATGGCTAGATGTGGCTGTATACACCTTCCATCCCTGCACTAAGGAGACAGAGGCAGGTAGTTGTCTGGGAGGTTGACACAAGCCTGGTCTACATAGCTACTTCCAGGCTATCCAAGGCTACGTAATGAGACCGTGCCTCAAAAATACAAACATACACACACACATATATATACATACATACACACATACATAAATGAATATTGCCTTGGTCATGGTGCTACACACACATACGTGTGTGTGTGTGTGTGTGTGTGTAAATATCAAGGAAAGCAGCTGTTGAAAATCCAGAGACTCGTGAGGAAGTTTCCTCATAGCTTATCTGCAGAAGTTAGCGTCCACTGGTAAGGACTGTCTTGTCCCAGAGTTGGTGAGCCTTATATATACAGCAGGATAAATAAGGGAAGGCAGTAAGATTCGACGTAATCAAATCTATTAATTTAAGCATTCAAGGTGGCACACAAATGTTCCATTATCTCCAGTGTTTGAGGCCAGCTCTAGAAGAGAGAATCGTGGGAGGGGCCGAGAGGAAAGACAGATTGGTTCTGAGGTAGAAGTCTCTCTTTTCCGTTTGTGAACAGTTGTGGCAAACAGTTTTCATACTGACGTGGTGGGGCTGCTCTGTGATGTCATCGGCTGACATTGTTTCCCTTCCTTAATAATTCAGTTCTAAGTTTCAGCACCTCCCTAAGTTGTATGCTTAACTTCTTCTCTTCCAAATTCTTTCCCACTTGACAATTTGGGGTTGTTTTGTTTTGCTTGTTCGTTTTAGATTACATATTCCTTGAGCCAGAGTCCCCTTTATTTTAGCACCCCATCCCTGTAGGCTTCACATAGGCCATGACATGACACTACAGAGCTACTCGGTAGTCAGAAAAGCTCAAGGCTGCCTTTAGGAACGCCAGTGCTGTGTACGGTGAATCTATGCTAATAAAAAGAAATTAAAAAAAAATTGAAAGCCTAGATGACTAATTTTGGAGGGGAACTGGAAACGTGTGGTGTAAGCTAGCAGACTGCAGCAGTGGTGGACCAACCAGCCCCTGGGGGGTGTCTGTGTTATGGATAGAGACACTTGGTTCCCACTGGGTCTCTTGCAGGCTGAATGCCACTGGAGCAGACTGCCAGGCTTACTCATTCCTTAATCCACTGACAGGAATCAATCCCATACTGACATATACGAGAGATCCTCGGGAGCTACGTAGTACTACTTCCCCCACCCCCCAAGTGCTACAGTTAGACTCAAACAAATGGAGTAAGGAGTAGGTCTAAAGTGACTCCTATTTCTAAGGAGTCAAAAGGAAAAGCCATCCAAGCTCTTGCTTCTGGTAAAGTCAAACAGATGGGTTTCATCTACTCCACTGAATTAATTTTGAATTGGGATCTGAAAAGCAGTACTGGATTAAAAAGCCTCTCAACACACGGATTTCTTCTTTGATCTTTCTGGAAAGCATGAGCCATTCTCCTGACGATGATGTCTCCCCTACCGCAGTCACAGCGGAAGAAATCCTGAACAGGCTTCCATTTGACGGTGCTGTTGATGCTGGTCCACTGAGTCAGCCTTCGGTGTAATTGTTCTCTTGGCCAATTTCAGCCACAGACTATGTGCTGTTTTCCCTCCTTCTATTAATTGGTAAAAACGTGATGCAGCAGATTGTCACAGCTCAAAGCACAATATTCCCCACACAGAAGATGCGTGAGCATCTGTGAGACGTTCCGGGCCAACTTCCGCCTTACCCAACTGTCCGCAGTTGCTCACCAGTGGGCTCCCTGGGCTTTTCTGTGGCACTCTCCGCGCATCCCTCTACCACTCCCATCTTTGCTACCTACTTCTCTCCAGGACTTCTATGCTTCAGACTTCTCCAGGACTCCCTCTGTCTCCAGTTGTATTTGAGCTGCTACTGGGTCCCCTCCCCCAGCGTCTCCACCATCATCAGACACCGTGAAAATTTGGCATTGGAATTTTAATTGTATCTTTAACTTGAAAGAAGCTTCAATAGTGTAGATTCGGTGAATGGAACAGATAATTCTACTTGACTCCAGACAGCTCTGTGCTGTAACTCAATGAGCGCCGTCTTCTGCGGCCTTGGGGTTACAGACATCAGTCTGCTCTCCTGAAGCCCGTCTTTCAGCCATTCCTCTTTCCCTTTGCCCAACCCTCTGTGTTCCTTTCTTCATTGTCATTGGTGCTTTCAACCTTCAGCAACATTGTTCACAGGAATGTCACCTGGAAACAGAACAACCTAACACAAGGGTAGGCTGACCTGCGGGGCGGGATCTGCTCAGATCAAAGACGGTGATGAAACTCGAGGAGGGGGCATTGCTCAGGACAGTTTTCAGTGAAGGCACCCCGGGTTAGAACCAATGATCTATGCAGAGCTGAAGGAACTGTGTAAATGCAACAAGAACAGCAGACTGCTCGTGTTAGCTGCCTTCCATCCAGAGGCACTTGTGGGTCAGAACCAGAACACCACAGAACACACAGAACAGGACTAGACCACGACTGTTAAGTTAGAGTCCAGATTCAGCTGTTTTGTTGCAATGAATTTTTAGAACATGAATTCCCTAGTCTTGGGGGGGGGAGGGGCTGGTGTCCACGTTGGAAGACATTAGGACTCCTGCTCTATCCCTCTCCACTGCATTCATTTGAGACAATGCCTTTCAGAAACCAGAAGCCAGCAAGCCCTAGTGATGCTCTACACAGCACTGAGGGAGAGGCAACGCTATGCTTTATGTGAGTGCTGGGTATTTGAACTCGGCGATTTATGTTTGTACGTACCACAAGCACTCTTACCCCCTGCGCTATTGCTCCAGCCCCTCAGCTTCTTTGCACTGTGTCTAGCTTTAGAAACCAGTGATTATTTTCATATGACGACACAGAAGGCTTTTCTTTTGACAAATTATAAACACCAAAAAGTACTTGTATGAGATTATAGATACTTGGGCTTAAGTTTTATATACACACAATTTATGCTTGCCTTTTCTTAAAATTAAACTCTAAAATTTATTTAAAAGCATTTAAACATTTTTAAAATGAATTATTCAGTGTGAAGTGATAACCTGGACGCATTGCCCGGGTTTCTCAATGTGTACTATGTAAGCTTGCTTCTGATGAATCTTCAGCTTGTCTGGGTGGTTGTTTCTACACAGCACACACTCCGCACTGTGAACAATCACACTTTCATCGTTGAGTCAATACAGATTTTTTTTTTTAGCACTTTTCTAGAAGACCTAGGAACTTTAGATATTTTCTACAAAACTGAAGCATAAACTTGTCTGAGGGCTTGGCCATATTGATGATAGCTTATAGGGGGTACATGGAAAACATACCTATAAAAACCATGAGGTTGTATTTCTGAAAAAGGCACCCAAATAAATACAGCGTCCTTCAGTTGTCACTCGGGAAGGCTATGGCAAAGCGAAGATTGCATTTCTCTCTTAAGGAAATTTATTTATTTGCTGAAGGCTGTTTCCAGCATTTCATGCTTGCAAAGCACTTTGTTATTTAGACATTCAAATCACACACACGGGCAATTCCCAGACACTAGCCAGCATGATCAGTGAGCCATTGTATTTATCAGAAATTGACATTTTCAACCAATTTCTGAAAACCAGTTCGGTATGAACTCACTAGTAAGCGAGAAAATAAAGACAAACATACATTACACCCAACAAATGGATTAATTTCCTTTTGTTTGTCCCTGAGGGCCTCATGCAATACTTCGTATTTTCATAGCTGTTTCAGTGAACACTCTCCTGGAACACTGAATTCAGTTTAACCACTGGACTTCTGTTACAATTGGAAACAGATCCACAAATCAATTCATCACACTTTTTCAGTTAAAGAAATACCAAAATACAAAAACATCTATATGTCTCACCTCCCATCAAACCTGTGCTTCAGGAAATCAAAGAGGGCTTTCTGCATCATGTCTGTTACCTTCGCAGAGGTGAGGGGAAAAAAGAATGAGGCAAACGCGTGGAGAGAGAGAAAGGGAGAGAGAGAGAGAGAAGTCAACGGTGGGAGAGGTGGAAGGGAAGGGCACAGTGACTGAGGAGAAACCAGGCATCTGCAGGGGCCAGCTACAGATGTTCTCCAGGGCTGATTTTCAAGATCATCAAACATAGTTGCTAATGTCTCCCTTGGTTCTTCTCCAAGGTGCTGAAGAACAAATTTATAGTTTTCACCGGGACCCCAGGCAAACAAACCCTCCTCCTACGTCCCTTAGGATGTCCATCTGCCCAAGGAGACCAGAAACTGGCTATGCACAAGAGGGCTGGGCATCTTCACATGGCGGGACTATGCTTGTCTCTAGTGATGGGTAGTGGGCAGTCCCAGTGTCAGCTCTGGGCTCAGCTACCCCAGCCTGAGTGTCCTGGGAATTCTCCCTATTTGAGACTTAAGTTTTTTTTGTACATAATTTTCCTGCTCATCACCTGACGTTTCCATCTTGGAGCCAGAAAGAGAGATGAGAATTTTAGAACTGCCCCAGGAACGTTTTTAGCTCATTCAACAGATGTTTACTAAATACCTCCTTCCTCCAGACATCATTCTAGCAGGGGGGCTCAGTTGGCCTGAAGGTTGCCCAGCTTCAGATTTAGAGATCACACCCCACCTGTTTTTTCCATTCAAACACAAAGTCAGAATAGCAAAATCTGAGATGTCATGCAACATAACCTTCACTCCTCTTTATTACATGGCAATGTCTAATTGCTCTCCAGAGTTTAATCTAGTTTCTACTGGTTTTCCCCCACCACCTGCCTTCACCTTCTGTGTGCTGCCTTCTACCGCTTCCTATCTGTAAACAGACCTGGGAGGGCTCAGATTCCGAAGGAGGGTCCCCAGGGTTCTTGGTCAAAAAAAGGAGAGTAATGGATAATTTGTACCTCATAACCTTTCAGGGATGGCCCCACTAACACCACCGGGCGCATTGATGGCACAACATCGTAGGGAGGGATGTGCTCCGTCTGAAAAAGACACATCAACACAAGTGAGAAGGTGAGACCGGGCCTCTCTCCTCGACAGCCACAACATCCAGAATTCTCAGGCTGAACAGTAAGTGATGCCTAAGGGTCCCCACCAAGGAGGCCCATCCCTCAAGGGGTATGTGGGCCACGGACATGGAGCATCGCAGGCATGTACGGAATAGGAACCTTAGCAGGAGTTTAGAAAAGGAAACACAACTTACCACTTTCTGCTTCTGTTTTGCTAAAAGACAACAATGAGAACCACATCAAAATATGCAATCTCTGCAAATGACAGCACATGAGCTTAAAGGCTGGGAGAAGGTACCCTGTAACTCTCCTCCGCGCTTGCCTGGTACCCACTCAGCAGATCATTGCCCTGCCACTTTGTCATGGACATGCTACTTGGGAGAACATGAGATATGGACCACTTCTTCCCTGCATCAATGACCTGGCATTCAATTTCCTGCGAAAGGCTGGCACAGGCACTCAAACAATACTTGATATTGTTAGCTAACCATTAACTATGGGTGTGCCCACATTGGATGTGGCACATATGAAGCAGAGGGCAAGTTGGCTAAAGGAAATGTAATAAAAAAGAAACAATACAATGTGAGCAAAATTACTACCACCTCAGATATTGTTAATATTGTTGTTGTTGCTATTGTTCTGTATTTGTGCATTTGGTGAACCATGAGGCACTATGGCAGATCTTCAGGTATTTCTCCAGGTGGAAGAGTGAAAAGCTGCTGTAACGCCCCAGTGTCCAGCAAATATACAGAGGGCAGAACCTAGTCCACAGCCCATGAAAGTGGCTTTGCTGTCATCCAAGCATTAGGTCCTGTCTACATGGGGTTGTCTAGAGGGACAGGTTGGTTCTCAGCCCTGGAGGTCAGCATGAATCCTGACAGACAAGGACCAAGTCCCCAGAACTGTCCCAGCATCAACCCAGCGTTGACATGAATGGCAGAGCCTTGACCTGCCGTCTGAGCTGGCGATATCCGAGGCTCTCAAACAGCCTCAGTTCCTGGCCAGAATGAAATTAGCTCTCAGGAGTCAGAAAATGCCATGGGAGAGAACTTTCTAGGAGAACATCTTCATTATATCCAAAGACACACAGAGGCTTTATTGAGATACCCTGTCTCTTCATTGCATCCATTCTGGGACTCAACTGGAACTGCCTGATGCCCAATAATAGAGACAAGGTAATCTTGGCTGCAGGGGGGCTATATGCCCCCCAGTATGTATGACCTGGTCCCAACATGGGCTAAAATTTCATGTACATACAGAACATTGGTGTAACAATCCATGAGCTTTTATATCTATGGGCCTCACAATCTTGAAGTACCTTGAGTTCTTGAGTAGAATAATGGACTTGAGGTTGGTTTATATATGAAGAAGTACTGGGTATAGGGGGTGAGTGAGATTTTTCAAAATTATACTGATGACCTGAATTTTTGTATCATTAGTACATCTTAAGTCAAACTAGAATTCAAATAAGCAAAGAAATCTTAAATAAAAGAAGCCTTACATTTTCAATCAAGCCTTTATTCCCAAACCAGTAAGAACATTGGCTTATGTGCTCCAATGCTTGGTATAGCAAGACGGCTCACCTGTTGTTGTGGGGGTTGCTCGAAACGTCCCTGACACCATTTCTCCAAGACTGGAGGAAGAGTTTCCACTCGATTTCCTAGAACATGGAAACAAATTTAAGACTCTTGCCCTAGATCCTCTGAAAACAGAAACTGGGAATCCAAGGTGTTCTTTGGCCTTCTACTAAATAATTCAAAGCATACCAAGACCTGCTAGAAGAGCTTCGAGAAGCTGCTCTAATGCTTTCTCTGACCTCAGAGGAAGCAGAGATCTCATGGAGACCTGGAAATAGAGATCTCATGGAGATCTGGAAATGCTTTGCAAATTCACTTTTCCGGTTAGTGTACAAAAATTGAGCAGAAGGACCCCTGGTGAGGATGCTATTTGGAGCTATGTGTTTACCTAAGACCAAGTATTGAAGTACCAGTCAGAACAGATAGCTAAGAACAAGCAAGAGGACCCCAAGAACTTCTTAAAAGTTTAAGCGGGGGCGGGTCTGGGGGCAGTGTTCCAGGAACTGTTCCGAGTGCCAACAGTAAGAGCTATCAGTCATGATTCACATATGTTCATAGGCCAGTGATGAACAGTTCAGTCACTTATTGGTTGTGGAGCACATCGCGATAAATCTTGAGTGTTGGTTTTCCCCGTCTAAGGACATAGACGTTATCGATACCTTAGAGACAAAAGCATGATGAAAGAACTTCTGTGAATAAACCTTTGGTTTTATTGTTTCTCATGCCGTGAAGCAAACTTTATGTGTGTGTGTATTTATATATGTATGTAAGTATATATGTATGTATGTATATATGCATGTATTAATAACAGCAACAATGGTGGGAGATTGTTAGTGAGCCACATTCCAACAGGAAATAATCAAGGCTAAACTAGAGAAAGAGGTAAATATCTAATTTCCTAGAGTAGTAAGTGTAATAGAAACAGTTAATTTGGAAAGAGATGGAAAATGTGAGGAAGGGGTGAGCCTGGAGTGGGTACCACTTAAACTAGTGCAGGGAAGGAAGGGTTCACTGGAACTGTGCAGCAAGAACCTGAAAGAGCTGGAGCGATCTGGTAACAGCCAAGGAGGAAGAGGGGTCCCCGTAGGAACAGGCAGCTGCAAAGGCCCCAGGGAAGAGCCAGCTGTGCTAAGAAGCATGGAGGATGAAATGTCTATCGTAAAGGGCATCAGAGGGTTAATTTTAAAACATCTAAACAGAAGATTAATCATTAGAAGGGAGGTGAACTGTGCTTCTGAGAGTTTCCATGACTACTGAAAGCTTTTCATTAGGATAGCAGGAAAGGAAGACTTAAATAACACACCGGTTTCTTAAATACAAAAATTAATTGAAAAGCAAGATTGAATCAGAAGAACTGCTTCAGCCAGACAGGATGGTCACAGTTGTGATCCACACTAGGGTGCGGGGCTGGTGCAGAGCTGCCTCACCAAAGACAAGCCTGGACTACATAGCAAGACTGTCTCAAAGCAATGGTAACAGTAGCAGAGCTTGCTCTATTGGAAGATTTTTGAAAACTTCGAATGCATATGAAACCAGTGCTTCAGGGAGCTCCAGTGAGACCCAGTGCAGCCAGGACTTCTCCTAAGCTCTGCTCACCCTCCTGGAACCTGCCCCTTGCATTCTGAAGCTTGTGTGCTGTTTTCTTTGACCACAGAGGCTGGTGCGTTGCAAATCCCCAGCACAGTGTCAACAGAAAAACATGGCTCAGGAAGCCAGGCAGAGAAAAGTGTCCCCAGGACTGTCCACACACCTTCACCTTCCGGGCCCACTGGACAGAGGTTTTGACAGGGGAAACAACAAAACCACAACTCTCGGTCATGTCAGTTGCTACCTGAGCTGTCCTGAGAAGTGAGGCCCCGGGTAACCCTCCCAGAAAAAAACTGGGGTTCGGAAATGGGATTGCTGAGCCCATGGGAAGCAGCTTCGACTGTGGAGTTTATGTGAATTTCTGAGTTGCTGGGGTTCAGAACACAGTGGAAATAGTTAAACCCCAAATGTTTGTGTCCTCCTCAAGTAGAGCCTGTGTGCAGAAGGTTTTCATTGGGCTGAAGACAAAGAGAGTCTTGAAGAACACGCTTCTGAGATAACAGAAAAGCCAGTGAAAAACAGAGGGTGAGATAAAAAGCACAAACTGCTTCAGCCAGTTTTTAATGAGAAACTTGAAAATATTACCCAATTTCCCCACACAAAAAAAGAAGCAAGGAAGGAGAAAGGGAGAGATGAAAGAGGGAGAGGGGAGAGAGAGTGAGAGGGAGGGCAGAATGGAGAGAGGAAAAGAGGGAGAGAGAGGGGGGAGGGAATGAAAGAGGGAGGGAGAGAGGGAAAGAAGGAGGGAAAGAAAGAGAGAGGGAGGGAGGGATAGAGAGAGGGAGGGAGGGATAGAGAGAGGGAGGGAGGGATAGAGAGAGGGAGGGAGGGATAGAGAGAGGGAGGGAGGGAAGGAGGGAATGAAAGAGGGAGGGAGGGAGGGAGGGAGAGAAAGAAGGGAGGAGGGAGGGAGGGAGGGAGGGAAGGAAGGTCAGCTCATGGAGAAGACAGATGTTACCCGCCATGAAATCGGCCCCTTTTCTGCTCTTGCTGAATGCGTATGTTCTCCAGCCGCAGCGGACTTGGGATGAAGCCAATCTCGCAGCCCTCTTTGACCAACCTTCCTATCCACCAATCGTTGTTATATTTCTGGAATGCAGAGAGGAAAGCTGCTATCAATAGTAATTCAGTTATCCTCACATTTCAGCAGCTAATTCCAGGGAAGCCGAGGGCTCCAATGCTATTCGTCTGTTCTGCAATGCCACATCGTACATACAGTGCAGAGACAACCAACACCTTGCTTTTGCATTTTGTGGGCAGTGTTTTCAGCCCACAGACTAAAGGAGGATTCTTCAGGGGTTTTATTTGTAATGGTCCAGCTGGTACATACGGTCTCTGCCTTAACTCACGGATTCTGCTGCCCTACTGTGAGAATAGTCGCAAACACTCGAGAGCATGGCTGCAGTTCACTCTAAGTGTCAGCATGGTCTTACTCGGGGGACCAGCAAAACTAGGTTGGCAGTTATTGGTCTGCTGGGGCCTCAAGGAAATGTTCCTACTGTAATTTCTAGAAAATAGATAGAAATCATGTTGTTTAAACCTCCCAGGAAAGAGTACAAAGGCCCCTCCGTGATCTTTATCAGTGTTGATAAGAAACTCTTCTCTCTGTGTGTGTGTGTGTGTGTGTGTGTGTGTGATGTGTGGAGTGGTGTGTGTATGTGTGTGTGTGTGCGTGTGGTGTGGTGTATATGTGTATGTGGTGTGTGTGTGTATGGTGTGTGGTGTGTGTGCATGTTATACAACACATACCAACTCTAGGAGGCGTTCTTAGCTCAGAGGAAAGTGGAAATTTACATAACTCTGATGCTGACACTATGACAAGGCAGAGTGAAAGGTGGGTTGAATCATCACAGCACGAAATTCTGAGTAACTTGAACAGTTCTAAGTACCAATCTCATATTCAAACGCAAGCAACATGGCAGGACTCAGCCCTTTCTGCACAGAGCTCCTGCAGAAAGAAGCCAGGCTTTGTGCCAATCAAGAGACGGAGCTGAAGGGAACACGAGCTGATGGGATAGAACGCCTCCAACAATCTGGGTCTTAGTTTCCTGTCTTTAACTCAGGATAACACACCTGAAATAACAAGCCTGTTTATTTTGTAATTAGGAAAAGGCAAGAGGACCCTTTTGGACTCTTTCGGTGCGTACATTTTACTGTGGCGGGGACAGCACAGACCATGAGTCAGGGTTTCCTGGGGTTTCAGTTATTTCCTGAAATTAAGTCAGCCCACCGGGACATTAATTTGTTAAGTGGGACCCCAGTGACCTGAAGGGCTGCCTAAGATGCTAATGCGACTTCCCAAAAGGGTTTACTGTGGTTCCTGGAAACAGATAAAGAACACTAAGCTTCTGACTCAATGCAAGTGACAGTTCTCTGGCCACCGGGGAGCCAGGCACTATGCAAAGTCACCAGCTTCAGCCCTCCCTGTTTGGCTTCAGAACAGGCACAACCGTGGCTTTTCTTGACCTTTAACCCTTTATATTACTGAGAAAACAGAACATGCGCTGCTGCCTGAGAGACAGCACGAGAGGAAGGACTCGGCCTGCTACAGAAGCGTGCCCTTCCATGTGGCTGGCATCCCAGGGGTTGAGCCAGCTCTTCTGGAAAGGCCCCCTTAGCATGGTTCCAATCTTGCCTGTTTTGCTTTTCCTGGAGTAATTAGCATATTCTCATTCCATGTTGTTTTTTATTTGACCTGCAAGATTTGAAAACAAGAGGCTCTGAGCCACACACGATGACCGGATCAGTAACTACACTGTGGAAGAAATAGGAGCTGCCAGACGGAAGGAAAATCCCTTGCTCAACAGCTCACAGACCCAACAGCTATCAGCAAGACACATCAAAGAATTCTCAGAGCAGCTCGAAGGGGCCACACACAAAGGAAGGGCACTCTTCTGTAGCAGGCTGAGTCCTTCCTCTCGCCCATTGCTGCAACACCTGGCCCCTTTTCTGCCATCTCTGTTTCAATAGCTGAATCTAGAGGCTGACGCTATTTCCTGTAACTCCAAGAGACTTTGAGAAGCTGATGTCCATCCTTATTTCTGCCCCCACACTTTCTCCACTATACACAGTGGAGTGAGACCCCCACACACACATTAGACCCCCAATTCTCCTTTGCCCATCACAGCTCCCACTCTCCATACAAGGATGGTCACATGTCTGCTTTATCCCAAATTACTTTCCAGCCCACTGGCAAGACCAGTCTTCTCGCTCTGGCTCAAGATGCTCCTTTTAAAATCCGGCCCTTTGGGTGGGAGATAAGAGCTCAGCTGTAGCGTTTGCCCAGTGTGCAGAAGGCCTGAATTCCAACCCCAGCACGGCTGATAGAAAAGCGATGTTTCTTGAATCGCTGACCTAGACTCTGTTCTGTTTCACTACTGCCCTCTGGCCACTCTACAGTGCTGCAGGATGTCCCTTCCCTGATGCCACTCTGTGCCCAGTTTGGACTCTTCCTCCATACTGATGCTGCCTTCCCTCTCTGTGAACTTCCAGGATACCAGTCCATTTTTTTTTTAAATAGTAGAATTTATCATTCCATCCAGAAATCGTCAATACTATCCACCCTGCCTCTCGACTCAGAGTTCCTCGTCCATAGCATCACCGTCTCATCCTCCAGCGCAGAGCACAATGCTGGGTACCAAACAGAACTCCACTGTACCTAGGCTGACCACAAACTTAAGCTTCTGGCGTTATGATTTCATTGTCATACCTTTCTATATGTGCGGTCCCAAGTCCCCCTTTCCTAGAGTTCCATCCCTTTCTTAACTTCAACAATGTCAAGACCACAGTTCACAGTGTCTATCATGGTAACACCCCTCTGTAAAAAGGCACTCCTAGATACTGCTATGCTACGAAACTCACGCTTCCCTAGGTTACAACCATAGATCCACGGGTCTGTAGTTCTTCGGGTGTACCTGCAGTGTAGCATATGAGAGAGAGAGAGAGAGAGAGAGAGAGAGAGAGAGAGAGAGAGAGAGATGCAAAACCTAAAATCCGCTGCATTATTTCAAATGCTGAGTAAGCCCCTGTGTTGGAAGTGCGTGGCAATGCAGGCCATGATCTCAGTCTAAATCTCAGCGAGGTGATATGCCGGAGAGGCCCAGGGCATTAGCTGAGGCCCCACACTGGCAGCTCCTTGGGTCTCCTCTCGTGTGTGTTTGGCTCAGGCCGATTCCCAGCCGTAGCTCCTTGGCGGATGAAGGTGCAGTGTGTCCTACATTTACCTTGGCAGATGAGGGGTGCAGTGTGCCCTACATTTACCTTGGCAGATGAGGGGTGCAGTGTGCCCTACATTTACCTCTTTGATGTGAGAGGTGCAGTGTGCCCTACACTTACCTCTTTGATGTGAAGGAAGTCCTTGGCATCAAAGGAGACGGCTGTGCTGGGAACCGGCACATCCTCATCCAGGGCACCGCAGTAGCTCACGTTCGTTTTCACGGCAAACGCTACAGGTTTGGACTGGAGGCAGCAGTGTGGAAGGAGGAGGGAGGAGAGAGGAGGAGAGAGGAGCATCTGTCATATTGAGACATGTCGCAGGATGAGCGATGGTCCCAGGCAATGAGGGAATCACTTTCCAAAGAGGGATCTCCGCTGGGTTTTATAGTCGCGGGCCGCATCCAGAAATCTGCAGCGATGACTCTGGGAATGAC
This sequence comes from Microtus obscurus, assembly GCA_963919715.1. Lineage (NCBI taxonomy): Eukaryota > Metazoa > Chordata > Mammalia > Rodentia > Cricetidae > Microtus > Microtus obscurus. The sequence goes on along the minus strand of CAWTZC010002327.1, from coordinate 1,032,177 downwards.
TCATTCCTCACAGCCCAGCCATTTCCCTTCTTCTGTAGCAATTTCCAACCTCCCCAATATAGAACTAGCTCCTACAGGACTAGGGACAGAGGGACAGGGGTGGGGGCTGTCTGCTTTGTTCTCTGCTCTTACCAACTGTCTATTTAAAAGGTAACGGAGACTGTTCCAACTGAGATATGGGACATGCACACTGGGGTACGGGGAATGCTAGGAAGTCAGCTCAGTGGATGAAGTGCTTGCTGCACAAGAACAAGGTACTGAATTCAGATCCCCAGCATCTGTGACAAAGCTGGGTGCAAGTGTGCGCATCTTTAATCTCAGCGCTAGAGAGGCAGGGACCAGAGGATCCCTGGGGTTAGCCAGCCAGTCTAGCCAGATGGTGAACTCCACGTTCAGTAAGAGCCCTGTCTCGAATATTAAGCTGGAGAGTGGTTAGGAAAACACATTAACCTCTGACCTGCACATACATGCACATAAACATGCATGTGCACACTCATAGGTACACACATACACACATGCACACACACATGCACATACATGAACAGGTCTACACATGCTAGGAAATGTATGCTGGGTATTAAAAACTTGAGGAGGGGTAGAAAACAAGATTTTTTTTTTTTAAAGAGCCTCAGATCAAAAAACCATAGATCTTTTGTAGCTGAATCTCTTGTCTTGCCAGGCCCAAGGGGCCAGTGAGAGTTAAATCTAACAAGCAGGCTCTTTACCCATCATCTCCTAGCTTCTAACAGTTGGTTTTAAAGCTTGTATATAAACTCCCATTGGCAAAGTGTTCCTGCGCAGATGCAGCCTGTGGGGGCTAAGCTAGTCACAAGCCTAGGCTATGGTCCTGCCACCACCGCTTACCGAGGTGATCCCACAGTAACGAAACCGGTGGTGAAGGGTTTTTTCAAAACGAGAACTGGCGACGTGTGAGATACACGGTCTCCGAGCTTCTGGGCAGCTGTGCTGTAACTTATCTATTTGCACTGGGAATGTCAACAGTTGAGGTAGGACCCACATCAGACCAGCTTTAGCTCCCTCCCGGGCACTACGCAGATGCCCCACTATCAGAGTGCACAGACACAGAGAGCGTGGAAGCCGCCAGCACAGACACAGAGAGCGTGGAAGCCGACGCCTCATTCACCTATCTCATTCTTCTCTTGCTTCGATCTCTAAAAGATCTCATCATAAAATAAACAAAGAAGGAAATTAACTTTATTTGGGTTTGAGTCTAAAATTCAGAAAGGTGCCTGCCACAGCATAGGAGCTGGCCGTGGGAGTAAAAGGACAGGCTAGCCGTGAACGCTGTCTTCTATGCTGTTATTGTTAAGAGGACAGGCTAGCCGTGAACGCTGTCTTCTATGCTGTTATTGTTAAGAGGACAGGCTAGCCGTGAACGCTGTCTTCTATGCTGTTATTGTGCATAAAATTTATTGAAAAAGGCTCTGTCCTTTAAAAAAAAATGAGTTAGAAAGACATAGGTAGGACAGGAGAACTCTTCTAACTCATCTGGTCCTAAAACTCCATCATGCAATTGGTTTCCTGGTGCACCCTGTGTGTCGGCTGGAAGAGGAGGATCTGAGGCTTGTGTCGCTCATCTTTGCTGCTCTCATTTGACTTGTTCAAAGTTCTAAACCAGGTCTGATGGTGCATGTTGGAAGGCCATGCATTAAGTCCACAAGTTCAAGACCAGAGTGGGAGATGTAGTGGACCCCTTCTCAAACAAGCAGGCAAACAAAGTAATGTTCTGAACTTCATACTGAGATGGGGATCAGAAATCTAGAATTCAAAGACTAGAGGAAGCCGTGAAATGACCCATAGCACAAAGGTGCCTGTTCGGTGTATAACAAAGATGAGGGAGTGACGGGGAGGGGTCAAAGACAGAGAACTCCGGCTGGCTGCCCAGAAGGCTCACTGCCAGTACTGGGTGAGGTGAGTTTGATATTGCCACACTGCCAAGTTGGGAAATGACCGAGAATTACCAGTAAGTCAAACAGAAAAAGGCAAAGGTTCACAGGAAATGGCCCCCTGCAATTGCCACCAACCTCTGTGCGGGAACACACTCAGAGAACCTTGCCACCTGAACCCGTATCAGGACGGCTGGGAAGCAAGTCTCCAGAGACAACACCATGCTGTTTAGTTTTATAACAACTTGACAGACGCTAGAGTCACTTGAAAAGAGGGAATGTCATTTGTAAAAATGCTCCCACCAAATTAGCCTGTAGGCAAAGCCTGTGGAGCATTTTCCTGACTAATGATTGATGTAAACGGGCTCCGCCCACTGCGGGAAGTCTCACACCACAGGCAGGTGGTCCTGGTTGGTATCAGAAAGAAGGCTAAGCAGGCCACAGAGAGCAAGCCAGTAAGCAGAATTTCTCCACCGCTCCCATTTCAGTTCCTGCATCCAGGTTCCTGCCCTGCCTGAGGTCCTGCTGATTTCCCTCAGGGAGTTGTCAGCTGATGAACCCTTTCCTCCCACGTGGCGTATGGTCAGTATTTATCAGAAACCCTAAGGCAGATGTGAGGTAGGATGCTGAGCACAGGGGTTGGGCAATATGCCAGTTTTCAACGACAGAAAGGGGATGGGGGGTAGGGGGAGTCACCTTCGCTCTCTCAAGCTGGATAGCTGCTTGCTGTTCTCTCTCTTGCCGAATCGCTTCCCGGTCCTCTTCCAAAGAGACATCGGAATCCGACGGCCTGCTTGTATAGGAATCTGCTGAACCCTGGGGAAAGAGCACAGAAGGCTTACATGAGGTAAAGTGTAGCTTCTTAGGTTAGCACGGTCATAATGGAATCCTGGGTGAGTGAGTTCTTCCACGGGCACGGAGTTCAGCGCCCACATACAGCCCACAGCCTTACTGCAGATGTAGCCAGGCATCTGCCTTAGGTGGAAGGTAACCATATAGTGGCATTTTGTTTGTATTTTAATACATGAAGCTTGCCTAAGGATCAGAGAGTAAAAGAGCCCACTGGCCAGCCTCACAGACCAAGCAGTGTGACACACACTTTTAATCCCAGTAGCCACACTAGTTGTCATAGAAACCAGGCGGTGCATGCCTTTAATCCCAGAGGTGCACACCTTTAATCCCAGCCCTAGAGAGGAATATAAGATGGGAGGAGACAGCTCTCAGACACAGTCTCATTCTGAGATTCCTGGAGGCAGGATTGCCATTTCGGACTGAGGTCGAGGTAAGAGCCAGTGGCTGGCTGTTTTGCTTTTTTTTTTTTTTTTTTTTTTTCGAGACAAGGTTTCTCTGTGGTTTTGGAGCCTGTCCTGGAACTAGCTCTTGTAGACCAGGCTGGTCTCGAACTCACAGAGATCCGCCTGCCTCTGCCTCCCTAGTGCTGGGATTAAAGGCGTGCGCCACCACTGCCCAGCTGTTTTGCTTTTCTGAATTTCAGGTTGAACCCCACTTTCTGTCTCTGAGTTTTTATGAATCGTGCTCTAGTAGCAATGTTGTGAAGGGAAACACTGCGCCTAGATTGGGACTAGGACGGAAGCTGCAATGAGAACAACGTGGTATTCAGCCCTTATTCTCATTTGGTGTCATCTGTATATCGGGCTGATAATTTATCATGGCTGAAATTCCCTCTCTTGCACATGCAGCTAAGTGCCAAGGGAAACCCAGGCTGTTTATAAGGGTTACATCTTACCTGTGTCTTGGCATCATCAAATTGTCTAGATTTTAACGCAGCCATGTTACATAAGGAAAGTGATACTCTAGTTTCAGCGCCAAGACCACTGTACTCTTCCATCATCAAAACGTCAAATATTGTTCTACAGCAGCCCATCTGTGGCATTAATGTGCACACCGAACATAAAATACCTTGAGAATGAGAACATGGATATCCACAACTGAAGTCCATACCCAGAGTGCTGGCTGGTCAGCAGTGCCACCCAGTCTGCCTGGTATCCCCAAAGGACTGGGGAACGTTCAAGGCTACTCAGTGCCCATGCTAGAAGGGCAAATGAAAACTGGAGGATCTGATTTAAAAGTTATACACTTCCATATACAAATATATATATAAATAAAACAAACTATCAACCCCAAACAACATCAAAATCCCCCACAACCCAACTCTGAAGGCTTGATTTTAGCCAAAAGGATCATTGACCTCCCTATTCCCTTAAGATGGCATCAGAAGAAGCTGGTATTTGCATGTATGACAACATTTGCACAGGAGAGGCACTAGGAGACTGGTTAGTTGCTTGGCATGTTTGATAAAACACACTCAGTCTTAAAAATCATAGATCTAGTCACTCGGTGGACAATTTGTTAACTACTGCACACATGCAAAAACAAAATAAAAGACAAGCATCAGGCTAGTGTCACAGGTGTGCAACCCGCTACTCAGGGGGCTGAGGCCTGCCTGGGCTACACACTGCACTCAAGGCTGGCTTGAATAATTTAGTGAGAGCCTGTCTCCAAATAAGAAGTAAAATAAAGGGCTGGGATTATAGCTCAGTAGGAAAGTCTTTGCCTAACATGTGCAAGGCCCTGGGTTCTATTTTGGTCATAGTCAGTTAGTCATGACCCACCCCGCCCCCACACACATGCACACACATGAGAGAGAGAGAGAGGGAGGGAGAGAGAGAGAGAGAGAGAGAGAGGGAGAGAGAGAGAGAGAGAGAGAGAGAGAGAGAGAGAGCGTTAAGAAATGGTAAATTCGGTAGGTGGGATGGTTCAATGGATAAGGCACATGCTGCCAAGTCTGGCAGTCCTAGTTTGAACCCAGAATCCAGATGGAGGAAAAGAGAAACAACTCCAGCAAGTTGTCCTCTGACTTCTATACCCAGACAGTAGTATGCCCTTCCCACAAAGCAACAACAACAACGACAACAACAACAAAAAAAAAAAACAAATGAAAAAATTCAAAGAAGGAAATGTCAAACAGTTGGCCACTAGGCCCCTGAGACATTCTTCAAAACCTAGAGACAGCTATATGAGTTTGCAGCCTGCCTACAGGGGCAGCTTGCTTCTCAGCAAAGGGCATCATTTTAATGCTTTGGGAAATCCCAGCACATGACTTATTGCTAGATAATGTGGGATACTTGTACACTGTGTGAAGATGTGCCTCTGTGATTAGTGTAATAAAAAGTTGAATGACCAATAGCTAGGCAGGAGGTATGGATGAGATTTCTGGGGAAGAAAAGGAAAAGGAGGGGGAATCTAGGCACATAGGAGATGCCAGGAGACATGGAATAGGAGGTGCAAGATGGGAAAGAGATAATGCCACATGATTGAACATAGATTAATATAAATGAGTTAATTTAAGTTATAAGAGCTAGTGGGACAATAATAAGTCCCTGTGTTGTGAGCTGGTGGCCAACACAAAAGCTTACTACAAATGGCACCCAACACATGGCATGTCATCTGGTCCACAAAGGACCAGAAAAAGTTGAAAGAACAAAAGTCCTGAGTAGGCTCAGTGCTTGTGGCATACACAGGCACAGCTCTTTCAAGAGCCCCGACAGCCAAGCACTTGAATGGGGTTTATGAGCAGTGTGTTGCACAATACTTGGTGGTGGGAGACTAGGTGGTAGTGCCTAGAAGAGCCAATGCAAATAGACCAGCTCCAGGCAGGGAACTGCAGGCGTGAGGCTGTGCTTGCACAGACCTGAAGAGGGCAGAGCCAGCCAGCAGGCCATGTGCTAAGCAGAACCACATGGCAGAGGGCCTAGCCACTGCTTAGCAGTTTAAGGTTTGGCTACACAGTCAGAGAAAATTGCAGACTAAAGTAATATATATATATATATATATATATATATATATATATATATATATATATATATCCCTATAAGCCATGTAAGGATGGAAAATACTGTAACATAGGGAGTTTGGGCTTTGTTAATTTTGCAATTTTTGAATGCTAATGAACAGAGAACAGCAGCTGCTGAGAGACATTGGATTGTGGAAGGCATTGCTGAATTAAACCAGCCTAGATACTTTAGGGATGTCTTGGCTTCAGAATGGAAGTCAGGAAATGTGTTGCGTTGGGGGAGAGGTTGTGCTTTTGTTTCCACAGGAAACAAAAAATTATGGATTCCTTCAAAGTTAATTGATATCCTGTTTGTCCAGGGGAGACCTTCTGAGAATCTTGGCTATAGATATGAGGGAAAAGTCAGGAAAGATTTCAGGACAGGTCATGCATATGCTGATCCCTCAATATGGGAACAGCTCTGAGACTGGATGAGACATGGTAAATCTTGTTGGCTACAGAATCCTCATGACTTATTACATGCCATCATTTCATATGACATGAATGGAGATTTACATTACAGTTTATTTACATACTCAAAACAGACTTATAAAGTGGAAAAATGCCTTTATCTGCTCAAACATAAAGCAGAAAATCATCTTCAGCTGACTTGTGCACACCACACATTCCATACTTGTGTTTATACAATATATATGTTACCTTTAAAACTTTGTGTGTTTTCGGGAAAAAAATGAACCGGATACCAATAAAGACAAGGAGCTCAGGTGATCCAGCCTCTCAGAATGCCTCAGTTGCAGTTTGCTCAAAATTTCACATCCAAAACAACTTCAAAATTGCTAGCTGAGATGGTCCAGCCTCACAGACTATTGAGCCAGGACTTCAGATGAGCTCTGAACTTTCCCATCACACAGAGACTAAACAAAGAATAATACAGCCAGCTCTTCTAGGACTTGACCATTATCCCAGTTTTCTCAGGGTCCCCTAATGATGCTGTCACCCTCAGACAACAGCAAGCAGTCTAGAGAACACAATGTCCACATTCCCAAGAGGTGGGGTGTGTGGTTTTGTGTCATTCAGTGGGTTATGAATAAATGTTAACATTTAGGAGACGTTGGTTGGTTATAAGATGTTACTAGTCATGGTAAGGGAAAAAAAACCTAAACAAAGGAGGTTAGATTCAGGAATCTCTTTCTGAATAGAAAATAAAAGAGATAAAAGGATAATAGGATAGCTGAGCAGTAGTGGCGTGCACTTTTAAGCATAACACTTGAAAGACAGAGGCAGGTGGATCTCTATGAACTCTAGGCCAACCTGGTCTACAAGAGCTAGCTAGTATCAGGACAGGCTCCAAAGCTACAGAGAAACCCTGTCTTGAAAAACCATAAAAAAAGGATAAAAGAATAGATTATTGAATTTACTTTAAAACTAAAAAATAACTATTAATCTAAAATATGTTAAATATTTTTCATTGGAGTTTTATATATTAATACAAATTTAAAGTCATTTTTGTTATATTGTATATATGTTTCTACTTGTTTGATGTATTGTACCTATTCCGTTCCTTTAGCAATGGAATGTAAAGTTCTAGTCCTTGAAAGCTATTATTGCACGCTGTTTAGGATAATTAAGGTAACAATCAAACTTCTAGTAAGTGTTAGATGGAAACAGAAATAAGCTCTATTTAGCCTCATATATTTTAGAGAGGTGGTCTTCAAACACTTCAGAGATCTACAGAATGTGATATTTAAGATGTTTTAATAGCATAAAGTTTTCATGATAGTGAGACACACGTACCAAAGAACCTCCTTATGGAGTTTGCTTTCTGTTAGAGAATATTATTTCAGATACATGACTTTAGTTTGTGTTGCATTTGTTTAACTCTGTGAAGATGTTCTAGTAAAGAGCTGAATGGCCAATAGCGATGTAGAAGCAAGCATAGGTGGGGCTGGCAGGCAGAGAGTATAAATAGAAGGAGAAACGAGGAGAAGGAGCAATGAGAGAACAAGGGAAGGAGGACACCAGGAACCAGTCACCCAGCATCCCAGTCACCCAGCCTCCCAGCCACCCAGCCTCCCAGCCACCCAGTTACTCAGCCGCCCAGTCACCCAGTCACCCAGCCACCCAGCCACCCAGTCACCCAGTCACCCAGACACCCAGACACCCAGTCACCCACACAGCCAGCCATGGAGTAAGAGTAAAAGTAAGATATACAGAAGTAAGAAAAGAAAAAAGGTCAGAGGTAAAAGGAAGTTGGGATAATTTAAGTTAAGAAAAGCTTGCAAGAAACAAGCAAAGCTAAGGCCAGGCATTCAAAATAATCTTCCATATGTGATTTATTTGGAAGCTGGGTGGCAGACCCCCAAAAGAATAGAAGAGTAAAAAGTAAGAGCAAAAACAGCTTTCTTTGTGGCAAAGTTAGCTGCTAGGCAAGAACCTGCCCTTTGCCTTGACTGCTGACAGTATCGTGTCCAAATGGGAAGAGTAGGACACAAAAGAAGGCAACTGCCAAGACAAGGTAGGCCAATCCTTCAAATTTCCTGCTTCACAGCAAAGTCTGCCAGATATTCTAGGTCTGTAGGCCAAAAGTGGATGTCCCAACATTGCAGAGGACCCTTGGGTGACTGTCTAGGCAGTCAGCTGTCTCTGTCATTTTTATAGTTTGGGATGTTATTAACTCTGCACTTACTGTTTACTCAGGTAATATTTTAACTTTCTCAGGTCTGTGATGGAGTTGAAGACTAGACAGTTATACCATTTTTTGTTACCAAATTCCAAAGAAAGAAGCATACAAAACAGATGTGAAGTGTATAAGGTTGAGAGACATAAAAGCATAAGTTGTTTATCTAAGAAAATGTTCTAAAGTCTAAAAAGATATTTTTAGGATGGTAATACAAGTTATGGTAGAAAGTGAATTAGGTACAAAACTTTGGACTGGCCAAGATAGGATAGATAACAGAATATTTTCTTCAAAACTGCCAAATACAAATGGACTGGACATTGTAAATATAATTCTTACCTGATAATTGTTCTTATTTTATATAGATTTGTTGTGTTAGAGTTAAAACCCTTTCTTTTTATTTAGATAAAAAGGAGGAAATGTTGTGAGAAAATCTTTTTGTACACTGTAAAGATGTATCTCTGTCTAAGGCATCTTCTGATTTGTTTAATAAAAAGTTGAACAGCCAATTGCTAGACAGGAGAGGATAGGCAGGACTTCCAGGCAAAGAGAGAAATTGGGAGGAATCTAGGTGCTCGGATTTTGCCAGGAGACTCAGAGCGGGTGGGGCATGCTGTACTGGGGAAAGGTAAACAGTGATGTGGCAGAATGTAGGTTTAAAAACCATAGGTTAATTAAGTTATATGAGTTAGGATAACAAGTATAACAAGCCTAAGCTAAAGGTCAAACATTCATAATTAGTCATAAGTATCCGGGGATTGGTGGTACAAAGAAAGCCTCACTACAGGTAGAGGTTCTTTTAAACAGTCAAGTGAGCCCTGGTTCTATCTCCAGCCTCCACACTGAACTTCCTAGTCACCAGATGACTTTGAACTAGTCTCCACCTCTGGAAGAGGACATATTATCTATTTCATAGTATAAAATGCAGAAAGAGCCCTCCCTGAGTGCTCACTATCACAAGAACATGAGGCTAGATGCCTAAAACTTCATTCGACAATAGACGCAGCAGGTTCAAAGCCCATATTTAGCTATACTAAATATATTAGTGATATTAAAATGCTACAAGACCCACCACATAGTGAGATCACAATAAATTAGCTTTCTTGTTTCCATTCACGACTGCTGGCCCAGGTCCATGCTAATTTTTAAAAAGAATTAAAATATAACAATTTTTTTCAACTCACAAACATGTAAAATAGCTTGTGTAAAATGCGGCCATTTTTCTTATTGTATTTATTCCACAGCAAACGCTCTATGATAAATGTGTGTCCAAATCTACGTGCTTACCCAGTACTTTTCAAAGTGCCCTTCATAGAGGAAATGCATTTGTTAACCAAATTATAATTAAATTCCTCAGTGAAAAATCTGTTGGGGGTGAGGAATAGAGAGCCACAAAAGGGATAAAAAGCAGGGTGCCTTTCAGCCATTGTCTAAAAAGAGGCTACCTTGAAATCTTTCAAAGTGGAGTTCTCTCTAACACATCTTTCCAAATTTAGGTACACCTTCATAAATCCCGACTGAGGAAGAAAAAACGAGAGAAAAACACTTCTCAAACATCAATAAATGAAGACAGTTTGTAGTCAGCCTTAGCTAAGCCTTTGCTGCAGTAGAGCTGAGGGGTGGCCCATCCTAAGGCCTTGTGGTGCACAGGCTGCTCTAACCAAAAAGTAACTAGACAGTGTACCCTTGAAGGATGCTCCCCGTGTAGTTGGTGTTTATGTGCTGGCGAAGGCTAGTGTGTGCAGTGGACAGGATAGCAGGCTGCTCCCTCGTCAGAGGTGAAAACAGTCCACCCTCATCCCCGGGAGATGTTTCTGTCCTGAAACTCCTTTCATGTCTCTTAAATCATGGCATTCGGTCATTTCTGAGCATAAAAAAGTAATTCAGAGACTCCTGCTTACATTTCCAAATGTGAACAAGATTAGAAACATCCCAGAATGTTAGTAAGTTCTATATTGCCAAATTGGTGGAGGTTTCTGTTTACTTCTAGTTGGTGAGAACACGGTAACCCCGAGAGCACTCTGACATCCACCTCCAACACCTGTTTCATCACCATGGGCATTCTGGCTTTAGTCCAGGGCCACATTTCTCTGGCTAGAAAAACTATCAGGGCTGTCTTTCAAAGCCAGAGAAACAACAGAAACCAACACTAAACACCTAGATTTGGCTCGGTTGTCTGGGTACTGACTCTCCTTTTCTTTTTAAATTTTATTTCAACTGGTTGAAGGAGAGTATAAACATGTCCTAGGAGGGAAGGAGAGATGGAGAGAGGGAGGAAAGAAAGGATGGATCTACACACTTGTGAACGGGGAGAGCAAAGGGTCAAGCAGCACAGGGAGGAGCTGTCTGGGCTGACCTTGAACAGTTTAAAAATGGCAGGGGGCTTCAGCAGGACCGGCCAGACTGGGATGGGAAAAGGGATCACTCAGAGATCTGACTATTTCATTAATAAGAAAAATAGCAAAAAGGAAATCGCAGTCGATACCACAGGACAGGCTGAAGATGCATATACATTATTCACCCCTGCCACATGGTGGCACACACCTGGGATCCCACCACTCAAAAGGCTGAGGTAGGAAAGGGGGCAACTTGAGGCCAGCCGGAACGACATGGCAAGTTCCAGGCCAGTTTGATCCACACTCTGAGACCTTGGCCCCACAAAAATAAATTCCGGAAAAGTGTTTTATAAAACGGGTAAGAAGTGATCTGTGTAATTCATCAAGTGGTCTAATATAGGACTGCATGCCAAATGAGCTATTTTATATGTGTAAATGGGTTGAAAAATGATTGTCTTAACTTTTTTTTTAAAGCCGATGTAGACATGTGCCAGCCCTGGTGGATGGAGAGCAAATTTATTATCCTATGTAGCAGTTCTTGTGGTGTTTTAGTATGTCAGGAAGCATCAAAGTGACTGTTCCCTGAAGGTTCTTAAGCAGACAAGACTGTAGATGGCGCCTTGCAGTGGTGGTTCTCAACCTGTGGTTCAAACCTTTAGAGGGTTGAATGACCCTTTCACAGGGGTCTCATATTACATATCCTGCATATCAGATATTTATATTACGACGTTTAAAACAGTAGCAAAATTACGGTTGTGAAGTAGCAGTGGAAACAATGTTATGATTGGCGGTCACCATGACACATGAAACTGTATTGAAGGATCACAGCATTAGGAAGGTTGAGAACCACCGCTCTAGTGCCTCCAAGGAACCAACCAGATGCAAAGCCATTCAAAGCATTGTAAAAGCACACATCTTAACCAAGTTCTGTAGTGTGTGTCTGTAATCCCAGCAACACAGGAGCCTGAGGCAGGAGGATCACTTGAGCCTAGGAGTTCCAACCCAGCTTAGGCAACAAAGCAAGATCCCATCTCAGAAAAAAATAAATAATAAATGAAAAAATAAAGTCCCATCTTCATGAACATCAGTGGAAAGACATAAGCCTTTCTAGTCTCATGAGTACCAAATTCTCTTCGTGTTCCACATTGTAAGGGATTTTCTGACTTCACTCCTTTTCAGCAACTTTCTGAGTACAGAACACAAAAATGTCAGTAGAAACATTGGGAAATTATTTTATAAATGGATGAGGAGTGATCTACATTTCAAAGGAGCACTTTGCACGTGTAAGGGTTATTCCCAGGAGAAGGAGAGTGACGGCAGATAGTCTGCCAGAGGAAGGGTTTCTCCTTCTCTGAGAGAGTATGCAGGGTAGGTAGGTGAACTGCCATAGGTTCTGGTGCCAGGGTACTGAGTTTACATCATCCTGCTTTGTTGCCTGTGGCTTTGGCAATTGTCGGAAGCTTCGGAGTCCATTTCCTTTCTTTGCAGTATGGATAATGGCATGTAACTCAGAGCCTCCTACTGTTTGACTTAAGATAGAACATCATATTTTTCTTTTATCACCCTGGGGAATATTCAGGAAATGGAACAGTTAATCTTTGACTCCTTTAATTTCAGATCTGGCAGTTTTTCTACAGTAAAATTTTTGGTTGTCCCAGAGTTCTAGGATATATTATTTCTTCCATCACCTCTCCCTCCTCCTGCCCTCTCCGCCATTCCTCTTCCACTTTTTAAATAGTGTTAGGGTATTGGGAGATGTCTCAGACAATAAAATATTTGCCATTCAATCATGAGGAGCCGAGTTGAGACCCCTAGAAACAGCCATTCACACTTTTGCTATTCCAGAGCTGAGGGTTAGAGAGACAGGGGATCCCTGGAGCCATTCTAGCAAATTTGTGAGCTCCAGATTCAGTGAAAGGACTTGTCTTTTTTTTTTTTTTGGTTTTTCGAGACAGGGTTTCGCTGTGGCTTTGGAGCCTGTCCTGGAACTAGCTCTGTAGACTAGGCTGGTCTCGAACTCACAGAGATCCGCCTGCCTCTGCCTCCCGAGTGCTGGGATTAAAGGCGTGCGCCACCATCGCCCGGCGAAAGGACTTGTCTTTAAAAAATAATATGGGGAGGCATAAAAGAAGACAACCCAACAGCAACTCCACATGCCAAACATATAAACACATGAACATGAATATACACAAAACAACTGTATCGAAGTGTAATTTAAATACCATAAAATGCATTTAAGCCATTTAATTTAGAATTATTTCTCTCTCTCTCTCTGTGTGTGCCTCTCTCTCTCTCTCTCTCTCTCTCTCTCTCTGTATGTGTGTCTACATGTGAAAGAGAGAGAGGTGGGGGGGGTACATGCATGCCATGGCACATGAGCGGAGGTGAGAGGACAGCTCTGTGGTGTTGCTTCCTCTCTCCCACATTTACATGGGATCTGGGGATCGAACTCCTGGTCATCAGGCTTACAAGACAAGTGTTTAACCAGACGAGCCATCTCACCAGCCCTAGATCCAGACATCCCAATGAAGTAATGACCTTACAAACCACAGTTTCATCCTACTCTAATGAACTATTAGAACATTTCCACCACTTCAAAACGAGCCCATGTCTGTCCATTTTCAGTCCGTCTCCCCTCCCTTCTCTAGGCACAGGAACCCTCTTACTCATCAATCCTTCTAACGTGGAAATAGCTGTCCGCTTTGTGGGCAGTTTTAGTAGCTGGATATAGCTAACATGTATTACACCAGATTAAGGCAGAAAGGCTTGGCTGTAAAATGCAATGATAGCAGAACGGAGTCTTGCTATTGTTGTCGATCGGGATTCATAGTTCTCCAGTCTTGAGTATCCACTAACCAGTCATTCAACCAGTACTGCCTGGGTCCCTGTGTTAAACTTTTCCGCATGTGACTGATGGCTGTTGTGTTGTGGCCGGCAATAGAGACACTCAAAAGGTCAGTTTCCTGACATTAGACAAGTGAACTTTCAACTTTTTTTTTTTTAAAGTGGCATTTTCCCAGTGGTCTTTGTACTTTTAGGATGATCACAGGGCATGAACTTAAGTCTGTCTCTCCACTGAGCCTGTATAATGAAACTCCACAATGTCCTTTTCCATGCTTGTAACCTCTGACCCTCTCCTGAGGGCTGGTTTCTATTTTCATCCAAGTGATGATCCTAGAGTTCACACTGCACACACCCTGTCACATCGATAAATTAAGTAAAGATTTGATATCAATACACACTCTAGAAATAAGTAAAGTACAATCTTTGTCTTAATTTTCTTTTGTAAAATAGGAAGTAGTAAATCCTTTAATCATAGTTTTATACAATTTACTTAAAAGGAAAAAATAACCAGTTATAAGGTCTACCTCGTTCGGGGATTGTTGTAACTGCCCTGATTTCAGAGGATGCTTCTCTGGATTGCCAGTTGGAAGAGGCCCATCAATGAGCAAACCCAAGAATCCACACTGACTGCACAGGTCCAGTTGGAAGAGGCCCATCAATGGAGCAAACCCAAGAAATCCACACTGACTGCACAGGTCCAGGGAGAGCGATGCTGGGCAGGTCAGATGTAAGGGTGATGGTACCCTAAGTGGCCTCTTAGGCATTCTGGGAAAGGAGAGTCTGAGATTTGAACAAGCAGGTTTGCAGGTTTAACCAGGCAGCAGGTGCTTTTACACTGCCCTTGTTTCCCAGAATCCAGCCTAGATAATCAAGATGAGCATCTCTCCTACTTCAATTAGGTGACTAGACGCCTACAGGTCAAAGGTGCCTCTTCAGGTGTGCTGAACAAAGCTGACTCCTTCTAAAATGGCTTCATTATAACTCCATCTGTGTGCTGAGCGAAAACCCTCCAGTTCTATGACAGCTGACAGTTGTCATGGAAGCCACTTGAAAGAATCACAAAAAGAAATAAAACGCAGAGAACTTAACCCTTTATCTGCCTATTCCCACAAGGGACATGACTAGTCCTTCACCTGTTAGTCCACCTTTCCCCCTCTGGGTTAGCTACTTTTTCCACTGTTGTGACAAAATAACCTGGCAGAAGCAATTTAAAGACAGAAAGGTTTATTACAGTTCGCAGTTTGGGCGTGCAGTCCATCGCGGTGGGGAGGGCAGGGTGGCAGGAGTGTGCGGCAGCTGCACACAGTATATGACGGAGCACAGAGAGGTGGCTGCTACAGCTCAGGCCAATGTCTCCTGTTTATTTAGTAGGGATCACAGCAGGGACCATAACCTATGAATGGTACCACCCATATTGAAGGTGGGTCTTCCCACCTCCCTTAACCCAATCTAGAAACTTCTTCAGACACAAACCCAAAGGTTTGTTGCCATGGTGATCCTAAACCTCATCACGTCAACAACAAACCATTCACGCCCTCATTTCTTTTCCTCTCTAGCTATAATTTCATGATCCACAGGGGTTGAAAAGTTGATTTGAGAAGATTATTTCACGTTTCTATTCTTGGCCAAGAATCAATGTCTCTTTTACGACTCAGTTGGCTTCCTCTTGTTATTGGTTCCACAAGTCAAAGAGGGAAAAACAATATAGTTTGAAGGCAAAGCTGGAAACAGACTGAACCAAGAACATAAAAATTGGGGAAACAACAACAAAAGACAAGAAGTTGCTGTACACAGACGAGAAAGGCTTCGATATTTAGTCATTAACGTGTGTGTGTGTGTGTGTGTGTGTGTGGTGTGTTCCTCAACCAATTAGTCCAAGTACAGAAAAAAAAAACCCTCTGTGGAGCTGAGAAATAAAGTTGAAAGGCTCTGTGAATTCAACAAGGGCTTTATCACTATAGGAATAATGAGAACGAGGGGCGAGGCTGGGCTAGGGAAGGGAAGAGAATCTACTGGAAGAAGCCACACGTCAAGCCGCCATGCTAACTACTCATCAGCAGTCACACGCTGAGCAGCTTGGTCAACTCTGACAGCTTGTGACAGTGCAGGGGACACAGGTGAGTATCTGGGTTGTGCCCCTGGCTGATCCCAGTGCTGGCTTCTAGAGATGTTAGCTTCAGCCCGAGCTCTCCAGACAATGCGGCATCTCGAGCTCCACTAATGAAGCTTCAGCTGCACCATCAAGGAGGAAATCCTGCCCCGCAGCCTCTACAAGGCATGCTGCCTGCAGCTCAGGCATCTCTTGATTCTTAGAAACATGACCTTCTCTGGTCTTCTGGAACGTCAGTGGTCCCTTTTCCCGTTTCCCCCAGAGTGGTCCACAGAGTGCCCCACCAAACCTTCTTTACAACAGGGTCTAGTTCCTTGCCGGTCAGACTAGAGACACTTACATGTAACAACATGTAAGCTTCACCTTAGGGCAATCACTTGTGCCTTCAAAGAGCAAGACTCTTCCTCTGTCAGATAAAGCAAGAAACAACATACCCGTTTGACAAGAGAGGAAGGGGGCGAAGGGACTTGCCACACCCAGGCCATCCTTAGACGGTGCCCTGGAACCACTGTTCCACCAATCAAAGTTCCTAGTGGGAAAAGGCACACGTGGGAGCTAACAGTGCCTGCGTATTTCATGAAGAATAGAAGGGCAGGGGCCCAGGCCATGTTGCTCTGTGGATGGTGTGTGGTTGGCGATCACAAGGCCCAGAATTTTATCTCTAGCGCCTCCCGCCTCTTCCAAACTCAGCCCTGAGGTGGCTGAAGATAAATGGGAACAGACTGGAGCCTTATCCCAGGCTGGGGTGGTGTCCTGGGTTTGGTGGTCTTCAGAGTTCCTAGCCCAAAGTTACCCCCTCACAGTGTGTGGAAGAACGAAGGAGGTGGCTCCAAGGGCGGGAAAGAACTTTCACGGAGGACCCAATACTGTCCAACCTCCGCCCCAGGGGGAGGGGGTCTACACCCTGCTTCCACATGCTGCCAGGCACTGTGTGGGAAAGATTGGTGGGAACCCCGTGGTTTAACAGATGATGCGAAAGCTAGCTGTAAAAACACATACTCAGAAGTTGCTCAGACAAAAAAAAGTATTAGAAGAAGGAAGGAAAAAGCTGTATTAAACCACATGCTGAAATTATGGAAAGAAAATTGATTGGCTCTGGCGGGGAGTGAGGGAGCAGCTCGGAATCCACAAATCAGTCCCTGCCTAGGAGCATCACAGCGAGCATTTAAACCAGAGGAAAGAGGGACTGGGAAGTAACAGGTGACGGGTAAGTTCCATCAAGAGCACCAGAGAAAACAGGAGCCACACCAACTTCGCTTCTCATGCACCTTAAGTTTAAGCCGTGTAGAGTGGCACACACCTGCAATCCCAGCATGCGTGAGATGAGGGCAGGAGTATTTCAAGTCTGAGGCTAGCCTGGACCATCCAAAATAATCTTAGAAAGTATTTAAAGGCAACACACACACACACACACACACACACACCTAAAATATTTAAATAAAATACCCAAGTTAAAAGAACTTTTGAAAGGGATTGATAAATCTGATTATTAAAGATTAAATACTTATCTTGGAAAATATAGTAATCAAAATTAAAATAACAAAAAGATAAATTGTCACATAATCAACCTAAGCTTCGATTGCCTCCTTGTTACGTGAGCTCTGACATATTAAGACAAAAAGACGGACAAGCCCACCTCTTCACTCTCCACAGGCTGGGCTACAGAAGGAGATCTTGTCTTTAAAAAAAACTAGCCTCTTTTCTAATAAATATAATTAAGATGTGGTAATATTTTCATCTATTAGATTAACAAAATCCAACCATTTGATAAAAGGTCCAGTGGATAAACACTTGCTTTGCCAGCATGAGTATTGGAGTATGGATGCCATACCTGCAGCCTGGCAGGTATGGTGGCCCCCCTGGAACCCCAGTGCCCTGGAGGCAGAGACAACGGGTGCCCCAAGCAAGTTGGCTAGCTAGACTGGCTGAAACAGTGAGATCCAGGCTCAGGAAGAGACCTTATATCAGTAAATAAAAGAAAATGATCAAGGAAGACACAAACTTCAACCTCTGCCTCCATAGGAAAACACACATGTATCCATGTACTTACATGCATGAGTGCCCACACACATATGAACACACACACACAGCACACACATATACACTTGATCTCCCCAGCCCCTAAGCCTTTGATAACTCCCAAATCCCAGCACTTAGATATGTTGGTAAGAGTGTAAACTAGAATAATTTAGAGGTAATTAAGAAAAAACAACTGAGACAGTCTACTTGAAGAAAATTTACCCTAGAGAGGAGCGTATCTCAGAGTCACATGTGTAGATGGATAATTATGGATATTTATTGCAATACTATGTACAAGGGCTGTTAAATGACATTTATAGGTATGCCATATGTACCTATAAATCTAGCTATTGAGGAGCCTGAGGCAGGAGGATCTCTTGCTCCCATAGATTCTAGGCCAGTCTGGGCAACACAGTGAGATTCCATCTCAAAATGTAAAATAAAATATGTAGGTCGCTGGTTTGGACCGAATGCTTGTCCAAGATCCAGGAGAGCAGACCAAACCAGAGTCATCCGTATGAGACTCCAGGGCACCAGGTGGAAACCAAGTTTCCTTATCCAGCTTCTGCGCAATGAATACCAAATCCCCAAAACAGCCATTTGTAGCTGGCATGGTAAGCAAGTCCTCTATGACTAAACCTTTACAAGAAAAAGGATTCTGGAAAGGCCAGCCTCCTTTTGTTCCCAGTTTCTGCTTCTGCTTCACTGCATTTTTGTGCCTAGGAAGCTCGCCTCCTCTGCTCGGATCACCAGCACGCTCATTCTGGTTTTGAGAAAAGGGTATGCCCAATTCCGGGACTGGAGAAAAGACAGAAAGACTGAGAAGCTGAATTCATTATGGCGGTCTGTGATCGAAACAATCACAGAGATCCTGTGGTTGATACACAGCAGGTATGCTTTCAGACAGTAATCTCACTCATGCAGTAGAATAACATGACGGCTGTGGGAAAGACGTCACTTCTCCATCAAGGCTGTTTTATCATACATCAAGGACAGGAATGTGTTCTGAAAGAAAACCATGCAAGGACGTCAATGTGTTCTCACCAACGTGCTATTTATTCGTAAGAGTTGCCGTGGTCATGATGTCTCTTCACAGCAACAGAAACCCTAACAGGACACCGCTCTTCTAGAGGACCCAGGTTCAATTCCCACCTTCCACCTGGCAGCTCAAAACTGTCTCTAATTCCAATCAATCCCAGGGGTCCTGATGCCCTCCTATGACCTTCATGGGCACCACACACATGTGCTGCACAGATTTAGAAAATGCTCACACAAAGTAACAAAAATCTAAAAAAGTAAGTAAAATCTAAAAAGACAATGTCTAGAAGATAGTAGTTTGGCATACCTGAGGGTGTGGCGGATTCCTTTCACAGACACCATCTGGTGACCAAATGCCCCTCCAGGCAACTGACCCCTCGACTCCTAGTTTCCTCCATGAAAGAAGGTAGCGTCACGTCACGGGCCATATATTCCAAGTCACAGAACTTCTTGCAGCGTGGTGAGCCCTCCACGGTACTTTACCATGCCCACTTTTGCCATCAGCAGTCACCAGCCCCATCTGACTTGGAGGACTCAAGCTCACGGTGTCCCCGGGCAATGGCTCACGGGTGAGCAGCCCACAGCAAACCCTGTTCTTCTGTCCTATCTGCTGTTCTGTGTTCTCCGTGTTTGCCCCCATTATGCCAATGGAAAAGGACTCATCCCTAGTTTAACCTAGTTTAACATTTCCAGGAACCAGGAAATGAAGCTTCGATTGAAATAAGGCAGCACTTTACAGATGCAAATTTATCCAAAACTTGGGAGTGGAATGTTTTATCTGCACTGAAGTAAACAAGGCTTAGAGAGCTGCTACTTATTATGTCCAAGGTCATGCAGCCAGTACAGTTGACCCCCAACTGATACCCTTGAAAGCTCTTGATAATGGCTCCTAACCCGTGAGCCTCTGTAGCACCGTTGGCTTAGCGGTCCCCAGGTCAAAGGCACTTTAAACTCTCCCCCTCCCCCCTAGAATAAACTCATTGAGCACACCATATTCCCCAGAGCCAACCATCGTGCTTCCTCTTCAAAGCTCTTTTGAGACCAACAGAGACATCAGCTACCCGCCTGAGTTACCCAGCCTACAGCTGAAGTGTAAGACTTACGCTTCAGGCAACTGGATGATAAGAAAGAAACCCCCAAGATCTGCTCTTTTAGCTACTGCTAACCGGGGATTGGCCTTCCAGTGCGTGGTGAGGAAGCATTCATTTGAAGTGACAGCAAAACATACGCAGTCAACTACTTCCCCTCTGGTTGTTTCGTCTTGTTTGTCTTTTCGAGATAGTCTTCCCCTGTAAGACAAGACTGGCTTGGAACCCAGCCTGCTGACCTCTGACTTGTGGTCCTCCCACCTTAGCCTACAGAGCTACCAGGACTAAGGCACATAGCTCACAGTCAAATATTACCAAAGACAAGAATGTCGCTACTGAACGTGACTGTCTGCCTTGCCTTCCGTTTTACTGTGAATATATCCAAGATGAACAGGGCTTAGGGGCCCAAGTCTGAGGCAGGAGGATAGCAAAAGTTCAAGGTCACTCTGGTAAAGTTAGTGAAACCCCCAAAACAAAGGAACAGGGTAGCTGAGGCTCAGCAGTAGAGGGCTTGCATATCTGTGTCCCCCCAAGAGTCATCAGAGAGGAGAACTTGTCATTCTTTGTTAGAAATGTTCTTGGCCCAAATATAAAATTATTGATTGAAATGAAGTTAGGACAGAACCCATGACCTAAATTTACTCTGAGAACCTTTCTTTTTTGCAAGAAGCCACGTGAATGGCGAGCTGGCAGAGAGGGAGCTTTTCAGCTGGAGCCTGAGCTGGAATCCTAGGGCCACAACTGACTGGGAGTTTGCTTTGGGGGCACAATGCTCCATCATTTTGTGCCCAGCTATATTCTGAAAATGAGCATATTAATCTACTCCACACTGTGAGGACTGGGCACCGGGGGGATGCCAACACACACCTCAGGTGCACAGACAATCACGGCCCTTGGTTTTTTGGTGAGGTCAAGTTACCATTTTGAAGTTTCTAAAAAGTCAATAGAGGTGTAAGTCTTAAACTAATCGGTGTTAACAAAAGTAAATGCTCAGTGGTAAATTTCGGAAGAACAACAGGAATTGGTTGAAACAAAATTTGGGGATGGTATCAGTTTTATATTTTCTGTGGTCAGAATGTGGGAGAGTGAGAATTAATGGATACTAAAGAAATACAAGGTTTATTTCCTGCCCTTAAACGGCTTACAGTCAAGTGGAGTGTAAGAGATATATTCATAGAACAAAGCAACTGGGTGCTGAAATACAGTATTCAAAAAGGATTAAAAAAAAAAAAAAGGAAACACAATCTCCTGAACTGTAAGAAAGCAGAGAAGCAGAGTCAGGGGTCCTGAGTCAAAGACGACTTGTGGGAAAGACAGAGCATCATTTGCATCTCATGCTGCCGCTGCCAAGTGGAGAAGGTGGGGCGGAGCGCGCAAAGACCTGGCTCTGGGTGCTGGGGAAAGAGAAGTATGGAGGTCCTGCTGAGGAGCAGCAGGAAACAAAATGGCAGAGAAGAATAAACGAGACTTCCTGCAAACCAGAAAGGCCGGTAGAAAGGATGCTAGTCCTTACGGTCGGGTGTGGACCCGTGGCATGGAGCCTGAGTTAGTGAACACGTCTACAGCTGCGGAGCATGTGTGAGAGTGGAGACGGGAAGGCCGCAGGAGATGTGTCTGGGAGGCTAGCAGGATGCTGGCAGTGGGAAGGGAGGAGGGAGGAAAACAGAAACTTTAGCTGAAGGACGTATGAAACTATTTGACAGGATGTTGGGGATTGTGCAATGTAGCCACTCTTCAGTGTGTGCAAAGCACCGAATGTGACAAGAAAATCCACATTTTTAAATTGGGTCATTTTTACCTAAAAGATATTTTGGTATTTTGTCTTGATTTTTTTTTCTTGAGATGGGGCCTTTCTATATAGTCTGGGAAGACCTTGAAAGGTCTTCTCACTCTGTAGCTCAGGTTAGCCCGAATCCTCAATCTTCTTGCCTCAGCCTCCTGAGAACTGGGATTAGACGATGTGAGCCACCATCCCAGTTGCACAATTTTGAAAACCGTTCTATATCCATCAAAAACTATTATGGGTGTTTAACCTGTCTGTGTCATCCAGCTGAGACACAGAGCTAACTCAAGACACGCAGAGGTGGGAAGGTTTTTAAATGTTGAATTGCTCATCTAATAAGTCCACCTGACCATCATTATTCACTTCGATATTTTGTGAAAAGGTTTTTCAACTTAAGCCATGGGAACCAAGATAAGACTATGTATTATAAACAAGATTAAAATGAGTAACAAAAAATTCCTTCTTGCTTAAAAAAATCATGAAGAACATTTTTTTTTAAAAAAAATGTGATTTGAGTTTTGAAAACTGAAATGTGAAATTGAAATGTGGCCTGGTAGTTGTTCCAGGGGGGTTATTTATAGCCAAAGAGCGTAAGGGTTGACAATGATGGACAAGCAAAATGTCTCTGTGCGTGGCGGCTGGGGGTTGTATTAAGAATAAGAATCTGAAACATAAACCTTTCTCGTTTAAGCCATCATTGTCTCCCCCAGACGATTCCAGGGAGCTTGGCTTTCTGAACAGCTGACTGCTCTGTTTCAGCAGTGGAGCTCACTCGACAGAACCTTCTCCGTGTCGCATGACATGCAGCAAAGATGCAGCGCCTGAAAGGAAAACGAGATGCCCACTTGCAGTGCACACACATATTTTAGCAAAAACTGTGTCAGGGAAAAGCGGTCCTTCGGATAAAGGAATCATAGAACTGAAGACGGCAGGCACTGCTTTTCCAGGTGGAGAACACCAGCACTTGTCTCCTAAGGGAAGGTCAGCTTCCGCTCACCTCAGAACGCCACGGTAAAATCATCTCACATGTGAGGGCACTGGGAGTGTTCACAGCAGCAAGACGCAGGGTCTCCTGGGGACATGCTCCTAAAGACACTGAAGGATGAGCCGGGGTGGTGGCACCTCACAGCTGTAACCCCAGCACTCAAGAGGCTGAGGCAGGAGGATTGTGAGTTCAAAGACAGTCTGGCCACATACCAAGACTTTGTCCCCAAAAATAAAAACAAACAAAAAGAAACATGAAAGACTAATGTACAATCAACTTGTACCCAGACTACTATATAAAGACACATTTGATAATATTAAAATCCTGAGTTAGAAACAGTGAGAACTAAATTCTTTCTACCTTGTCATCTCTCTCTCTGGAAAGTGACACAACAATATTATTCATATTTTGGTTTCCACTTTAGACACCAGAAAGTTCAGAGCTAAGTTCTAACTTTTCCCTTGATAGAGCTTTAATTTATATTTCCTTGTAAAAATCAAATGTATTTATTTGTTATTTTATGTGTGTGACTACATGTATGTATCCCACATGCAAGCAGGAGCTCACAGACGCCAGAAGAGGACATCAGATCCCCTGGAGTCACAGACAGTTGTGAGTTGCCATGTAAGTGCTGGGAACCAAACCTCTGGAAGAGTAGCCAGTGCTCTTAACTGCTGAATAGCATGCAAGCATGCTGACCAACTGCTCACAGGCAGGTGGGGTACCTTTTTCATCTATGTATCCCCAAGGTGAGTTTGATACCCAGGAGGTGACAACAGACATTTGTAAGAACGAAGGAGAACGAGGAGAAAGACAGTACAGAAACATCTTCGCATCGCTCCAGGACGGTAGAGCATCATCTCACTAGCCACTTGGAGCTGCAGTCAATAGAGAAAAATGCTTGCATGCAGTTTTTCAACTACACTGCTGCACACACTGATGAAATTTTGGGTTTCACTGAGTCCATCCATCCTTGATTAATTGAGTAGTTAAGCACTTCCAGTTACATGTGCAGCTGGGAATTCCTCCAGCTGCCATTAATTTTGCTAAAGAGTCAAATCGTCAGTATTTTTCTGCTGAAATGGACCCACTGCGTTCCTACAGCCAATCAAAATCAAGTACGGGCATCTCCCATTACTGAGAAACAGCTGAGTAACTTACAAAAGCTGTCCCACTGGTTACTGTCCTCGCAGATGTGATACTATCCTAGATCCTCGTTTGTTTTGCCAACCAGATGGGTACATCCCATACGTCAGTGAGCGCCTGACACTCAATACACAGACAGTAACAAAACAACTCGAGGGCCAACATGCAAGTAAATACTTTCCCCTGGCTTCCAGGATGACTTAGATTGTGGAAGGAGAGAAGCTGCACTAAAAATCCACACTACATCTCCCAGTGAAACATCCTAAAATACACTACAGACTTGACCCGATGGAGAGCTAGACAGCTACAGTTCCCCCACAGTCAAATGACGAAGAGTGAGCAGGTGCAGTTCGTTTGGGATGCAAGTCTCCTGCATGGTACAAATGCATGCTAGATGCTGTGTTCTTAAATACAAGATAGGCTGTAGGCAAACCTAAGATACTCCAGGAAGACAGATCAGAGCATTGGTCCCTATGCACAGGAGGCCTTCCCCAAAACTGGGGTTCTTACCAACCAGTGGCTTGCTACCTGCCATCAATCTCTTTACTGATATGCTGTATTTTATGTTTACAATTTATCATATGCTATGGATAATATGAAATGCACATTACTTCAACTTACAACGCACCTTCTATATGTCACTGATCTCCTAAACTGAAATCTGACTTGCTCCACAGCAATATCCTAAGAAGTGTTTGCAAGCCTTGGACAGACACTGTGCTCTCCTTAAGACTCTACAAGCACGCACACACACATGAATGAGCATGTGTTAGCTAATATAACAGGATGGTCACAGATGTGTCTTAGACCTTAAGATAGAAAGCAGGCATCAAGCTGAGCTTTTTGGCTCAAGCACCGGCTGCAATAGCAGCTCAGTACCTTGACCTCACAAGGAGTGCTTTTCACAGCCAATAGCAATGTCCCCGACAGAAGGCTCAGCACAGAACAAATGTCTAAGTGATGTTGAGAGCTGCAGAAATCCAGGGCAAGAAGGACTGGATGTCAGGATCCAATCAGTGGCCAGAACCCCAGATGTATCAGTTTCTGTATGAAGCAAGCCCTGAAAGCATTCACACAACGCAGGAATATTCTATTTCTTCTGTCAAGTTCACTCTCAACTCCTCAGCAGCTACATTGTGCCGTCATCTACCTCTAGCAAAGGCAAAACATTCAGAACAGAAAAAAAACTGGTATTTTTTTCCTCTTTATAAAAAAGCATCAAGGGATACTACATCAATAAAAAATTACTCAGATGCCTGTTTATTCTTAGCCCCAACTGAAGCATCGATGATGGTGTTGGAACATTTAAAATGAAGCGACTCATTAGCCTCCCTGATAAGAACATCACACGCTTCAGCACAAGAGTTTTAACATTAAGAAGCTGTTTGATACACTGGTTGTCCTATGAATAAGGGCAAAAAAAATTCATTTCCCCTGTTTGCAGGGGGAAGAAACCATTGTCTTTTGTATTATTGTATAAGTAAAAAATCATTATTGAGCATTAATACCTACATAAGCTCAAAAACACATTAGTATTCCCAGCTCATAGGATCTTTCATAGCAAGAACATCTCTTTGGAGACTGTATTTCCAGGAAGCACCCAAGCCACTGTTATTGCTGGAAGTGAAGATGGAGAAAATGTTTCGTTTGAGGATCTTGTTTGTCTAGGGAGTGGAAGCACAGCCTTACTCCAGCAATGATAGGTGCTGCTGGTTTAGAGGGCCCTGAGAAAGCTTTGATTTGTCCAGATTCACCCTACTCCACCCTACGCCCCCTCACCAGCTCCCCTTAGGCTAGGCTCAAAGACCATTACCTCCCTCGTTCCCCAAGTGTCTCACACACATCCGCTCCACGGCTGACCTGTGCCTTCGCTACTTCCATCTTCCCACTTGTGCTGAAAGCGTATGTGAGTCCTCTTCAGGTTGCTCTTGCTGACCATCCTCTGTAGGCTAGCTCCGCTGCCACTAAGGGCTTCCCGATGTGAATTCCCAGTCCCCACCGTATGCACCCTCTGAGGGTGGCACCATGCTGGACTCAAGTCTATTTTCCTTGAGGTTAAGCTCAGACTTGCTTTTATCAATGTTTATTAGATGAGGGAACATAAATGAGGAGCCAACTTGTGGATGCAGGAGAAACAGAGGGTGGGGGAGAGAAGAGGAGCAAACCGCTAAAGCTACGGTTAGACATATTCATTCTGTATACAGATATCTGCACTACAGCCATGTTTTATGTTAACACCTTCTCCAGAATCAAGTCTTTAATATTCTGACTCCCAAAGAAATAGGAGTGACCCAAGTTACCTTAGATAGAAATAGCTTTCATTTTAGAATATTTTTTAGAATCATGGAAACGTTGCAGAGAACAGAGAGCCCCTATATCAGCTTTTCCCACCTCAGGTAATGCCAGATGCCGTAGATCACCAAGACTTGCTTGTCATAACTTTTTTTAAAAAACTGACATCAGCTCCTCATTTTAATAAAACTCCAGTCATTGATCAGATTTCATCAGTTTTCTGCAAATTCCTTTTATAATCCCAGGAAAATATTCAGGATACCATGATTAATTTGTATATATGCTTTTAAAAAAATGAAATATTATTTGACTCCGAATAAAGAAAACTGCTCCAAAGGCTGACTAAATGGTCAGCCATTTTGTCCAACCCCTTCATTGCACGTGTGATGGACAGGCTGGTACCTCCTTCCCGGGTCTCAGCCAGGGAAGTCAACAGGTCAAACCCTGCTTCAAATGCACTGTGGCTGTCAGCTCGGGTAGGCTAAGAATAGTTCAATCAGGTCAGCGCAGCCTTTCCAAATAAAAGAAGCTGAGGTAGAGATAATAGCAAACAAGACACCCGGCGGTAAAGAGCACCCTGAACTGGCGTTTCAAAGGAGGCCACACGTGGATCAAAAGTCTTCGCATCTTTTTCAAGGGACTTTTGGTGGTTTGGGTTAGAAATGAGAACTTCAGATGAGAAGGTGAGGCTGCTAGCATCTGCTGCTTCAGAACTGCAGGCAAGAAGGACAGACAGAGACAGGAACAGAGGTACCGTGAACATCTCCTTTCAGCAAAGGACCTTTCTAGGCACACGGGGCACTAACAGCAGAAAATAAGGCACTCGCTGGCTGCTGATGTCCGTGTTCCCAGTCCTTAGAAGACAAAAAGTGATGTATTTAGGGTGAGGTGGTGAACTTGAGTACTTGGGGAAGTCTGAAAGTAGATACCACGCAGGGACCATTTTTGCAGGCAAAGAGAAGCTGGACTTTTTTGCCTGATGGCATGGAAGAGAGGTTTTTACTTCTGCTAGAGCAGTAAAGATAGTTAAGGCCAATCAGGATACCTGAGTAGGTGTTCCCAGGAAAGGCCCTGCTGGGATAGGCACTCCCAGGTATCTTCCTGGCACCATTAACCCTGGGTGGTTTCAGCAATCAGCCTCTTGAAGGACCTCGAAGGTCCTGAGGAATCAAGGAAAAAAGAGTTGCAGGCAATGAAAGAGTTACGGAAATCACGGCAAAGAAATTTGGTTCAACCCATCTGGAGACAAAAAGTCAAGGGGAAGATTTTCAATAACAACATGCACAAGACCTACCGAGATCAAGCCAGTCATAACCTAACTTGGAACAGGAGGGGCTCATAGAGACCAACCCCTATTTGAGAAGCCATTGGCAACTGATGGTTGCTGGGGAGGGAGAGACAGTTTTCTCCAGGGATGTTGCCTTCAAGAGGCTACCCATGTTCCAATCGGTGGCCCTACATCCTTGCGCATACAGACACTAAGTGGACTTAGTGGGTTTTAGAGCATTGAAGTTAGGAAGGAATGACAGTGGGGGTAGGGTAGAGGAAGAATCAGAGGGGAGGGGAAGAGGTGGGTGTTGTTCTTTTTTAAAAAATACTGCAAGATCCCCGAGGCAGTAGGCAGCAGAAATGCTGTAGGTCCCAAATGGTGGTAGCGGGCCATGTGGCGGCAGACAGCAGGCTCTGGGAGCAGCCAGTCCCAGGCAGAAATGGCTGCCGATCCCAGAGCGGTGGCCTGAGTGGTGGTGGCGGGCCATGTGGCGGCAGACAGCGGGCCCTGGGAGCAGCCAGTCCCAGGCAGAGACGGCTGGTCTCAGAGCAATGGCTGGTCCCAGGCAGGGAGACACATGGAGGGCGGGCAGAAGACAGAAACATGGATAGACACGACAGGCAGGGTGAGGTTGAATGTTTATTCAGGGGGTTATGGAGGAGGAAGGGTGAAGGGAAAACAGAGAGAGAGAGAGAGAGAGAGAAGAGGAGAAAGAGACAGAGAAGGGGGGAAGCAGAGAAGTGGGGAGAGAGGCAGAAGCGAAGCTGCCTCTCCGAGAAGAAGATGGAAAAGAGAGCGAACTCAGGCCGGAAGCTGAAGATCAGCCTGCCTCAGCGGATGGGGACGTGGCTTGTCTCTTAAAGGGACCAATACCATAACATTCCCAGGTCTTCCTTATAATAAAAAGCAAATTAGATGCTCCAGTTTGAAGGAATTGGGGCGGCGAATTCTCAAGACTGCTTCCTGCTGATTTGTGGGCGTTGTCTTGGGGGGGGGGGGGAGCGCGAGAGAAGGCTGGGAGCATCCTGGCGTCGCTGGTCCCTTTGCTTTTGACCGGTGTTTTGTGGCATGGCCTAAGGTATTGGCAGGACAAAGAAGAAAGTTAAATTAATGTTAAAAAAATTTTAGGACCAGGGAATTGAGGGGTATCTGACCTGTTTTAATTCGGCTCCCTGGAACTCAAGAGAACTCCTTCGGTTTGTGAAAACAGAAGCTTTAGGACATATAATGACTGCAGCATAAGAGATAAATTTGATTTGAAATTTGTTTGGTGAGGTCACCTTACAAAAACCTCAACCTGGCAAAACCTCTCAGCTGTCAGACTGTCAGAGATCTTTGAGAAATATAAGATTTTACGTGAGTTACTGATTAAAAAATGACAGAGAACTTACTTGGTTGGCACCCAGAGCTACTCTTTTTGGGGTCCTCCATGGTCGCTGAAGGTTGCGCACTTGGGCTTTGCTGTTTAGCGCAGGGCCTGCCAGGCTCCAGAAGATCCTGTGGGCTAAGAAATCTGTAGGAAGACAGGCCTACCTTGACCTGAGCAGCTAGGCTGTCGATTCCAGCGATTCCGTCCACGTCTAGAGATCTCTAGTTTAGATGAAAGGCAGGTTTGCCCAATGGTTAGTGCTCTGCAGTTGAAGCGAAATGCAGAAGGACGTTGTTTTGTGTGTGTCTGTCTTCTTTGGAGGGAGCAGAGAGCTGCTGCTAGGAGCCAACCTGTCTCTTTT
The DNA here is from genome assembly GCA_963919715.1 of Microtus obscurus. Taxonomy (NCBI): domain Eukaryota; kingdom Metazoa; phylum Chordata; class Mammalia; order Rodentia; family Cricetidae; genus Microtus; species Microtus obscurus. The sequence continues at coordinate 1,003,138 of CAWTZC010002327.1, read as the reverse complement.
TGTTGTTGTGAAAAGTTTTTAATAATTAAATACTTAAGCATCACATTCCCCAGATCTCTGAACAGTTGAGGGCTGGATTAAATATAGCTGCAGTATACTGGCTCTTAACAGGTAAGGTCCACATTTGCAAACGGGCAGAAAGAAGAAACTTCTGGCAATGGAAGGTTAATGCCAGAACTGACAATGGTAGAAAAAAGCTTAAGAGATTTAAAGGTACATACCAGCTTAAAATATGAGACTCATGATTTTGTAGTCTGAAATGAGATGTAATAAACAATTATTATGCATTGAGAGAGTGAACAAGAATTGAGCAACGTGGACACCTCTGACGAGCCCTATCAGAGACATCTGCCATTGCCCAAAACATTTTAACAGTTAGCATGAGGATTTTAGTGAAAACCGGGAGAGTGTGGTCACGTGATCTGGCTCTCAACCAAGATGGCAAAAAGGTCACCTGACCCATCTGGCCTTCAGCCAAGATGGCGACCGCCACGTGTAGTCTGCTCAGTTGGAAAGCCCGCCAGCCACAACAGAAGCCGCAGAGGGGAGGGGCAAAAGGCTGAAACTGAAAAACTGGGAGAACGGCTTCCCGTTAAGGCGAGATGCAGATGACATGAACACCCAAAATCCGGGGGGGATTGGCTTAGAATTTTTAGATCCCATGGTTGAGTGACAAATTTGCCTGCAGGGGGCACAAGAGAGTGCCGCAAACGCAGCAGTCTCGGGGTGCGAGCGTCCTCAGACCCCGGAGGCCGCGTTAGGGGCGAGAAGCCCGTGAGAGGCCAACCGTATGGCCTTTTTCCAGCTGACCGTACAGCTGAAGAAGGTGCCTGTGTAGAGACAGGCCCACCAAGGGAGAAGGAAGAAAAGAAGGAAACCAGAAATCCCGGATTTCTGGGGAGCAGACGCTGGGAATCCCAGATTCCCAGTGCAGGCAAAATCGTCATCAACCAAAAATGGGAGAAGGAAGGGAGGGGGCGATCTACCCGGAATGTACCAGAGAACGCTGGCCAGGCATTTTCTAGATGTAATGGGAAGAGGGCCCGCGGATCAAACTCACGAATTGGTTGGTGTCGGAGATAGCTGCGGTGGAAGGACGCGGGAGCGGTGGAAGTGGTCGCGTTTGCAGCTCGGTTGTGGCTCGGCTCCGTGCCGGGCGGGAGGGTCCAGGTTCCGGGAGGCGCCCAGGCCCGGAGACCAGGCCCTAGATGGAGAGCCCGGGACGGGAGTCCCCGAGTTTAACGGCACCAAAATGTTGTTCTTTTTTAAAAAATACTGCAAGATCCCGAGGCAGTAGGCAGCAGAAATGCTGTAGGTCCCAAATGGTGGTAGCGGGCCATGTGGCGGCAGACAGCGGGCCCTGGGAGCAGCCAGTCCCAGGCAGAGATGGCTGGTCTCAGAGCAATGGCTGGTCCCAGGCAGGGAGACACATGGCGGGCGGGCAGAAGACAGAAACATGGACATGACAGGCAGGGTGAGGTTGAATGTTTATTCAGGGGGTTATGGAGGAGGAAGGGTGGAGGGGGGGACAGAGAGAGAGGGAGAGGAGAGAGAGAGAGAGAGAGAGAGAGAGAGAGAGAGAGAGAGAGACAGAGAGAAGAGGAGAAAGAGACAGAGAAGGGGGGAAGCAGAGAAGTGGGGAGAGAGGCAGAAGCGAAGCTGCCTCTCCGAGAGGAAGATGGAAAAGAGAGCGAACTCAGGCCGAAGCTGAAGATCAGCCTGCCTCTGGGGAGGGAGTGGGCGTGGCTTGTCTCTTAAAGGGACCAATACCATAACAGTGGGTATGATCAAAATACATTGTATACGTGAATGAAATTCTCAGACAGACCAACAAAACGGTAATGGCTCCATGCAAAGACAGAAGTCATCTCCAGTGAGGGCAGAGTGGAGGGCAACAGCAAAAGCGTGCCTCCCCCACCTTGAGAGACAATGGGCCTTTTTCACACTCGTACACAGCTTGAGTAGTCTCGGATTTACTACGTAGGGAAGGAGGACCTTGAACTCATGACTCTCTTGCCTCCTCCTGCCAAGTGTAGGATTATAGGCATGTGCCGCCATGCCCAAGTATCAGAGGTTTAAGTCAGACCTAAACGTGTATTTTTCTGATCTAGACGGCAAAGGTTATTATAAGACACAGAGCTAAGCAACAGGGTTAAGGCAAGAAGACATAAAATTCCATCTTCTAAGCATCTTCTCAAATTCCCTTTTAATTTTGAGCATTGGTGTTAAGAATGGGGAAAGACTGACATTTTAGGTCTGCTATTTAAGATGCAACAGCAGCAACACAAAGGATTTGGGAAGTTTTTACAGGAGGGCAACCGTGCTGGAAAACAACAATAAATTTAGGGACGGGGGAAGGGTCAGCCCAGTCTGCAGCTGACGTACTTTCCTGTGGGTCCTTTCTAGTGGTTTTGAGGCATCTCTCATCTCCTGAAACATAAAGTCATTTCTCCTACAGGACTTCTGGATACACTACTCCCATTTATTATATGATAATAACAACAACAATATTAGTAATAGTAATGAGAGATACAAAAGAGGTCAAAAATGTAAATTGGGCCAGCGTCCTTCTTACATAAACATTTGAAGGAATAAAACAGATAAAAGCATAAAATATTTTATGCCAACCTTAATGCTTTCTATAAAGGGGGAAAACCTACTATAAAATAAAACATTCAACATAGGACTATCACCAGTTCTAAAAAAGTTAACTAAAAAAATTACTTTTTGTAATTTATTTTTTACATATTTAACATTCATATACAAATATGTGTTTGGATCAAACCCACCCCCATTCCTTCCCCCTCCATTTCCTCCCTTATCCCCCCCCACTTTCCCCTCCTAACTTTATACTCCATGTTCATGCTCATATTTTCTATCTATCATCTATCTATCTATCTATCTATCTCTACGCGTATGTAAATAGGTATGACACTGTCTACTGGAAAATGGGTAGCCTCTCAGCATCCACAACCCTGAAAAAAAAATGGCTTTCTCCCAATCAACCACCAATCCAATATGTCATCATATGGGGGTGTGGCTTCAGGAGCCCTCTCCCACACACACACCTGCTGGCATTTGGCTGGCCTGGGCCTGTGCAAGTCTTGTGCCGGCAATGCTCGCCACTGTGAGTTCATATCTGGCAAATACAGGCCCGCTACAGACGTCCACTTCCTCTGCCTCCTAGACTCTTCCCATCTGCCTTCCACAGTGATCCCTGAATTTAGAGATGAGGAGGTACAACTGAAATATCCCATTTAAAGTTGGGTACGCCACAGACCCTTGTTTTCTGTACAATTGTTCCATTTTGGGTCTCTGTAAAATCATCACCTACTGCCCTTCCCCACTCCCAAAGGTTTTTCTGGTGCAGACTGAAGTATGCAGCAATCTATTATTGCATTTATTTTTATGTCTACCTGGCAAGTTATTATTATGTCTATCTGGCAAAATAATTCTACTAGTTTCTTCAAAGCTGGCCAGTGAGATGGTTCACTGGATAAAAATCACTTGCTGTCGGGCCTGACCTAAATTCAACTCCTGGGACCAACTTGATGAGTGGAGAAAACCAACTCACACTAATTGTACTATGACCTCCACATGCACACTTGTCCACACACAACTAAGCAAGCATAGTAAAACATTTTTAAGTCTTACTCTGATTATAAAGTGGTTACAGGAAGGAAATATACATGTTTACCTGTTTATTCTAAGAACTATAAAGTATTTAATGGCCACTCATATCTAATATAGAACGTCAGAAATCAACACTGGCCAAGAGGGCTGCTAAGCCGTAGAAAGAAACCTCAGATCTGGTACATGGTACAGGCAAAACTTTTTAACCACTGACTTAGAACGTAAGTTCTCCAAAGGGAGCCATAACCCCATGAGACATTCAGCAAGGTCATGAGATGCTTTTCCGTGTCAAACTTCAGTGGCAAGAAGTGCTTCTGGTCCATGGCTGGTAGAAGCCAGGAAGCTGCAAGTGTTCTACAGTGCACAGGACAGGGCCAGCAGAGCAGAATCTGGCTTGGAAAACCAAGAGTGCCACAGTTCGGAGGCCATTGAAATAACACCTCACCTTAATAAGTAAATTGACTGTTTAGAGTTGAATTGAGGCATTTGGAAATTGATTTATACTGTCGGGTTAGCGGCAATCCACTAACTGAATTCAGCTTGCCTTTTGCACAAACACTTCCCTATGAGAACAGGTAGGATATGGGGTCTCACCCAGTGTCAATCACATACTCCTTGGATGTCCAGAAGAGCATCCTGTTTTGACAGAAAGAACCCACACTGAATGAGAAGCTGACTGGTCCATTTGGAAGACTTTGGCAAGACTGAGGCAGAACCTGTCTAACCGTCTGCAAGAATGTCTGTACACACAAGCGTCTGGACTCTAAAAATCATAAGGTCTGGAAAATCCTGTGCAGGATTTGAGTTCAAAAAGTATTGGCAATAGGCTAAAAAAATAATAAGTGGCCCACAAGACTGAAAAAACCTATAGTTTGAAGTCACGAGCCAGAGTGCGGAAGCCTGCCGGTGTGATTCTGAACCCAGCACTAATGTACTTACTCTAAATGCCCTCCATGTCTGCACGCTTTGTCTGTGCCCAACTAGGAGAGCATTCAGCTGAAAGCTGGCTGGGAGCCCAGTGCTCTACCATTTTAAGTCCTCTCTCAATACGGCAGAGAAGAATGTTTTGAAACAAAAATGAGAAGGGCAAGGCAGGGGAATGGAGGTACTGCTGGTTTCCACACTAAGATATATAGATATATACCTCAACCTCTTTTTAAAATATAGCAGGCGCTCGGCACTGATTGAAGCCTGTTCTTTCATTCTTTTAGTCAAGAATATGCATTAAACATAAAACCCCGCACTGAGCATAACGGGATTGGCAAACCTATGCTCCGTCTTCCTCTCCGAATGTCTTACATCAGGTAAAGAGAGTGGCAAACCTGCAGCGAGCACAGAGGCAAATATGGCCGTCTCTGGAGACTCATTCCCTTCCCTCCACTGCTAGCTCGTCAGAGAGCTGCCTCAGCTCTCTGAGAAAATACCAACACAGGCTCCCTGAGCACCTCTCTTTCTAATAAGGCCACTTCCCCAACCACAGCTTCCAGTGTTATATAACAGCATGGATGCGCCCTACTGAACCTATAAATACACAGCTGACAGGCCTGTGGCTGCGGTGCATGCGGGCATCCGTGTCTAGCTTGTGCACTGATACAGGCGTGCACACTGATAGATGCCTGTGAACTCTTTTCTGACTCAATCCCGACATAAAAGTGGTATGCACCTTGCGGAGTGGGCACAACTGCCGGAACTAGCCAAGGCACGTTCACTCTTCACTCTCAGTACAGATGTTGCGAAATTCAAAATGTTTCTATCTGTCCAAAGCAGATTCAAATAAGAATTTGCTGAAAAGCGTTTCCCAATAATCGAAAGATACATGAGAGGGCTGATTTAATCTGTGTTCCCTGAAGTTCCAGAAACTGTAGAAAGCTTCAGCCTGAGCTAACAGTAAAGGCAGGCTCATGAGGGGAGCCTCAGGCTCCCAGGTGGCATGGTGTTCACATCTCAATTGCTCTGGGACTGGACTAAGTCAGGCCTTCTGGGAAGTCCCACTAATCAAAAAGGGGTGAGCTGGATGCCTGGAGAGTCCTCGATAAATTGTGGGAGCACTAACCTCCATGGCAAGGTTACTGAAACAAAGGGGCCCTTGGATGCAGAATGTTGAAGAGGCACTCGGCCTCGGGGGTCCATAATGTGAAGGCGGCTCGTGACAGAGCCAACAGCAGCAGCGACCCCCCTTAGGTTTTCTCCTTTCACCCTGCCTCAGCACCAGAGCGTCAGGGCTGTCTGTTCCTACTTTCTCCTCCCACACTCTGGTCCCCTCTTAATTTGTCCAGTTGTCCTTCATGGTCACTTTTAAGAGACAAAATCTACAAGTACAAATCACACACACACACACACACACACACACAGAGAGAGAGAGAGAGAGAGAGAGAGAGAGAGAGAACCCACAATTGATGAAATCCTGGTTGAAAGTATATTATTGACAGAGCTCCGTCAAGGACCCCAATGCCTCAGTCCCCGGGTCAGGCTCAAAGGAATGGCAAAACCTTCCTCTGGTCCAAGTAAGAGTTTTTTAATCACTGTCTGCAGAAACTGCCAATCACGGCTTCCTCCTCAGTGGCAACAGTGACCTGAAAAGCTCCCCTGCACAGACCCACAGCAGAGACTAGCGAACCCCACCTCCTAGGTAGTTTCCAGGCTGCTGGTGGTGTGGCTCCATCAGAGCACATGGCCCCTCAATCCCTGCTTTTCTGTCCTCTGTTCTTGCTTTATTTTCTCCGCACCCCAATCTAATCAACCCGAAAGCCATGCAGGTTGCTCTCACTAGCCAGATTAGAAATTTCCTTCACACATGCTTTCAAACAAACAAACAAACATGTTTTCAAAACATCACAACAGGCGGCATTTTTTTTTTATTTTATTGATTTTTATTGTGTGCTACGTTTTTCTCTGCTCCCTCCCTTCCTCTCCCCTCCCCTTCAACTTTCTCCCAAGGTCCCCATGCTCCCAATTTACTCAGGAGATCTTGTCTTTTTCTACTTCCCATGTAGATTAGATCTATGTATGTCTCTCTCTTAGGGTCCTCATTGTTGTCTAGGTTCTCTGGGATTGTGATTTGTAGGCTGGTTTTCTTTGCTTTATGTTTAAAAACCTCTTCTGAGTGAGAACATGTGATAATTGTCTTTCTGGGTCTGGGTTACCTCATTCTATATGATGTTTTCTATCTCCGTCCATGTCGGACGGCATTTCTAACTCACCTATGCTCCTTGCCCACAGTGAGCATCAACTACAGCTTTTACAAAGCCGCTCGGCAAAGAGCGTGCCCTCCAAAGTAAATGCTGGATACCTAGCCTCTCCTCTGCGTTTGGGGACCCTGCTGTGATGTTCAGTGAGTGACACGGAAATCTGGAAATTATTAGATGCTAGAATATGCATATCCTAGCGCACAGACATAGGACAGTTGTAAAACAAATGTTACTTCGGTTTCTTTCCTTTTCCCTAATTTCACCAGTCCAGAGGTTTCACAGTAACCTCAGAAGTTGATTTACTTACTATAATAATAATATACTTGTCATATATGTATAACATGTGTATATTTGTATACAATATATCAATATATGTAATATAATGTATAACTTGGTTTTTTGTTTTACTAGAGAAGAATTTCCAATTAAACATGCATTCTGACTGTGATAACAACAGGCAGGCATAGGAGTGCTGTGTGCCTAGGCTGTCACGCATCCTCAAGGCCTGAGAACTGGCCTTAGAATTCTTAGGTTTTACAAAGTTTAAGCTTATTACATTATCTTAGGGAGCTGACATATTTACAATCTCCTTTGGAAACAAGCCCTAATTTCATCAACACTGATGACAATGAAAAGCATCCATCGGTAAAACATTAAAGGCAGCATGAACGGCACCAGCTGAGGCAGCCATCAAACTCCACTCTCTCGTTCCTCCTCCCAGAGCACACAGGCTTCCCTTCCCATGAGCCACTGCTGTGACAAATGACCACGAGCCAGCCCGCCAAGCCAGCACAGATTTGTTACCTCACAGTTCTGGGGAGTCAGAAGTCCAAAATGGGGCCCCAAGCACAGTGGCTTATGTCTGAAATCCTAGCATCAGAGGGTAAAGTCAGGAGGATTGGCAGGATTGGAGGCCAGCCTGGGTTACACAGGGAGTTTTAGGCCAGCCAGGACTGCTTATTTCAAAAGCCCAGAGAGGGAGGAAGGGAGGGAGGGTGTGAAGAAGAAACCAAGGGAGAAGGAAGACTTTATAGGACTTGTGATGTTTCCAGTGCTGGAAGGAAGGCAGGGCAGGACAGGCAAAAGGAAAACAAACAAACAAACTTTACTGACCTAAAATTAATACATCAGCAGAGGCTTGTTCCTTGGGAGGCCCCAGGGCGAGACTGTTTTGCCTTTTGGCTCCTATAAGCCATTTGCCTTTTCTGGCTCACAAACCTAGTCCTTCATTTCCAAAGCAGCAAAAACAGCTGAGTCTTTCTCAAATGTTTGTTCCCTCATCTGCTTACAGGGATTCTGTATCAGTCAGCCTTTTGCTACTGTAAAAAACGCTACCCGACATAAATCAACTTATACGTGGAAAGTTTTGTTTTGGTTCACAGTTTCAGAGGTGTCAGGTCCATGGCTGCTTGGCTCTATTGCTGTTCATCATGGTGGGAGTATGCAGTGGAGCAAAGCCGCTCGTGTTAAAGAGGAAGGATCCCACTATCCCTTTCAGGGCATGCTCACAATAACTATCCAGGCTATCCAGGAAGTCCCACCTTTGAAAGGCTCCACTACCTCCACATTAGGCATCAAACCTTAACATGTGGAGGTTAGGTACACTTAAGATCTACGTTATACCTGACCCCAGTGATTGTGCTGGGCCCTCTAGGCTAACACAGGATAACTGTCCGCCTCAGGGTTAGCCAATAGTCAGTCTTTTGTAATGAAACAAAGCTGCTATGGTTTGAGCTGCCCTCCAAAAGCTCGTGTGTTATGACTTCAATTCTGGGGGGAGGCATTTGAATCACAGGAATAGACTTTTGTGAATGGATTAATGTCTTTCCTTTGAGTGGGCTTTAGATTTCTTTGGGCTTGACCTGTTGCCACAAGTAGGCAGCATAAAAGCACATCTGTCTTCCATAGCTTGATTTTACTCTCTCCTCACATGGTACTTGCTTTTATTCTGCTATAATCTGAAGAAGCATGAGCTGCTCAAGCAAAATCTGGACTTGGACTTCCCAGCCTCTAAAACCATAAACCACGGGCATGGCAATAAGGGCTGGAGGGGGGGCTGGAGAGATGGGTCAGAGGTTAAGAGCACCGGCTGTTCTTCCAGGGGTCCTGAGTTCAATTCCCAACAACCACATGGTGGCTCACAACCATCTATGATGAGATCTGGTTCCCTCTTCTGGCATCTAAGCATACATGCAGACAGAACACTGTGTACATAATAAATAGATAAATAAAGATTTATTTAAAAAAAAAATAAGGGCTGGAATCCCAGAACCTGAGGGTAGACACAGGGCAATCAGGAACCCAAGGTCAGCCTCAGGTACATAAAACCTTTGTTTCCAAACTAAAATTAAATTACGTTAAAAAAAATACTGTGAGGCAAAACATATCACCCCATTCCCCACCTCTAGAAATTTACCCAATCTTGAGTATTCTGCTAGAGCAACAGACTAAGATGCAAAAAACAAACTAAGATCCATGGCTTCCGGTGGCCATCTCCTATCCAGGACAAGTTTCTGTGGAATTCTCCCTGAGAGAGGTAGGGGCTTCTAAGAGTCATGACATTTCCAATGTCAGAGTTTCGATGCATAGCCTAGAGTTTCCTGACAATCAGAAATGTCAAAGAGTTACTAAGACAGCAGTTGTCTATAGACTCAAGCGAGTGCTTGGTGAAAATCACAAATCCTGCATTAGTCCTATTATTTTTAAAACCTTCTGAGCTTGGCAAGTCGGTTTCATAAAATATTGAGTCAGTTCCTAAAGGACTAAACCCAGTCAATACCCAAGATTTGTTGACTCAGCCTGCCTGCACAATAATTTCAGGCTGGAATTTACCCATGCTCATATTTGTGAGTCTAGGAGGGTTGCCAGCTTATGTCAGGAAGCTGCACCTGCTCCCTGTGTAACACCCAGAACTGTGAAAGGGAAAAAAAAATAAGGCTAGGCTTGTCGAGAACCTTCCTCAGTAAGTGTGAGATAACAAGTAGTAGCACTCGGGGAAAGGTCAGAATGTGACCTCCTTACAATGCTTCGCCTCTTTTAAAAATTAATCAGTATGTAAGCAAGAGCAACTTCAGGTCAGACCCCAGATTACAGGCTTGGCCCTGTCTGGCTGTTATTCTCATTCTAAACTTGCCTCTGACCCCATCAATTTCCCACTAGGTCTGAGCTCTTGTCTTCCAGATTGCTCTGAGACTGCCCTTCAGGATTTCCGGCTCACCTTGCTTGTCCTTCACATCACAGATCCCGTGGTGCATCTGTGCTCTCCTGCTTGCCCCTCACTCCTAGCATCAGGCCTATGACCCCGTGTGACCCCTTGCTTGTGGAGCCATTCACATGGCCTTTCCATTATTGCCATATGAAACCTGGCCAGGGGCCTGGGTGGTGTCTAGCTGACATTCCATTCCAACCACAAAACTACCAATGCTTGGTCGGATAACCTGGAAACAGTTGTTTTACAGCATCAGCCGAGGAGGCCCTGTTTACCAAGAGGAAGCAGGAGCACAGGCTCAGGCAGAAACTGAGGTTCTATTCCCGAGTTTCCTGAGGACCAGCTGGGGAAATCATCAGTTTCCTCATCAATAAAAGAAGGGACCTCAGGAGGTCATCCCTGTCTCCCATAGCGCTGTGACAAGTGCAGTAAGATTGAAGCAAGGTGATATTTTAACACCATGCTACATATTAGTTCTTAAATTCTCCAAGGGTTTCTCTCTCTACCGTACTCAAGGGGAACTGTTGTAAAATTCTTTTGTCCACCATGGTGACACCAGCCCATGGCCCCAGAATTTTACTTGGAAGGCACGGGCAGAAGGTCAGCCTAGGCTACCCGGATGAGTTCCAGGCTAACCAGAGCCGTGAACAGTAATAACTGGCCTCCAAAACATACATATATACATACATACATACACACCCCAAATGAAAAACCTCTCTTGCATATTACATATGTTCATATATTCTGAATGTTCCTACAGTAAGCATTTGTGTGTATGTACACAAATATATCTAATATATATAAATACATGAATATCTCTGAATACACACACATAAATATCACCACAGAGAATGGTCTAATGTGATGGGGTGAGCTATTTAAAATGGAAGAGCCCCTAGAAATGAGTAAGAGATATCTAGAGTTACTTCATTAAAACAGTCAAGGCTACACAGAGAAACCCTGTCTTGAAAAACTTTATATTTTTATTTTATTTTTGGTTTTTCAAGACAAGGTTTCTCTGTGTAGTTTTGGTGCCTGTCCTGGAACTAGCTATTGTAGACCAGGCTGGCCTTGAACTCACGGAGATCTGCCTGCCTCTGCCTCCTGAGTGCTGGGATTAAAGGCGTGTGCCGCCACCACCTGACTTGAAAAACTTTTTAAAAGAAAGAAGGAAGGAAGCAAGGAAGGAAGGAAAAAAAGGAAGAAAGAAAAAGATTTAAAGAAAAGAAAGCTTAAGAATAGAGTCTACATTTTTTGGAATACTTCAGACAGGCATTTTTCCAGTAAAGTCTTTATATGACATGTGTATTTTTCACTCTTTGGGATTCTAAACCAGCACTGTTCAGAACAGAGTTGGGGGTGGCATGGAGGGTCCCTTTGACACAGTAACCAAGAACAGATAATTTTCCAAGGACTCTAGAGAAAGCACCAGGATGGAGCCTATAGATCCATGCTCACAGAGCTGAACATTCCACCCCCTGTGTAACTGTGCCTACTCTCTGTCTCCTCTGCCTCCCTATTCATCCGGATCTCCTGGGACATCCCCTGGCTTTACTTGTGTCCCAGCACCCAGTGGAGTCCTTGGCATGTAACAGCCATTCAATAGTGTTCATTGAACAAGAGTCTAATTAATTGCTAGAAAGTTACCCGCACTCTAATGCCATTGGAGACATTTTATCATTTTCTGATTCATGGAAGAGAAAGAATGCTAGAAGAAGGTGCTGTCACATGCCTGACAGTCAGACGACAGAAACAGCACCGTCCTTTCATATTGAGGGATATAGGTCATGATTTCATCTTATATTGGAAACAATTTCTGAATATTTGAAGCAGTATCCTTTAATAATAAGTTCCGAAAATTGAGATGCCATGTTTCAAACTTGCAGAACATCATTTAAAATCTTATTATATTCATGATTTTGCTACTAAATGAACGGCACTAAATAAACACTGTCACTGTGGAATCAAATCCTGGGAGCTTTGACTATCTCTAGGCACTGTGCATAGTGCTTCTGAATTCAAAGAAGTGTAATTAGACAAGCCGCTTGTAAGATTGCTAAACTTATAAACTTCATGATAGGATAATGGGTTGGGGGAGGATGAGGAGGCTGGGGCCCTCTTTCAGATAATCAAAATAGAGCACCACTTGACTGGGCAACAGTGGGTAGGGAAATGGTGATCTCCAAGATAGACTCTGATGCTATGATTGGCGAGCCTTTCTGATGGGTTAGCCTTGCATTGAGGGTGGTTAGCCTAAGTTTCCAGAGAAAGAGAGCTGAAATTAGCCGGGTGAGGAAAGACCAAAGAAAAGCATGTCTGAGAACAATGGGCGCTCAAACTTACACGACAGATTGGTTTTTCTAATAGGCAACCATGTGGAGATAATGAATAATGGGCGGTTGAAGTTCAGGTGGTTGAGGCTGAAGTTATAATTCAAGAGAGATAAATAAAAGAATACATAGAGATAGAAAGAAATGCGGTGGAAGGATTGAGTCCCGGCTCACACCACAACTTAGATGTCAGATGACAAGGCAGCAGCATCAAACACCTGAGAACGTCAAAGGCCAGAGGGAAGCCAAAGGGAGGACTCCACCAAAACCAAGCGCTGGGTCTCTCTCACCTGCAGGTCCTAGCTTATCACATTTATATGGATGCATATGAGGTGGGGGGGCGAGTGTGGGGAGAGGCTCCAGGCTACAAAGGAAGCCACAGAGAGGGGAAATGCCTTGAGGAAAGGGAGAGAGGGCGATGACACACGTGACATGAAAATGGGAAGTCTATGGGGGGAGAAGGATACAAAGAGGGGCAGGAGATGGGGGGGGAGAATCAATCAAAATCAATTTTGCTTGAAAATGTGATGAAACCCAATGTGATATAAGCTAATTAAATTTTCGATAAAAAAAGATGCACTCATATAAAATATATGCTTGTATTAAATGTCTTATATAGCATAGTGCCATATGCAAAGAATTTACACAAGTAGAAAATTAAATTTAAAAAAAGAGCAATCAATCCTCTCAAATACTGCTGCTAAGACAGGCAACACCATAGCCTATAGCAATACAAAAGTCATTGGTGACCTCACTAAGAACAGTTCCAAAGGATTGTGGGGGTCAAAATCCTGAGCGAAGAGAGCCCCACACAACAAAGGAAATGTATAAGACAGAGAGAGGAAGGGCTGTTGCAAGAAGCAGGTTCTTAGGAGAGCCCCGAAGGACCTGGGAAGTATGCCAATGGAGATGGGAAAACACTGAAACTTGATTGTGACCCCGTGACTTATCTGCATTTCCATCAATTGTTAATGCAGTATCAGCAGTCTGTTTAAGCCACCAGGAATTGCATTGCATATTGCATAGGGATGGTTGCAGAAACCTCAGCAGGCTTCACTCAGCACTGTGGCAAAGGTAGTTTTAATGCCTGTAACAAGATCTCAAGTGACTGCGACGTTGGCAGAGGGGCATTCAATTCAGCTGCATCTCCTTATGGGGGAAACCCAAGCCGCTTTGTTCCTTTTCTATACATAATCTCTTATTAATCACTATATCAGAGACAAATCATTTTCATTGTTTAAATTGAACAGATCCGACGAGAATCTTCGCTCTCATAATATTACACAGACTTTTGGAGCATACGTAGTGCAAAGGTTATATCTAGAGAGAACTTTTTTTGCAGCGGTATGCTTTATTTTTGCTTAAAAATTAAAATGTAATTTTAGCTTGCCTTCACGTTAAATGCATGAGCATATTAATACAGAAAAAAATGTCAGCACACCCTATCAGTTGAAAATATTATTATTGTTGATAATTACTCCTTTTGTCATCCTGTTTTACGTGAAGCATTTAAAGATGTTGTTTTGAGAAAGGCTTCACCGTGACTGTACTCACAGCACACCTGGTGAAATGGAAGGGAGAGACGGACAGGAGGAGGAAGCAGCATCCGCCCGGGATATTACTATGAGGGAGGCTGAGAGGACATCTGTATTGCAAACGAGAGCGATTCAGCAGAGATGGAGGAGACTGGTCACGCAAGAACAGGGAGAAGTGCTGAAGCTTATATCCTGAGTAGGCAGAGATCAACTGAGTGCACGAGAGGCTGGGGCTGGGCAAAGACGGCAGCACAGTAACAGGAGAAAGGCGGAGGTGGGTAAGGGAGATGCACGGATGCGGCTGTGGCGGATTCTCTCCTGGTTGCTCTGGTCTCTTTATTAAAATGAAGCACAAGACCAGCAGTAGAGGGAGAGGTAGGGAGGGATGCCATGGCTCAAGGGAGGAGCAGAAGGTACAGACGGAAAGGAAGAGTAGGAAGGACGAGTGGCAGGCAGTGTAGCTGATGCCTGTCATCTTTAATGATGATGGGTTTGAAGTGAGTCAGCATGACGGTCTTGCTCTGCTCTCATCTGGCTGCAGGGGCTAAGTGGGCGGAGCACCCCAGACAACCAAAATTGCCCAATAGGCGACACAAGAGAGTGAGAGGGGCACCAAGGCCCTGAACAGTAGAGGGGAACTTGAGACCAAGACCAGTCTGGTTGGTTCTATCTACTGCTCCCTGTCCTCCTTCTTGTCAGTCAAACGTGAAGGAAAGGGAAGTTGTAAGCGCACATTGAAAGACCACAGGGTGGGAAGTACGAAGTGGGAATGTAGAGTCTGAGTGTGAGACACCCCAAGAGAATGTCAATGCGGCTGTGTGTGGTGAACATCACAGAGAAACCCAATCGAGTCCGATGTTCAGCCTGACAGGAGAGCCTGATGCTAGGTTGCTTGGATTTGGGAGTATGGATAGCTGCCCACACACAAAGAAATACAAGCAAATAATACTCATGTATTGTCTAAGCTTTGAAAATCTTACTGACTGACTGTCCGTTTATGGGTGGGGACTTTAACTTGCCTGGTGACCCCTTCTTCGGCATTGTGATGGCTGATCTCAGTGGTTAACATGACACGCTGAAAAGGAGGAGCCTCAACTAGGGACTGGTCTCTGTCAGATGGGCCTGTGAGCACCTCTGTGGGGACATTTTCCTGATGACTATTTGATACAGGGGGGGCCAGATCAATGTGAGAGATGCCATCCCCAGGCAAGTGTGCCTTGACTGCATAAGCTGAGCCAGGCAGGGACAGCAAGCCGGGAAGCAACGTTCCTCCACGGCTACTGCCTCTGTTCCTGCCTCTGGGTTCTGCCTTGTGTTCTGCCTTGACTTTCCCCGGTGATTGTGACTTAGGAGTTGTAAGATGAAATCAAAACCATTCTTCACAAGTTGGTTTAGGCCAATGCTTCAGCACAGCAACAGAAAGAAAACTGGGGCAAATCCTTTCTATTTCTTGGATTAAGTAACAGATACTTGAATGCTAGATTATAGTGTAACAGAACCAGAAGCAGGCTGAGGATGAACCTATTAGACCAGGATCACACCTCATGTATTCCCATGCTTCTATGACATGCCTTTGTGTGTAGAAGGAAGTCCATCAATACACAGCCACAATGACGTTCCTGGGATTGAACCCTGATTGCATCTCACCTAGCTCTGTCCTACCCAAGTGGTCAGAAAAGTAGGTGGAAAATATGGCTAGGGTTTATAATTTGTACATCTGTTTAGCAAATAATTAGAAATAAAAAGTAGCAGAACAGATTCAGTCTGCTGAGTTCAACAAACCACTCTTTTGCCTCTGTGCTCTCCAACTCAGGGCTCCATCCCCTTCAACTTCTGATGAAGACATCATATTTCAGCTTAGGGCACCCACTGACATGCCATCCAAAGGGTGGCAAAGGGCATAGCACTCATGGTCCTCCCCTTGAGGAAGCAAGGGAGGTGGAGCCAGGAGGAAAGGGGTATTCATTTTTCAAGTTCCAGAGCCAAAGGGAAGGAATTTGTAAATCCAGAAAGAAGTCACTCCTTAGAGCACACTTCAAACTTTCTCTCACCGTATCTTACAGTAAGAAATTATCTTTGTTTATTGACTTAGGAAATGTGTGTTTGTGCACACCTGAAACATAAAATTCATGGTGTTTAGAATATTGTAATACTCTAATATTTCTCTACTCGTTTTACAATTTCATTTCTTTTTATAAATTTCACTCAGGATAAAAGATTTTTGGGGTCCATGAATGTATTATAACCTGTAGTTTGTAAATATAAAACCATGTGATATAGAAAACAAAGAATACTGTTGTCCTTATAACAGACAGAGCAGAAAGATGAAAAACAAACTTCCCTGGAGGGACTGTAGCTTTTACAAAGCTACAGTAATTGGAATAGTCTGAGGGTAGCACAGAAAGAGAGAAAATGGCCACAAATACAGACTTTAGATAGCCATGCACATATGGGTATTTATGAGAAGGATAAATGAAGCCTTTCAAAATGGAGGCAGGGCAGACAGATAAGGAATGATAAATGTTGGGATGGCGGTTGTGACAGAATGAAAAAGTCAGAATAGGTCTCTGTTTAGTAATCTACTAAAATTTTCAAATGGATCAAAACTTTAAGTGGAAGTCAAATTAAAACAAACGTTATGCCAGAATCATTTTTTTTATATTGTGAATAATGAATCATGACCCAAATTCCAGAAGTACAATAGTTGTGAATCAATTTGTTAGTATACTTTGAGGGTTTCTATGTGCAGAGACTTGCTATGTTGCCCAGGCTGGCTGCAATCTTTGAAATTCAAATGGTATGCCTGCCTCAGCCTCCCAAGGAGCTGGCACTACGTATGCATGCAACTGTGGATGGCAATATTTAGAATGCCGGCCTTCACATAACTGTATGAAGATGTTCCCTGTGGTGCTGGCAGTAATATCACCACACTGAATCTGTGTCGAAGTGTCCTTCAGCCCGGAGATGGGGAAACAGGTTATGGCGCAATCCAAAGAGAACTGGGCGGCAGAAGCTGATTAAGATTCGGCCGGTAAGTGAGCATTAAGATGGTATGTATTTTGCTGAGCGGGGAAGGAGAGTTCCAAGACATTAAGTACTCCTCCATTCTTAGATCAGTTAATTCTTAAACATATGTATATGCCCACATCTACATTTCTATCTTTACATATCTCTGTATTAATATAATTCATTATGTAAAACACATAGCATTATACTGTTTATACTACTCGGTAACCTTTGTTGACTCGGGTAGAAAAATATCTTGAAAACAGGACATATACTATGCTATCTGTTGCCTTGGGGACTTTTTATTTATTATTTATTTTTGGTTTTTCGAGACAGGGTTTCTCTGTGTAGCTTTGGAGCCTGTCCTGGAACTAGCCCTTATAGACCAGTATATCCTTGAACTCACAGAGGCCTGCCTCTGTCTCCCTCCCGAATGCTGGGATTAAAGGCGTGCACCACTGTGTCCCAGCTGCCTCTAGGGACTTCTATACTATTTGAAGTTTTTTAGTTTCTATTATAAGCCTTTAAAGAGGAGAAAACAAAAACATGGCAGCATCATACACAAGCAAGCCTTGCTTCTGTCTCTCTGACTCTAGTCACGCTCCAGTCCTTGCCAGTTAAAATAGATAAACCTACAAGCTCACGTCCTGCCTTGGGCTCACAGGTCATCCCAGGTCACTGCAGTATACTAGCTGGCTATTGACCAAGAATTGCTGAGGCTCCTGTGTGCCTTACTCTGAAAACAGAACCAGTTTATATGAACGATGCTAACCTGTGATTAGAACACAATGTCTGGGTGCCTGCTGGTGATGTGTCTATACACAAACCAAGCCCTGAAAGTGCCCTAAAGTGGAGGGTGGCTTGGCTTTAAGCTTACTTATAAATGCAGGTTATCTTTAGCCTGTCCTAATTATTTTTCCTGAAGAGCTTGCTTGTCCAGTCTAATTGGGAATTGCATTTGGAAGGCATGGCATATGAAGGCTTATTCTCAGCTGACAAAAGGAACAATGCTATAGAACATTAATAAAATTCAGGCACTGTTAAGTGTAAGGGCTCGAGAAAGCTCCCAACCTCATTTTGAAGCTTCCTCTTGGTTCCTGGCAGTCTTTCTGTGCCTTCTCAAGGCAGGCAAAGGGCATCAGAGCAATAGTGGGTGGGCCAGCTCATTGCCACACTCTGAAAAGCTCCCGGACACTGGTGTTTGTGTTCAGAGCTGACATGTAATCACTGTTGCTGTTTTCTTTAAAAACAGTGGCTGTTGAAGCTGCAAGGTAGAAAAACAAAGGCGTGGGCTCCACCTCTACTCATCGTTCCCCACAGCCCAAAATGGGGAAAGGGTGATCTAAATTTCCACCTGCCAGGGAGCCACGGAAAACTTGTAGGCCACCCGCATCTTCTGTGGCTGTCAAAAAGAAACAGCTCTGTGCCTGTGCGACCTGGAGGCAGGGAAAGAACCTGACAGGCGTGGTCTCGTTTCTGTAGGAATAAAAGACCCAAGCTGACAGGTGTGTTCTCACATGGCTGAGCAGGGAGGAAAAGGCGGAGGGACCGGCAGCAGGCTGGGAATATCGCGTTAGTATTAAGGTGGAGACGATGGGAGAACGGGCAAGAGATCTAATTGTTAGAGTAAGCACAAGCTACTTCTGTAATTAAATCAGTCTAACGTAGGAGGGGGTGGTGGCATTTTAAGAAGACAGTAAAATGGGCTTCCGGGCAAGGACACATATCAGAAGAAGGTTCCTATACTGGGTCAGCAATTTTTTTTTAATCAAATTAGAAGGTCCACAGATAATATATGACCTCAGAATTTGGTAAGATCCAACCAAGAACAGTTTATAAATACCACAACAGTAAGGGGATTTTTGCCTGTGATGCTAAAGGTTATATGTCTAATAAAACAAGTTGAAAGTATGCTGGAATGCTACCCCAGTCCCTCAGAACTGGACATTTGCAACTACGGTCTTCAGAGAGATAGTCAAGTTAAGTTGTAAGGCCACATACTCACCCTTGGCATGTATTTGAGTGCTTTTCTTAAGCCTCTCTCTTCAAGCCCAAGTTTACATCTATGTAAACCTTTCCTTAATAAACTCCAAACTCACACAAAAAGTGAGCCCTCACGTTATACGCTAGTGACGTTATTGAAAGGAGAAGTTTGGGACTGAGTAGGGGATGTCTCTGCACACATGAGGACCTGGGTTCCAATGCTCAGCATCTACCTAGGAAGCCAGGCATGGCTGTGTTTGCCCATCACCCTAGTTCTGTGGGACAGAAAAAGCAGCTCCCAGAAATCTCATTGGCCAGCCAACCAAGTCAACAACTGGAAGCTTTCAGTGTAATCCTGTCTTGAGGCAATAACTCTGAGAGCAATACAGGAAGACGCTCCAATTCCCTGGCTTTGACCTCTGCATGTACGCATGGGTGCTGACAGCTGCACGATTTGGAGACAGTGGAGATACACTAGAAGAAAGTTGCCACATTGTCACGAGCCAAGTAAGTCTCAGGCTGTCCATAGCTGAAGGATGAAGGATCCTCCCATATTAGATTCCTATTTCTGTGATAAACATCACGACCAAAAGCAACTTGGGGAAAAAAGGATTTATTTGGCTAACAGGTTTCCAGTACATCATGAGGGGAAGCTAAGGCAGAGCCTGAATCTGAGACCTTGGAGGAACGCAGCTCACTGGTTCCACCCTCAGCTTTCTTTCTTTTTTTTTTTTTTTTATATTATTTTAGTTTATTTTTTTTTCATTTTTTTTTATTGGAAAAAAAAATTTCTGCCTCTTTCCCGCCTCCCATTTCCCTCCCACTCCTCCCTCCCCTCCTCCCCTCCCCCCACTCCTCCCCCTCCCTCTCCAGCCTGAAGAGCAGTAGTCAGGGTTCCCTGTGGAAAGTCAGCTTTCTTATATAGGCCAGGACACCTCTAGTGGCACCATCCTGAACAAGCTGGCTCCTCCCACATCAATCATTACTCAAGACAACACCTTAGAGACTTGCCTACCAGCCAGGCTGACAGAAACACTCTCTCAACCGACGTTCCCTCTTCCCAGATAACTCTAAATTGCCGAGTAGACAGAAACAAAACAACAACAACAAAACCCTAACCAACACAGGTCAGAGAGAACATGTCCCGGACGGTACCTTAATTTCGGACTCTTAGTCTCCAGAACATTGAAATAATAAACTTCTGAGTTCTAAGCCTCCCAAGTGGTGGTACCTTATAATAGTAACCTCTCCCAACAAGTGCAGTATCCGAGGAAATGTAGAAGTCTCAGTGTCTAGGCCTCTGTCGGATAACAGATTTCCCACAGTTAGTATGCTATCAGCAAGCAGGGTTATATTCTCTGTTCTGCGGAGACACGCTAGCTCTTCAAATGGCCGTGAGGCCCTCTGGTTTGTCTCATGCGCTGATGATGATGTTGTTTCTTAACAGGGCATCAAACATGCTCTGCTCAAATTATATATAAATCCGCCACAGTCCGTGAGTGCAGTTTTATTGTTCTTCTCACTTGTCTTTTTATAGATAGGGAAAACGCTGACCCAAAAACCTAAGCCGTGTTCAAGAGAACACCCTGTACAGCTGGGGCTCCCATCTGGACCTGTGCACACCAAGCTACCTGGGAAGCCAAACTCCACGTCCCCTACAGATTGTGACACCGTGGTCAGGGAAGGGTGGCCTCATTACACTTTAACTCCTTAGCTCATGGGACATTGGGATTCAAAGTCAAAATCTTCACATTTTGAGGTCTGTGGACTTTTTTTTCACCAAATGTACAGTCATCATAAAAACAAGATTGAAAAAGTCTTTTTATAATGTGTTAAGGTTTTCTGAGGCAGTTCTTCCCGATACACAGAAACCCAGCTGATGAAGCAGGAACTGAGGTTGGAGAAGGAACCCACAGTGCCATGATGATAGAATCTGATGCCCCAAGGTCAACGCACGTTCTCTCCCTTAAAGAGGGTTAAGAGGTGTCTGAGAGTAGAACAGCTGGGCTCTATGGATCTTGTAAGATGTGGAGAGGGTGGAAGGGTTCCTGCCTCTCAGAGAAAAGACTAGTTTCTTTGTGGTCATTGTCATCACCATCATCATCACAAGGGATGACATGGACAGACTCGTGTTTCACATGTAAAATAATAATCTCTGCCCCCTTCCTGTGGATTGTAGACTTTGTAAATCTGGGAAATGTGAAAAGAACCAGTGGAGTAAATAAATAAAGCCATCTGGTAAGATTCTGAGGCGGGGGGTGGGGGAGAGAGAGAGAGAGAGAGAGAGAGAGAGAGAGAGAGAGAGAGAGAGAGAGAGAGATCTTGTACCAGACCCAGCACCAGCTTCTTAGCAAGCAGTTTCATTTATTCTATTTCATAATAGAATATTATTTTTCAAAGGCAAAAGACACTTAGCAGAAAGGAACGACCAGGTGTGAACCTTATTAAAATCCTTATTCATGGGGCTGAGGAGGTGGACTCAGACAGCAGAGGGTTTGCCACATGAATATGACACCCTGAGTTAGATCCCAAACATGTTTGGAAAAATTGGGTCTTGATGTTATCCAGCTTTTGGGAAGACATAGGAAGGAGGATCTTGGCCAAGCCAGTCTAGCTAGATAACTGAGCTCCTGATTCATTGAGAGATGTTGTCTCAAAAAGGAAAAAAGAAAAGAGGATCAATTACTGCAGGAACTGAAAAATATCACTGAAGATGGTCACATATGTGGAGGAAATCACTTTACTTGGAGATGGCGAGACAACTGAGAAAAAATCAAGTTATTTTGTGCTTATAGTATTTCATTCCTAATTGCCAAACATGACGTTGATAGGAATTTGAAACGGTGACAAGACTTGAAAAAAAAATGGTATTGATTAGGCTGTTTGACTACACGGTAAGATGTATTCTTTTACTCCGTGGAAATACAAAAGTTTCCCTTCAAGGAATATGGAGTACTTAGAGAAAGGAGAGATGGATTGCCTTTTCAAAGACTGTTATTATCCTTTTGACCCAACTTCTCACAGACTCCTCACACCTACACAAACTCCCGAGCTGCCACAGGTCAAGTCCGCAGAGCCTCCTGGGAAAACTATTGGGCCAGCTCTCAAGAACAAAGGGAACAAGCGAGCATAGCTCTATTAACTTTAATATTTCTAAGAACTGACCATCTAAGCAGGTTGGTGCATAAGAAACTGGAGATGAAAAATAAGTATTCGTGAATGTTTCTGTGCTGTTTGAACAGAAATGGACACAGCTTTTGCTTGGCCCCTGAGAATCCGTGTTAATTTTTCAGGGAGGGAAAGATCAAACAGCCCAAGGCTAGTCATTCTTAACTGAAGAACGCTACAAGAAGCCAAATCTGCTGCTCGCACAGAGGCTGTGGCTGTCTGGGAAGGGAAGGTCAGATTTGGGCTCCTAAGAATATTTAGGGTCATAGGACATTCTCCTTCTATCCACTTCTTCGGGGGATTTTAACCAATGATCTTCACCAGATGTGCTAAGACCACCCAAGAAGTTTTGTGTGGAAAAACTGTCCCGCTACAGACAGTAAGCGATTCCAGGTAAAAAGGAAGTATGCTGGCTACTTCTGGCTCTTGAACTCAGGTGCTTTGTGCTCAGATGTCCCACAGCATTTGATGATCTGGCCATTTGTGTATTAACTGCTTCTTTGAGAAATAAAAAGCAGTCATCCTGGGAGCAGGCTGGCCCTAGAAAGTGAAAACCATTTCAACTCCTTGCGTTCTCAGGCAGGTCCCAGGTCTGGACTATCCCTCACTCAGGACACAGAGTATCTAGTGGTTACATCATCGGATGTAAGTTAGATTGTCTTCCTGAAGATATTTTATTGGGTCTAATATGAACCAGAAATTCCATTAAAACCGCCAGAAAGTCCTCCTGTTCCTAAGATTATAAATGCTGATGGGGCTTTCAGGACATAAATCACCAAAGATGCTTCAGGTTATTTTAGAGGCCGTTGCCTGAGAGGGCATCTGGTGTGGCCATCTGCCTCGGTGAATGGTCTTCTGTGGAGAGATGAGGGGAGGCACCTCAGAGAATACCCATGGTCGGAATGGAAAAGGCACAAATTACCCACGCACCGAGTGTCAGCTGTAACTAAACTCTACTCCATCATCCTATATGGAAATGAGCAAAATGAACACAGCTCAGAGCTTTCTTCTCAGGGAAAGCCCAGATACCTGCATCAGATGGTCTGTAAACCAGGAGAACTCCTCGCTGTCCCTCATACTGCCCCTGCCAGTCCCAGAGTTCTATTCTACAAGGGTGAGTTACTGCTTTAGAGTTTCGTTTGTGTAATCAACCAGAACTTGCTATGAAAACGCAAAGATCTCTGGGAGCGGTTCTGCATTAAACCTTCTACGTTCAGAAGAGCGATTACTTCTCAGCTGTCAGAGTTAGTTAACAGCCAGAGACAAAGGAAAAGAAAAAGAGAGGTAATTGAGATGCCTGTCTCGCAGAAGAAATCTTTCTTGGTTTTCATGCTTGGCATGTGGACAATATGTATAAGATTCTGAACTGATATCAGCTTATATATTGCGGATAAAATAATGAAAGTCCCCCCCCTCAAGAAATGGATGCAATGTTTCTGAGTCTGCACGCCAAGAAGTGTTTGCTGTTCCAGGGGGCATTTGTGGCTGCTTTCCTGAGGACATCGTGGCCATACAGTGACTTCTGGAGCTGGCAGCAGAAGGATGGAATCCTGTGCCATGACACATACCCGACAGGGGCTAAACGGTTATTGATTTTCTGGTTTGGAAGTCCAAAGTCTGTTTTCCATTATGCACCTGATTTCAAGGTTGCAGAGCATCCTACAGAGTGTCCAGTTCATCTCAACACCATCTCTATAGCAAACGTCAGTCAGTGACTGTCCAGCCTCTACCCCAACGTCCATAAGATCAGGAGCTCACCCACTCAATTTTCAGAAAACTCTACATTTTAGTCTTTCATTTGTTGCTCTTGCTTTTGTTTTTAATTCTGTCTCCCTGAGATTTGTCTCCATTGCTCCTAACTCAATATCTTCAATTCCCTTACAACAATCTGGACTCCTCTCACATAGGAAACCCACTTAAATATCTGAAGACACCCCTTTTGTCTCCTGGATAGTGCATATGCCAAAAATGGTAAGTATTAAACATGGTGCTTTTGACTTACAGAGATTCCAAACAACTATGAGTTAATAAGAATAAAAGCTTGATGGAGGCCCTCTCTCAAGTATACTAATATGTTAGCACGGTACCTGATCAACCAATTTTAATTTGTCCAGTAGATATGAGGATACTCACAATCTGTTATCTAAAAAATAGTAAGTATCAATGAAAACGATTCCTAACTGTTCATTTCTCCCTTTCTAGTTATATATTTGCATATGCTTTGTAGAAGGAATATGAACTATAACATTTTGAAATCTAGAACCCAACTTGACTAATCCATGACTACTTAAAAAAAAAAAACCCTCCCCAGAGAACATTTCCTTTGCTCCTCAGTGTCTTTCTAAAAATGCCTTTCTATATGAGTGCAGAAGCGGAGCTGGGAAGGACCGTACCTTGCTCTGGGGTGTATAACTGGAGCTTTAAAAGCCAGCCTTCACCTGAGGTCGGATTTCTAGGAGTAAAACCTTTCTTATTTCAGAATTTCACTTAGATGTCAAGATGTTGGGAAGAATAAAAGATCAATGCTGGAGAAGCAGTCAAGTGTGGAAGCCCATGCCTATAACCCCAGTGCTCAGGGGGCCAAGGCAGGCAGATTGAATGCTCAAGGCCAGCCAAGCCTATATAGTAAGTTCTAGGCCAGCTTGAGCTATATAGTGAGACACTGTCTCAAAAACAAACAGACAAAAAAGTCATTTGTACTGAGTGAAGTTCACCACTGTTTCTTTCTCTTCTGGATCCCTGCCCACCCCCCTTGCCACATGAGCACACAAAGCCCAACCTGGAATTCCTTTGCAATTTTAGTTTGTGTTGGAAGTGTGTATAGTGCACATACACACACACAGTCTTGAGCAAATGCAGCTGCAGGGCGGGAGCGGGGGAGGGGTCAGGACGAGTGTGGCCTAAAACTACTGTTGCTTTGTGTTGATAGAGGAGATGGGTGTCTGCCAGAGAGCCTGATCCCATCGGCTCTTGGCCCTTTATCAGATCTCCTCAGTGTTCCCCCACCTGTGAAACAGAAGCGATGCTTCTCCTTTATCCCCCAGTTCCCCTGTGACAATCCAATAAGCCAGTACCCTGCATAGTTCCAGGATGTTCATCTTTTGACTTTTCCCCTTTGCCTTCATTACTGTGGGCACTGCCTTGAGAGGAAATATCACTAGCAGAGAGAAAAGGAACCTATATACAGATTTTTTCCATCAAAATTATTTTTTTTTTGTTTTGAAATAGGGCCTTACTTTAGAGAAAGGTTTCAGGGGTCCTCAGACAAGTCCTAAGGGCCCTGAGAACAAATGAGAATGACACAAGACTGTCCCAGATGGACAGGTTGATGTGACCCTGCAAAACCTGAGGCAATACTCTTCTCCAGAAGGTGAGGAACCTGTACCTGCAGAGGTCACTGCACTTTTGCATCAGCATCCAAAGAGCCTGCTCGTGACCATAACAACTCCATCCAAAGAGCTCCACGTCATCCCACCTCTATACAAGACCCTTTTCCAACCAACCAAAGTTGAGCATACACACACGGGGGTGAGGCGGGGTTGGGGAGGTGAGTGGCTACCATTGGGCCTGGACAATGTGGAATTCATCCTGCTATGAAAGGTCCTTTAAAAAAGGAAAAAATACTAGGCAAATACAAGAAATTAAGAAGCACACAAGAAAAGGATCTTTCATATTGCCTCAAGTAAAAGGCTTAGTCTTTTAGTAAGAGTGGTGGATGGCTGATAATTTCATACAGCTTTGCTTAAAAAACCCTCTCTACTTCTAAATTATATTCTTGTTGATTTTGAAATTGATATAGAAAAAATAAATTATTCTAGCTTAATAAAAATTCTCCCAAATAATGGTGCCCAGACTCCCTTTTCCTTTTTATGCATTCTGAGACTCACAGAAGAGTACCATTCACATTCAGAGAGGACCTTGCTACTTCAGTTAACCAAATCTAGAGACTCCCCCACAGACATGCCCAGAAGTTTGTCTCCAAGATCCTTCCAGATCCTGTCTAGTTGACCACTCACTCTCTCTAGGAGATCTCCTAGAGTTTGGATCTGGGACATCCTCGAAGGTCCGTGTGTTAAAAACTGGATTCCCAGCTAGATACAACTAGATGGCAGTGGAAACCTTGAACAGACAGACTGTCCTGGGAGGGTTTAGACCATGTGGGGTTGCCCTAGAGACAGACTACAGAATGACATTCTGAATGAACAGGCTTTCTCCTCCAGGTACCTTGGCCACAGTATGTTGTCACAGATCCAAATGAATGGGATTGATTATCTAATACAAAATCTCCTGTATGGCCTTAAAGAAGAACAGATGACAGCTATAGAAAAGCAAGTGTAAAGAAGCGATCAAATGCCTTTGTCAAATAGTGCTATGACCATAAAGGATCTTGGAAGAAGAGTATGTGGACAGACTTTCAACACTGTCACCATCACTACAGTGCTCTTCTTTTAGGTGGTCAAGACAGGGGACAGAGCTAGCCGTGACTGCTACATTCAAAAAATGTTTTGTTCACTTTCTACATCTCCTCAGAGATACTACATGGAAGCCCACTTGTAAGTGCTATGCACTCATCCAGAAAAATTGTCTGTCTCTAAATAACAGCATGGGAGGGTCTACTGCGGTTAGAGTAAGGCTTCATTCAGCCCACAACTTAGAGTTTCAAAAACTGTATATACAGGCCATGTTTATAAATCCATTGCAAAGGAAGTCAATAACTGGCCATTAGTCACAGCACATTTTTGAAGGAAACTGATAGATTATCATATCAGGTCACTGTGAGTAAAAGCACATTTGATTATTTCCTGTGCCCAACTGTGTCATGCAATGTTCAAACAAAACCAAGCATCTTAAGGTGGTATGCTAGTTTCAATGTATTCTAAAAATCAATGCTTGGAGCCAAGGGAGAGGACACAAGTGCCCGTTTCCCAGAGATGTGCTAACAGTTCTGTGAATCGTATCATTATAAACAGCAAGATGAAAAAAATAAAGTAAGCCTTCAATGGGAGGAATAAAAACTGGACTCAACGTAGCATGGATGCTGTAGAGCAAGGGACTCCCCTTGATTCCATTACTCTTCATTTCTGCTGCAGCTCAGAGAACTGATAACTAGCATTCCTCCAGACCAGAGGAAGAGATACAGATACTGTGATGGGTGGCCCTGAAATGCCCATCAATACCACCTCGTACTGTGCTGCTGGTTCTGAAATACCTATCAATGCCACCTCATATTGTGCTGCTGGCTCTGAAATGTCCTCCTCACGCTGCTTTGATGAGAAACTTGACTGAAACCTTCAACAGTATTAATGACCATCTTTAAGATGGATTATGATCCCCGGGGGAGAGCATCCACATAGAATGATGTGTATAAAACCTATGGAGATTTCTTCTGGCTGAAATGATGGCCACATAAGGACACGATAGAGTTTAATACAAATAGATAAATGACCTTATTTCTGAAAAAGAAGAATGAATAAACTACCCAAATAGTCATGAGAAGTATGACATAAAAATGGGACAAATATTAATTAAAAGGGATTGTAGTTTTAGTTGACTATGGCACTACTATTAACCCCACAGTCAAAAACTAGATTGGGGTTCAGTTACAGAGACCACAGGGTAGGAAGAAACTACCAAGCACGGGAGCCTCAGAGGACAATCAGAAGGTAAGACTCGGAAGACTCAAGTGGAGAAAACGGTAATGGAGCATTTGGGGGAGCAATATGGGAAGAGGCAAACATTCGCATAACAGTACTTCTTAGAGAGCAGAATAAAGAGTCCAATGGGCAACTATCATAGACGCCAATTTTGTCTATTTGAGAAAAATGTTTC
The DNA here is from genome assembly GCA_963919715.1 of Microtus obscurus. Taxonomy (NCBI): domain Eukaryota; kingdom Metazoa; phylum Chordata; class Mammalia; order Rodentia; family Cricetidae; genus Microtus; species Microtus obscurus. Next base: position 975,258 of record CAWTZC010002327.1, on the reverse strand, counting down.
TGAAAAAAATGGGTGAAAATGGAATGTACTTCTATAATTTGCCTGTCAAGGGAAGCATTAAAATTGTTCCTGAATGATGGCTTGTGGAAGACATTGATTGTACGGTATAGAATTAGCCTTCCCAATGTCCCTTTCAGTGATGGTTCTATATGTAGGGATTAAAACAATAACAATGTCAAAAAAAAAAAAAACCACGTAGGAGCAATTCAGAGACTATGTTTGGCTATGAGTTTGGCCTCTAACTGTTGAGCCACCTCTCGGCCCAACTCAGAGTCTGTTTAGAAGAATATTCATATACATGAAGAGAGGCATAAGGTCAAAGTTAGTCCTGATTCCTCAGGTCTGATCTGGAAAATAAAACAGAGCTACTATAAGCACCAAGCAGTGGACTGCTATAGAGACATCTGTGAAAACAGTTCTAGAAAAAACATAGGGACAGAGGAAAAAAGGAGTAAGACCCAGAAAGCCAGAATGGGCCTGAGGCAGTAAGTAAATAGTGAGACAATGAAGGCTGGGTGGGCCAATAGAAATAAGAGGAAAATGTAGCAATATGTCACATGAGAAAAACTGCCAAGATTTAGTCACTAGTTACTTCCAGGGGGTAGAAAAATATGGTTGGAACCATGAGTACTCCAAGGAAGAAATTATGAAATGAGAACAAGATAAAATTCTAAAATAAATCTTAAGAAATAACAAGTCCTATGAATTCTTATGTAGAAAGGATTATATTATTAGAAAACCTCTGACAACAATTAATAATGCCATGAATCTCTGTTGCATTACAAGAATGAAATTCTGTCAGGATAATTTTATGAAGGAACATATAGTTAGCCAACTGTCTTTATTACTTCTTATTGCTGTGATAAATTCTAACAAGAGGAACTTGTAGAGGAAGGCTTCATTTGGGACCACAGCTTCAAGGAGATACAGTCCACAGAGGTGGGGAAAGCATAGCAGCAGGCACATAAGACCATACTACAGGAGCAGGGATGACAGGAAGTGGGAAAACTCAAGTTACAAAACCGCAAGGCCCACACCCCAGGAGCATCCTTCCTCCAGGAAGGCCCCACTTTCTAAGGGTTTCCAAAGGTATCACCTTCCCAAACACCATCAACAATGAGGGACCCAGAATTCAAACTGAGCTTGTGGGGGACACTGCTGGAGGACCAAGGGCATTTTATTGGCATCAGTTTAGTTTTGCTGAGGGCCTCGTGGTAGAAGGAACCACAACAGCAGAAGCCACTGAGAGGGAGAGATTCCTGTCGATACAAAGGAAGCCACAGGAAGGGACCGGCCTCGATTTTTCTTAAGAACAACTTTCATGATAACTAATTCAGAGGTCCTAAGGGAATTACCTCGCCCTTGGTGACTTTCCCCTGAACTCTACGCATTAAAGCTCCACCTCCATCAACATTTCCACATGGCAGACAAAGCCTCCAACACATGAAACCTAAGAGGAACACTCAAACCTCAGCTAAACTAAAGCAGAAATATCCAGGAAATGAAAGAAACGGCAAGTAACAGCTGTCCTTGGAATCTAAGATCTGCTGTGTCAAGCAAGATCTTCAAAAAAGAAGTAATTTATTGTGGATGAGTCACCCATCTGGACATATCACAGTAGCTCTATTTCCATTGGATGGGTTGCACTTTCTAAGAACTGTGTATTATGTGGCTATAAGTTCTGGCTAGATACACAAACATTCACACTCAACAATGGCACCCACGGTCTAGATTATGGACTTGAAAAGTTGAAGCATCAAAAAGTATGTCCACACTAAAACTATACTACAGTTTTCATTTAATGTCACAGCTCTAGTGCATACACTATCAATTTAAGAAGTATACAATCACCATTAACCCATGAAGCCCCCAGTCACAGGACCAGGTCCTAAAGTTCTTACAGACGGAACTATGGCCTCCTGAATGCACATATTAAAACTCCCAAGTTCTTATTGGTTTTGGTAGTGGCTGTGTGTTTTTCCTTGTTTTGAGATGGGTAGCTCAGTTTGACCTTGAACTCACTGTGTGTCCCACACTGGTTTCCCTGGCCTTTGTCTTCTAAGGGTTAGGATTACAGTCCTGTAACATTGTGCCTGGCTGAAACTAACTACATCTAACTACAATATGACTGCTTTTGAGAAAAGAGCATTTCAGGGACTTAAATAGGTCTTAAGTACAAGGCCCTGATCTCACAGGAGTTTTGCCACTCCAAGAAGATCAATAGAAACCAGAGGCCTCCGTGAGTGTGTACTTGAATGAACACAGAAAGGGGACTACATGAATGCTCAGTGATAAGGAGCTGACCACAAGAAAGAAAAGACAGCCTTGTCAGGAATCAGCCCGGCTGGCACTTAGATCTTGGGCTCCAGACTTGAGAACTATGAGAAAACACATTTCTGTTATCAAAGGCAAACAGTCTGTGGCATTTTGTTCATGGCAGCCTGAGTTTGCCGTGGGTTTGCTTTATACAGCGCTAATATGATCAATCGCCTAAGGGCAGCTTCCTCCCTTCACTTGGTGCCGCAGCTCTGGGAGGGATGAAGTTCAAGGTACCCTGAAGTGCTGCTGAAAGAGAGAACCCACAGAATCACCAAACGGGTATCAGGGGACTTATGATCAGTGTGTTCATTAGACCGACTTCTCAACTTTGCCATTGACACTAGATGTTCATCGGAAGAAAAGCTACATGAGTGAAGGGAAAGCACTCGAGTTTTAGAGACAGAGTTATTCCAGGACTAGCTCTCTCCAGGTCTCCCAGTGCAGAGGTAGAACAGTCAGAAAGAGTGATGCTTCCTTAGGGAAGCCAGGAAGCCATCTTTCCTGCATGGTAGGTGCGCCTACAAATCCGCTTCCCCATCTACAGACTGGGATAAACAGTGCATAATCTACAGGACTGTTTAGAGGGACTGGAGAGTTAACATATACAAAGAACACCAGCTGGCAAAGCCAGCGCAGAAATGTTAGCTATCACTGCTATTGTTATTACAGGAGTATTGATATCACTTCATACTGTTAATATTATAAATGCCTTCCCAAAGAGGTTTTGGTGACCAACCTTCTTGATTTGCCTGGGACAAGATGGCCTTAAATTTCTCCATCACTCTCTCTTCTAAATGTTGTTCTTGAATGCCAGGTGACAGGAGAAGGTGTTGCGTGTCCTTCAGCGGCATTCCTAATGTTTCATAATGACCTTGACAACTTAAGATAGCAAAATGCTAAGGGTGTGTGCCGTGTGATGGCTGATGAGTTCCAGTGGGCACTGCAGGAGAAGGGCAGCACTTCAGGCTGGGCTCCTGCACAATGTCAGGAATCGGGAACACTGGGGGCAGGGGTGACAACAGGAAGCAGAGAAATAAAGAAGGAAATATCATTCGGACAGGTGCAGCCTTCCTTCCTGACGTTATCAGAAGCGGGCAGGTGAGGCAGTCACTTGGCCGAATAGATCATGAAAGGAGGACCATTGTGACTCGGGAGAATGGCAATTCCGAACAAAAAAAACAAAATATGAGTAATCCCGGTGTCCTGTTACAACTCCCGGGGTGACATGTGCTCACAGCCTGAGATGTGACTTTACGCCAACCACCCAAGGAGAGTCATCAGATAAAAGATATCCCGTGTGACCAATGTGAATGGAAGAACAGGCCTCAGGAAAGACGACTCAGCTGAGAAGAAGAGATGAAGTCAGATCTCTAGAAGAGCCTGCAGTGGGTGTTACAATGAACTATCTATTTGTCAGTTCAACCATGAATCCATCCAGATAGGACAACACCTACCTGGGTAAGCAAGTCTCCCCTGTGTGTCAAACAGGATATGTCTGAGGCCTGCTTACCTCATGAGCCACTCCGAAAGCTGAAGAATGGTAGATGAGGTTATTCTGTGCAGAAAGTCTCACCTCAGGTGCTTAGGGAAGACGGCGCTATCTGCAGTCCCTGGAGGGTTCTGAATGGGGCTCCAGAAACTGGAAGCTAGCCCACTTTCCCACAGGGTATTACTGCAAAGTAGTCTGGGTCCACATTTTCACAATAGCGCCTGCAGGAATTCTGGATCACACATACACTCGAGCCGAAATCGGGTCCCACGTGACCGAGGAAATGTTCACGTGCTTGTCAGATGCACTTCTGGAAATATTTGCTGCAAGTTCATTCCCTCTGAGAAGATGCTCAGGTTCCCAAATGCCATGAGTCTTCAGCCCGGGAAGGAGGTCTGTTCATGGGAGCAGGTGCTGCCAACTCCGCTTGCCCTCTCTGAGCCCACTGGCATAGGCATCTGCCCATCACAGACCTCAGCAGGGAGGCAGAGCTCAGATTGTCACCACCACTAGGAAAATGTCCATTTGTTAGCCAACTAGTCTGTGGCTTACAAAAACAACCAGCAGTAGCTTTAAACAGGGTGCAAGGTGGGGGGGAGGCAAGCCAAGTGCAAAAGTGGCTTACTGGGGAATCTTTTCTTGGCTGAGGTTGCTGAAGGTGGGTAAGGGCATGCTGATGCTTGCCAGGAGCAGTGACTCACTTAAAGCTCACTTGGGCTTTCAGTGTTTGGTACTGAGGCACAAAGCAACGTGAGTGTAGTCCACAGAGCCACGGCTGCATCTACCACATTCGCTAAAAGTCCCCTATGCGAAACTAGCAATGAACCTGGTATCATTTTTTCCCTTAGAGGCCTAGCATTTCCTAAGTGGGTCTTTCCCTCTTAGCTGCAATCAAAAGGCAGCAGCCTGACCTAGCACAGGCTGGCAAAGGTTATATAATGTAGGCCTTGCAGACATGCCCACTGAGGTCCTTGAACGCCCATTTCTGTGCTCTGACGCGCAGTTACTAAAAGCAGACCGAAACGGGAGATGAAGCTGGTCTCGCCACATGCCCTGCAGCGGCAGGGCATCTCTGGCCCTGGCTACAGCACAGAACGTTAGAGGGATGGGGCGGGATCTGGGTGGCTGTGTTGATTTCAAGGCTTCATCCCCCCCCCCCCCCCCACACACACACACAGAAAGCTTGACGGTTTGAGGGGAGAATGCACGGGACTGCAGTTATGAAGCGACGTGTCACCGGAATCTACCTCCTGTCCTCTCCAAATTCATTCCTTCTGGAAGCCTATTACCTCCCAGGGAGCAAGGATCCTGCTGTCCCTGTTTTTTGTTGTCGTTATTTTAGGGTTTTTTGTTGTTGTTGTGGTTGTTTTGTTTGTTTATTTGGTTTTTTTTTTTTTTTTTTTTTGGCCAAGCATAGGCCCCACTATTTAAGATATAGGAAGAACTAAAGACAGTGATAATCCTGCCCTTCTGAGTCTAGCAAAAGACACCAACAAGAAGTCAAGGAGTTGAAATATAGATTATCAGGAGCTCAGGCTGGGAGTCAAGAGGAGCTTCCGGCAGGCTGCTGCTGCGGAGCCTTGGAGGAACTGCGTTAGCCCTGCAGCGAAGGCAAGGAGGTCTGAAAGAGTGTGGTCCACTCGGGGACCTCCCAGGAGGTGCATGTTTGAAAGATGAAAATACTGTGTGGAAAAGAGGGAAACTGAGGCTAAAGCCCTCGAGAACATCTATTAACACAACAAGGTCTAGATGAGCTGCCACAGACTCTGAAGACCACGGTGAACCATGGAGCACTTCAGAGAGCTGCTTTGCATTTTCAGAGAATTATCCTGATGATCAATCACTCCATGGAAAAGACTGTAGGCAACGAGACAAAGGTGACTTCAATCATCCCAAAGGGAGACCGACCAGGTTGACACAAGCAGATCTTTGTTCCTTCTCAGATCTCTCTCAAGGCTAGTCTGTAGAGTATACATTCCTGGGTGCTTCCACTGCTGCCCCAGCCTGCACAGGTCCTTTCCTGTCCTCCCGATGCTGGCCCGACAGCTGTCCATCAACACCAGTTACAGTTCTCAGGAGAACTAACTTTTTGTAGTCTGTATCTCAGCTCCATAGGCTTGTCTTGAACTCACTATGTAGCTGACAATGATCTTGTTGCACTGATCCCCTGCCCTCCGTCTCAAGTGTTGGGATTATAGGTGTGCATCTTCGTGCCAGGGTCCAGTTTCTCCAAAAATTAACAGAATTGCCATACATCAGTCATTCGGTTTCTAATAACATTCCCCCAAAGATAAAACAGGCACTCAAGCAAACTTGTGCTTAGCTGTTCCTAACCGTACCGTTCAGAACAACCAAAAGGTAGGAACAGCCTATATGTCCATCGGTAGATGAAGGTAGAATGGCTACACAAAATGACACTCCTTAGCCAATCATAAGAGGAAGTGCAGTCTTATGTTTTTAAAGAGCAGAACTCAGAAGCATTATGCTAAGCACAAGCCAGACACAAAAGCCACAAAAATGACTCCCATTGAGACAACACCTCCAGAAAGGGTAAATCCATAAATGCAGACGAAAAGCGGTGGTCTGTAAGGGAGGAAGGGAGAGAAGCAGGAACTGCTTACTGGGGAGAATACGCTGAATGGTGAAAGTGCTTTAGGTCAGAGCGAGACAGAAGTGGGAGCTGCACCCTTGGACTGTACTAAATGCCACGGGGCTGTCTGTTTTAGAGGAGGCAGTGTTAATGCATAGGAATTCCACCCCAATTTCTATTTTTTTAAAGCCTATTACATCAATTTCAGCCTTTTTCTTTCTCCATTCCTCTCCCTTCTGTTCCATTTGCAGATGCATTGACTATAGGAGGCCTTCCAGAGTTGGTGCATGCTCAAAAATGGCTGACCACGCTTCCCAATTTCTCTTAAAGATGCTGAGTTGAGGAGAGCAGGTAGGATGAGTGAGAACTGGTCTCCATTCACTCCCAGGAGTGCAACAAAATGAGGTCTGGGAAAGAAGGGGGCTGTGAGAACACGATGGTTTCACTGTACAGATAGGCTCAGCTCATGGAGCCCAGAGATCCCTCAGCTGCTAGGGAGGTCCTGTTTCTTCTCAACAGAAAAAAAAAAAAAAACCCACTACTACTAAAGAGGCTGGAGCGCTCTGCACGGAAGCTAGCGAAGCCTCCAACCTCCAGATTTCAAGAAGGTGGCTTTCTGAAAGCCCTCTTCTAGTAAATAAAGCTGCAAGATGTTAATTGGGTGCTTTGAGGCTCCAGAAGGACTCCAGAGAGCTCAGGAAGTTGCAGCATGTACTGAATGGGCCTGGAAGCCTGGTTTGGGGCCTCAACTCTGCCATAGACCAACTGTGTCTAACCAGCTATGCTCGCCATGACTCAGTTTCCTCATCTGCGAAATTAGAGATGACATATGATCTCTATCCTTACGGAGAATTAAATTATAGACACCATGCTTTTACAACAGTCAAGTGTCAAAAGTTATTTGATAACTGGTGCTAAGCATGTGCCAATCAGAACACATGATACGATACCCAATCTGACTGGACATCATTCATCCTCTATCCATGAACGGCACAAATAGCACATAATCAACTCTAGAACTCATGGTTTATAGAAAGTCTTCAATAAACAATAACAATTATTTGGAAATGGTAACTAGAAATAGGATTCTTGGGGGTCATTCTTTCTGCACAACATAGGCCACTCTTGAATAGTCAAGAGCCAAGGCAGGTATGGAGACAAAACCAAACACATTCTGAAAACCTCCTCTGTAGATGCCCTTAACAGTAGGCTCTCTCTCTCTCCCACCATCTCTTTCTCCCACATCCCGCCCTAAAGACAGGTGATTACAAAGCAGGCCCTGTTTAGCTAGGCCTGGATTCAGTGCCAGAGTGCTTGACTCGGATGAGTGATGTCTGGGTTTAAACCTTACACATACCCCACCATAAAAAAAATGATACTACTTTTTAAAAGTTAAAAAGAAAGGGGCTGGGAAGATGGTTCAGTTGGTAATATACTTGCCTTGCAAACATGAGTACCTGGGTTTGGGTCACTTGTGTAAAAGGCTAGTTATAGTGATGTGTACTCACAATTCTAACAGAGGGAGACAAGCGAAGAGAAAATCCCTGAAGCTCTCTTGCTAGCTAGCCTTGCCAACCTGGTAAGATCCGATTCAGTGAGAGGCACTGCCTCCAAAATAAATAAATCAATCAATAAAATGAGAGCAATATAATAAGACAGCCAACATCAACCTCTAACCACCCCCCACCTCCACCCCCCACACACACACACACACACAGAGCACAGGGGAAATTAAAAAATGCCTACGTTGTATTTTAAATTCCTTATCATTGACCTTAGAACTCTAGAGACCACAAGAGAAAAGATGTCAGCATCTGCTAATGTAGCACTCACTGAGTCACCGCAGGGTAGAAGAGGGGTCTGGAAAATAACACAGGGATGTTTGAAAAGCCGTACAGACACCTACTATTTGGATAATTTCCTAAACACGCACACCAGTTTTAATACCATACAACAGGGAATAATTTTCCTCCTAGGAGTTATTGGTTTGACAAATGAAAATACTAGTGCCGGGTATGGTACCTTGCCTTGAGTTGTTCTTCGTGAGGGTCCCACAGAGAGCACCCACAACAACAGAGATTATTACCATTGCTCTTGGATGCCTATGAGAACAGTTGATAGTAAGACCCGCTTGATGAAGACACTACACACTCTGGTCACATGACACAGAGAAACCAAGCTGGTACTGACCTTGAAGCCTCCTCCCTGCGGGCTAGCTTTCACAGTACCAGAAGATGCTCTGCAGGCTGTGTGAGAACAGTGGTCAACAGTCTTACACAACTGTGAACTCCAAGAGCCATAACAGTGTCCAGTCAGTCAAGATAAACCCACGGCACAAATGTTATGTGGGTAACCAACCGCATTCTGATTGAATTTAAGGCCTGTGCCATAGACACAAATTCATGCCTAATAAATAATAATAATTAATAAATAATAAATCTGGCCAAGAATCCATGCCTGGCAAGCTCATAGACCCCAGTAGTGAGCCTACTACTCCTCTTTTCCTACATGGACAAAGTATCAAACTGTCCTATAAATATGGATTTCTTTTTTATTTATTGTTTTTAAAGGAGCTATACGTGGAAAATGTATAAACATGGATTTCTATACCTGTAGATTGGTGCAGTTCTCATACCTCATCAGAGACGAGGTCTTATGCAGCAGACAGCAGTCAATACAGAGTCACCACTCCTAGCTGAGGAGCTATTGACTGTTGACAGCTTCTTGGGGAGGGAGAGTCAATTTTTGTTAGCGATAATGGTCCCTGTTAGGCTGACCATGTTCCACTGGAGAGCACCACACATATGCCATTACGGGCACCACTGCCTGGATCCAGTGGACTACTTAAGAGATAGGGCAGGCATGGAGTTGGGAAGTAAGCCTGGGAAGGCCTGAAATTGGCTAGAGGAAACGGAGACGGTTGCAATCAATATTAATTGGATGCATGTATGGAAAATCTCAGAGAATTAAAGACATACTTTTAAAAAATAATAAAGTTTTAAAAGGCTGACACAGAATTGAGAGAGGAACTTGAACTAGAATGTAAATCAATGCCCCCATTCTTTCACCTGACAAGGACTGTATGGGGGGCAGGTGGCAGGGGTGTCAGGCGGATGAAAGGCATACTTAGTGTTGGGGTTGATCTGTCACAGTTTACTCAGAATCACCCAGTGCACTCGCAGTTCAGGGAATGAAGTGTCAAACTCGGGGAACTGTGTGGGGGTGAAAGCTGGGCTTGCGCTTAGCTCGGCACTTTGCAAGCATGGCACTGAACAAAAAGACAGGATGAAAATGTAAGCGAAGGCTTGTGAAGAAAGGCGGCTAAGGGAGGCGCAGTGGGAGAAGATGAGTGCCCGGTAGGAGGCGAGGGGCACAGTCTCCGTCCTAATCTGGAGGAAATTAGGGATGACTCAGCTGAGGCTGCAGCAGCTGATCTAATGCACACTAACCAGCAGCAGCAGGAATACCAGCTGCATGAGGTTGCAAAGGGCTCCCATCAGCCATAGGGGAATCAAAGGACTTCCAGGATTCTCCCAGTGCAAAGGAATCATCTCCACCCCTAGCAATGAAGGATCCCAGAGCCAAACCTGATCTCAGCTTCTCTCTGTCCTTAGTTTGCCGAAACACGGTGTATCTCTTCTTTCCTAGCTGCCTGACCTTGGGTAGATTACTTAATAGTCCCAGCGCCCCCAAGATATGCGTGACAAAGTATCTATATCATCAAGTCATTGGGAACGCTAGGAAAAAGGACCTATATAGACAACTTAGAACCATGTTGACCCTTAACAGATCACCATCTGTTAGTTGCTGTAATTATTACATTCTATTTGTCTGGCTTAAATGTTCCATCAGTGAAAATTTATACATCCTAACTCCATGCTTCCACATCTTTTCATGATTCTCTCCCTATTCCTCTTGTGCTTATGTTTCAAATCTATGCCAAATATCATCTGATATCCTCTCCCTGATGTCAATCATCCTCAGCTGTCTTTCAACTGTAAATTACTATCTATAATATTGAACTACAAGGCATTAAGAATAGTATTTAGCGCTCTCTATATGGTACCCATATGGATGTCACATAAGGATATTATACTCCCCCTTTTACTGATTAAGAAACAGAATAATGAAAAAAAAGTTTTAAAAAATTATAAAAATTGTCAATAAATGAAAAACACTGTAAATCCAATTCTTCTGACACACAAAAGCCACCCCGCTCTTTGCTCCCTCTGTGTTGTCTCCCATGCATGGATCTCTGGTTCTCTGTCCTTACCTCCTAACCATGTTCACACTGAGAACATCTCATTTCTAGTACCACCATGAAAGCTGCTGTAACCATCAGGACGGTGTGGGAAGCCATACTTGGTGACATTTAGCTGCTCAGCGAAGAATGCGTGCAAAAACAATTTGTGGCACTTGGACTATCTTACTTGCATACAGACCAATATAGAGACACAGAGCTCCACTGCCTTCACAACAAATTTCACCTCCTTGGTGAACAATGTATTTGGACACAGAACTTAAAGGTGCTCCTATCTTAACATGAAGGACTCGGGGAGTCAAGGACACCTTCCCAGTGAATCCGATCTCGATCTACAGCAACTCTGACCAAGGGACTGAAATATGGCTTAAAAGTAACCATCATAATGTCACCTTGCCCTGCACTCTGTCTGTGTGACCTTTGAGAGCCTTCACTCTGAACTAACGTAGCAGCAACCAATAGAGACTGTCCTCAGTTCTTTCAACACCAACCAAATACTAAGGCTATGGAGTAACAACACAATCCCATTTAGGCAGAATTATTTCTGTGAACTAATTGTAAGTAGCTTATAAAGAATGGACTGGGATGGGCTGACTAATTCTTTCACTGGCAGCAAAGATCTGAAGAAAATAAAAACGTTTATAAAGACACGGATGAAAAATCTCAACGCCAAATGCCATGAAAATTAAGTATCTTTGTTCTGTGTCAAATTAGTCCACTTTCTGACTGACTTCCTGTCATTCCTGTCTGTTTGTTCTCATATATATTGTTCATGGAGAAGAACATGAGAAGGCTGGTTTGCACGGAGCTCACTCTGAGAACTGACCTCATTTAGAGAGTCACAGCTTTCGGGTATGGCCATCACAGACATAATAGCTCCGATAATAACACAGTTGCTAAATTACAATCCGAGCTGGAAATAAAAGAGAGGAAGTCGCAAAGATTCTATTTTCAAGAAAACGTCCCTGAATGTGTCCTTGCAAATGAGAAGAAGCAAGAAGAAACAAGACTATTGCTGCGCATACCGCATTATCCCTCAACGAAACATCTCCCCATGTTCTCTGTGACAAGTCGGTACCTCCTGGGGGGCGCCCATCACCGTTTCAGAGCTGTGCCTGGTTCAAGACTATTCTAGACTTTTACTTGCTGGGTGGTGCAAACTGGTTCCATTTTACTGTGCACAGGAAAACCAATACTACAGGCTATAGTTTTCTTTTCTTTATTCAACACTGGTTTGTTGCCTGTCATTGTGCTACATCCTTCTTTGTTTTTAATCAACTATTGTATTTATTTGTTACTTGTGTGCATGATGCGTGTGTGAACCACCTCAACTATGTGGAGGTCAGAGGTCAGCTTTGCGGAATGGATGTTCTCCATCCACCTTCCCGGGACTTCTGGGGATTGAACTCAGGTGTCTAGGCTTGTATAGGAAGCACCGTTACCCACTGAACCATTTCACCTAACCAAAGTTCAGTCTAGGTTAGACTCAAACCCATGATACTCCTGTCTCCACTTCTCCAGCCAATCCTACCAGCATGTGCTTCCGTGATTGACAACATATCTTCCTGTTCATCTCTCTACCCTTGCATGTTTCAGGCTGGGGAAAGTGAGAAGCCTACGACGAGCAGAACTCAATCCTTGCCCCCCATCTAATGCCCCAGATAGTAGGGCTGATGCCAATATTAAAATTAAAAAAAAAAAGTTTAGACGAACTAGAAGACCCTTGTAAAAGAGGAGTTGGGCTTTGCATGGTGCAAAGTCGTTACAGGAGATTTGGATGAAGAAGAGCTTCCCCAGGAGAAGGGAATGTGTCCACAGCTCTTGCACTTGAAACTGGGTGTGACTTACTCACGTGACTGCAAGAGGCCCACTCATGGTTAAAAGCAGCCCTAGGGTGGAAGCTTGGGAAACAGCAAGTGGCTGCTAACAGGAACGACTTTTCTTTCAAGACTATTAATACAGTCTAAGACTGACTGTAGTGATTTGCTGAACAGCTCTGGATATAAGAAACCCACTGAACTGCCTCATGTGAGTAGTGTGTGCTGTGTGGATGATATGGAACAAAGCTGCTACTTCCAAAGAACTTGCTGCAAACGGTAGACCCCAGAGAGGAAGCGGGCGGCAGAGGTGTGTATAGGAGGGGGACTGATATTGCCACAAACACTACAGTCCTGTAAGAAATACATCACACTGAATTTTTAAAATGCTGGTTATTTAGTTCCCTAAAACCTACAACCCCTCATTTAAATTGTTTCTCTTTCTTTTGAAAGTTATAATTCATTTTGTTGCTGGTGGTGCTGCTGGTGCTGCTGCTGCTGGTGGTGGTGTGTCTGTGTGTGTGTGTGCATGTGTGTGCACGCACCAAAGAACTTATATTATGTAGAAATCAGAGCACAGCTTGCAGGGGTTGGCTCTCTCCTTTCACCATATTATTCCAGGACCGAGCTTGGGTAATCAGGCATGGTGTCATTTACCTTTGACCACTGAACCATCTCACCAGTACTAGCTTGGCTTTTCTTTCTATTTTTTTTTCTCCCAAGAAAAATAAATAAATAAGACAGTAGATGGCCAAGGATGAATGAGTGTCCCTGGGAATCCCTGACAACTACATAACATATAACCATTTCTAAGCATTTCCCTAGATTTCTCTTGATTTCTAAGGGAATTAAAGTTATTGGATTTTCATTCATTCTAGCAACCACTTATTGACTGTCTCAGGACAAGCATACAGTGTGGGCAAGGCTGCGCAAGGATAGGGAGATGAGTAAGACAGACAAGGCTGCCTCACAGTCCCCACTGCTCCAAGTGTGACCTCACACGGGCACCTGAGAGAGAAGGGAGTCTTTGTATAAGCTCTCAATAATCTGACCCAGACTCCCTCAGTCACACTGCAGTATCTGCCAGGTTGGCACGTCCTAAGCCCCCTAAACTAATTAAGTCCTGAGAGAAAGCCTGATCCCAAATAATGAACCCCCATTTAGGACCCTGAGATAATCCGCAGCAAATGTGAGGTTCGGTGTAAGGAACCTCAGGATCCCCCTCAGGATCAGCGCCCCAACTTATTCCGATGCGTACTGGTTCTTCAAGAAGCGTCCTTCGAGAGAAGCAGTGGTCCTGAGATTAAACTGCTACTGTGGGTTACTCCGTGCTGTGGAACTTTGAGAAAGTAGAGAATGGTAGTGACCACCAATCCTACTTGGCTGAGGATGCATATTTATTTTACATGTATTATGCAACATTGATGGCTAGAAATTCATCTATGAAAATTAGGAGATGGGAGACTCTAGGTCAATGTTATGATCTACCTCTAAACACAACAGAAACATATATAACTCACCCAGGAACACATGACAAGTTCCCACTACAGTTTCTAAAGACTACACAGTCAGGTGTATGAAGTGGAGTTTAAGACCCAGAAACTATACAGCTGAACATCACTATTCCTCTACAAGTTCCTGGTTGCATGGGACCTTGATGGAATCTGTGACTTTCTTAGCCAGGAGTCAAGGTCGAGAGCTGGAGAGCTGCAGCCTTGGAAGCTGCCCTGGCTCCTAACCAGCACTCAATGGACGGGGCCAGGAGACATCAGAAGAGACGGCAAAGTTCCCAGCTTTGGCAGCATGGCAGTCAGTCTCTTAGGTCAAATACAGAGTTCCTCTCTCCCTTTCTAAGCTAATCAGCCACTAGCCCGATGCACTAACAATCACAGATGCCCCAGGTCCCCACCTGACACTGGCTAGCGCAGCCCTGTCATCTTTCCCGGATGCTATTTCCACAGCCTTCTTGCAGGACTCCTTGCCTGAGTCCTTCCTTCTGCCCTCCTCAACACACTTTCCTGTTTAAAACCCTTTCACGAGGACCGGAGCTGCGGCCAGTGGTAGAACACTTGCCCCTGAACACTTGCCCCTGACGCCTGGAGATCTAGGTTCAAGCTCCAGAACTGCCAATAAAATAAAACACACGGAAAGATCTCTCCCAACACCTCCCGGTTACCTACCGCAATTAATTTCTCCCAAAATGTGGTCAGCGGAAGCCTAAGGTGTGATCTACCAAAAAGGGATCTTGGCAGCTTCTAGAAGGCTTGCAGAGGGCACTATGACACCTGCCTTTTCCCTCCTTCTATCCCTTTCTTTTGGAAGCTGACGAAAGCCTGGGTATGCTTTCTCTGATTGTCTGAGCCTTTTCCCTTAATTCCCCCACTTCTGCCATACAGAGGCTTGCCAAACTCCACTGCAGAAACGCGCTGGCTTCCTCAGCTCCTGGCTATAAAAGGCATGGCTTTGTTTTCTCTTCTCTATCTGCTGTCTTCAGGCAGCTGTCAAGGTTTACATCGTGACTGCCCTGGTGTTTGCTCTCACACTTTGATAAACTGTCCTTGAGCTTCTATGTCTGTCTTTAAATTGTTTTCTTTTTTTTTTTTTTTTTTTTTCGAGACAGGGTTTCGCTGTGGCTTTGGAGCCTGTCCTGGAACTAGCTCTGTAGACTAGGCTGGTCTCGAACTCACAGAGATCCGCCTGCCTCTGCCTCCCGAGTGCTGGGATTAAAGGCTGAGAACCGAAGAGAGGTTTCCGTGTCTTGGAACATAGGACCATGTCTTATAGATGCAACGCAGCTGGATGCTAGATGTACTTGTAAATGAAAAGCGGTCTGAGTGCTGGGGCTGGTGGGACCCTGAGCTCAGGAGGGGAACCAGGAAGAGAGTCCGCTTCTGCACTCAGAAGGACATGGAGAGCAAGCAGGAAGTGCACGGGCATGACTTCCATTTCCACAACTTTGAAGAACTCAATGGAAAAGACGAAACACAACAGACTTTTGGCATCTGGCCCGAGCCAGGGGCTACTGGAGCCCAATGGAGCATGCTCACCTGACCAGCTCACAAAGCCGGAAGTGGAAACCAAGCTGAAAATTGGCAGAGGAAGAGCCGGACTTGCTTGGCTTCAGGCTGTCCCTTCAGTGAATCCAAAAAACCATGAAGGAGGATAAAACGCTGGAGCTGAGAAATGAACGCAGGGTTCCACTGCTCTCCCCAAACATCACATGCTGGAAATCCTGGGCTTTCATGGTAACGACATTCAACATAGTCTTCATTATCTTTAAAAGGGGTGGGGCTCTCTTCCAACCAGAGGCTGAGTGATTTCTTGTTGAGACACACTGCTGTCTGTAATAGTGGAGTCTAGTGAAATATTTCCACTCATGCCTACAGCATCCACTGATCAAACCCAACCTCTCTGTCCCAGCGGCTCCCCACGTTAATCTTTAATGCTATTTCTACTTGGAATCAATTTTTTTAGCATCTACACATGCTGCTTGTCTTTCTGAATCTAGATTGTAATGTAAGGCAATGCATTACATAATGTCCTACAGTTCCATCCATTTTGCTGCAAATGATGGTATGTCATTCCTCGTGGCTGTATAATATTCTACTGTGCGTATATGCCACGTGGTTCTAATTCATTGATCTGTTTGTTGATAGGCCCCTACACTGACTTCATCTTAGCTTTTGTAAACAGTGCCGTAATAAATACAGCTATGTTCAGGTATCTCTGTGGTACACTTAATTAATTTCCTTTAAATATATGCTAAATTAGTAAGTTCATATGTAAGTCTATTTTTGGCTTTTGAAGACTCTCCATAATGACTCTACTAATTTACTTTGCCACAACAGAAGCGTTCTTTCCTCCACATCTTCACCAGCATTTGCTATTGTTTAATAAGGAGAGGCTGAGTATGTTATCTGTAGACAAAGAAAACCACCTACTGGTACCTGCTCTCTTCTTGAGATGAGAGAAAATTCCAGTAACTCATGGTTGGTACTGTGTGGATGCTGAATATGCTTCAAAGGCCCATGTGTTAAAAGGATAGCCCCCAAAACAGGTCTACTGGAAGGGCATGGGACCGTTGAGGGGGGCAGAAGTCTTATGACCTTACATCATTTGGAGCAAGCTCTCAAAAAAAGATTGAGGAATGCCATCCCCTCTCTCCTCCCCTTGCTGCCTGTGAGGTGAGCAATTTCTCCACCACCTGTTTGTTCCCCATCTTCGTCATCTGAAACCTCTATCAGCAGCTCAGCCATGGGGCCACTAGATCATGGGCTGGACCCTCCAAAACTGTAACTCAAAGCTTTTTTAAAGGTGCCTTCCTTGCCAGGAGTACATTGTATGCTTAATAAATAAATAAATCTTAAAAAAAAGAGCAAGCTTATTACATCATGCATTCTGCTCCAGCGATAGAGAGGTGACTAATATACACCAGAAGACTAAAGAAGAAACACTTCCATTGCCCCTCCCAGTCCTCTTGACCGGGGAGCCTCGGAAGTCATATAACAATAATCCACATTTAAAGGATAACAGATACCCCCCCCCATGATGAAGTGGTTTCACACACAGCCAGTCTGCTGAATAGTCTCACCACCTGCAGGAAAGCAATCTGGATGCTCATACACCTTCTATTCAGTACTTGGGGTTGGGGCTTTCTGCTTAGGATACCTTTACAAGTTCTTAGAAACTGAAAATGCATACACCCTAGAAACCAGATCAGTCACAGCTGACAAAGTTCTTGCTGAGTGTCAAGAACAAGGTGTCTGATGTACCCTCTCCACAGCTTCCTCAAGACATCTTTGTAATCCGGTCACCAAGTTCGACACAGCTCCATCCTGGAGCGGGCTGCTGGCTGGCATTTTGAAAGCCAGCTTCTCAATGCAAATGCAACACTCGGAGGAAAACTGAGCGGCGAGCTGCACATCTCACAGCCAGAATGTGTTTTAGTTGAAGGGATATGAATCAAAACACTCACAAAATCTAGGCTCTGCATTTCCTTGTCCTCTTTCTGCCTTATTCGAAGCTCCCTCTCCCTCTCTACCCTTCCTCTGCCTTTTCTCTGATCCTCTTAATGTTTTAAGGAGAATTCACCCAACTAAATTGTGAAGTAGGCGTGAGCAAATACATTTAAGCTACATGTATGCCTGTGTGTTATTTTAAACCAGAGCAAAACTATGCATTTGCCAATGCACCGCTCGATGCTAACAGAATTCTGATAGCTAAAATACACAGCACATGATGTTGTAGTTATGACATAAGAAGTTAGACACATGTACATGCACACACATGCTATTTAAAATATATTTAATAACACACTTCAACAAGATCTACCTCACCCTCATTGCAAGACTATGCCCTGCACTGATTAATAACTCCAAAATTAAACCCACAAAAATAACTTGATAAACCAACCTTGAACACCTATGGTGGCCCATCCCTTTAAACCCAGCATTTAGGAGGCAGAAGCAAGCATATTTACATTAGTTTGAGGCTAGCCTCTTCTACATAGCAAGTTCAGGCCAGCAAGGGCTAACCTTGTCTCAGAGAGAGGGGGGGGGGAAGAGGGAGAGAAAGAGGGACCAACCTTTCACAAACAACACATATAACTGCACTGGATAGAGAGGGCTCAACAGGTAAGACCACGCATTGGTCTTGCAAGGGACGCAAGTTCAGCTCTTAGCCCACCCAAGTTAGGCAGTTCACAGCTGCTTGCAGTCTTCACTCCGGGGCATTGGATGGCTCTCCAAGCACTTGCACTCACATGCATACACATACATGTATACATACACAGAATTAAAACTAAAATAATAAAACCATATATAGATACATATGAAAGTACCATGACTTCAAATGCTAACCTAAAAATTAATTGGAAAAGAAAATATGTTACATTCTAAAGTATGAAAATATTCAAGCAATGTTCTGATAATATGCAAGACTCACTTAGCTTTAATACGTGCATACATTCAATTATTTATTTTCATGTGTCTGTGTGTGTGCTTGCACGAGTTCATGTGTATCATGTGCACAGCAGCCTGAGGAGGACTAAACGGGAGTCAAATGCCATGGCACTGGCATTGCAGGCAGTCATAAGCCACCACATAGGTTCTTGGAATCAAACCTGGGTCCTCTGCATGAGCAGCAAAAGCTCTTAACTGCTGAGCCATTTCCCCAGTTCCTTTTACATATATCTAACGGCTTATGTAGTACCATGATGTACTCTGTATGCTGTGAATGTATTTTGTTACCATTGGTTAAGAAAAAAGCTTCTTTGGGCCTATGACAGGGCAGAATAGAGCAAAGTGGAAATTTCAAGCAGAGATAGAGGAGAAAAGCAGGCAGAGTCAAGGAGACACCATGTAGCTGCCGAAGGAGACAGATGCCCAGGGACCTTATCAGTAAACCACGAGCCTCATGGTAAAATACAAAATAATAGGAATGGGTTAATTTAAGATGTAAGAGTTAGTTAATAAGAATCTTAAGCTAATAGGTCAGGCAGTGTTTTAATTAATACAGTTTCTGTGTAATTAGTTCAGGTCTAGGCAGCCAGGAAACAAACAAGTAGTCTCTACCTACAGAAGTGCCTTTCCATCAAGTGTCTCTACCCAAGGACCAAGCACACACACTTTCGGGAATCAACATCTGAATATTAAAACAACCGTCCATGAAGATTCTTGACAACCATTTGGTTCTACAACTCCAGAACTGACTCTTAGCCGTGGCCACCGGCAGAGTTCTCTCAGTACAAGGACCAGCTCTCACCACTGAGAACCACCTGGTTCTGACCCTGCAGAAACTGCTAAAAGCACTGGGAAATTCCAAATCCTCTTTACCTAAGAATTGTGTCTACGCAAAGAGATGAGATATCTGCTGATGTATGCATATAGCCACGACGAAAGCAGTCTGTCCCCTAAGGGACAGCCCTGATGAACATCACCAAGGACACCACCATCTGCTTCAGGCACAGCTGGATGGACCATATGTCTCCATGCCAAGCTAACTAACCCACCAGCCCAGAGCCAGTGCTTTTTCTACACTCTGGACTCCAGCAACTAATCAATGTAGGATTCCACTCCCTTACACAGTTCAAAAGACCTGACAACAGGGAACAAGGTCCTTATTACACCTGTCCCCCTCCCAATCCCACTTTCCTGAACCCTACCTGTTTGACTTGTTTGTCCAAAAGAAATGGAACTTCTATAACTTCCAGGTAGAGAATAATACAGGTTCAGAAATATGTTCTAGTCCTATGTGCACAGCTGGATGGAATTGCATAGATTAGCATGCTATGCAAGCAACAACCAATCAAAATTGATTTTGTAACAGACACATATAGAGTCTGCATGACTCTGCTAAAATGGCAAGGCCTGGCCTCTTAGTAAGGTTTTTTCCAATCTTCTGATGCTTTCCACATAGTTCTGCTTTTAACACTGTATAGGAAATGTTGCCTTCCCTTCCCACCCAGTAATCGCATCTCGTTAAAAGAAAGCTGTTGTCAGATCTGTAAACTCTAACATTCTAATCCCATTCATACTGAGCCTCCTAGTGTCTCATGTAGTGGGAACCATTGAACAATGACTTTCAGAGAGATCCTAAGAATTATTCTAGTCTGGCCACGCCAAAGGAACACAAGTCAGTTCGCCTGTGCTTTTCTGTATCCTTTCATTATCTATAGAGACCTCTGTGCACTATAAGCACGTTAGTCTGTTTTCTGCTGGGCTAACAGCCAACCACAGACTGGGTAATTCATAGGGAAGAAATGTGATCGAGTCGGGGTCTGAAGCTGAGGAGTCTGAAGACGTGAAGCCACATTGGCATCTGCTGAGCTGTTGCTGGCTCATATCACAAAACACGCCACTTAGTGAGGTAGTAGTGCCAGCTCCGATCTCCTGTCCACTTCCTAGCCTCTGGTGCCACCCTTCCAGCCATGTCCTCATGACCTAATCTCATCTAACACTAATCACTTTTCAGAGACTTCGCTTCCGGATGCCGTACCATTAATATCCAAGGGAAGAGATTAAGTCTCCAACAGATTCAAATTATAACTTCCTCTAAGCGTCGCTTCCCAAGTTTCTTCACAAACCTAAGACATCCATTTTTCCCTATTGCTAAACTGTTTTACCCAAGGCTCCCAAGTCTTCGCTAAAATATAAACATTAAAATTAAGACTCAGATAAATTATCTGCAGAAAGTTATGTCTATCTATGAAAAATCAAAACACATCTTAACGAAAAAATTACCAACAAGTCCTTGATAGCCCCAGTAGCATCTTGAGAGGCATGCTTTGGGGATACCGTCAAACTGAACAATTTCATGGACCCATTTGAATATATACTCAGATGATACAGTGAGACAGACAAAACAACCTCGCCTTGCTTTTCCATGGCAACCCCCACCCGTCTCCAGCCTGCTCCTGCACAGTGTGACTGACCTACAAACTCCGCAATCTGTTCTCCAGTGCTTTGACCAACAGAAGCCACGGTTCAAGAGAATGGACGGAGAATGGCTACCTCTGACTTTTTTCCTGAGGATCGATTCCAGGCAGGTACCCCAGGGTGGTGGTACCTTCAACAGAGAAAGCTGTGTACTTGATTTATGGGCAGAACTTAGAGCTTCTGGTGTCTTCTACATGCCCTTCAGCTTAGGAGGAGAAACAACCGTGTGGTTGCCAGCACTGTCTCCGATAGCTTCCTCATATCCTACTGATATCTTTGCATTTCATTAAGTCCTTCCAAGCTACTCTCATTTGAGCATAGCTACATTTTTTCCTTCTGACAGAATCAGCTCCTGTCACAGAACTTATAATTCTCTGTGGCTTTGACAAATATCAGTGTCCATTTGCCTTTTAAATATATTGTTACAGAACCATGCAAGTATTTTCTTGAATTAAAAGCTCGTGGACATGAATTTTAAGTGATAAAGACAGAGAACGAAATGGAACTTGAATCCTTTCAGCTAAAGCCAAATGTAGCGTTGACTTACAACTCTCACCAGGACCTGCATACAAATTATAAACACTTGAATATTTCTCCAAACCTCTTTCCAATGTCCTCCAGCATTGAGATTTTATATTCACTTATGCTTTATGGATATATTATTCCTATTTTAATCCATCAGCAACTCAGGACTTTCAACTTCATTACAGAGCAAAATCAAACAAAACCTTGAAAGAAACTTTGTAGCAAATTTGAGCTAAACAAATAAAGGTCTAACTATTGGGCCGGAGAGCAGCATAGTCTCTGGGAAATCCTCTGTCATGTGCCATATCAACACATGATGCAGCCCCCTTCGGTTTTTTTTTAAACATTATGGGCCCTCAGAACTTGGCATCACACAAAAGAATATTGCCCTAGAAGGATACATATGGAAGGTTCTAGGTGCAGTTCTAACTGCAATTGTGACATTCTGAGAAAGGTGTCTAACCTCTCTGGGTCTCAGGTTTTTCAGCTACAAAGATGAAGCTGAGGATGGGTGCAACTTTTGCAATTTTTATTGAAAAACTAGCAACAAATTATTACAACAGAGTAGAATAATTTTTCCTAAGCTACCAGAAGCATAGCCCTGGAAAAAAGGTGCTTCCTATAATCAAGACATGTCTTACAGTTTTATATTTCAGACTGAATGCTTTGAGCTGGTTCAGTATTTTTCGCAACCTGTAAAGGATTTATTTTAATCTAAAACCAATTTGTAATACTCACAAATAAAAACAAATGTTAAATTTGCTAATCATCCTACCTAGAAATTCTATCTACCGAAACATTTTGGGGAAATGCTCCCTGTATACACAAATATCTAGAGGAAAGGATGTGAAAGGCAATTTTTATTTATTTATTTATTTGTCTGTTTATTTATTTATTAAAGATTTCTGTCTCTTCCCCGCCACCGCCTCCCATTTCCCTCCCCTTCCCCCAATCAAGTCCCCCTCCCTCGTTAGCCCAAAGAGCAATCAGGGTTCCCTGCCCTGTGGGAAGTCCAAGGACCACCCACCTCCATCCAGGTCTAGTAAGGTGAGCATCCAAACTGCCTAGGCTCCCACAAAGCCAGTACGTGCAGTAGGATCAAAAACCCATTGCCATTGTTCTTGAGTTCTCCGTAGTCCTCATTGTCCGCAATGTTCAGCCATATTTATGGCTATGGTTTCTAGCCATAAATAAAGGACATTGAGCCCATAATTAGTGATCCTAGAGAAGCTAAATAAGAAGGAGAACCCAAAGAAAAACATATAGTCATCCTCCTGAATATTAACCTTCATCAGGTGACGAAAGGAAAGGCAATTTTTATACACAAGGCAACTAAACAAAAATTCTTCTTAATCTTTATCAGTGGTTATAGCAGTCTGGATGAGAAGTGCTCCCTCCACAGGCCCACATAACCGAACACTCGGTCCCTGGTTAGTAGCACTGATTGGGGAGGATACGGGACCTTTAGGTAGACTTGCAGAAGGACATCACAGGGTAGCGGGCAAGCTTTGAGAATCCACGGCCTCATCTTACTTCCAGCTTGCTTGCTCTGCTTCTTGTGTGTGGATGCAAATGTGATCTCTCAGCTTCCTGATCTGGCTGCCCCCACCCTGTGATGGACTCTCCCTCGGGAACCACAGGCCAAAATAAACTCTATTCCATAAGTGGTGTACAGCACAAAACAACAGCAACACAAAAATAAAAACTGGATAGAGTGGATGACCTTTTTTTTAATGATACAGTCACACAGTTCAGCCAGTATGTCACCCAGGCTACTAAAAGGAATCAACTGGCATGAAAAATAGATGGGGTACATTTTTAGGTGTCATAGTGGGATGATATCTGCTTTGATATTATTTGTATTTTTTCATTACAAGTGTGAGATATGTTTACAGATGATTCTCTAAATTTCCATGTTTGTAAATATATTGTGAAAAGAACTGAAGAATGCCCAATAAATTAATGATCGCTACCAGCAGGGAAAGAACAAGGTAGGAAGTTCTCAGAGACATAGATTATTATACCCAGTTTTACATTATTTAACTTTTTCCAAAATATCTCATTTTGCTGGATTGAAGATGTTAACTGTTTTCAAGACAGTATTAGACTATGTACAACTGAAGTTAAAAACACTGCCAATAAAACTATGAAGCATCATTAGTTTTAAGATATAGCTCTTAGAGCTAGGCGGTGGTGGCACATGCCTTTAATTCCAGCACTCTGGAGGCAGAGGCAGGAGGATCTCTGTGAGTTCAACGCCAACCTGGTCTACAAGAGCAAGTTCTAGGACAGGCACCAAAGCTACAGAGAAACCCTGTTTCAAAAAACAAATAAACAAAACAAACAAACAAACAAAAAGATATAGCTCTTAGATAAGTTAAACATGAAAACTTTATGTACAAATCAATAAAAAAAAGTGTACTCCTTATAAATGGTAAAATCTAAGAGGAAATTTACACTGGTACTCTAAGAATATGTATAATGGGCCCAGAGAGATGGTTCAGTTGTTAAAACCATTACTGCTCTTGTAGAGGACCCAGGCTTAGTTCCCAGCCCCCACATCAAGTGACTTACAACTGCTTAGAACTTCAGTTCCTAGGCATTTATCATCCTCTGGCCTCCTCAGACACCTGCATGCACGTGGTGCACATAAACACGTGGAGGCACGTAGACACACATGTAAATGAATAAATACATCTTTTTATAAAATATATGCATGATGGTTTACATAGCCATGCTTTCTGCTCTCAGTGAACAAATGCTGAAACTTGACCATCAGAGGTATTTTCCTTTAAATCCAACACATGTGAAACCTCTCCAGCCCATGCAGTTTTATTCCATAATCTCCCAGCACTTCACAAGGGCTCTGGTCATCACAATGATTAAAGGTCCCTGTGTTTTCTGGCCTTTTCAACTTTAGCCTAATTCCAGTACGGTAGTCACAATCACATGATCAGATGGGAGATGATTTGAAAATGTGAAAAATAAGTTATTAATTCCATCACTTGGATCAATAGAGCCATTGAATCAAATAAGCCCAAGGCATTAATCTCTGAGGCATCATTTGAAACTGATGGCATCAAGTTATAATAATGGTTCTTTGAAAATAGACTAGGGAACCAATATATTTACCCACTATTTTAGCATAATACTCACCATATTTCCTTGTCATCATAGATGATAAATTTTTGTTCTAACTCTTATTCAAACATGATTTAAAGAAATATTTGAGAGACTGAGCTCAAGTCAAGATTTCCACTTTCATTTCTATGCCTTTGAACGTATCATAAAAACACTAAGTACACTAGGTACAATTACTTTTAAAAGGAGAGACTGATTCTTAAAAGGAATCAATGTCTCCTAGAACTTACTACACTTCTGGAGGGTTCCATTTAGTTGATTATTGGCTTTAGAACATTCCAAACAATAATCTCAGCACTAAGGATTTCAGACCTAACAAATATTATATATATATATATATATATGTATATATATATATATATATATACATATATATGCGTGTATTACAGCTAATGTGTATACATACTATTATTCATAATGAGAGTCATGTCGATCACAAAAGAGTTATTCCAAACATAGTGAGTGCCTAACTCTTAACGGACAGCTTAGACACCTCCATTAGAAGAAAAGATGATTCGGATTATAATTCCCTTTCCTTGATTGTCTGAAAGACCAGCAGGAACTCACTTCTCACAAAGCTCTTGTGCTTTGCTGTTCTTACGGCTGACCCTTAAGTGTTCCCAGCCCAGACTCCTGGGGGATGAGACACAGGACAGGGAAGCAAACGAGAAACAGACCAAGCACCTTCGTTGGCTTCTTAAGTCTTAAGTAAAACATTTGCCTTCATAAAGTGTAGTCTTCCCCAAAACTGTACCGAATACACTTGCTTCTTTTAAAGATCCTGAAAAAAGCCAAACACGCAGATTTAAAACCCACACACTGACACCTTACTCAGTGTCTTACATAACGCCATGGTAATTGATCATTTCAGAAAGCAAATGGCAAACAGTGGCATTTGTATCCCAAAGGAAGAAATGCTTGTCCACAAACAGAACACGATTTCAGATGCAGAAAAAAAAAAAAATCTTAGAAACTATCTAGCCAAATTTCTTCATTTTATATGAGGAAAATTGTGGAGTAGGGAGGTAAGGTGCCTGTCCCAAAACACAGCTAATAAGAGGCCAAGGCCAAGGCCTCCAAATCCTGGAATTCTTTCAATGATACTCTATCACCTCCTTTTCCGAACCATGATGTGAATCAATTGTAAGCTCTCAGGAGAGCAGCGAGTCTTCTGCCTGCTACCTCTATTATCATCCTGCATGTGGTTCTGCGTTACTACTAACTTTTCTACACAGTACTTAGTGTAGAATGTGACCCGTGGTGAGGACATGGAGTCACAAGAATATATTCTCTAAGATTTGGGAGAATCACTACAAAAAATTATGTAAGAATGCTAGAAATAAAACTAAGTTCTTGGTCAGAATTGTGTAGTAAAAGGCAGTCTTCAATCCCCAAAGCAGAAGATTATTGCATATGGGATAAGCTTTTACTTCAGGGATATTTATGATATATATGATAACTATAATGTAGATCAATAATTAATACTTATATACGTTTTAGGGGCTTTAGACATATTAAATAACTTAATTTTTGGAACCACCAAGAAATCATTTTATTATTGTTTCATTATTGTTGAAGCTATAGAAACAAGGAAATCAAGACACAGAAAGCTAAGAAGCAGCCGGGCGGTGGTGGCGCACGCCTTTAATCCCAGCACTCAGGAGGCAGAGGCAGGCGGATCTCTGTGAGTTTGAGACCAGCCTGGTCTACAAGAGCTAGTTCCAGGACAGGCTCCAAAACCACAGAGAAACCCTGTCTCGAAAAACCAAAAAAAAAAATAGAAAGAAAGAAAGAAAGAAAGAAAGAAAGAAAGAAAGAAAGAAAGCTAAGAAGCATACTCAAGAGACGTCTTAATCAAACCCCTGCCCTCAGTGCCCAATGAACTATTTTATTTGGAAAGTGGTGGTGACTCCAAGGGAAGACCGCCCTCCAGACACAACAAGGCAGAGGTACACATATGAGCTCACAAAGCCCGTGGCAGTACGTATAAGAACTACATAGGATCAAACCAGACAAAAATCCCAGCACGGAACAGGGAAAGTGGACACAAAGCCCAATTCCAAACCAAAAGGCTATCTTCAATTGGAATTTGCTGGGAAAGGAAAAAACCGTTTTCTCCAGTAGAATGTCACTGGGCGTATTGACCGCACTCCAGGGCAGGCCCCGGAAGCACTTGACCATCACCAGACAAACTCCATTTTTTGTGTGTGAGCTTTTGTGTTTGTTTTGCTATTTTTGCTTTTACTGTATTTTTGTTTGTTTGTATTTTCATTTTTTGAGAGAGAGAAAGAACATGATGTTGGGTGGGTAGAGAGGTATGGAGGATCTGGGAAGTGTTGGGGGAAGGGGAAGATATGATCAAAATGTAGTGTATAAAAATAAGAAAAAAGAGAAACAAACATACTTAGGGACAGAACTAAGAAGTGAGCATCTAGATGCATTCCCAGGCACTCTGGAAGTGAGGCTCCACTTCCAATGACAACATTATTAGACTGCAGTGTTGTCTTATAAAGTAAAAAATTCAAAGGCAAACTTTACATTTTCATAGCTGACACCTATGCTCAGTATAAAAGTATAAAGTTTTAAATTTTACAGAAAATTAAAAAATACCAAGAAACACCTTAAGCTACAGCCAAAATTTTAACCAAGCAGGTAAGAGCAGCAACACTGGGATCAGGATCTTTTTCCTAGATGATGCTCAAGATAAAGAGAAAGGTATGATTAATATGTCATAGGAACTGTTAAGAGGCAAAATCAGAGCGCTGCCATCTTCAGTCTACAACACCAGGCTCTTGACTGGGGATCGCCAATATTCACATAAGAGTAAAGCTTTCATTTCTGGTCTCAGGAATGCAGAGGCTAAAAGGAAATCCAAATGCTCCCATTTATTTTACTTACTTTGGCTTTTTAAAGTCTCTGTTTATGGCCTAGGCTGGCCTTGAACTCACAATTTTCTGCCTCAGTCTTCTGAGTACTGAATTACATGCATGACCTACTACACCTGTTCAAAACATCCTACTTTGAGTGTAAACTTTTTTAATATCTCTCCAACAGATTAAAAATAGGACATGTGGAACACTGACAGTGGAGAAGTAGCTAAGTCAACCACTAAAACTACACCTTGCTATTCTAAAGACCAGATAACTGTGGAGCCAGAACAAGTTCTGGTCTTCCTAGTGCTCACAAATGGCCTTGAGAGCCGTCGGGGCTACCTTTGTCCTGCAAACCAACATGTGCTGTCAAAACGGCAGCAGTTTTTCCATTAGCCTCACTTTCTCCAAAGTCTTAAAAGGTTCAAAGCCCAGGTTATGAAAATATACAACTCCCTATCTCTGCCATTTTTTATACGAACTGTAAACTCTCTTGGGAGTGTCCTGTCTTTAATATGTAAGGCGCATGTTTCTACTACACAGCTTTGGCGATGCGGGTTGCAGTCCACTGTAGGGCTGTGTAACTAAATGTGCCATCACCAAAAGTCTGACAGAAGTTTCTGAACCCCTGTGATCAAAAACGTCAGGTTCTAGCATGAAATGAATAGATGATGTCTCTGGCGGCACGCTCCCCTTTTCGGGGCACAACTTGACTGCAGCATTTCATACCACCATCATGCCAGTCAATGCCACCATCATGCTAGTCAACGCCACCATCATGCCAGTCAACGCCACCATCATGCTAGTCAACACCACCATCACACCTGTCAACACCACCATCATGCTAGTCAATGCCACTATCATACCAGTCAATGCCACCATCGTGCCAGTGAAACACCTCTGCACAGTCCAGACCTGCATGTTAGAACCTGCAGTGTTTGAGTTGTAGTAAGAGAGTGTCCCACCACCCGGCTAGCTTAAGCCCTGAAATAACCACAAAGAAATTGTATTAATTAAATTAATGCCTGGCTCATTAGCTCTAGCCTCTTATTGGCTAACTCTCACATCTTGATTAACCCATTTCTATTAAATCTGTACATCACCATGTGATTGTGGCTTACCGGCAAGCGTCTAACCTACGTCTGTCTCAGACAGGAGATTCATGGCGTCTGCCACACTTCCCTTCTTCCCAGCATTCTGTTCTGTCTACTCTGCCCACTTAAGGGCTGCCCTATCAAAAGGCCAAGGCAGTCTCTTTATTCAACCAATGAAAGCAACACACAAACAGAAGAACCTTCTACACCATTGGGTGGTACCTATGAAGTCACCTCTGATAAGCGAATAGTAGTATAATTACAGAAACTAGACTTTCTAATTTTCCTATCATTATCCCCAGCATGGAGGTTTTCAATACATAGTATAGTACTAGAAATTTCTTATTGTTATGTGAAGTTGTTAATAGGTTTCATTTTTTAAAAGTTTACATAAATTTTGGCTTGGGATTAAGACAGAATTTCCAATAATTTCTGAAATGGTCCTGAATATACTTATACCATCATACTATATGTTTATGAGAAGTGAATTCTCAGCATTGATAATTATAAAATCAAAATACTAGTCAACTCTATCCTGTAGTATCAAATATTCCCCTAAGATTTGATTGTTTAGTAAGTTATTTTATATGATTGCTTTACTTATGTGTATTATTCTGCACATGACAGAAATGAGTGCACAGACACATGAGTGTCTTGTCCTGCAAAGGCCATAAGAAGACATTGGATCCCCTAGAACTGGAGTTAAAGACAGTTCCCAGCACCATATGAGTGCTGGGAATTGAACCCAGGTCCTCTGAAAGAGCAGTCAGTACTTATAACTAATGAACCATCTCTGCACCCAAAAAGTCTGTTGTTTGTTAGTTTGCTTGCTTGCTTCCTTCCTTATTTACTTATTTATCTATTTGATTATTTATTTACATATTTGATTATTTGTTTGTTTGAGAACTTGGCTATTCTGGAACTTTCTATGTAGACAGGGCTGGCCTTGAACTCACGGAGATTTTTTTGCCTCTCTCTCCTGAGTGCTGAGACTAAAGGCATGTGCTACCATGCCTGGCTTAATTCTTTGTATGAAAGTAAACAGCTTTCTGACCAGTGTCTGCAGTGATACAGATTTTCATAAAGACCCTTATGGGGAAGACCATCACCCTTGAGGCTGAATCTTCAGATATAAATGTAAGTAGAAAATGTAAAAACCAAGATCTAGGTTAAAGAGGGAATTCCTCCTGATTGGCTAAGGCTGCTCCTTGCTGGTAAGCAGCTGGAAGATGCCATACTTTGACAACAACATTCAAAAGGAGTCTACCCTTCATCCTGTGTTGGGACTTCATGGTGGTGCCAAGAAAAGGAAAAAGTCTTACTGCATTCTCAAGAAGACTAACCAGAGGAGAAGGTTAAGTTGGCTGTACTGAAACACACATTGACATATTGTGAGAAAAAAGGTGGATGAAAATACAAAATGAGTTGCCTTTGTTGAGAATGTCCTGAAGAAAGCAGTGCTGGAGATTACATGGTCAGTCACTTTGACAGACATTACTGTGGCAAGTCGTGTCTGATTTAACTTCTTCAACAACCCAGAAGACAAGAGATGGTATGAGTTAACAAAACAGACAGGAACTGGAACAAATTTAAACAAGTGCATTCATCTAATTCATATGGAAATTTGATTTAATCTTTAATGGATGGTGAAATTATAGGTATACCAAATGAATTGTTTTAGTACTTTCTGAAATTTGTTTATCATTGTATGTTCATGATGATGTATGTGTGGGCATTTGGGACAGGCATAGGACAACTTTATGGCACCATTTCTCTCAATCAACCTTTATGTCGTTTCTGAGGATTGAACTAAGATCATTAGGCTTGTTTACTAAGCATCTTGCCAGCCCAAAAAAAACTGTTTAAAAATAAATTATTTATAAATTATCAGTAAATTCTTAAATTGTGTATCTATATGTATTTATATACCTATAAAATTGGTTAAATTTTCCCATGTAAAAGGGGGCCTTTCTCAGTCAGCTGGTTAAAATTCCTGTTTTCACAGCCCCATGACTGATACAAACATATTAAAAAGCATTTAAGTCGGCCTGTTTCTTTCTTTTTTTTTTTTTTTTTGGTTTTTCGAGACAGGGTTTCTCTGTGGTTTTGGAGCCTATCCTGGAACTAGCTCTTGTAGACCAGGCTGGTCTCAAACTCACAGAGATCCGCCTGCCTCTGCCTCCCAAGTGCTGGGATTAAAGGCGTGCGCCACCACCGCCCGGCAGTCGGCCTGTTTCTTAAGCAGAATAAATCTGTAGAGTTTGCTGATCTAATCTTTAGTTTAACTCCACTGACATGTGAGTGAAATCACAACGTGACTACTATTTGAAAGGACAAGTGGGGGAGGCAAGACAAGATGAAAAGGGATAACCAGTGCAGTCACGTCCTCTAGTCTTCCTTCTTGCCTTGCTTACCTGGAGAAGGGGTGTTAAAGAAGAGATGGAGACCAGAACGACAAGGCCTATCAACATAGAAATAAGATCCAGTGGAAACAGAAGACTAATTGCAGAGGGAAGCTGTGGTCCCCTCACTTTATGATGCGTTTGCATAGTTACTGCTGGCTTCAGACTGAGCATCACACAGAAGTCTGCCACAGGGTGATGTGGCATTTACTGAGGACGTATAATTGGAGCCATGGTACTATATTCTAAAACTCTGGACTCAATCGTGCTATGGACATGAAATGTCCCTCAGGGGGCTTCTTTGCCAGGTGATGGACTTTGGGGAGGTGGATGGATTCTGAGGCCTCTTATCTATTAATAGAGTCATGGATCCGTGACTCTATGGCATTTATCAAGAAGTGCTCAAAGGAAGAAATTTAGACCTACTTGGAGGAACTAGGTCACAGAAGCTATATTCTGGTCCCTTCCTGTCTTCTTATCTACCACGATATGGATCTACCTCTCCCACACATTGCTGCTACGGTAATATTCTACCCAAGAACATGAAGCCAAGAACCCTCCAAAACCTTGAGCCAAAACCCACTCCTTGAGCTGTTCTCGCACGCACTTCAGTCATACAATGCAAAAATAATTTCCCATGACTTGTTATAAACTAAAGAAATAAAAGCTGCACCTGAACAGGGGTGATGGTTGAGATACATAATACTTCCACCTGCAACCCCAAAGTAGCAAACTAACAAGAAACTAGCAGGAGGGGAAAATTCATGGTTTCTAGTCAAATTTAAGGAATTTTTCTCTTAGCATCACAACAATTTAATGTGGCGATCGTTTCCATGCATATTTTAGAAACCATCCTTTATAGGAATTTGATTGACGAAAAGGCTGTGCTTACCATTTACTTCACAGACCCTGGCTCCCCACCACAATAGCTCAGCTGAGCGAAACGACTGCATTCCTTGGTCAGATCGCTCACACAAACTACAAGCATTTACTTTTCGAGCTAGGGATGCCAAAACCCAGCCCTTAGACTCGTTTACAAACCAGGGTTCCTACTCTAGAAGTGGACCGAGAAGACTTCCTGCCCCAGAAGGGATTCGCTGAGCCACCAAAGAACAGAGGCCTTTGGTTCAGTTGTTTCCAAGAGAAATCCACACCTTAGTGTCTCTAGAACATTTTCCTGAAGACCCTTAAGTACATCAACCCTCAGTTTGAAGTTTATCTTCATCCCTAAGAAGCACAAGGACATATTGTCATACACAAAACAACTTCGCGGCACCGTTGAAAACAGTGACCCTTCTTTCTGTAGTAGAAGTTGTGGCTTTTCAACCGCCTTGCGTATCTTTCATCACATCAATAGCGGTTAATCTTCCTTCTCCTAAATTTCTATGGAAAAAGCATCCCACTGAATATCAACCATCAGTCAGCAAAGCATGAAGCATACCCATGTGTGTTTGAATGTGATGTATGAGATGGCACAGTATACACACACATGTGGGGGCACAGACATTTAGACAAACAGACAGAGTTATGCAGCTTATTGGAAACAAATAGTTTGAAAAATTCATATGTTGTTACCCTTAGAACAGTGCATCGTACATATAAATTTAAATATAACATACATTATAATTGGTACAATTTTCTTTCATGTTATTTTTTTACCACTGTAATCACTCTATTTACACTGATAACTACTTTATATCTCTTTTGTGTGACTGAGAATATTTTAAGACTGTTTCCCTCTGTAATAAAGGCTTTGAATTAAGGCCTGATCATCTTTCTCCCTGATAATGACCAAGCCACCTCCTTTCAAATTGAAGCATCTAGAAATGGAAGAGCTTGGGCCTAAGATACCAGCTCCTCTGTACAGCTAAGCCTGGCCTCACTTTGCAAAGTACTCTGAGAATCTATGCTTCCTTGAAGAACATTCAGAATTCTACGTGGCTGTGCAAAGCACTGCCTGCACTGGCTGGCTCCAGGGTTAGCATGCTTGATATTTAGTCCAGTGAGGACAAGACTTAACAGACTAGGATGTGACACACAGTAGCAAGTTGAGAACAACCTATTGACACGGCTGGGCATTGACAGCCGAAAATAGCACGACACAGTTAAGCAGTGATTATCTGAAAAGTAGTGGATCTCAGGTAACCTTTCTGCTTTTTGATTCTGCTTATTCATCCCTATTAAGAAAACTATTATTGTTTATATAATAAACCACCAGGACCTGTATTATATACACTGGAGCAGTAAAAGTAGGGTGCTGGGTCACACGTACACGGAAGCCAATGACAGCCTGTATACATGACCCGCTGTAAGTGGCCCAGTGTCAGCACAGACTCATCACAAGGACAAACTCTATTGTTCATGTTAAAGTGACCGGCGAAGAAACGTGGGGCTGTGGGCAAAACTCAGAGGTGGAGTCCTCGCCTGGTATGCATCCTCAGAGAAACCAAAATTGTGAAGTAATGTGATAGACAATGCAAAATCTCCTACTCTTATGAGAGACCTTGCTGGGACCACTAAATGGGTTTTTCATTTTTGTTGTTGTTTTGTTTTGTTTTGTTTCGTTTGTAGTTTGTTATCACTGGGAATGATCCTGGACCTTGACTACCTTCCTGGAATCCAGAGCAGAAGCTAACCGACTTGCCCAAACAGGCTCCTCGGGACTAAAGAATCCAATGTGTCCATACTAAACTACGTTCCAGCATGCTTCTCTATCCTTTCTTCTGTGTGCAATAAGAGACCCAATCCACAGTCTTCCATCTAGGGCCCTAGAAAGATAATTTCCACCTGTGGGCCAGACTCTTAAGAAAAAACCTCCCTCCACAGTGCCAAAATCTTCCAGGTCCTGGGACTGGGATGTGCTTGCAGTGCATACTGATGCTGTATTCTTAGAGTAAAACATCTGTCTCTGGGCGAGATGCTCTGTTACAGACTCACGGCATGAACACACTGACTATTAGCATGTCTGACATGCTGATATCCCTCCATTCACCCCACAAGGATCTGCAGTAGCACAGAAGGGTGGGGACTCCCCAGCCCCCCAGAGGAAGTGCCCTTTTGAGCTCTTAGTGCCTGTCAGTCCTCAGGAGGCAGCTGCTAGGAGCGAAGCCTTCCATACCTATCCAGCGGAACGGTCCACGAGCTCGGCTTTGATCTGGGCAAACCCCACACTTACAGCCATAAATGCATTGGCCCTGAGAGGGACTGCCGAGGATGTGGCACTCCAGGTGTGGCTCTAGCTGGCACTCCACCGGCTCAGCTATTTGGGCCTAGTCTTCTCCATTGGCTTGAAGCTCTGTTCACACCATCTTGGGTAACACATCACATTATTCTTCCTTATAAAAACAAATAAACTCGAATGAGCATCCAGGGTCAGGTCAGTCCTCTGTGAACATCTCCGTATTCCCCTCTGATGTATGTGCCCTGGTTTTCATCCCACCCCAAAAAGGCCTCCCGGACTCTCAGGTGAGAACTGGCCTTCCTTCACGCCTCAGCCTGTCCACCTGTCCCCCTTCCACAGATGCACACCGTCCCCAGGAGGCTCAGCCTGCTGGCCACCACTGAGTCACTGGGAACACAGCACTGCAGTACCCAGCACTACCCGCCAGCAAGCAGCTCCAGCCGCAAGTCAAGCCACCCTGCAGGAAAACCAGCTGTCCTGAGAGGCTGGACCAAAAGGCCAAACAAATGTTTCTGTACTTAAAAATGGCTCCCCTCTGACCCAGTGCATCTGAAATTTAGACAGTTCTGGATAACAAGGAGCTGCACACATTAGTTCCTAGGCGACTCGGCTGCTCGCAGCAGCTGGCTTCTGACAGCATTTCGGGCAGATGAGCAGACAAACTCCAATCCACTTCAAAGCGACACTGCCCGAGTCCAAAATCATGATCAAAAGGAAAACTTACAACTCAAGAAGGCATCGCATGTTTTATAGGTGAGTGTGGGAACAGGGCGTAAGAACTGGCAAGGCCCCGAGGAAGCCGGCTGGGAAGCCGGGGGCTAAACTCGGGAGTTATCGCTTGCATTTCTCAATGCTACCTGCAAGAGTGAGCCTTCTTGGCTTCAGCCCCCACGTTACAGACTACACTCCCTTGCAATACACAGACAGCCTGGTCGTTCTGAAGCACGCTGGGCGAGATGCAGAGAGAGTTTTCAGGAGAAGAAAACTAGAGTTAGAGTTTGGGCTCACACAGACAGGAAGGAGAAATGGAGAGCCCTGTGAGACCCGAGGGCTGCTGTCTGTCGTGGACGGCAGCTGTGATGAGTACGTCTACACTGACGTACGCCATAGGGTTCTTTTTTCTGTTATAATCTGTTTATTGGGTGATTTAGCCAGAGCACCTTATATAACACGTTCCTGTTCGGAATGTGGCAACATGCAAGGCATTGTACTGATATAAAATTCAGACTCCCCCCACCCCCCGACAGCATGTCCCGTGGGCCAACTCTGAGCATCCTTCCTTGCAAGGTTTCGATGTAACTGATGCAAAAACAGGTGCTACCACCGGCAATAGTAAAAAGACGAAGCCAGTCATGGGTTTTAACCTCTCTGCACATTGTACATACAGCATACTATGCTACAAATTCGGGATTGCAGAAAAGCATTTCATCCTGACTGGAAAACATTGCAGGGGGCTGAACTATCAGGGGAACAGCCTGATAACAGTCCAGGTTTCTAAGACCAAACACATGTAGTTCACTTCGGTCTTCCTGGACATAGTACGGGGACACCACCTACCGCCTCTGCGCTGGAGTATTGTGTGCACGACCCTCGCATCTGATTTCCTTAACAAAGAAGCA
Source organism: Microtus obscurus (assembly GCA_963919715.1). Lineage (NCBI taxonomy): Eukaryota > Metazoa > Chordata > Mammalia > Rodentia > Cricetidae > Microtus > Microtus obscurus. The sequence goes on along the minus strand of CAWTZC010002327.1, from coordinate 939,515 downwards.
GCAGAAACGGCTTGTTGGGCCAGTAAGCACATAATGACACCGCCACAGCTGAGGACCTCCCATTCATACCAGCTTAACAGTGCTATTATATAATGAATGAGTCTTTCCTGCGAACCCTGCGACTGGGAAAAAAAAGAGCACTTTCTGCACAGTTTAAACCAGTCTTCAAGGGGCCGTTACCCCTCGTGAATCAAACGTGGCCCTGGTCACACAGAAATCCCAACAGCCTATTCTCGTAGGTGGCTTCGCCAGCAAGTTAATTTCCCTCTTGCTTGCCATAAATAATCTCAGTTAGCCGCAAACTACACAGCGAACACACAGCTGCCAGCAGGCACCCCAATGCTGTTGGCTTTCAGCTCCATGTTTCCTGCGTTGCCTGAGAAATAGGAGGGGGAAATGGGAGGAGGAAGAGGAGGAGAGAGGGAACCGGCTATCTATGAAATACTTACAGCCTCCGAGTCTTCAACTCCATGCAGGTACAAACTGTCATACATGGAGGTCTGACAATCCACAGCGCCTCTTTTAAGGCAAAAACAAATCTGCTGCAGAAACCACAGCCAGAGCTAAAAAAGAAAAAGGCCTCTTTGGAAAAACTGCGCCTTGCCTTATCAATCCCTGCGAATTTAGCAGGCAAGATACTATTCATTCGCATCCCACAGGGTGAGGTTATCCCCAGAGGCAGTCCAGACCTGGCATTTTATCTGCCTCCCCTTACACAGAGCATAAGAAGCAAAAGCCTTCCTCAACCACAGACTGGTGACAGAGCTAGGAAAGCGGCCTCTGATTGGCTCGGCTTCCCTGCTTCAGTCAGCTGAAGAGCGTTCCCTGGGAGAGTGGAGGGTGACTCCAAGCATCCTATCCAGCATAGAGATGCTTCCTGTTTCGCCCAGATCATTAGTTCCACGACGAACACTGAGCAATATCGAAAAGGCTGCTTGAATGTTTAGAAAGGAGGGTTATCAGATATTCGAAAGACAGTCGCTCATCCTCTTGATTCAATGTACAGATGGAAGAGGAAGCAAAGGAGAGATTTTATTTTTGACTATTCATAGAGAGACAGGCATGCAGATACCAATCTCCATCCAACATCTGTACTTTTTGTGGAGGTGATTTAACTGAAAAAGACACTAAGTTATACAGAAAATTGTAATCTCAGTGAAGGGAAGTAGATAGGGTACTGAAGGAAAGATCTCTGACATTTCTATGGGAAAAGTTTTCAATATTTTCCTCTCTCTCTCTCTCTCTCTCTCTCTCTCTCTCTCTCTCTCTCTCTCTCTCTCTCTCTCTGCCTTCCTGGCAAGATAACGCCCCTGTGTCAGTAGTAGAGTCTGGAAAGGAAGCCAAAAGCCTCCCAGCTTTTAGATGCAAAATCAAACAGTCTTTTAGTTCAATTTGTTCAACACTCCTCTTTAAGTAAGAGACTAAGGTTTTACTAGAACCCTTTGTCTGCTTCCTGTACACAAACCTTTAACAGTTTGGAAGAGCAGAGAGCATCCCCCACAACTCACCCAGGAAGGTCCAACTCCCTCCTGCTCCACACCATACACACCGCCCTAGGGCAACCTCTATAATGGGTCACCTGAGATGAAGTTCCTCTACTTACTTAAGGCTGCCTGCTCACAAGTAATGGACGGCAGCCTGACCCGGTAAAAATCTACAGCTCACTCTAGCAAGAACCCAGTTACAATTGGAAAGATTCTGGTAAGGAACAAACATCATTACTAGAGGAGCTGCAAAAACCACTGGGGTAAGAAATAACCCAGAAACCCCACCTTGGCTTCACCACTCCCTTGCCAGCTGACTTGGCCAGTCAGTCCTCACCTCTGTGGGCTTTAGTCTCTTCAGCTGTGACACCGAGGAAGGAAAGAACTCAGAGAATGAACTTTGCAGGTCTGAAGTGCAACATAAACACTTACCAGGGACAACCCTGCTTCGTCAGCCAGAAGGCATTGGCTGCAATTCCTGGGCACTCAGCAAGGAGTCACTGGTCCAGACATGGGGAAAGAGGTCAGTCTCCCAGCCAGTATCTCTAAAAAGCCTAAGACTAGAGCAACAAGCCGAGCCATCAAAGGTCACCCATGAGCTACCAGATAGGCTAGCACAGCCATTCTTCCAGGTCTGGGATGCCCCAACCATTAATGGCTTTCAGCCATACTTGTGCATCTAAATACTTAATCACTTTCAAATCTAAAAGGATAGCAAGGCGACCTGGGTCCTCCAATCTCCCTAGATGACAAGTTCACACAGGATATTGGCTTCGAGTCTGTGCCTACCCAGAAGACAGCCAGGAGAGGAGGTAGGTGTGTTCAACAGATTCTACACAGAGAATCCTGAGCCAGCTCCATCTGCTGCCAGATGTGTGCTGGTGCAGGATGCTGGCCAGTAGACCGCCCAGCTCCCCTAAACTCCAGATTGCAAGAGGGCTGGGCCGGAGGAATTCGAAGCTCAAATCCATGTGTCAGATTGGGTTGTATTTTAATACAGTATTAAGTTTTTGAGAATGGCGTACAATGTATTTCATCGTTCACCCCAACTCTTCCAACTCCTCCCAGATCCAACTCCCACCTCCCCTTACTTCAGGTTGTTGCTTTAATAAACTTTTTAACTAGTGCCAAAAAATGTCTTAGCCAGAATATGCAGAAAGCCAAGACATGGTCTTTCTTTCCTCCTCAAATTCCCCAAGATAATTCCTTCCTTTACTACTTCGCCTGAGAGAATAGCCATTTTCTGATTACTTTTAAACAAGAAACAGTTAAAGAGAGAGAAAAAGAAGTTGTCTGCTTTTAGAAACAACCAAAGTGGGTGAAACACTCCCTGCTGGGAAACTGTGCAAGGATCCGCTGCTCTCCACATCTGGCTGCCCCGTGCACTGTCTGCTAATGCTGTCGCAAAGCCTAAAGGCAGGGTGTAAAGAGCAGGGTCTTGCTTCATGAGCGACTCATATGACAGTCTGCCACTGGACTCGGGGCAGGCTGGTCAGGACAGAGGCCCTAAGTCAAGTGCCCTGGCTGTGTTACTCTGTGTAACCCCACACCCAGCTCTGGAAGGGCAAGAGTAGATGTGTCAAAGGACCAGGCTGCCTCTGCCTGCTTCCTATGAACCAGAGACAAATGTCGAACTCAGAATCTCAAGCCAATAAGGGACCCCAGAAGTCACCCAATCAAAGCATTTTTCCCACCCAGAAAGGATAAATTGCTTTCTTCAAAGCCTGTATTCTATACATGCCTTTCTTGACTTGTATTATATGTAATTTAGAGTGTTCTCTTCTTCCCCTGGCCCTGTCCCCACAAATGACATAACCAGCTTTGCTCTTCCCGCCTCTCCCTCACCTCCATCCTTTTCTCCCTCCCTTCTGTCCCCTTCCTTCTTCTGTTACACAGGGTCTCACTCACCGCCCAGCTATCTTCAAGCTTGAGATCTTCCCACCCTGCCTCATGAGTTCCGGGATTAGAGGCTCACATCATCACGATCGATTGTCCTCGCCTCCTGCTCTCCTTTCTGTTCCTGTGTGTGTGTGTGTGTGTGTGTGTGTGTGTGTTATACGAGTGTGTGTGCATATGGGGGCCAGAGGTCAATATAGTTATCTTCCTCAGCTGTGCACCTTTTTTTTTCTTTTTCTTTTTTAAAGAAAGTATCTCTCACTAAACCTAGAACTCACCAGTTTTGCAGGCCTGAATGGCGGCGACTTTGGGTACCTACTATTTCCCCTGCATCCCAGCTCTGGGATTATGAATACACACTGTATCTTTCACATGGGTGTTAAGGATCTGGATCTGGGTCTTCACGCTTGTGTAGAAAACCACGAGCCACTTCCCCAGCTCCCCAGCACCCCAGCACCCACCTTCATAATGAAGCTTTCAAGATAGTGAGAAGTAGGAGCATGTTCCCAAGAGTTAGCGGTGAAGTAGAGAAAGGTCACCATGGTTGGGACGAGGGAGAACATCCTGTGCTTTCCTACTTCCTCCACTGGGAAAAGTGTCTAATCAAAACCCAGCTAGAGGCCAGTAAAGCAGTGTAGGTGTCGGCAAAGGTGCTTGGATTACAAGTTGTGAGACCTAGGTTCGATCCGTGGATAAAGGAGGAAGGAGAAAAGTAACTTGCACCCATAAGCTGAGAGCTGCAAACTGAACAAGAGACTGGGAAGTCCGCCCCCTTCGGGACTAGAACCTGCCCGAACTACAAGTCACCCAAAAGTCTCAACCCAGTGTGTGAATAGATCCCACAGTGCAGATAAACCTTGAGGAAGGACTTGGTTCTAAGACTCCCTAAAGGAGAGAAACAGAAGAAAGAAATTGGAACTGCTGATGGGCCTGGGAAGTGGCCATCTCTGTTCTCAAAGGCTGCCTGGCTTAGAAGTTCTGAAAGGTCCCCCAGAGTTTCCTGTTTCACACCATCTCAGGTCCCCAGCATTGGATGAAGGAGTGCAGCGAGGCTATCAGGCTCAAGTTCCAAGAGCCAAATTTCCAGGATGTCCCCCACAGCAAGACGTGGGAAAAAACCCAGGACGGTACCTTCATGCTTCTGGCTATGAGTTTTCCAGGCTGAAAGGATAGCAGGACCACTTCCTCCTGGTTCTCTACATCAAACTAAACTGAGCTCACTGGGACACCCGGAAGTTTGTCTTGCAGTGGTATTTCAGTACCACACCTGCCTCTTACAACTGAGTAGCTCCCAAAACCACAGAGCCTCCCACAGAGATTGACACAAATGTGAGGGTGCTCTCCCGACTGGGTTTCTCTAGCACACTTCATTTTACCTCTCCGTACAAGCAGTGGCTCAAGCCAGAAGCTTCTACACCAAGGCATCTCCCGTAGGCGTCTATGTCTATAAACCCTGCACGGTTCTTACAGAGCTTGGCCTTGGTCTTTGACAAACGCCTCAACTGACTGGATGAGCTGAGGAAACGGCAGGGCCCAGACCAAACCATCTGATGTGGTAGGACATCATTTTTTCCACTTTGTCTTTGTTGGCTTTAGACAGGGTGATCTGTGAGAAGTTACTTTTCTTTACTGAGCCCTGAGGTTCAGCAAACCCAGGGGTTTGTCAGAATACAGAACCAAGTATTTTTGTCTTCTGTTTGTTTGGTGAGGCTGGGAGAGAGGAACAGAAAAGGTGATATGCTATGAGCTGTGAGTAGCCATGAGCAGGATAGTTGGAGCAGTTCTAAAAGCAAAAGAAAGTGATACCCCAGTTTTTTCAGCCAGATTTCTCTGAAATTTAACTCTTCTAAGTCAACGTAATTATATATTCTATGGCAGGACTCTTGGAGGTCCTGAAAGAGGTTGAGGGGTAATGTTTGGACTCAGCAAAGCCAGCCTTCCTGCTGGCCCATGGACTGGAACACAAGCATGATGTCTTTGGCAGGTTAGCCCTGGGAATACACTGCTATTGTGTCTGCGTTTGTGGCCTGCTGGCTGATTTTCTCCTTTTCAGTACTGTTAGAATTCTGTGCGGCACTGCAAGTGTTAACACCACAGCTTTGATTCTTCCCTGACTCCCTCAGGCAATGTGGCAGAAAGGAGGATGAGAGGAAAACAAAATTTAAATCTAACAACCAGAGACATCATATTCTGCATCCAGCAGTATTTGCTATCATCTTCTGAGTTTGTCTTCAGCCTCGCTACCCAGGCATGGCCTGGAATCCTCTGGGTCTCATCTGTAACTGCAAGGTAACAAGTGGTCCTAGAACTATCGCGCTAACGTGAGAAAGACACAGAGGCGGTAGAGTAGACAAACTGGTTTGTGTTTAAGGTAAGTAGAACAGAAGCAGGGTTGTATAGACTACCACCTGGAAGGCCCACACAGTGCATTGTGGGTAAAGGCAGTTGTTGGGTCATGCACCTGCACTGGGTGTGACAATACCTGCCACTGTGTGACAGGGTCATAACGGGAGGTTATGAGGATGACAGCGTATCTCCACGGGCCTCATCCCAACTAGGCAATGCCGAGTTACTCTGCCTTTCTGTGCCTCACTTCTCTCACTTCCAGACTGTGGATCAGACCAAGGTTCTTGTGCAGGTAAAAGAGGCTCATAAGGATGCCAAGCACAGCCTCAGGGCTCCCCGCCATGTATGCTGGGCTGCTGCCATGATTATTCTCACTCTCAGCCTGGGCTCTGGGGTAGCTTTCCTAATGTTTGCACCTAATACAGGGCCTGATCCTGTCAATCCCCACATAGGTCCCTGGGCTCAGTCACCAAAGCTGAGACTGGCATCCTGCCTCCTGTTGCCCTACTTAACTTCATGCCAGCTCCTTCCGGCTGCCTACCTGCTTGATCTGGCCTGGCTGACAGCTCCTTATGCTAATGTTGGCATGCTCACTGGAGCGCCTCTACCTCCCAGGATTCACCACTCTTGGTGCCTCTGGCGTGCCCTTCTGCTCTTCAATTAACCTCCCCAATTGTTTGGTTTTTTATCACCACAACCCCCCCACCCCCTCAACCCGATGCCCAGAAAATCACCCTCGGAAAAGCCCTGGAATGAATGCTACTGGTGGTCATATCAAGGAGGAGAGAGGAGAGTGGGAAGGACAGACAGAAACAGAGAGGTAGCGATGAAGAGGCAGACACTGAAAAACTCCTGAGACACCCCACGATGAATATGTGGACCAGCTCCCCTCTTCTTCCCTGTCACGTTTGATGGCTTCAGGAAAAAAGACTTCATAATTCATAAAAGAATGAGTGAAGGTAAGGCATATTAAAAAAAAATACCTGTGGCCTACTCAACTTGCCAGAAAATGACAGATTTCCCCTGTGATTGACATATTACTCAGAATCTCTCACCTTCTCAAATTTCTGCTGGGGAAGAAAAAAATCCATCTCCTGGCAAAAAATTCCATAATGCCGCAATTTTCATGAAGGCAATAGTCTTTATTTTCCAAAACAAACCTAGGAGACTAGCGCACTGGTCTCCTCCCTGTTTCCTAGCCATTGCTGACCCAGTGTTACAAATACCCCAGTCCAGCTTTCCGCTGGTGGTCACTGCTGCTCACAACCACAGTAAAGACTGGGACACTAAGATCAAGACATGGCTATGCCTCCCCTGCCCCCACAAAGTCAACCAGAGGATGACAGCTACCACAGATATACCGAAGCAAGGTCTGGACCATGGAGATGGCTGCAATCAAAGCACTCACCTTTTGAGAAACACTGATGAGGAATGGGAAGTAATTTGATTCCTTTATCTGCAAAGATTCAGCAGGAGTGGGAGGCAGGAAGGGGGCAGCCCTGCTCCCTCAGCAAAGCTGAAATGAATCAGCTACCGATTCTAGGTCTGATGGGAAGGATAAGTGGTTTGGTTTTGGTTTTGGGTTTTACGGTGAAATGTATGCCCTTCCTTTGAGGAAGAGTTTTTCTCTCTGATTTGATAACCAACCAATAGCAAGGGTCCATCCATTCTTACGAACCACCAAAAATCTCTTCCCAATAAATAGATAGATAGGTAAATAAATAAATAAAATCAGATTATGCTGGCTCCTATCAAAAATCTTCTAATGCCTTCTCACCATTTTAGAATAAAGACCCAAATCCTGAAAACGGGTTAGCATGGTTCCTGCATTTTTTCCCTCTTGGGTTCCTCATTCTGCACTCTCTCCCCTCTACAGCCAACCCAGTATCCTTGGACACACCCATGTCCATCCACCACTAGGCTTTGTCCATCCTGACCTCTTACTGTGAACTGTACTTCCTCCCAGGAGCACACATGTATGAAAATGATGACCAGTGTCTATAACCTGCATGTAAGTTCCACGATGTTTTAGTCAGGGCTCTACTGCTGTGAAGAGACGCCATGACTGTGACAACGACGATTCTTATAAAGGAAAGCATTTAATTGGGGCTGGCTTACAGTTCCTGAGGTTTAGTCCATCATCATCATGGCAAGGAGCATGGCAGCACACAGGCAGACATGGTGCTGGAGAAGGAGTTTAGAGTTCTACATCTGGATCCGCAGGCAACAGGAAGAGAGAGCCACTGGGCCTGGTTTAAGATTTTGAAACCTCGGGCTGGAAAGATGGCTCAGAGGTTAAGAGCACTGGCTGCTCTTCCAAGAGTCCTGAGTTCAATTCCCAGCAACCATGTGGTGGCTCACAACCATCTGTAGTGAGATCTAGTGCTATCTTCTGGCCTGCAGGTGTACATGCAGGCAGAACACTGTATACATAATAAATAAATAAATCTTAAAAAAAAAAAGATTTTGAAACCTCAAAACCTACCCCTAGTGACACACTTAGTGACTCCAATAAGTTCATACCTCCTAATCTTTTCGAAATCCTAACCCCCCTCATAACTAAGCATTCAAATCCATGAACCTATGGGGCCATTCTTATTTTTTTAATTAACGAATTAACATATTTATTTATTTTACATCCTGGTCACAGTTTCCCCCTCCTCCTCTCCTCCCAATCCCTCCCCCAACCCAATGCCTTCTCTGTCCCTACCACCACATATGGGAAGAGAGCCTACAGGGTTCCATTCCTTGTCTCATCCCACATAGCATGGTATCTTGTACCTGACTGGCTTTCCACAAATCCAACAGTTCACGACTGCCTTGAGTCCTTGACCTCCTCTGCACCTTAACTGCCAAAACAGTGCAATGACCAATAAAAAAAAAAAGTTTACAAAGTAAAATGTGGGGGTTTGATTTGTTTTTAGGTTTTGGCTTCATGGTATCTTTTTTAGCTAAGGTAATCATGAGTAGCTCTCATCAAATTACTTTTGTGCTCTTGCTGCAAGGTAGGGGACATGCTTAGATCCAAATGTTTATAAGTCAAATAATCACTGTTTGGCATTCAAGTATTGCTTTAGCAACATCTTTGTTTCAAATAAAAAAAATAGCTGACAATGTGCCCGTGGAAAGGGTTTGCAGAGGGTTCTTGTTTATTGGTCAGACAGCTGATTGATAGAGACAAGATTTCAGACAAGATCTCATCAACTTCCGTGTTTCTATGCCTGCCTGCTGACATCCCCTCTGCCTGGAAGACCCACACCTACACTCTTCCACCCTAGTCCTGGAAGACCGACACCTACACTCTTCCACCCTAGTCCTGGAAGACCCACACCTACACTCTTCCACCCTAGTCCTGGCTTTTTTTATTTGGTGAACATAATCCTTCCCTCAGGTACAATGTAAATGTCACAAAGACCTTCTCTCACAGTTAGACGGTACTGTGACCTTCTGCTAAACCCTAACATCCTCCTGCCTCCATAATCCAGGCAGCCTCATCTAGTAGAGACTGCGTGTAAGCATACAGAGAAGTGGATGAGCCAGGAATATGCAGGTCAATTTCAGGGCTACTCAGGATTTAGTAAACCAATCACCAGCTGGAAAATCTGTGTCAGGAACTTAGATCTGAACTGGGCCTGTGTGAGCGTGTGAGCTCTTCTTGAGTAGACTAGATGTGCAGGTGGGATGTCAGTGAAGGGCGAGAAGGGAGGAATGAGATAGGAAAGACGATATTTCCCAAAATGAGATTGTGGAGAAACATTTAATTCCCTTTGGGAAAGAGTACCACGCCACCTATCCCTCAAAAGCAAACACTGTCTTTGGTATCTGAATGCCTTTCACTGACCCAGTGCCTAACATGGTCGCAGGTAAATGACTGAAGTACAGAAAGGCAGTAGAGAAAGCTAGTGAAGGTAGCATGACAGAACTCCCAGGAAGGAACGTAGCAAGGAGGGGACAGTGAACCTAGCTCCACGTCCGAGCATTGGGTTCTCCACGTGAAACCCTAACTCCCTTCCACTGCCTCTACTGCACCAGATGTTGACTGTGCTCTAACCAAAAAGACTGGGAACCCAAGTCATACGCATAACGCCCACACCATGTCCGGAAGAGGATAACGGCCGCACCACCACATATTCTTCTGCCTGTTCCTTTAGATGAGGTGTGGACAAAGCAATTTATGGAGGACTTCACATTAATCCTGAAGATTTAGCAGGACAATGAAACTTCTACATTATTAAGTGAAAGATATTTTTATTATCGTAGGATAAATTCTGGGAGGGGGAGTTTTTTTTATTGCAGCAACTCAGTTTAACTAAACCAGCTGTGAAGACAATGAAAACACAGAGGGCATTTGAACGGAAATCCTAAAAATAGGCCCAGAAGATAAATACTAAACTTAGAGAAAGGTAACTCACTAGGTTACGTCACATCCTCTACAGTTTCTTTAACAAAATGCTAAAAATGTCCCCAGAATGGTCATCAGCAGCAAACCCTCCAACTGCCCACCATCCACATCAGAAACAGAATGCTGAGCTTGTGTATTTTCTGAAATAAAAAACAAAATTCTGTGAGCTATACACAGAGACAGACAGACAGAGAGGAGACACAGACAGAAACAGACAAACACACAAAAATAGAGAAAGAGAGGAGAGAGACACATGGAGGGAAATTTTTACAAAGCCCAAATAAATAAGCTCAGAGAAGAGCTTTGGCCAGAGCCCTTTAGGTAGGTCACCACAACGAGAGATAGTCACCACTTTTTGCACAGCCCTTGAGGACTTGCTCAGAGAGATTTGGGTTTTCAGTATCACTTCTGTTAATTCCCAGGCCACGAGGTCATTTTCGCTGGAGTACTGGATGGAACATTTGTTGGAGCACCGAGTGCAAAGGCTTTCCTCCAGAGGCGTGAATGGAAACCAACTAAACTAGTCAATCTAAATTCCAAATCTCAGAAGTGATTCTCACATCGGATATGCAAGAAAAATAACAATAATCTCCATAGAAAATAGTACAAATCAGAGAAGAAATAACAATTAAGGTTCAGTTGTACCGAGGGAAAAAGAAAAGAGCGTAGACAACTTGACCCAGTACTCCCTTACATGAGCAGGTGAGTCTCACAGACACTAACACACTACAGACTTCAGTGACACACATGCTCACACGTGCCTTTGCAAAATTATTTGCCAGTATGTTTTAGAAGAAAATGAATTTTCACATGTTTAAGAAGGATGGACCAGAGAATTAAAAATAACTGTACCCAAATATTTGCCTATTAGATGCCTTGCGGTACGTCTGGCTCACTAGATGTCTGAGTTCTGTGTGGGAGGGAACACTATAAATACTACCTGACCCTCTGATCTTCCGTGCCTCAAAAATCTCTTTTCTTATAAACTGTGAGAGGCAACCATACCATAATTTTCAAAACTGGTAGTTTAAACAAATTATTCTAATGATCCCTGTTAGTTACCTTTTCAACATTAATTAGGTTTAAATAAACAGGCAGCATCACAAAATAGCTAAGCGGAAATCCGTACAGAAGCGCTGTCCAATCACAATGCTCCCAGTGGCTCTCTGACCTACAGGTCCCATGAACACAGAATGGCTGCATCAACAGGCCTTGAGTGTCAGTGGGTAGAGCAAGATACTAACCAACACTAATTATCTATTCCAGAAACTTCAATGATACATTGGTGGGGTTCCCAGAGTACTAACAGCTGGCGTGAGAATCGGAATATTGTTAATAAGTGTTCAGATTTGCATCACCTAATGAGAAATTACAAGTGTTTCTCAACCGGTTTCCTTCAAAGCCCTCTATTAAAGTCTTAAATTGAAGGGCAGTGTCAGACCGATGGTCCATGGGGCATCTTACTTGAATAGGAAGTCATTAGCCAACACAGCAACTCTGAAATCGTTATCCTAGCCTCAATTAAATGAACCAACTATTAAAAACTGAGGCCCAGAAGAAGAAGGGATGAGCACACCAACTTCCAAAGCGGCCGTCTTCCACTCCCTTACCCACCGGCTGCCGCTGCATCCATGTGACACCTAGCTGAGCAACAGAAGGGGACCAGTATCAGAAATCATGGGCCGCTTCCTGACAGCACACAACCCTGACCCTGGAAGAGAGTAAGCCCCATGTGCTGGCTCAAGGCCAACACTCAGCAGGCTGAGGACAGTCTTAGCCACACAGTGAACTGGGGTTTAGCCTGGGCTACATGAGATTCCGTTACAAAAACAAAATAAAAATTAAAACTTTTGTTCATTGTATTTATTTGCCTCATGCCCTGTTTTCCTGTATTTCATTTTGCCTTCCCTGCTACCCATGACTCCAAGCAATTTTAGCTCCTCTCAGGCCAGCTGAAATTCTCCCCGTCTCCTCCTCGCAGACTGACTCGATATAATGAGCTCTCCAATGGCCAACCCTTCCGGAAAATATTTGCCTTTAGAGCACCGAATGGATGTTTCCTTTTAATTATAAAAGGAAAGCATGTTTTTAAAGCAGTATTATTGAAAACCCGAGACAGACAGGAATGCAATCTGTAGCCTTCTTACTGAGGCATGAGTACTGTTACTTTGGTGTTTTTTTTTCCCATTTCTGCATGCATTTGTTTTACATGTAGCATGTGTTCTGTGCAAACTGTCAGATTCTCTCCACAGCAGCGTCAGCCTATCCTCATGTTAGTAAAACCTCGTAATAAACACCGTGCATCAAGGTCCTATAATATCTCATGTGTGGGCATACTGTGCTCTTCCATTGTCTTAAGTATAAAAATGATAGGATTATACTAGTCTGCAATTCAGATAATTGTCCTGGGCCATATTCCCAGATATTCTTTGGCCATAGAGTAGGAGCAGTTTAAGCCTCTTGATCACACTGCCAAATTTTGTATGGAAAAATTGTACCAATTTACATACCTATTAGCTCACTGTGAAGTTCTACCCATAGCCGTATTGCCAGCAATGAGAGGAGAGGAGAGTACAGTCCAATTTTTTATCTTAAAATTACAACTACCTACGCATCCTATTTGCCATTTTTTATTGAACAAATTTGTTTCCTAGGGTCTCGTTTTTAAACGGCTAACTTGCTATGGAATAAATCTCATGTGACTGTAGTTTTCTTTTTCATTCTTCCTAATGAATAAGCAAATGTGAATACATGCAATATTTTTGTAAGGATGGCTAACTTAGATTCTCTGGGTGAGGAATTTACAGTGGGCTTCGATTGCTTTCGAGAAACCCCCAGAAACAGCATCTCAGCGCTCTCAGGCATGGCAGACTAAAGTTGCTTGCGGAGATATTTAAAACTCCACTTGCACTCCAGAAACTCAAAAGTATTGAAGGCTGTATAGACCAGATTATTCTTTAAAAAACAAAACAAAACAAACACAGCTCCTCTATTAGGTACCTGACTGAGAAGCCTCCGGCTCACGACCACACTAGCTAGAATCCACACTCATGGATTGAATGGGCATGAAGCTGTCAGCATAGAGATGAGACATCTGCGGTTTCCTTCCCGAAACTATGATTTTGCTCCACAGTTCTGGCTGGCCTCACCTCTGTGAAGCAACTTGTTCATTATGTGAGGTTGTCTTTTCCAGCGTGATACAAACGTGGTCAGGGCTGCTAGTCTCATTTCTGAGAATGCGCTTCCTTTACCGGAAAGGGAAGTCATCTACACAGTGGTGCGCCTAGCACTTAGCTGAATGTTGACACAATGTAAGAAGAACACCTGGTACGGATTCTCAAACTGCCACTCCTTTCCATTCAGAGCGTCATCCGCAGCCCGTGGGGGCAGGGATGGGAGTCCCTGTGGTTTCCTGATTTACAGTGGAGTTTACAAAAAAAACATGAAACCACAGCTGGCTCTCCAACCTACCTGCCATCCCACACCCATTTCAGACTGCCAATCGTGTTCTTGTGAAGCACGCTGGAACTGTCTGCGGCTATTGAAGGCAACGCTTTTTCCAGCATAATCCACCTGAAACGGCAGGGGCTTACCTCTGCTCACTCTTGAAACTTGGTTACCTAATACTCCAAAGGGGACTAATGTGGAGGGGCCAGACAGAAGAGTGGTTTGCTCGTCAACAGTCGCATGACCCATTAAGCTGGGATCTACCAGCCTGAGAAAAGCCCAGGCCAATCAGGTTCCCTTGGGGGTTCTTGAACGGGAATGACAGCTTCAGACATCCCCTTCCTGGATGGGGATGAGGGGACGGACAGGACGTGACAGAGGTCTAAATGAACCATTATCAACCGGGTGCAGAGGCTCTTCAAGAGTTATTTTCGTATTTTTTTTCTTCTTGGGTGCTGAACGTAGCCCCTCCCTACCACCCCAGAGCCCATCCTGGCAGAGACTTAAACGAGAATATAAATGTTGACAACCCGCTTGCGCGGTAACTGTTGGGTCAGAGCGAATAGGATAAGCCAAAGTCCTTGACAAATTTACTACTGGAATGCACTCGATTTCCCAGCAAGAAAAAAGCAAGGGACGGGCTTCACTTTGGGAAAAATAGGGGCTCAAATGAATTCTTGCATCCTCTCTGGAAATCAGAACCACCCCCATCATTACTACGCCAATCAACTCGGGGCCCTTGGTAAGAAATTCACTGACAATGATGGATAGGCTATTTGAACTTGGAAACTTAAATCTTCATGTGGCAATAAATATTCTTTATGGCATGCTGCTCCAGCCCAGGGAAGTACTTCCACTGCCTGGCTTGACTGGATCCGGGGAACAACTGAAGTGGACACTCTGTTTTGCTCTGTTTATTGTTATCCGGGGACTACTTTGCCTGACTTTGGATTGTTTCTTCCACGGACATCACCCTCAGAAACAGCCTCAGGACAGAGAGACAGAGACATTACTAAGCACCACGAGCTGTGGTGACGCATCCCAGAGATGGGGACTCTCTTGATGCATTCAGCTAAATGAAAGGAGAAAGAGGCAGGATTAGCAAGTGCACCCGCTCTGGGGCCTGGAGCTAGCAAACAGGACACCCTCCCCAAACGGCAGTCACAAGGTCGCACCCTCACACCTCAGCCCCAGCAAGTGTCACTGCAAACCGCCACACCAGCACTTACGCTCTTCTCCCTTTATTTCAGGTTCTAAATTTAACGCCATTTCAGGCGCTGCTAACTCAGATAACTAAGTAAGTGTGCGCAGGGGAGTGAATCACAGATCTGATGAGGCCCACCAACCCCAGCCTCTCCTCTTTGGGAGAATTCCATTTACAGGCACAGCGTCTCTGCTGCGAGGCCTCACCCACCTTCTGCTACTCATACAGTTTTGCTAAAGACATCTCTTTCCACGTATCCATTAGAGACTCCTTCAACATTCTGAGTCCACAGAATCTTTCTTAAATGTTCTCTTCCTTACCAAATAATTTATTACCAACTGAAATACAACCATATGACAGGCGGATGAGGAGGATACAGTTAAAACAATCTGGAAATCAGGTAAATTAAAGTCTCTCTCTTACAGTTGATAAACTGTAAGTTAATGCCACCACATAAAATTTTTCTCAAAAGTCAAAGATGACAAAGGACACCATCAAAGACGAACGAACCTGGCTTCACATCCAAGAATAACAAGAATAACCCTCTCAATGCCTTTTCCATCACTCACTTTCCCAGTTCTTACCCCTCTGATGAGCCCAGCCTGAGCCTCCTCTGATTTGACTAGTGTATGAGCTTTTCCGTTTCACAAACCCTCACACAGAATCCAAACCCTTTCCATGCTATGCTGAGGTGGCTAACAGATGAAAGACATCCCAGATTGCTCAGATTACCCAGGCTGCAGAGATTACCTCAGGCCTCTTTCTGGTCTCTCACATTAGTCAGTCTGGGCTGCTACCAAAAATTACTGTGAACCAGAGGATCAAAAAGGCAAGGATTTAGCCAAGTGGTGGTGCTGCACACATCCGGCATCCAGAAACAGAGGTAGGTGGATCTCTGAGTTTGAGGCCAACCTGGTCTACAGAGCAAGTTCCAGGGCAGGCAGAACTGTCTCAAAAAAATAAATAAATACATAAACAAACAAGCAAACAAAATCAAAGACTTAAATCTCTCCTCTTTGTAGGCAGAGACCAAGATGGCGGCATGAGCGTATTTAGTGTCTGTGGGGTTTGTTTTCCGTGTGTGATGGGTGTGGAGGTCAAGGTCGCAGGGCCACTTACAGTTTCTTATTCTTTTAAACGTCACTGTAAGCCAGCAGATAATAGGGCCCACAACCCCTGTCCCACAGGGTGCAGGTGGCTCTGAACTGAAAGAAGCGGCAATTTGGAAAGTCATACCAGGTACCCACTGTACTGTCTCCTTGTGCCCCCATAGGGTACAGACAGGAAGCTCTGATTTTCCTCCCTCTTCTCACAAGGACACTAATCCTGGCTGCTTATTTGTTTGTTTAACTACTTGTTTATTTATTTATTTTTAGGTAAAGCCCAGGCTACCCAGGAAATCACCATATCACCCAGGGTGGTTTTGAACTTGAGATAATCCTTCCTCATCAGCCTCTCAAGTGGTGGGATTTATGCATAAAAGTGAGCACAGACATTAATGCCATCTTGAGGTTCTATCCTCATGACCTCATTACATCCCAAGGCCCCCAACTCCAAATGCCATCACACTAGACATGAAGACTTTAATGTCTGACTTCCCAGGACGACACAAGCTTTCAGCCCAAAAGAATGTCCCAGCATTCCATCCATGTCTGTCTCAGTTTTCCCTAAGTTCACAGGAATCTTCACCAGGCTTTTTACCTCACGGCTCTCCTTTTGCCATTGATGACAATTTTCAGACATGGACATAACATAACACGTCAACTTCCTGTGTAGCCCAGATGACTGGGCCTCTTCCCACTCCATTCAGTCAGAGAAGTCTCCTTCCTCCTCCTCGCTCTGACCTTCCTTGAGTTCAGAGCCCCACGTCTGTGGCCTCAACATAAACCTGCCTCCCCACGCTCTCTTGGCTACTGCCTGCTCTCCTTGCTGCGAGCTACACTTAAGCACACAAATATGCCAATAACCCCATTAATCTTAAACACCAACTGCTTTTCCCTGGCCTCCCTTTCCAGCCATAACCCTGAGTTTGCCTGTCCTGCAGAGCCCATACCCATATCCCATAGATAGAGTATATCCGTCCCCACCACTGGCCCCAAGTCTTCATTTCTTCTGCACTCATCCCTTATGGTAATCTGGCCTTCGCCTTCACCTCTGACGCAAAGGGTTCTGACTCAAAATCTCGTGATGACCTCAGTCACAGTGGCTAACAGTCCTCACAACTCCCAGCCATGCTAACCTCCTTTCTGCTGGACGCTTCTGTCCCTCCATGGTGGCATGTCTCTCTGGGTTTGCTTCTACTTCCCAGGTCATTGTTTTTCAAGTTCCTTTGTTGGGACTTCACCTCTGGTCACCTCTCAAATATTTCAGAACTCTACCTCCAATACTAATGATCTAAAAACAGATATACCTACTCAAATCTAGGGTTCCCAAACCACCTATTTGGCTGCCAGGAGATAGCTCTCCTTTGATGCCCCACCACACAGCTATGCTGGACTCAGCAGGTCCGATTTAAATGTATCACCATTTTCTTCAAGCCCCTGTTTGTAAGAAAGAATGACAGCATCTGCCCAGCTGTATGGCTCGGAAATGTGGAAGCCATTCCTTACTACTCCGTTCTTCCTTGGCACTGAACTCCGGGTTGCTATCGTTTACCCTGACAGTGGTTGAACACGGTTTCTCTTCAATTCCTTCAGTGTAGGACTTCCCGGCTTTTCCCTAGCTCTCACCTCCTTTCTGGTCATACTGCAAATTTGCACGCCACACACATCTATCCACTGAACAGCGACCCAGTCTCCAATTGATAGCTGAAATGGTAACCATGGTAGCCGATCAATGAGGTAAAATGTGACTTCCTGGACTGACAAGATGGCGCAGGGCGTAAGGGGGAACCTGCATTCAGTTCGCTCACCTGGTGAAAGGAAAGGAATGCACCCTCACAAGCTGTGCATTGACCTCTACACAAGTGCAATGGCACACATGGCCATACACACACACAAACACATGCGTGCAAGTGGCCTTGACCCATGAGAATCTAAGTAGCAAGAAAACTAACCTTGAAGGACAGGCCAAGGTATTCAATCACCAACACTCCTGCCCCACTGGGGGAGAGGAAGTGAACAGTTCTATCTGAGGACAGGCTTGGCTCAAGCAAACTCCTGCGACTTCCAGGGAGAACCCTGAGTTCCAGGAGAGAAAGGAAGCAGGCTGCATATGGAGAAACTGTCTACTCAGCTGAGCTGAAGTTGAAGGTGAGCCAAGAGAGAGGATGCACAAAGCCCCAAGAGTCGGCTTGACCTCAGTTTAAGACTCTCTGTAGGAGGACCCTAAGAGAGACGTGCATGGATCTAATCTACATAGGAAGTAGAAAAAGACAAGATCTCCTTAGTACATTGGGAGCATGGGAACCATGGGAAAGGATAGAAGGGGAGGGGAGAGGAAGGGAGAAAAATATAGAGCTCAATAAAAACAATAACAAATTTTTAAAAGAATTTAAAGACTCTCTTTAAGACTCTTGACATACATATTTGTGCATGGTGTATGCATGTATTCACAAATGTGCAAGCGTGTGGACATCAGGATGGAACATTAAAGCAACTATTGCTTTAAGGAAGTTTCAGTAAAACAGTGAAGAGAAAACAAATACAGTAACCACTGGCAGAAACTACTGCCTGAGGGAATTCTCTGGAAGGTTCAAACTTCTTAATACAAAGTTTTTGGTCTCTCCAGAAACATTATGATTCCTTCCCATACATAATTAACAATGGTTCTTGGGCTGTTCAAATGCAAGGCAGCACCCTAAGGAAGCTCTAGCATGGCCATCGGGATATCCATGACATGTCAGAGATGCCATTGCTCATGCTCATGTCTTACTTTATCCCAACTGGGACTCAGTCTGTCACCCAAGAGGACGCCGACACGCTCAGCATTTAGGCAGTGTTAACTGAACATCAAGCATCCTTTGACTGGCTTCCACTCCTCCAGAGTCAGCATCAAGCTGTGTCACCAAAGAGGGGATAAAAACATTCCGCTTCCTAAATGTTTTTTGTAAGCCATGCAAACAGAAAAACCTCAGTTCCCTGAACTGTCAAAATGACACCTTCAACAGCTTCCAAATTCAGTAATTACCACCTCATGCCCACTGGCAGAGCTGACTGAGTGGATCTCACAAGATTCTTAATTCTGGCACATTCTTCAGAAGTGTGAGAAATCAGACCATGAACACCTCGAATAAAGTCAGAAAGAGTCAGGAAGTCTTTATCCACAAGTTTCCTCTTGTTCAGCAACACGGTTTTGATGTATACCTATATCCAGAAGCACCCTAAGAGACAAATAATTTGGAGATCCCATTTAGGTTTGACTCAGGAAACCCAGATTACACTTGGAGACAAGAAGAGGAGGTTGGGACCCAGAAGAGATGGCGGTCACAGCAGCAGAGGGAAATTGAGTCAAACCAGATAGTTCGTAGGGGAAACGGTCACAATGCAAATTGATCAATGTCAGGTTAAAACTACTTAGACCGAGTAGAAGAAAAACTGTCAGAGGGACCAAGGAAAGAATCAGAGAAAAAGGATAGCTCTAAAGGCTACTTTATGCACACACACACACACACACACACACACACACACACACACACAGAGAGAGAGAGAGGGAGGGGGAAAAAAGAGAGAGAGAGAGAGAGAGAGAAGCCATTTTTATAGCTGAAATGAACTGATAAATCCAAAGGAAATCATCTGAGCACAAACAGGCTGGAATACAGATTCTGGAAAAGGGTCCCCGCTCTGCAGGATGCCTCACAGTGATCTCCGTACAGACCAACAGACAGGGCATTCAAACCCGATTCCTCCCAGCTTGCAAATCCTTATGATTTTTGTGCCCAAGCAAAAAAGAAAAACAGGAAACAGACTTAGACTTGAAGCCCACATGCTGATCAAACAAGGAATTAGATATATTTGCAGAAACTGGCTGCAATGTTTGCCAAAGTTTATACTCAACAAAACACATTCTAGAGTACTGCTGGCCCTCTGAGCTGGCAACCATGAGTGCCGAGAGGTTGGCAAGCATCAGTGCCAAGGTAACTGCCAAAGCGACTCTCCCCTTAGACACACACCAGGAGTGCTCTTCAGTCCCTGTGGAACAAAAACTTTAAAATGTGCTTTGAAAACTCTCAGGCCCTCAGGCAGTGAAACTAAGCCACAAGGCCAAGGTTATTGCGAGGTCAGAAGAAAAAACGTCTTTCATGGACTATTTACTGAAATAAATAAGGTCTGTGGCTGGTAGCTGTTCAGAGACATGCTTAACATAAAGGGAAGGCTAATACGCTAGACTTAATAAGCATTAGCCAAAAAAAAAAAGATCCTTTGAATTTACACATGAACTAATGCACACATCAATAGTATCACCAAGTCCACATCCTAGACGAGCCTGGCACTGGAGTTGAGCCACCACCCACCCAGTAGTGCCCATTAGAGCTATTGGTGGTTCCCAAGATGAAGAAAAATGGTCCTTGAACTGGCTTAATTAACTGTGTCCCCAAGAAAATTTGTATCTATCAAATTATTAGAGGGCTGACCTCTCAAAGAAGTTCAAAGTCTGCCAAAGGGGCAGTAGCTTTTACTTATATAGTCAGAGTAGGTCCTTATGCAGAAGACTGCCTTCATTTTGTTGTTGTTGTTGTTGTGTGTGTCCATATGGGAGGGGCACACTTGCTCATGAGGTCCTATGTGAAGGCTAGAGGTCAGCACTGGATCTCCCTCTATCACTCTTCATCTTATTTTTATTGCCATTAGAATGATTTCTTAGATGGTTTTGGCTGAGATAGGGTTACATCACTTCCCCATCCTTTTCCTCGCTCCACCCCTCCCCTGAGTCCCTCCTATACCCCCACTCTCAAGTTGATAGCTTTTGTCTTTGATCTACTTGTTCCATACACACACATATAAAATCGGCTAAGTTCATTTCTGTTGTCTGCAGTTTCGAGGCTGACTGGTCTCATTGGACAACCAATAACAGAGCACCTCCCTGGGAAGAACTAATTCAGTAATCAATATCTACCTGTGGCTCTTTTGTCTAGGCGTGGGACACTGTAAAACTTTCCCCCTTCCACATTAATATGCCCATTGATATTACTATTTCCAACTTATTTTGAGACAGGTTCTCTCACCGGATCTGGAGCTCACTGTTTCAGCAGGACTAGGTTTCCCAGGAAGACCCAAAGACCTGCCGGATGTGCCCTTTCCCCCACAGTGCTGCCGTGCCCAACTACTGCATAGATGTTGGAGATCCAAACCCAGGTCAAAGTACAAGTCCTTTACCCCTGAAGCCATCTCCCCAGCCCTTGTTTTCTTTCTATCCATTGATTCCAGCCACAGAAATGTACCTGGGTTCAAGGAAGGCACTGCAATAACGGATGCTAGAATGGAATTGGAAACTCTACCTGCTTAAATCCACACCACAGCCTGAATAACACAACATAGCTTCCATTTCTTCTACTCATCCATTGAATTCGGATCAAATGTAGCGAATCAAGACTTAAGTTCTCCCATGTGTTCATCTGGCTGTGACTGTCAAGACCTTCCTGAACTTCCCAGACAGCCAAAGATTAATGGAGGAAGAACCCGACAAGCGCTGTGTCTTGGAGGTTCAGAACCGAGGACCCAGAGGCCCTGGGTATTAACGCTGGGTCAGCCTGCGACTTGCCAAGTGACCTTACATAATCCTCCTGGCTTTCTCTTTTAATTTTTTTTTCCATCCACAAACTGAAAAATGTTGGTAACTCAAAAATAAATAGCCCAGTGTCCACTCCACAGAAGCTCCCCCCTTCTTTCTTGACCTTGGAGCTGAGCAAACCTGACATTCCTTTCCAACAATAATGAATGTTTTTCTCATTTCTTTGATTTCCTCTCTTGAATAGCAGTTTCTAGGGCTGAAATACCCAAAGGTGTCAGAGAGACGGAGTCATAGAAAACCTTAGCACAGACAGGCAGGGGAGGGGAAGAAAGAAGCCCAGTTTTCCCACTGGCATCTGGTACTTGTTTGAGGTCTAGAAAAATACCACGGAGCTGGTCTCTAGAGGCGATTCGTACCAATGACTGAAGAAGCAGCTACCAGAGAGTTTAAAAAGCTTCTTAATTTCTGTTTGTTGGACTCTTAGTCAGTCTTGCTATTGCTGCATGAAACACCATGACCAAAAACAAGTTAGGGAGGAAAGAATTTATCTGGCTTACACTTCCAAATTGTTCTTCATCACTGAAAGAAGTAAGGATAGGAACTCAAGCAGGGTGGGAACCTGGAGGCAGGAGCTGATGCAGAAGCCATGGGGGGTTCTGCTTAATGGCTTGTTCCCCATGACTTTCTCAGAGTGATTTCTTATAGAACCCAGGACCAGCATTTCAGGGGTAGCCCCACCCTCAACAGTCATTACTTAAGAAAATGTCCTGCTGGCTTGTCTACAGCCAGGTTTTTATGGAAGCATTTTCTTAATTGAAGCCCCCTCCTCTGCGATGACTCTAACTTGTGTCAAGTTGACATAAAACTAGCCCACAGTCTGTCTGTCTCTTTATGACTGGTTCTCACATAGTCCAAGCTGGTCCTCTTGCCTCTACTTTAAAACTGCTAGAAATGAAGGCATGTGTCTCTAAGGGGGTAGCTGCTTTTTTAGTTCCTATTTCCTGGAGCTAATTTCACCATGGGAAATAAGTAAAGAAAATATGTACACCCTATATTGAGTTCAATGGTGTCTCAAACCCCCAAAGAAACATGACTGTGTTCAAATCCCTGGAATCCCTAAGTGTGACCTAATTTGAGGAAGGAGGGATTTGTAAACTTAACTAAAGTTAAGGGTGTTGAAATGAGGGCATCTCAGATTAGGAGTAAGTCACAGATGCAATATCAAGCATCCTCAGGAGAGAAGAGGGAGATGAGGAAACACAGAGATGATGGGATGCTGGAGGCTGAAGTGATGAAACCATAAGAAGTTATGATGGGGAAACTCCTTCAGCCAATGGCCTCTAAGAAGCTGGACCAGGTGGGGTGTGACTTTTGGATACCCAAAAAGCTGCCATCCCACCCAGCTCTCTCTCTTCTTCCTGTGCTCCACACCTTGAGGTCAGACCCCGTTCCTGTTCTGTGAGTTTTCCCATTTAATAAACCTTAGAATATTCTTTTCGGAGTCATCTTGGGATTATTTAACTCGCATTCCCCCACCCCCTTGTATGCATTCAGCATCAAAGGAAAGTGATGTCAACAGTCTCCAGGAAATGAGTAGGATCTCCTCAACAGCCTTTGAAGGGAGTCAACCCTACTCACAACTGGATTCCAAACTTTTGGCCTTCAGAACTATTGTTTACACCACTGACTTTGTTCTGATTTGTTACAGTAGTGTCAAGAAGCTCAAACACACAACCAACCCACTCAATCAAATTCCTAAGTCAACTCCTCCTCCAACAAGACTATCCTGCAGGGCTGGAACACAGGGTAATAACAGAGCATGCTTAGCATGCTCCATGCCCAGCGGTACCACCAGGTAACAACCCACCCCCTCCCCAGCCTTCTTTTTAACCAGCTCAGGAGCCGTCATTTGAGAAAACTATTCACTATCTTTCAGCTTCATTAATCTAATAGTTTGATGCATACAAAAACACTTTACCCAAATATCCACATATCTGCCTCTCAACTCTGCCATATATGAACTTGCCAGAGTCCCTTAACTACCTTAGTTATAAAATGGGGACCACAGTGTCATTTTATACACATGAGAGTAAAGAAAGCTACCCCAAAATCAGCCATGTTTGTCACTCACCCTCACTATCATTATTTCCTCTCTCTCTCTCTCTCTCTCTCTCTCTCTCTCTCTCTCTCTCTCACACACACACACACACACACACACACACATATGCAGAGAGAGAGAGACAGAGACAGGAAAAGAATATTCCTCTCCAGTACAATCAGTGATGGTCATGGCTAAGAAGTGACTGCCTGAGCCAACGTGAATTATCAGGATGGTGCGAGGGTTAGCACACAGACCAGGTCTATAATCATAACTAGCCTCTCTCCTAATTTCAGGTCCAACCTGTGATAATCAGCAAAGATGTAGACAGGAGAGTGAGCAGCCAGGCTTCCCCTTGGGTGAAGAGCAAGCGAGCAACCTGCAAGTGAGTAGGAGGAGCTCTGCTTTGGAGTGCTCAAGCCTCACGCCTGTGGAAATGCAAAGGTACCACCTGCTTCTTTCTGCCTCCTGGTGCCAACACCACACACTCCAACTTAGTGCCAACACCACACACTCCAGCTTAAGGCAGAGTCCCGCTTTTATTTGTATAGCTTCAGCCTGGGGACAAATGCTGCCTTAGCAAACGAACTAGGTGGGAACCAAATGTCTTTCAATTAATTACCCTAACAATCACTTGGAGGCCAACTGGAGGCCCCTAGATAGTGCCAAATGTCTCCTCCAGATTTCCAGCGTGGTGTTCACCTCAGTTCACAACCAGCTCTTTTCGGGGTGTCTAGTCTTCTCCTAATCTAAGTCCATCTTTCAACCTCTTCCAGAAACGCACCAAACTTTGTCATTTGAATGTACCTGTATTAATGCCAGTTCTGTTAGGGATCCCACTCTTTACATCTTGAGGAAAAAATCATTTCAGTGAGTTTGGGGGAGAGAAACACTTACATCAGTCTCTCAATTTGACGGCACATCTATATTAACAATGCATCAGTCAACATAACAAACAACCCCAGTCCACCCTCCTGTCTGCACTTCCATTCTGATTTCACTGAGCTGAAACAGACAGGGGTTGGAGGAAGTGTGTAAGCTCCAAGCTCCTGGGGGGCTGTGATGCACAGTGAGCGCCGAGAGCCACCGTGTTCAACCTGCTTTGGGTGTAAATAAAGTGCCTTGTGGTGTACAAAAATAAATCATTAGCAGCCATTTATTTTGTTTCCTGGGCCACCCTAGAAGTTAATTGAAAATTACTAGCCCAACTCCAGAGCATAACTGTTTTTGTTATACTATACTACTTAGGGTATACTTTGTTGGTTTAAAAAAAGAAAACTCAGCGGGGAATTTCTAGGTAGAATTCTAGTCCCACATTCTATGTCTTCCTAGGTGCCCTCCACAATAACACTTCCCACCTACTTACCATCAAGAGTGCTAATTTAAGGAATCTGCAAGCATTATAAAGAATCCTTGTTGACTGAAAGAGGCCAAGAGGACCAGACCAAATCAACATATCATCAGTAATGCGGATTTCACTTTAACAATGTGTTTCCCTCTTACTTGACTGTTCCCCCAAGTCCCATCTTATATCAGTCTTGCATCTTTGGTTACGATGTTCACTTATGCCAGCAAAGGAGCCTATGTCAGCCAACACCGTATCACTCTTCGGGGTCTCCCTTGGGAACTGAACCCAAAGCCCTGTATTCTAGGTAACATTCTACCGTGGATCTGGTTGTTTTTGAGACAGGATCTCATGTTAGCCTAGGCTGACCTCAAATGCCCTATGTACCTTGAATTCTAAGTCTTCTGCCTCTACCTCCCGAGTGCTGGAATCATAGACCACAACGCTTTGGGTCTTTCCCAGCAACATCATTCCTCGTTCTACCTGCATGTTCAGACCTGCCCGGCCTCTGATACTACAGACACAGAGTCCAGGGAGAGTACTGGGAAACGTGTAAGCTATGGCTCTCGATGTCTGATCCCAGTTAGCATGTGATTGAACTGGTCTGCATCTAGGGTCCTCTTCATCAAGCTGTTGTGGAAGCAGCAGGCTAGGAACAGAGACCAGGACATGTTACTCCACAGATGTAGTCTACGGTTGACCCAGCTGTCACTCTTCGTTGTTACTGATGCATCCAATCAGCAAACTCGGCATGATTAGACTTGAGTATAATACTAGCCTCTTTAAGCCTCTTCCACCAAAGGCTCTCATCCTCATTTGTTCTGTATAGTCTAGAGAATGATCAATGATCATCCTGTTTCCAGTTATGAGTGAGTGGGATTATTAAGGATAAAGCAAATGAAAGTAAGTGAACGATGGTGAGCAGCAGGGAGACGCAACAGATGGGCTGCAAAGCAGCAAACTGGGCACTCAAATGCGTCATGCAAAGACACCTGGAGCAGCCCAGTTAGGAGCGCAGTCAGAGGTAACATAGTCAAATCAAGGACTTGCAAATATCCAGCAGAAATCAATCGGGGAAGTTGAGGCAGCCAGCTGGAATTCCTGACTAAGCTTTCTATTGACGGAGGAGTTCCCCAAGACTGGTTTTCATTTCCCAGTCCCACCACAGACATTTTTATATTATGGGATAGATAATAGTAACCTTGGTTGGAAATAGTTTACTTTTAGCTGTTCTCAAGGCCACGATGTTTCTAGGACCCTTAGTTGTCGTTTTTGTTCTTACAGTTAGGGAGCCAGCCCATCCCCAGGACAAGGGAGACTGAAGAACATGAAAGAACGCTGGAGTCTGAGAGAGGAAGCTCTCTTCCGTCACAGAGTCTGCTCTCAAGAAACTTAAATGGCACACCAACAACGAACCACTCTAGTGTGCATCACTCTTGGTGCCACGGCTGACCTAGCTGCCTCACCTAGAAGCCTGGGACCTTTGGATCTCCCCATCCACCTCCCCACTTCCACTCAGCCACCTCCTCCCAGCGGCGGCACTCTGGGCCACTTTTCTCCCCCAGTAAGTCTGGCCCCTCCGCAGGAGGACCTCCCCAGAGGTCCAGGCACAAGGTAAACAGAAACACAACAGCCAGGCCCTGCGCCAGCACAGACACAGCCATTCCACAATGACTGACCTGCTGGCCTCTCTGTGGGCCTGCAGGATCTTATCTGCAGATGTCACTGAAGAACAGCTAAGGGGTCTTCGTGACTGCTGAGTCCCAAGTATTATTCTAAACACTTTTCATTGCACCTGACTGAATCATCTGCACAACCTACCTTATAAGTGCCACGAAGACTTGTGTTTTATACATTATTGGCTGAGATGCCAAAGGTTAGAGTAATTAACAGCAATCTGGATTCAAGCCCAGGAGGCTGCACCCGGAACATGGCCTAAACCATCATAATGGCCAGCCTCTGAGCAAACTGAGCCTGGCCCAGAGAGCCTTGATGAGGGGAGGTGGAAGAGATAGTGTTAAAGAACCTGGGGGTCACAGCCTGTGCCCCAAGTCAGTTCTGACCACTGTCCTCAATGCACCAGTATAAAGAGACAAATTAAAAGTAGAGAGCAGAAAAAGGAGATGTATTCAATGTAGCCACACTGGGAAAAGGGACAAAGAGGTCCAGTGAACGCCCCTCCCCCCAGGCCACCTTTGCCTTCGGGCCTTAAGTGACATCAAAGTTTAAATAGGGGTCCAAGGATATGCACGTCTAAGCAGTCCTGGTCAAGGTGTGGTCCTGCCAGCCACTGACCCATCATTGTCTGGGTCTCAGCCTCGTCCTGTAAGATGGTCTGAAAAGACTTTAGAATGGTGTGAGATCTCCTCCCAGGAGACAAGTCCCCCCTCCTGGCACCCTTTCCTTCTCCCAGGATGAGATTCCGAGGATAATTCCCATTTCTTTGGGATCTTTTGTTTCAACAGTCTGAAAGTCAGGCGGAGACACAAGTCTATTTCTGCCAGACCAATTACAATAACAGTAAGAAGGGGCTAAAGACCCAGCTCCCAAGATCTTGCCCTCACTCTTGTTGAGGAGCCGAAGTATGAGCAAAAGCCTCATCGGTTAAGGCCGAGTCCATCTGGTTTTAAAAAACGTGAATGCTTGAGAAAGAGGTGCTCTGGGGGTATAGGGTTACCCTAAGACTGGGACGCAGGACGGGGGAGTCGAGGCACTGTGGAGTAAGGTGAGCAGCAGTGGCGGGAACCTCGCATCCAGAGAATTACAAAATACCGGAGAAACACGAGACGTAATTGTTTTAGAAAAATTTGCTTCTATCCAAGTGCATTGGGCAGGCGTGCAATCTCAGCTACTCAGGAGGCCGAGGCCGAGGCAGTAGAATACATTGAGGCCTGGAGATCAAGGCTATCCCAGGGAACATACTGAGATCAGAGAATGATAATAGCTAAGGCTTCTTGTGTTTCCTGCATATCAGGTATTATTCCAAAATACACAAAGGGAAATGAGTTCTGCCAGTGAACATGAGGCAAATCATGCTTTCAAGTCTGCTGCAAAACAGTTTTGCTCTCCAAGGGCCGTAGGAAATATGCCATTTGGTCTGTGACAGACATCTTCCTCCTCTGGTGTAACGACATTCATCTGCACCATTCCCTGCACCTCCCAGCTCCTCACACAGCTGGCTCTCTGGAGCTGTTCTCTCAGCCCTAGTTCCCAATACACCTATTATACTTTGCCCTCCTGTCCAAAAGCAAGGGGGTGAATTCCAGTCAAAGCTCTACGTTTTTTCCCACTGGTTCCCCCACCTCCCTGTTCTACACTTGTCTGAGTTACACACCATTGTGTTTTAAAGAATTTTCTCTTCATTTTCTGCCTTGGGTGCACTGGGATAAAAAAAAGTACTTTGTCACTGGACTGATGGCATCTAAATCTAGAGAATCCTCAACGAAAGAAGATCATGGAGCTGGGAAAGAGGAAAGTCTCCCATGACTGATCTACTCAACTTGACTCTTGTCTGTGGGCACCTGGAGTGGAGCCTCCACTGTCTGGAACTCTGTTCTGAATCGGTGGGTGCCCTCTACTGAGGGCACCATGAAGCTTCCCTCACCCATCTCCTTTGCTCTAAAAACATGTACCCCTCCATCACCCTCTGCTACCAAGAGATACAGACCCTATCTCCTCCCTGCCCAGGTCCTCCTTGCTCTCTGATACAATTTACAAGGTCCATTGCTGCTCCAGCTGAGCGTATGTCTGTTGCGTTGCTACAAGCACTGGCAGTAAAGCCCTAATTTTAGCACTAGTGCAGTTCTTCAGATCATTCAAAACAGGAAGCAAGCCCCCTTTCCCACACCCTCTTCCTTTCCCTCCCTACACCATCCCCCAACCACCGCTGCTGCCACCACCTCCACCAAAGGCCCCATGGTCAACCCTGTCTCTCCCCTCCTGCCTTCCGCAGCACGTGTAGTTGGTGGAGGAAGAAGCTAAACCCACAAGCAGAATGGGATCCCAATAGCAAACAGTCAGCAAAGGCAAGGGGTGGCAGTTGGTAAAGGTGACACTTTTCAAAAAGAAGCCATAGGAGAGCGAGAGCGAGAGCGAGAGCGAGAGAGAGAGAGAGAGAGAGAGAGAGAGAGAGAGAGAGAGAGAGTTACTGAGGGCCTTTGTGGTGACATCTAGCGGTTCCTGTTTCAATTACTCTTGTAGTACCATGCTGTGGAGAAATAGAAAAGAAATAAACATAGCTAGGAGGAAGTCGGAGTTAATTAGTGCAAGAGCATGAGCCACTTCACCCTGGGCTTCTGCTGAGACCATCCTGGCCCTCGCTACACCTCCATTTCCACCATGGCAAGCAGAGGTAACGACTATGAACGGGCTGTTAAAGACATGAGCGAAGTGCTCCAAAATGGTGCCTGTCGTTAGAATTTACTCCACCTGTCTTTGCTGCATTACAAACACAATATTTAAGGCGTTTCGTGCATTCATTCCTACCTTCCTGACTCAGCCAGGAAGACAAGCATCATGTGTCTGATGGTCTTACATGTCCATGTCTGCCATTGGGGATACAGCAACTTCGAAGACCTTCCGAAATTCGTTATTGCCCAAGCCTACTCCATGGGGATCTTGGCTGAACAGGGGCATGCTCTTCTGGGTTTGCCACAGTCACAACCGCCCCATCACCCATCTTTAAAGTACTGATGCTGGCTGCTGACCGCTGAGGACACATGGCAGATGCTGCTGCAGTAACTCTAAAATGTGCACGCAAAGGCCAGGGATCAATCCTGGGCGCCATTTCTCGGGAGCTGGCCATCTTGATTTTTGAAAGTCTCTTATATAGCCTGGACCTCTCCAGTCAGACTAGGCTGTCTGGCCAAGGAGCCCTAGGGCTCTGTCTGCCTCTGCCTCCCTAGCACTGGGGTTACAATGGCATGCCATCATGTCTGACTTTTCCATGTAAAATGGAAGATCTAACTCAGATCTTGATGCATTAGTACTTTGCTAACTGAAACATCTCTCCAAACCCGTTCTGTGGCCAGTGGGCAGTGCTGTTGGAAATGAGTGTGTCAGTACTCTGGGCCTGTCACATGGTCCGTGTTCTGTGAACGGTGCTCGGCCATTGCTATTCTATCCTTTCTCATGCCAACTCTACTGCCTAGTATACATTTTAGACATGTGTCTTTTCAAAGCACACTTTAGATTGTGGTAGAACACACACACCAGAAATAGTGCTACTTGAACAAGTTTTAAATGTACATGTCAGGGGTATTAGCCACGTGCACAGTTTTGTGCAACTTTCACTGCCGTCCATCTTCAGAACTGACACACTGGACACACATAACGCTAACTCTCATCCCTTCCTCCCAAGACAATGGCAGCCCCCATTTTACTTTCTGTCCCTGAACTTGATATCGCACGTGCACGCTGGTTTGGGGTGTCGACTTGGCGCAAGCTAGAGTCATCAGAAGGAGGAGCCTTAGCTGAGGAAATTTCTCCTTGAGGTCCAGCTGTAACACATTTTCTCATTTAGTGATCAATGGGAAAGGCCCAGCCCATGGTGGGTGGTGCCATCCCTAGGCTGCTGGTCCTGGGTTCTATAAAAAGATGGGTTGATCAAGCCATGGAAAGCAAGCAAGTGAGCACACCCTTTTATGGTCTCTGTGTCAGCTCCTGCCTCCGGGATGCTACCCTATTTGAGTTCCTGTCCTGACTTCCTTCAGAGATGAACAGCAATGCTGAAGTGCAAGCCGAATAAACCCTTTCCTCCCCAGCTTGCTCTTTGGACATGGTGTTTTGTCACAGTGACAGAAACCCTAACTAAGACATTCATCTATGTCAAACCCTACAAGACTGATGCTTTTGTGACTAGGTTATTTCTCTTGGAGTGTTTTTAGGAGTCATTTAAATGATAGTATGTGTCAGAGCCTGAAGGTTGCACAGTAACCTAGCATGTGTATGCATTGTGTTTTATTTGCCCATTCATGCCAGTGGGTGCTCTCAGTGCCACCTCCCCCTCTGCCTCACGTGACTAACACTGCTATGACCATCAGCATGCATGTGTCTGTTCTACTGCCTGCTTTTGAGTTTTTTGATTATCCATCTAGTCTTTCGATTATCCATCTAGAAGTAAGTTTGTGGGTTCGTGTACTAATTCTATGCTCATTTTGCTGTTGCTGCTTGGCAGCAGTCTCCCCCGGTCGCACAAACTAATCTCCAAGTCCTAGGTTCAAACAATCATCCAGCGTCAGCCTCCCACGTGGCTGAGTCTCCAAGTACACACCTGGTCTTCTGTTTCTTCAAGGAACTTGTATTCAATATTTTAAGGGGGGCGGGGGGGATGTGCTCAAGTATTTGAGGAGTTCCTATTCCATTTTTTAAAGTGGGCATGCCTTTTTGCTTTTCCTTCCTTAAAAAGATGTGTCTATTTTAATTTTGCGTGTGAGTAATTTGCCTGCATGTGTGTAAATGTACCATATATGTACCATGTGGGTGCCAGGAACCTAACCCAGGTACTTTGCAAGAGCAGCAAGTGCTCTTAACTGCTGAGTCATTTCTCCAGGTCTGGCCACTTACCTTCCTACCAGCCCTGTACAAAAGCCCCAATTTCTCTATAACCTTGTCAACTCTTGTTATTGTCTTTTTTTTTTTTCAAGACAGGGTTTCTCTGTAGCTTTGAAGCCTGTCCTGGAACTAGCTCTTGTAGACCAGGCTGGCCTCGAACTCACAAAGATCCGCCTGCCTCTGCCTCCCGAGTGCTGGGATTAAAGGCGTGCGCCACCACTGCCTGACCTTGTTATTGTCTTAATAATAATAGGCAGGCTGACGGATATAAAGTATTCACATATAGGGTTTCTATCCCACACTTTGAACTTTCTTTTTCCTCTGTATTTTGTTTGTTCATCACAAACATCTTGATGGCAGATACGCAGCTCACCTACCACCTCGTCCTCCATGCTCCCCCAGACTTCTACTGTGGATCTCTGCCACAGTGTGGGATCTGGGTCCTCAGAGTGAGGTCCTGGCAGAGTGGCTGCACCTGGGAGCTTGTTAAAAACCCAAACTCTCTGCCCCACTGTGAAAGCAGCAAACAAGGCTGCATTATAACAAGATCCCCAGAGGATCTTCAAACACGGTGAAGGGCAAAGTGGCCTGGCATGGGACAGGGAATGCAATGTGCGGTGGCTCCTTCGTTAGGTCCAGTTCCTTCATCCATCAGATTTGTTGATGGAAGGATTAATGAGGGAATTTAACATCCGTACGAATATCACCATCCTGCACTTCCCTGAGCCATGACAGGACATCTCTTAAAAAACTAGCTCAAAGCAGGTGGAAAAATAGGACAGAGACCTCTCACAGCCAGAAGCAGCCTAGGAAATGTGACAGCTACAGATCAGGTGGCAGCCTGGATGTGACCTTGGGACAAAAAAGGGGTTGGGGGCACTAGGCTAAAGCTAGGGAACTCTGGACGAAGCATGGGAATGCATCTGCACCACCCGTTCATTAATTGTACCAAATGTGCCAGATTACAACAGGATGGTGATGGGAAAACTGAGTACAGCACACCGGAACACATGGTGATGACTTCACAACCATTCCATAAATCTACAACTGCTCTATTCTAAGTTTATCGTAGGGAACAGAGGAGGGGCATCAAGAGGCTCCTCAGCTGCAGATGGGCACACAGCAACAATTTGTGCTACCGCTGCTCTGCTGTAGAAGATGCTGGTGCCACCACAGCCCTGGGTTTTCAAGACAAAACAGGAGAACACAATCCAATCAGCGGCTAGAAACACTGTCTCACATCCGGTCGGTCTCCCTCTGCAGACATCTGATATCTAACTGGTACTCTCATCTCTTTCCTTTTCCTGTTGTGAGTGCTACCTGCTCAAAACCAAGAAGAACACTGGGTACAGTCGCACATGCTAAACCATGAGCACTGGAAGGCAGAGGCCGGAAGACCCTGAGTTCAAGGCCAGTCTGAGCTACATAACCAATAAGCCTCTATCTCAAAAATAAATAAGTAAAATAATTAATTAATTAAATGCAGGAGCACACCACATGCTTTAAGAAATATTCAAGTGATGTCTACCTTTCTTGGGTTGAAATGTATAGTTTTGCAATTAAAGTTTTATTATATCAAGTCTTAAAGCATTGAGGGGCTGGAGACTAACCAAGCAGTCAAGCGTGTGTACTCCCTTATAGAGTGTATTTTCCTGTACCCACTTTGAGTGGTTCATGACCACCTGTTGCTCCAGCTCCAGGATGATTCTATGCTTTGGCCTCTAAAGGCACCTGCACTCACACAGGTACACATATGCCTACACACACACACCAAAAAAAAAAAAACTTAAAATAATAAAAATACATCAAAACTATGAGAGAGCAGACACAACCAGTGTGCTGTGTCAGAAAGAATTAAGTTTTCCTAAACAGCTATTGCATTCAATCAATAACCTCCCATGAGTTCATTACCTTTAAGTAGAGTTCTTTCTCTCTCTCTCTCTCTCTCTCTCTCTCTCTCTCTCTGTGTGTGTGTGTGTGTGTGTGTGTGTGTATGCATATGTGTTAGTGCCACAAATAATCTTTATTTACTGCATCACACTTTATCTGAAACTATTACATTAACCTTATTAAACAAATAGCAATAATAATGATTATAGCTAGCATTTCTTCTTTTTTTCTACTATATTTTAGACATTATACCCCTTATATTACATGTGTTCTTACAAGCCTAGGGACCAAACCTGTGAGGCAGTTGATATTATCCCTTTGAGATACTTGTTACTCACTTTTAATGGGATACAATTGGTAGGTTTAGCAATCCTAGGATGCGTCACACAGAGCAAACGGTCCAGGCAAAGTCCATGCAGAATTACGTCATGCACCTGCCCTGTACCCCGCAATTCACAGTGTTGCTTTGGTACTTGACAGTGCAAGACAATTCTCAGGTGGCGTGAACCGGGAGCGGTTACTTTCAGGAACTACTGTAGAGTGGTAGAAATGCAAGACACCATGATAAAGGCAAAGAGGCAGCACTCTTTCGACAACCCACAGCACACGAGCCCCACAGGTTGTGTTTGCCCTGAGGCATGTACCCCACGCAGGTGCTCTGGATCTGTCAGCGCCGCGTCACTGGTGTTTGTGCAGACAGGACTCCATCCGCCCCGGGAAACTTTCCTGAGCCTCTGGGGACTGATTCCCAATAAAGGTTTCCCTTGGGTCTGGCTGACTTCCTGTAATAACCTGCTCTGTGTGACCACTTCTATGTCCTTGTTGCATCTCAAGGACTTAGACAAATAGGCAACACCATGCTCAGGGCCAGCTCAAGCCAATGAACAGCATACCGTGCCTCAGTAAGTGTCCTTGGTCCGGTGCAAGCCTCTTATGGAGTTTCCTTCATATGGATAGTTTTGGTTCAACATAAAGAGTCACATTTTCAAATCAACATAAGAAAACTACCATGGGAAAACAGCCTTCTTGGCCATTTTCATCTTCTGGGGGGGATTAACGACTCAGAGAACTAATTATGAAATTATCTGTGTAGTCATTATGTCCTACTATGAGAAATTTGCATGCCTAATTTAATTATCCAAGCTAATGTTAATCGGGGGGACAGAAACAAGAGGAAAATGTGGGTTGCAAGGTGAAGACTATGCTGCTATCTTTCACAAAGAACCCATTTGTCAACACCATGAGACCTAGTTTCTCTAATTTTAAGATGAAAAGAAAGTTAGATTTGGACTATGTGAGTGAGTGGGTTTTCCTATGCTGCTGGGAATCAGACCCAGGGTCTTGTATGACTGAGGGGCATGCTTTACCACGGAGCCACACTATTACCAGTGACAGTGTTCACACTCCACCAGCTTGATACAGGGAATCTAGAAAGGTCCTCATCCTGAATAGACCATTTCCGTCACTTCTAAATTCTCTGCTTTTATCATTACCCCCACCACCACCACTACCACCTCCAGGACACACGTCCTCCATCATGTACGAGCTCTTGTGCCTTTGCTACAGAAGATTTCGCACCACAGAGGGACCCCATGGTCCAGACATGGGGTATGAGCTGTGGGCAACCGTGCATGTCGGCCTGCTCTTCTCCCGGACCGCGAGGGGCAAATCTGTACCCTGGAGTTCTGCCATCCAGGCCCAAGAGTGAAGCTGGCAGGGGGTCAGAACCTGCATCAGTCCTGTGATGGGCAGGAAGATGGGTGAGGAGAAAACCATGCCATCACTGAGCCTCTCAAGGCTGTCTGTCAATGGCAGTAAAGCCTTGCTTGTCTTCACCAGTGTGGCTTGCAACTGCCAGTCAGTGTCTGTAGAAAGTTCCTTTTGTTCATGAGATTCCATTCAGGAGTGGTTTTATGTGACTTTCCCCACCCCACCCCACCCCCCAAAAAAACTATTTGTTTTCTCAAAAGCATTTTCTTCGGCTGCTACTAAAAATAGATTGACTTGCTAACCTGGGAACTGTGCACGGCTGCTCCGGTTCCTTAGTAATTACTCTAGTATTAGTCAGAAGCGTCAAAAATACAGAGTGCATCTGTTAGGAGCAGCAAGGCAAAACATTGGCTATTCATAGCAAAGCCAGCACGGCAGGGCAGCTCACAACTCTCTCTGGGAGATACAGGGAGAAGGGGGTGGGGCCAAGCACGAACCTGATACGGCCAGTCATAGCATGTCAACTCAAGAAATTCCATCCAAAAAATACTTTGCAAAAACTATACATCCTAATACTATAGAAGGAATGGAGCTTGCATCTTTTCCCTACCCTGAAGAGGCTTCTAAGACCCTATTTTGAATTCAAGTTGCCATAGAAACCAGAAGAAACTCGGTAAAGAATTCCATCCATATTGCTGCATAATTTGATGCACATAGAAGAACCCTTCTCTCTGTCTCAATGTAAAGCCACTACTCTGGATTGAAGCCTTCTGCATGTCTCCCGATTTGACATGAAGATTGTTATAAAATATTAAGACTTATAACAGTGATATGCCTTCAAACGTAGACATTTTGCTTTCCAAGAGGTAGGCGCAACTGTCAACATGATGGGGATCCATGGTGGTGCTGTGTCAAGCCAGGTCAGGACACATCATTCATGATACCAGATGTGTGTGTTAACTCATGCGTGTTCAGAGACAAAGGTAGAATGGAAAGATGTTCTTATATATTAGGCAGTAACTTTGCTTTGGACTACGCCACAAAAATTATACTGTAGGCAGAGCATGTTACAGCACATAAAAGCATAATTGCTGTCACACCTAACACTCACTGAGTGCTTAAATTCTATCTCCTTTAGTAGTACAACAACCTCATGAAGTAGGTATCATTATCATCTCCATTTTACATACAGGCAAACTGGGGGACAGGGAACTTACATACATTATCCTACGCACGCCATTTAGTAGCTAGAGTCAGAGCTGGGATTTTTAAGGCAGGTGGTTTATTTCCAGAGTCGGCACTTAGAGCCACTGGATGTTCCTACTTCCTTGAGCATCTCATGGATTTGCAACTACAGGTCGAGTGGCCTTAATCTAAATATACAGATGCAAAACACCTCCAAAACCCAAAGTTTCCTGAATGTCAACTGTGCTAGCTAGTTTTTAATGTCAACTTGACATGGGCTGCAGTCATTTGGAAAGAGGGAACCTTAGTTGAGAGAATGCCCTCACAGACTGACCTGTGGGCAAGCCTATCAGTACATTTTCTTGATTGATGATTGATGTGGGTGGACCTAGCTCATGGGGGAGGAGTCATACCAACCCTGAGCAGGGAGTCCTGGATAATGGAAGAAAGCAGGCTGAGCAAGTCAAAGAGTAAACCAGTAAGTAGCACTCCTCCACGTTCTCTACCTCTGATCCTGCCCTGACTTTCTCTGATGATGAACTGTGGTGTGGAGATGTAACCTGAAACAAGCCCTTTCTTCCACCAAGTTGCCCTTGGCCATGGCATTTTATCATGGTACAGGAATCCTAACTAAGACCCCAACATAACAAAACAAGTGGACATTCCACATCCTGATTCTTGAGTGAAAAGACTCACTTCAAGCGATACATTGCAGGCACACTACACACACAGGATGAAATTACCCACAGGCTGTGTCTATCAGGTGTAATAAGACCACATAGGAATCTTGAGTGAATTCTGTGTGTAGACTGGGTCCCATCCCCAAGACATCTCATTACGGATAGGCAAATATTCCAAAATCAGAAATACACTTTCATCCCAAGCACTTGTGACTGGCAGTAATTTAAGTCAAGCTTAACTCAAACTAAAAACACACGTCACCACTGAAGAACCAAAGTTCCTCCATTTTGTCCTCTTCCTCCATCTTGTATCTTGTGTAAGCTACTTCCCATTCCAGTCCTCAGAAATGGCCAGGGGCAAAAATAACAGGGTAGCCATCTGGAAAGTACAAATATCCGCAGAATGTCCCCACCCAAAGGTCAGCTGATAAGAAAACTTGACAAGCAACAGGTGAGGTTCAAAAATAAAATTTCTGTAAAGTCCCTAGACACGAGCCAATCAGGATTGAACCCATCATCCCACACTCTGCTAATGTAACTTCTCTGGGTTTTTGCCTTTAAATAATGCCTGTTGCTGCTGCTGTGCCAGTTGCTTTGACGAGGTCCCTGCTGGTATGTATTGTGCACACAATAAACCTTGCATTTGCATTTCGGTGAGTTACTCTCCCTGGTGGTCTTTTGGGGTCCCCACAGACTGGGCACAACAACTACCACTTTAGTCGTTCTCAAAATGCAGGGTACACGGATAACTGAGGCTGCTTGACAGAAATGTGAGCTCTTGAGCCCCGCACCCGGAAGTTCTGATTCCATGTATTTGAGGTTCCACCCATGCACGTCTGCATTTTACATCACTGCAGAGATTCCGACGCAGGCGGTTCTACATCTGAAAAATAAGAGCCCATGTAAACTCAGCTAGAGAGAAACTGCAGAGACATTAATCAATCTCTGTGTGCAATGGGAGCTGAAAAACAGAAAACAGCCCTCCTAAGCATGCCCTCTGGGCAGAGAAAATAAAAAATAAAACTTTAAAAACAATAAATCTGTTGTAGTTTATGCCTCAGAACGCTCCCCAGGACTCTGACCAGAGTCCCTTACTTCTCATTTTACATTACTAAAATGTCATCTAGGTTTCCAGGCAGCTTATGACTAGAAGCAGCGGCTGGAGAGATGGCTCAGTGGTCCTCAGAGATGGCTTCCAAAGGTCCTGAGTTCAATTCCCAGCAACCACATGGTGGCTCACAACCATCTGTAATGAGGTCTGGTGCCCTCTGCTGGCCTGCAGGCATACACACAGACAGAATATTGTATACATAATAAATAAATAAATATTTTAAAAAAATTTTAAAAAAAGACTAGAAGCAAATGTGGGGAAGGAACGCGAGATGTATAATGGGCCTCACTCTGAAGCAGTGGCCTGGATGAAAGATGGAAGAAGGGAGTGGGGAGAAAGAAAAACTTAAACCATAACATCCAAAGAAACTCTGGGACTCTGGGGGCAACAAGGTTGAGACCATGAGCCATGAGTTGCTCAGAATGTGTCTGAAAGAAAGATACAGTTTTAAAAAGAAGATATATAGATATAGGTATAATATTTGAGAAAACATCCCATTTAAAATAACTATGAAAATGAGGGAGCTTAAGTAGGAATGTGAGCCAGGTAGTGGTGGCACATGCCTTTAATCCCAGCACTCAGGAGGCACAGCCTGGCGGATCTCTGTGAGTATGAAACCAGCCTGGTCTACAGAGCGAGTTCTATGACATCCAGGGCTACACAAAGAAACCCTGTCTCGTAAAAACAAACAACAAACAAAAACAGGACTGTGGCCATTATATCTCTTGGGCTAGAAGTCTCAGAAAATCATTGACCCGGTGGGTAAAGTCAAGGGGGAAGGTCTGGCTGATGATGAGCACTGAGGGGTAAGAGGAAAGGTCTTCTGAGCAGCATACTTGGTCTTCTGCAATCAAGAACATGTACGCTGCATTGATGATGGTATAGGAACCATGGTTTTCAGGTAAGCCAGGACTAGCATGGCGTAAGTGCTGGCAGTTGGCAATACTTTTTTTTTTTTTTTTTTTTTTTTTTTACCAAAGTGCAGGCTTTTCAGGGCACTTCCCCAGATGATGGTTTTTTTTTTTTTAATCCAACTCCATTTCCATGATAAAAGTGGATGATACTCCTTCCTCGGTGTGTGTAGGGAGTGGACACTTTGTATGTAAGCATCTCTCAGTCCCACCTCTCAGAACTGGTCAAAAGATGTGTAAGACAAAGAAAGACAACAACACAAGACTTTGAGTTCCCTGTATCTAAGGGCAATGGCGCAGCACAGTTGCTCAGAATGTGTCTGATGTATAAATGATGAATAGATGGGTATGCATATGAATGGATCCACCTGTGAGTAAGTGGGTGGGCAGACAGGTGGATTGATGTGGGATTCCCCTTCTGTATGCTGTGAATACCATTGGTTAATAAAGAAATTGCCTTGGCCTGTGATAGGGCTAAAGAGTAGAGCTAGGCAGGGAAAACTAAACTGAATGCTGGGAGAAAGAAAGCACAGTCAATGAGAAGCCATGTAGCCCTACAGGGAGACAGATGCTGGAACTTTACCTGGTAAGCCACAGCCTCGTGGTGCTACACAGATTAATGGAGATGGGTTAATTTAAGATATGAATTATCCAGAAATACACTTAAGCTACTGGCCAAACAGTATTGCAAATAATATAGTTTCTATGTGATTATTTCAGGACTGAGCAGCCAGGAACAAACAAGCAGCCTCCTACAACAGTAAATGAATGTGTCGGCGGATATCTGGAAGGATGAGTAGTGGAAACAGACAAGTGAAAAAAACTTTCTGATAAGAAGATAGTGTCTCTCTAAATCAAAAGAAATAAAATGACAATTTTAAAAGGAGGTTAAATGGTAAGTGGCTTTATTATATGGCCACCAAATATATATGTATGTATATATACATACAGGTATAAAAACTTTGCAAGAATGAATGTTCCTCAATAAACTTGGGTGCTCCCTTCTGTTCTCTAATTATCCTAGAAATGTTAAACAATGCGTGCACATGGCATCTGTAATATAAACAAATAGGACCCAGAAGTGGAGATCTTGGCCAAGCCGCAGGGCTTGTGGTACAGCCAAGGATCAAGAGGGATCTTTAGGTTGAGAAGCAATCACAATGTTGAGAGGACAGAGAGAATCCAGGAGGTAAATAAAGTTCTAACAGATTCAGAGGGAAATCACTGTGCTGTGTCCCCAATTGGAGGTACTCACACCTGTCCCAAGTCAATGTCTCTACAGCTCCTGGTCTGCCATGTTTGCTATAGGCTCTGCCCTTTGGGGAAAGAGCCTCCCCATACTGAGAGTCGGGGTCACGATGGTTTAACTAAGAAACACACCCCAGCATTTCTATGTTCCTTTGAGGTTTGGTGAGATCCATGTTGTAATCCTATTCCCTCTCAGGAGTTCTCCCAGTGTTGATGCCCAAGTAAGAACTGACTGGGATCCAAGAGAGTGCAGAGACAGTGGGAACAGAGGCTATGAAGAGGCCTTGTGACCACAACCTTCCAATGTGCTGAGTGTTCTTCTTTAAAATGTTTTCATTTAATTTACGTGTATGTGTGTGGCTCTGAGGGTATGCATGTGCACCACACATACACAAATACCTGCATGGGTCAGAAGAAGCCACTGGAACTGGAGTTACATGTTGTGTTGTGAGCCACCATGTGGGTGCTGGGAACTTAATCCAGGTCCTCTGAAGTAAGAACACTTGACCCCTGAGCCATCTCTCCAGGCCCTGTTGTGAATATTATTTCTCTTCTGGTGAATTTTTTTCTTGTCCCAACGATGGAGACAATGATACTAAACAAAAAAGTTAAGCTATAATGTATGCACAAAAGCTAACTAATGAGGCTAGGCGAGCAGCAATAATGAAACAGCTAAAAAGTCATTTCACTAATGAGACTCTAAGCTTCATCCAGAAATATGGTTGAGAAATAACACATCTGCTTAGCTTTAAAAAGTCTTTAGACAATATGTGAAAAGGGAAGGAAGGTAATGAGATAAAATCTGGCCACAGAATGGCAACACCCACAGACATGGCTTAGTCACTATATGGTCTTTACCATAGAGTCACAATGCTCTTAGTACATCACCACCTACCGAACACAGGCCTCCTCAAGAGAGGAGGATGCCTTGGAATGACTGAGAAGCTTCAACTCCATGCATGGTGACATTTGACGGACTAATTTGTTGTTGACCTTCTAGAAACATGTTAAAAGTAAAATAGTCAGAAAACGATGGTTTTTGGAGTTATCCTAAGAAGAGTGAAAATGTGATCAAGTCAGAACCTCAGAGAACTCCAACAAAAGCTGGGCTGTTAAAAACAGAAGATGTGGTAAGAAGGGCTGGAAGCCAGCCAAGGCAGACGAGTATCCCAGAAGCCAAGGTAAGGAGCATTCTCAGGAAGACAAGATGCTTCCGAGAGGCGCATTCTATGAAGTCAGAATTTGGCAGTGCCTCAAGATGACTTTTCAGAGTGTTTTGGTATAGAGTGACAGGCAAGAAGCCAACTGCTCCTGTCTGAGAAATGAGTTAGACAGAAGGACACAAAGATGGTGGACAAGGGCTTTCTCCTCCCTAAGTTCTGGCCATGGAACAGGGAGCATCCTGCAAGAGTTTGCGAAGGGAACCGTAGGTAGTTGATGGGGTTTGTGTGGTGCTATTTTGTTTGTGAGCTAACAAATACAGCTTGCCTGAGGATCAGAGAAGCAGAGCAGCCAGCCACCAGTTCTTCCCTTTCCCTCAGACCAAAGGAGGCAATACCTTGCCTCTACGAATCTTCAGACCGAAGGCTCTGAGCTCCTGTCTTCTCAGAGTGAAAGACACATTCAGTCTGAGGACTGATCTTCAGGCAAGTTTCACTTGTTAGATCACAAATGAAATATCACTACAGGTTTGTTTTGACTTCTGGCTACAGAATAGGTTGTCGGCAGAAGGGGGAAACACAAGTTCGAGAACATTGATAGTGTTGACAAGGCTGGTGACGGGGTTAAAATCTAGAGTACAGCTGGAAGAAGACACCCTGGGAAAGGAAGCCAGAGATTACCTCATCTAAAACAGCGCAGGTAAACCTGCACGGGAGAGGACGAATCCTTTATAATTGTAAACATTTGCTCTTCCACCTCCATCTGTTCCTTGCTTCAAAAACAATGCTTAAAACAGTTTCCTCCTCTTCCTCTTTCTCCTCCAAACAGTCTGTGCCATCAGGCTAGCCCCAAACTTCTTCCTCCTTGAACTCAGGCCTGTGTTTAGGGCTTGCATCTTATCCCTTCCTTCCACCTCTGCATTGTCTGCAAAGAAACAAATACCACACGACCTGCTCCCGCTGACTGAGTTCTCGCCAATAAGCCCAAACGTTCGCTGTTGTCTTCATCATTCCTTACTCTGAGTGAGGGGCAGAGACGAAGCACACAACAGTCTAGAACCATCAGGGAAGAGAGGCTGAGCCCATGAAACCCACAGCTACTGGACAACGAGGAGCGCAGTCAATGCCTCGTGCATGCAGAGGGAGGGTACAGAGCGCTTGTCCAAATGCAAAGTGCAACAGAAAGCACAAACAACGTCATGCGTGTCTGCCTGGTGTGGTTGTTTTACTCAAATCTCCTGATTTTAACAACTTGGGTAAGAAATACGATATTGATGAGCAACAATTATTTGTATATTTCAAAACAGCTATGGAAAGAAGTTGGAATGTTCTGAACACATATGATAAATATTTGAGGTACTAGACATCAGTTACCCTACTCCGGTCATCATACATTATATACATGCATTAAAATATTAATTTAAAATGCGATATTATTTTCTTTCCTTTTATGTTTGAATTTGATCCCCTTTTTGTTTTCTGACACAAAGTCTCACTGTGTAGCCCTACCTCACTCAACTATTTCTTCAGTAGGCCACTAGACTTGTGACATTTCTCTTAATTTGGCCTTCAGAGCGCTGGGATTTGATCACAAGTATATGCCACCATACCTGGCTGTAGTTTACTTTTCTTCCTTGCATGTGCATGTGTGTGTATGTATGTGTTTCTGTGCCTGTGTGTGTGTTTGCAAACACCTATAGAACATCTGTGTATGCACATGGAGAAGCCAGAAGTCAAACTCGGTTGTCTTTCTCTACTGCTCTCCACCTGGTTTTGGAGGCAGGGTCTCTCACGGAACCTGGAGTTCGTCAATCAGTTAGTATGACTGTGATGTAGAGGGACCTGCCTGTCTCAGCCTCCTCAGCTCTGAGGTTATAGACACATGCTACTTTGTCCAGGCCTTCATCGTGGGTGCTGGGGATTCAAATTCAAGACCTCAAGCCTGCATGGCAGTCAATTTACTGACGTCTCACCAGCCCCATAATTTACTTTTCAAAATAATGACAACCTGTTTTTTTAAAAAGCTACATTTTTGTCTTTTTCCCATTTGGATGTGTGTGTGTGCACAGAGGTTTTATGTGTGGGATGCACATGGGAGGGGCATGCCTACACGTGTGTGTGGATGCACATGCTTGTGGGGCTCAAGGTTGATACTGGAATCATCCTCAACT
Organism: Microtus obscurus; assembly: GCA_963919715.1. Lineage (NCBI taxonomy): Eukaryota > Metazoa > Chordata > Mammalia > Rodentia > Cricetidae > Microtus > Microtus obscurus. The sequence goes on along the minus strand of CAWTZC010002327.1, from coordinate 896,006 downwards.
GTTTTTCCAAATTCTTCCCTGAGGCAAGATTTGTCCATCGAACTTGCAGACATGGTCACTATTGACAGCCAGTTGGATCTGGGGATCCCAGTCCCCACCTTCCAAGGCTGGAATTACAAGCCGGACATCTTACTTATCTGGCATTTATGTGGATTCTGGAACTATGAATTCCAGTTTTCACACTGCCATGGAAAACTCTAACCATGAGTCATTTCCCCAACCCACTTTCTATATGCTTGATTTATATACACAGGGGCATCGGATTTCTTTCTTATCTATATATATATATTTTTTTTGTATTTATCTGTCTTGGAGGGAGTTGTCACAGTTCCTAAGTAAAGGTCAGAGAACAACTTTTGGACATTGTTTATCTCCTTGGATCTTGTGGTATTGAACTATTCACAACTGAACTATTCAACTACTGAACTATCCCAGGTTTTGAACTCAGGTTATCAGGCTGAGCTGCAGGCCCCTTCAATGGCTGAGCCATCATCCCAACCCAAACTTTAGCACTTCAGTCTCTACATTTGTTTCAACCCCCCATGCCAAGTCACAAGACTTCTGGAGTGTGTTTTCCTCAATGAAGTGACATAAAGACTCGTGGGAAACACACTTTGCTGTGGGGCCCTATGGTGCCAATCGTCACCAATACTGCTGCCACAGACAGGATTTTTGAAATGTTTACAGGTGTTTTGCCTGCATGTATATACCCCTTGCATAGATGATGCTTGCACAAGGTCAGAAGGAAGCATCAGATCCCCTGGAACTGAGGTGACAGCTGATTGTGAGCCACCATATGGGCTGGGACTCAAACCTGAGTCCTTTGGAAGAACAGCCAGTACTCTTAACCACTGAGCCAACCCTCCAGCCCTCACCTATAGGTTGTATAGGATTTACAATAGTAAGTCATTGAGCCCCAGGTGATTACAGTGAAGGAATTCGGTGCTGTTTTGAGGTTGTTCAAGCTTTCTGCTTCCTGACAATGTACTTTAAACAGTTGGAAAGGAAAAAAAAACTAAACTACAGTGATTTTGCACAAAATATATGTGGTTTCACATTAATTCCAAGAGTTAACTTCAAATAGCTTTTTGGAGAATAAGTTAAGTATACAACTCCAAGAATAGAAAGTATCTACATTCCCAGAAAGCCAGACAGCTAAAGTCTGAACACGTAGGTAAGTCCTAACTATGTCCTAGCGGCACAAACACCTATTTATCATGAAGGTATCTGATGTTTACAATGAAGTTCAATGAATGACTCACGATGGAACACTCGATATATCTAGTTTGGGAGCGATTGCTTACAGGTTCAAGGTGCGTTGGGAACACAAAGCGACTTTTAAGTGAGCAGGGGTGGTGAATTGGCTTTCAGGGGCTGCTTTTGGTCATCTTAGCGTTTCTGTTTCTTCTGTTACTAAGCAGCTTCCATAAAGCTTTTACATAGATAGAGCCCTGTGGCTTTCTTATTAGACAGCCTGAAAATGGTGTTAGAAGACTGTGTAGTGTTTTAGCATTGCTTATTAACGTAGCACGCTAACCATGGCATGAACCACGAAGCATGTCATCACACAACTGTGTCAGCATGGCATGTGCCACTCAAAGTTTGCAAAACTAGACATCTGAAACCCAGTACCAACTTGTTCTTTGGATGAAGCTACTTACACAACCAGTAGTTTCCACATAGTTAGACCAGTGTATTCTGTTTCTCTCTCGACATCACCCTGTCTCACAAACCTCCATTTTGATTTGCATAAATGAAGTCTGTCGTCTTTACTGGAGACAGAAAACTTCACCCAAAAGACTTAATTTGGGGCTGGGGAGATGACTTGATAGATAAATTCAGATCTCCGGTACCCGTTTAAAAACCAGGCACCATGGTAAGCATCTGTAACCCCAGTACAGGGGTTAGGGGTCAGGAGAGAAAGAAGAGGAAGAGGACAAGGAGAGGAAGTGCCGGAGACGGCAAAGCACAGCCCCCTCCATGTACGGTTCCTGAGATGCAGGAAGCCATTCCCTCCAGGCAACCCAGTGGCAGCTAAGTGAGTGTGTTACTTGAGGGCCAAGGACAAAACACCTACGTGCCCCGAGGACCGCTTCAATGGCGTCTGCATACATATTTGGCAATGCTACAGATGATTCTGGTTATAGCAATTCTAGTGCACTCGTTCTCCATGTTCTTTTTCCCCTTCCACACCAGTGGCTTCTGAAAATATGGATGTGCTGTATGATAATCGGAGTCTTCCTGATCTGATAGAGCGGGCATTGAAGCTGTAAAGCAGGTCATGGGAAAAAACCTGACTGATGAAGGAATTGGGGAAACTTGGGGAAAATGCAGAAGTTGATCTTTGCCTGATTATAAAACTTGGCAAACGAATTATACTGAAACAGAAAATAACTTGGCTATGGTGAATAAAGTTCCTGAGGAACCTAGGGCTTTTAGGGCTGACTGCCGATGGCCTTATAAATCAAAACTGGAATTGTAAAGAACAACAATGGAAAAGGTACAACAATGGAGTAAAACTATGCTTCTGTAAACTGCAGGTAGTTAGCCTCTGAGGTGAAAGCCTCAGAAGTTGTCTTATGATTAACTCAGCTAAGAATTAAGAATATAGTGGCTGGCATGGGGCTTGGGAACTGGGGAAATATCATGATGAATGATGATGTTCTGATTTCAAAGAATCTTTATACTTCCTGTGAACTGCTTTACCCAGATAATAAATGATTAACCTGTGGCAAGAAAAAAGAATCGTTTTTCTTGTGTAAAATTTACAATAAAATACTGAGGTTTGAAGCTCAGGGCAGAAGAAGAGGATGGAGGAAGAAGAAGGAGGAGGAGGAGAAGAAGGAAGAGGAGGAGATGAAGGAAGAGGAGGAGGAGGAGGAAAAGGAAGAGGAGGAGGAGGAGGAGAAGAGAAGAAGGAAGAGGAGGAGGAGGAGAAGGAAGAGGAGGAGGAAGAAGAGGAGGAGGAGGAAATAAGAGGAAGGAGGAGGAGGAGAAGGAGGAGAAGGAGAAGGAGAAGGAGAAGGAGAAGGAGAAGGAGAAGGAGAAGGAGAAGGAAGAAGAAGAAGAAGAAGAAGAAGAAGAAGAAGAAGAAGAAGAAGAAGAAGAAGAAGAAGAAGAAGAGCCAGCCCTGCAGCCGAGAGCCTGTCAGCTTACATCAGAATCCTGTGTTCGTGTACTCATTTCGCTTTCCAGACATCCCAGATTCGAGACCCACTTCTCTGCTGAGGCTGGTCCCTGGCAAGGAAGCAATTGAGGAGCACACCCAACAACCTCTGACCCCTACACGGCTGTTTGCATTGACACACATGTGGACATACCTGGACACACATGCACACACACTTGTACACACGAATACATCCTACACACTTGTACACACGAATACATCCTACACAAAAAGATGTATATTTCTTTTTCATGTCATAAAATGTTGAACTGTGTGAGTGTCAGAGTTGAGAGCTGAGAAATAAAGACTGGAGGGTAATGGGAAAAACAAAGAGGTTTCTTCCAAATTCCTTCAAGTTTCTCTTTTGACATACTGTGTGCGAGGCATGAGCACAAACTGGGATTCCACACTAGTCTATAGCATGTATGGTCTACAGTATGTATTGCCAGCAGATAACAGAGAAGAAAGATTGCTTCCTTACAAATGCATAGGAAATACCTATAAAAATGAGTGACCATTTCTGGGTCAGATTACATTAAAATTGAAGAACCCAGAATGTTTAAAGTACTCTATGAGGGGCCCAAACTATTTTATTATTAAGACACAAGAATTGTTTGTTTATAAAACAGCAAGAAACTTCAGGCATCAAATGTGAAGGCCACCAATTCTGTAGTCACATAAACTGGCTGCACAGCACCCTCATGTGGCTTTGAATAAAATTTCAGAACATGCTCAGGCTAACCTCAGAGGTCCTACTCTGAAAGAACAGATTCTTGTGTGTGCACTTGCTTTTGTTTCCATGCATAATGGAAGGCGGCTGTACATGTGTGTACATGTGTGTTGAACAGTGTGTGAGATGTGAGCGTATGTGAAGAGCTTGGAGGAAGACTTGTTCTTCTTAAGCCTGCGTTCACCAAAACAGATGGGAGAGGACACAAGGCGACCCATGGTAGCTCTGCATACAGGTGACACCTCTGAATGAGGCAGGGCCATCACAGGCCATTGTCCATGTTCATAACAGCTTTCTTTATCTATCAGATGGGAAGTCGTACAGCTTATGCTGTGGTCTGCACGTTAACACTGCCTTTTCTTCTGCCCACTCTACAGACGAGGTCGTTCTAATACATTGGCTCTTGCCAGCACGGGTTGGCCCTTCCCTGAGCCCTCAGTTTTCTCCTTCACTGACAAAAGCGTCTCCTGGTCTGACTTCTGCCTCCAGCTAGCATTCCATTCCCTGGTGCTGATGCTGACTGAAGCCAACATCAGTCTTTACATTTTCAACTTTCTGCTCACTCCCCCATCAAAACTGGTTCTGTTGCGGTCACCAGTAATGTCAGCGCATTTAAATACACTGCCCACAAAGATCACAGTGGCTTTCACCACGCATCCAAGAAACTTCCTTTTGCAGCACACAGAGGCCATGACAGGAAAGCATGACTGCTCACAAGGCAGAGGACTACTGGCAGTGGGGTGCCCAGCCCCAACACAACCCTACACCTAAGGCTCAGGAACATCATGGAAGAGGGGGCAGAAAGATTATAAGAGACAGAGGACTTGCGTCTGCTAAGAGACAGTGTCTCCCATATGCAACAAGGATGCTGCACTCAGGAAATAACAACATGGCTGCCTCAGCAAGACCTGCACAACGACAACACGAGTTGACATCACAACATGGGTGGCCCCACCCCTAGATGAAGAGCGCAGATGATTAATGGCAGCTAAGAGAAAACCTTTATTTTCAAAAAAAAAAAAATACATTTAAAAAAAAAACCAGTGCAAGACTTGTCTAGTTTTCACCACCTCTGCCATACAGGCTGTGAAATCAGCATTTCTTACCCGAATTACAGCGGCAGCCTCCTGACCACTCACTCCCCTCCCACCCTCCCTTTGACCCTTGAGAAATTCTCAATTCAGCAGCCAGGGCGGCACGCTAAAACAACAGAGAGCATATAATCCCTCCTCTGCCCAAATCCCACAAAGGCTCCCCTCCTCACTCCAGGTCGGTGTGCGGGCCAGCCCTCTCACCCCTCAAATGTACCAGACACGGTGCTGCTGCAGAACCCACTTCTGCTGGCAACACTTCAGAGAGTCGCTCGCCGGCCCCCCTAATGCTACTCCATTTGAATGAGCCTCCTACCTCTCCTGCTCTTGGCCCACCTCAGGAAAAGTTGCTGGAAAACCCATGTACTCCCTCAGGAAACTCAAAATAAGACCCAATGAAGCCAATAACTGCCATAAAAAAAAAAATCAAAACCATCAAGCTATTTTTTTTCAGTGCTGGGGGTCTGCCTCCCCAATCTCCCCAAATAAAAATCTTTATAACATTTCGGAGCATGTGGGCCCCATCAGTACTGACAACCAAATTCAATTTTAGGTGAGAGGCTGACTCCCTTTTCCCACAGGATAACACAAGATGAAGCAAAGACAACTGAGCAAAGACCCTAAAGGAAGGACAGTGTGTAAGAGGAACCAGTGAACAGCAGCCTACACCCTCGGTGCCCTTCCAGCTAAAAGCAACAGTTTAGAACTGGGCATTCCAGGAGTTGGGCTGGTGGACACGGAACCATAGGCTTCCTGTGTTCTTCTCTGTTGCTGTAATCTCCAGACCAGCAAAGGGCACAGCTGGGAATAGCTGCATTGCAAAATTAAAACCATTCAGAACATGTAGCTGGAACACGAGGCAGCATTTTACTGTGGCCCAGATTTTTATGGGTCCTGCCGGAGTCTGTGTGCATTCTCTTGACACCCAACAATGTCTCCCTGTTAGACGACAGACAGGCATAAGCCAGGATCTTTGCCTAAGTGGTTCTTCTGCAGCCTATAGACAAATCACTCTGTATCTACACCTTTGAGTACCTGACCACGGCAAAATCCTATCAACAGGATGGCTTGCACACGAGAATTAATACATTCTTGTGATGTGGGAGTGTCATATATTAATCTGTTGATTTCATTGGTTCAATAAAGAAACTGCCTGGGCCCTGATAGGACAGAAAATTAGGTAGGCGGAGTAGACAGAAGAGGATGCTGGGAAAGAGAAGCTGAGAAGTCGTCGCCATGATGTTCCCACTGCAGAGAGATGCAGGCTAGAATCTCCCCGGTAAGCACATCATGGGGTGCTACACAGATTATCAGAAATGGGCTAGTCCAGGTGCAAGAGCTAGCCAATAAGAAGCTGGAACTGATGGGCCAGGCAGTGTTTAAATGAATACAGTTTCCGTGTAATTATTTCGGGGTAAAGCTAGCAATGCGGGCGGCTGAGCTAAGCCATGCGGGCGGCCGGGTGAAGGGGACACAGCCCGGCCGCCCCTCATACTACAGATTGGCGCCCGGACGAGGTGATGGGCTAAATCCACTTAAAAACCTGAGAAAGCACGGCTTCCTGGGGCTGCACTGCCAGCATAAAAAGCATTTCAAGGCTTTTATGGAACTGGATGTTTCTGTTCCCGCTTGGGATCGGAGGAGAATGCTCTGAGACCTTGCCGATGGCTCAGCGGCTCAGCGACCTGTTTTCAGACTGCGCAATGCTCTGCGTGTCAGATTTGGTTGTAACTTGGATGAAAAGAGTTTCTGTGCTGCACGCTCAGTCTCAGAATTAAACTGCTGAGTGCGGCTCCAATGTGGACTTGCTGTGTGCCTGGAACTGTGCGCAGCTCAGGCGTACCAAATAGATCTGAGGCAGGAGCTGCTGCTCCAAGCTAAACTGTGCTGACCTCAGGCAGGAACTACCTTAATTACCATAATAATAGCGCAGTTAAGGTTTAGACTTGGCAATAAACAGGCGATACAGTACAAGATGCAACTTAAGTTTCTAAGAAGTGCTTAACATTTTAAGAAATGCTCCTGGATAGTAAAAAAATTACAGATTCACAATAAAACAGATTCAGACAGATCACTAAATGAGTCACAATGTTGGATAAATATACGTGGGCTTGAGAGAAAAAATATAGAGAGAGAGAGAGAATAAAGTTAATGCCTTTAAAATTAAAAAGGTAAAGTCTTTATAGAGACAGAGTACAGATAATTATAGATTAAAAGAAATAAAGAAAAATAAGCCACGTAAAAATGGAAAATTCACAGAGAGTCTGGATTATGTACATTGTGTTTTCTTTAAAATTTTTGACTGTAAAGGAGCTAAATACAGACAGACATTTCATTATATGGGCTGCCAAATGGAACCAAAATGGATATCATGAGGGTATGACTTCAGAATTTGGGTCTAAGGATATGATGCTTCGGAAAGGGTCTTCTTTTGTTTTCACAGAGGACCAGACCGTATGGATTTCTTCTATTCCAATTTGGTATGATAGACCACGCCCTCCTGAAAGGTTGCTGTGAACACCCTCAAAAAATTACTTCACTCAATTGCCAACTGAGATGACCCTGGCACACAGGTTATATCATGAAAGACCTAATTAACGACGCCCCCATTCAGCAGGAAGCAGTTTAGAGAGAAAAAACTGCGCCCATGTTCCCAAAACATTGTTTATAACTGTTCTTTTACATTTAAAGGGGGATAGGATATAGATATAAATAATTTGCATTGGTGTGGATTTTAAAGTCAATTTTGTTATATGTATATGTATTTCTGATCTTGATTAAGGTATTATGATTGTGTAGTTCATTTTTAAAATGTAATGTATAATTAGGAAATATAGGTTGTTGATGAATAATCGTAAATAATAGTCAAGCTTGTAGTCATGTTAGATTTTTTAGATATATAGAGATATATTTCAGTTAGATAGGCATTCTTCATATCTTTCAAAGACTGCAGAATATGGCATTTAATGTTTTAATAACTTAGGGTTTTTCATGACAATGAGACACGTCTGCTCCTGGCAGCACCAATCTACTTCAAGAGGAAGATGGGCATCGAAGAGGATCCTTATGGAGTTGGATAGACATTTGGGCAAGAGACTGTTCTTGCCTGGACTATTGCATAAATTGGACACAGAGAACCCGCAGAGAGAGGACTGCTGAACTTGCCTAAAGGTGAGATGATCTTTCAGGGTTCCTGATTCATAAAAGAGTCTACGAGACATTCTGCAGGATGCAGGACACAGCAGAAAGTGACTAAACTGTCTTTGGAATTTCCTGCTTCATGGAACTGTCTGCTGGATACTGTGGGCCTGAAGGCCGAAGATAGATGCCCCAACGGTACAGAGGAACTTTGGGTGACTGTCCAGGCAGCGAGATGTCTCTGTCATTTCTAGAGTTCTCTTATTTCTTGTTTAGTATTATATCCTTCTGGAGTCTTTGATGGAGTTGAAGAATGAATAGTTATAGTTTTCCTTAGTTATGATAAAAGATAAAGTAGATATAAATATTGTAACTGTAATTCTTACTTGATGACTGTTTTGTTATATGTGATTTTACTATGCTAAAGTTAAAGCTTTTCTTTTTTGTTTAAACAGAAAAAGGGGAAGTGATGTGGGAGTGTCATATATCAATCTGTTGATTTCATTGGTTCAATAAAGAAACTGCCTGGGCCCTGATAGGACAGAAAATTAGGTAGGCGGAGTAGACAGAAGAGGATGCTGGGAAAGAGAAGCTGAGAAGTCGTCGCCATGATGTTCCCACTGCAGAGAGATGCAGGCTAGAATCTCCCCGGTAAGCACATCATGGGGTGCTACACAGATTATCAGAAATGGGCTAGTCCAGGTGCAAGAGCTAGCCAATAAGAAGCTGGAACTGATGGGCCAGGCAGTGTTTAAATGAATACAGTTTCCGTGTAATTATTTTGGGGTAAAGCTAGCAATGCGGGCGGCCGAGCTAAGCCATGCGGGCAGCCGGGTGAAGGGGACACAGCCCAGCCGCCCCTCATACTACATTCTTGGTTTTCAAATAATGGTGCAATCGTTTCATCAGAAAGATCAATATATATGACCATATCACTTGTATTTGCCTTCCTGTGAAGGAATCCGAGAACTATTTAATGTGTTCTCTTTGGCACTGGACCAAGACTGAGACTAGTAAACAATCATTTGGTCAAAAACACTTTGTGTCACCAACGTGGTGAACAGTTTGCACCGAGGTTTGCAGAAGTCTCAAGGAAAGTGTTTAAATGCAGGAATCCACCCAAGCAGATGCCATCAGGAAAATGACAAACACATAAAAATGCCCCAGCCATTCCTACTCTACACAAATGCTGGTGAAGGAAAATGAAAGGAAGGGTTGGGCCAAGAAACTTCGTGGAGAATGCTACAGCTACGGAACTTAAAAGGAGAAAAACAGGAGTAGCTTGGGACTTTCCATCCAGATGAGACCAAGACTAAAAGATGAACCACATTGGTCACAAGAGAGCAAAGACGTTACAGACTGTGGCTCTGTAACACACTCCACACTCACGTGCTGGAGACTTATGGCTGAATCTGAAATGTCAGTGCAGACTCACGATTTGGATGCTGGAGTCCCAGATTGTGGCACAATTCTAAAAGCTGAGGAGCCTTTAGGAGGTGGGGTCTAAGTGGTGGAACTACGTCTTTAGGGACAGCGCTTAGAGCATTATAACCTCATCCAGCTCCTCCTACTTCCTCTCAGTTCCTTGATGCTTCTTCCACCACTGTGGTGGACTGAAAGCCTTAGAAACCAGGAGTCAGAATAACCCTTCCTCCATAAGTGGTTCCTGTCAGGTACTGTTTGTTGCAATTAAACAAAAATAATAAACCCAAAGTCCTCTGATGCAATGTTCTTGGAAATGAGGCCTCTGGAAGATAACTGAATTAAATGACTGCACAAAGGCGGGGCGTCTTGGGATTAATACCCACCTAGGGAAAGAAGCATGTGAGGGCAAGCAGGTGGGCATTGGCCTGCAAACCACTAACAGGGTCTTACAGTCTGGAGGTTTACTCTTAGAGATTCACACCAAACGTGGTTCCATGTATAGTGCATCATAGAATAGGTTTTTTTGTGTTTCTTTGTTTATTTTTTTGATGGTTTAGGGGTGTTTTGTTGTTGTTGTTCTTTTTGTTTTAATTACACTAAAATCCTAATCCCCAAGATAATTTTGTTGAGAAATGAAACTTTTAGAAGGTGATCAGATCATGGCTACGGGAAGCACTTGTGATGGGATTAGTGCATTTATTTAAAAGAGGGCTGAGTAAGACACCCACCCCCAACAAATGAGAGCAGCCCGAGAGACATATTTGTAAACCAGAAAGTTGACCTTCACCAGATGTTGATCTTGGATCTTTGTGGAATATTATTTTAACTACGTAAAGACCTGTTACATTTGTTTCTGCTACAGAATATTACTTTAACTGTGTGTGTTACATTTGTTTATGCTACAGAATATTTAACAGTGTAAAGGTGTGTTACATTTGTTTATGCCACAGAATATTTAACTGTGTAAAAATGTGTTACGTTTGTTTATGCCACAGAATATTACTTTAACTGTGTAAAGGTGTGTTACATTTGTTTATGCCACAGAATATTACTTTAACTGTGTAAAGGTGTGTTACATTTGTTTATGCCACAGAATATTACTTTAACTGTGTAAAGGTGTGTTGCATTTGTTTATGCCACAGAATATTACTTTAACTGTGTAAAGGTGTGTTACATTTGTTTATGCTTCATTTGTTTAATAATGTAAAGATGTGTTGCCATTTCTCTTTGCCTGCCTAAGGCACCTGATAGGTGCAATAAAACGCTGAATGGCTGATAGCTAAGCAGGAGAGGGATAGACAGGACTGACAGGCAGAGAATATAAGTAAGATACAAAATCTAGACTTAAGAGAAGAAGGAGAAATTGAGGGAGAAAGAAAGGGACATACCCAGGGCCAGAAGCCAGGCAACCACCAGGAAGCCAGACATGAGAAGCAGTGAAAGTAAGATATCCAGAAGGAAAGAAAGGTAAAAGCACTAAGGTAAAGCATAGATGGAGAGGAACCGGTTATAAGAGGTAGCAAGAAATAAGAGCTAAGATAAAGTCAAGCATTCAAAACGAATAATAAATCTCCATGTCATGATTTGGGAGCTGGTTGATGACCCAAAAGAAAGCCTGGAACATTGGATTTCTTAGCCTCCAAGGGTGTATAAAGTCTTTCTGTGCAGGCTACCCTGCTATAGTATTTTCTCATGGCAGCCTGAGATTCACACTGCAGACAAGTATTGTGATGGTATTGTGCAATCTCAGGAAAACAATCCAAGTTCAAGAAGCTCTGTTTTCTTTTGGGGCCCACTACAAGCACTGCTGCCTTCTGGGATGGACCCAGGCATGAAACAAAGTAAGAAAGATGGCACAGGCATTGCTCAGCCTTGGATTTTGGCCCAGGCAGGATGGTGTGAGCACTCCAGGGGAAAGGTGTGCAGATTAAGTAAGAGGATTGCACGATGCTGACAGGATTTCCTGCTGATGAAGAAATGACATCTGCTGTTGAGAAACGTTCTGCCTGAGAGAAGAAGGACTGAAAGGTGGGATAGCAATCCATCCTGGGATGTGCAGACCTGCCCAGGTCTTAGCATCTAGCATCCCATATCCTGAGAATCCCCTAAGTACTAGGGACACTTGGTCATCCTACACAGGACACTTCACAAGTCATAAAATCTTGGCAAGTTGCAGGTGTAATGTCAAGGAGAGGGAAGTAAGGACAGGATTGGGCTGAGGATACATCATGATTTAAATTGTGTGGGGGGGCATTCTGGAAACCAGAAACATAGGGCACTGAGGGGCGAAGAGCAGGAGGTTCTTTCTGCTTAGGTCTTCCACTACTGACAACAGGTGCCGTGTTACCTGTACTGAGACCCCTAGTGTGGCCTCCTCTAACTATCCCAGATGCTCCCTCCATAGCTCCCAGTTAACAGAACCCATCCTTAAGAGAATGTCAAATGCGTGTTATAGCTGGGTGACCCCCATACTACCTCAGAGACCACACTAGATTCCAGGCCCATTAGCTATATAGAAGCCGCCCCCATGGCCACAGGCACTTTTAAAGGGAGTTGCTTTTTTTTTTTTTTTTTTTTTTTTTCGAGACAGGGTTTCTCTGTAGCTTTGGAGCCTGTCCTGGAACTAGCTCTTGTAGACCAGGCTGGTCTTGAACTCACAGAGATCCGCCTGCCTCTGGCTCCCGAGTGCTGGGATTAAAGGTGTGGGCCACCATCGCCCTGCGAAAGGGAGTTTCTAAATAGTCATACCTCCAGCTTTATTGCGCACCGAGAATTGGAACAATTGTTGCCTGAAAACTGTTTCCCCAAATTGTACTGTTTTAAATACGCTGACAGCAAACCGCCTGACAGCAGACTCCCCAAGTCTGATCCAGGTTGACAAAGTCAATCTGAATCAAGTTTTCATTCTCTGTTTTTCCCAGTTTGCTTCCCTGCCTGGACACCTGAAGGGCCCCCCTTATTGGACCACAATTTTAATACTTAAAGGAGTTCTCGATGGAGGCAGGAAGATCTGAAGTTCAAAGTCATCTTCGGCTGCATAAAGAGTTTGAGGCCAGCAACAGAATAAAGGAGACTGTAACTCAATAAATGAATTTGTTAATTTTAAAGAGAAGTCCTTAATCCCTACCAGAAGGCTAACAAATGGTTAAACAGTATTAGCTAGCACTGATCTCGCTAATCGTGTACTAGTTCACCTGCTCTCACAGCACTGGAGGGAATCCATTACTGTACCTCTTCAGGCAGCAAAGCTCAAGCAAAGCACACAGTTAACAGAAAGCAGCTAAACATCACGTCTAGTTCCAAGGCACTAGCCAATTTCTCTAAGTCCCAGGTACACAGTTTTATAGGGCTGGCCCAGTTTTTTTTTTTTCTGTCATCCTGGAATCTTGCTCAATAAACCTTGGTGTGAAGTAAATCAGCTTAGACATCTTGCAGGCATTTCCCAACCTTTCTTCACTGGAACCAGTCCCATAATGTCATCTGTCTGGATAATCAGGGCACTGGCTGCTGTTTGAGAAATCGGGATTGCCTGAACAGGCTGTGTGAGCTTCATTAGCAGCAAATAAAATAAGTTCAGTGGATTAATGTATGTTTATTCATTTAATCTTTACACAGCCTCAAACCGTTCCCACATGTCCGGGAAGGCTGTTAAGAGTTATGCCTCCAGCTTGTATGCTGGCCTTCTTTGTCCCTTTTTCTCCCAGTGCTCTCTCCGGCCTTCGCACAATCTGTGGTTCAATAAATTCCACAGTCCATGACTGTAAGTATACAAATCCATATCACTCCTGTTAAATCTGAAAGGAATTCTGATCCAAAAACACCTTAAGAACTGATTGAGTGCATCTACCAAACCATCCGATTGCTACTGCTGCTGTAGACGACATTGGGGGACACTCACAGGACATGGCACAACAGCCCTTTGTTTAAAAGATGGAAGGGGGTTTATTACGATGGAGATTATGCTTCTAAAGTATTTTCAGGAGAAAGTTACTCACTAAGTAGAATATTATAACTCTTAATTATACCTCAAAATATGCTTTTAAGAGTTATAAGCAGGGCTGGAGAGATGGCTCAGTGGTTAAGAGCATTGCCTGCTCTTCCAAAGGTCCTGAGTTCAATTCCCAGCAACCACATGGTGGCTCACAACCATCTGTAATGAGGTCTGGTGCCCTCTTCTGGCCTTCAGGCATACACACAGAATATTGTATACATAATAAATAAATAATTATTAAAAAAAAAGAGTTATAAGCACTTGTGGTACTGTATGACTGACAGGGTCTGTCACGGCCCCAAGGGAAACTTGTCCAGGTAGAAACATTTTTCTTCTTACATTCTGAGGACAAGGGAAGGGAGATTGAGGCCTTGAAAAGCACACACGTTCTAAGAAACAGTTTTACGATATTGAAAATTCAGAAAACGAAAAGCTAAAAAAGAGCTTATAAAAACCAGTGCTGATTATTTTGATTTATGTTGGTTTGTCTGTTTTTGAGACAAGAGCTTTGACATATAGACCAGGCCGACCTTGAATCAAAAGTCTCCTGTCTCAGCCTCTCGGCTTCTGGGGTTATAGGCATTAATGACCACACCTAGCTTAAAAATCTATGTTCATTTAAAGCTTTAAAACAAGTCTTACTTTATAAACATTGATTAATTTCATGCCATAATTTTAATCGTGTTTTTCTGGGTATATGGTAGCCAAATACATATATTTAACATTGAAAATACATGTATGACACATATAAAGATTACAGAGGTCACCGCAATTTTTCCACAATGCCCAAAGACATCCTTAAAATACATATTAGTAATCTGCTCGCACTATGGAACTGGTGGCATGAATTCACAATACTTTTGCTGAAAGCATGAAGCCTTTGGCTAATTTTTTCAAAATTTTTTATTTGCTATAAAATAGTTTCAGGTTTGGGGCTGGAGAGATGGCTCAGTGGTTAAGAGCATTGCCTGCTCTTCCGAAGGTCCTGAGTTCAATTCCCGGCAACCACATGGTGGCTCACAACCATCTGTAATGGGGTCTGGTGCCCTCTGCTGACCTGCAGACATACACACAGACAGAATATTGTATACATAATAAATAAATAAATATTTTAAAAAAAAAAATAGTTTCAGGTTTATAGTATGACCTCTGCTTTATATCCTGTCTGGTGAGATTGAAAGGTTTCTCCAATGGCAGGCAGGGCTGTGCTCGTGTTTCTAATGGGCTGCCCAACAAGGGCAGCAAAACTCACACGAATCATTCCCAAGACAGCAAATGTGACTGGGAGACTGACAAGACCATCAGGGCTCATCCAGTCCTTCTGGTTTGAGTGTCTCCTGTGACCAGCTCAGAGGGGGCATTGGCTCCACATAGTCCACACAGAAAAAAAAAATGAGCTATAGTGATGGGAACCCGAGGAAGGCAGGAGGACCTCAAGGAGGACTGGAGTGAGTTTCATCCACCCTGGGGGACATCTGGGGAAGAGTCATCTCTGCCTCCTCCAGCCGCAGAGCAAGGACAAGGCTTAAAACAACAGTAATAACAACCACAAAACCATTAAACACTGAGGGCCTCTTGAGAGCAGTCACTACAGAAGCAAAAGGACAGCCCCTGCCTTCTCCATGAACTCTTGAGGGAACAAGAGTTCCCTCGCCACCATCCTCATCATTGCCATCATAGTTGTCACAGTCCTGTCTCAAAAGAACAGCATAATGCTTCCATGTGCTGACCAAACAGGAGACACCAGCATGAGGATGAGTATTGGGCAGTCCTGACTCATTTATCCAGCAACAGTTTCTGCTATTACATCCTTCGCGCACAGGACATAACTGAGCTACAGAGGTTAACTCACCCAAAGCTCATTTAGCCGTAAGTTATGTTTCCCTTCAAAAAATAAATTGCCTTAGCAAACTGAGTGAGTTCAGGGTAAAAGTGTATTTAACAAATACACTTTTTTTTTTTGATTCTTCGAGACAGAGTTTATCTGTGTAATAGTCCTAGCTGTCCTGAAACTCACTTTGTAGACCAAGTTGGCCTTGAACTCACAGAGATCCACCTGCCTCTGCCCCCCAAGGCTGGGATTAAGGGTGTGTGTCACTCCTGGCAACAAATGCACTTTTTACAAAGGTATGAGACCAGCTTCCAGCACCTGGTGGGAAGCAGTGCAGAATTCGGAGGCTCGGAGAGAAAAGGGACAGGAAAGGCCACGACTGCGTGCACTTGGTGGGGGTGGCCATATGGAGAACCCGGCAAGAACGAAGGTATGACCTTCCATCAAGAGATGAGACTTGAAGTGGGAGACCGGTTCAGAGTCCAACACTGCCCAGAGCTCCTCTCCCGCTCTCCAAGCGTTGCCCACACCCCACCATAAGCAAAGCAGAGGGGAAGGAAGTCGGTCGATAGCACCTCTGTTCAACCTCCCAACACTGATGAGGAAAAGGCAGAAAGGGCTCAGGGTAGAGCTCGTGTGTTTAAGGCCTAAAGCACGTGAAGGTTCTACTTTACCAATGGCTGCTATAGAAGGCGAGAGGCAGATTCACTGTAATCTGGATAAATACCATTTCCAAAAAGGAAGCAGACACCCAGGCTCATCATCTTTTTATAAGTTCTCCTGCACAGACACCGTTTTCTCAAAAGGTGAAGGAGCCAAACTTGGGTGAGGGGAGCTGTATTCTCCTGTTTTACTGTTTTAAGAAGGTCTAAATAATCTTGATACATTTAGCTCTTGATGTGGGGGCAGGGGACTATGAGAAACTGAGTGAAATGAAGAAATGTAAACTTCTGACCCTTTGCAAGAAGCCCTTCCTCCCACTCCTGCTATGGTTGAAGTTTTTCTAATCCTTCATCTTCAGACAAAAGACCCGCCCTTCTTAAAAAGATGCGGGCAGGAGCAGGATCGTGGCCCTAACTTTTTCTTCTCATTATGTCTGGGTCACATGCTAGTTTTAATTTTTGATTCCTAACACCCAGGGAATAAATAAAGTTCAGCAGCTTCTTATGTTGGAGAGAGAGACAGACAGAGGGAGAGAGAGAGGGAGGAAGGGAGGGAGAGAGGAAGGAAAGAGAGCTATCTCATAAGGAAAACCTGTCAGGGTTCAGAGCAGGACAGACTCAGAGTGGCTTTCTCATTATGTGCCTCCCAATAGGACTGTGAAACTATCAAAATGCACAGGGAAGGCCCATTTAAATTTCATTTCAAATTAAAATCTCAACAGAAGTCATACCTTGCAAAGTAGGTCTCGCAATCACTTCCACGCTGGGCAGCTGAGACCTACAGGGGACAGAGGGGCCCTGACTGGGATTCAGATGGTAGCAATTAGCAGAGTGCTCCAGTCTCCATGAGGCCAAGACTGGGTCTCTAGTGACGGTTGATGGCAGTGAAGGGATGGGGCCGTGTTGCAGAGGAATGAAGAACAAAGACAACTCGAGTATGAACAAACCTCACTCTGACTTGCCCCCTTTATTTTAGACCCTGTTGTCATAGCCAAGCAAGGTGGCTGTCACCTGTGACCTTGAAGTATGCTACAGCAAGGGGATTGCCAAAAGTCAGGGACCATGATGGAGACACCCACTGAAACAGTTTACTTGAGCTAATGGGAGCTCGCCAACTCCAGCCAGACAGGGAAGGAACCAGTATAGGACCAAAGTAGACTCTCTGAATGTGGATGGTAGTTGTATGGCTGGGGCAGATTGTGGGGCTAATAGCAGTAGCACCAGGATTTATCCCTACTGCTTGTATTGGCTCTTTAGGAACCCATTCTCTTTGGATGGATACAGTAGGGAGGGCCTTGAACCTTCCTCAAAGCAATATGCCTTACCCTCTCTGAGGAGTGGATGTTGGGGGTGTGTGTGGAGAGAATGGAAGGAAGGGAGGGATTGGGAACTGAAATTGGTTTGTAAAATAAAAAGATAGTTTGATTTCTGTTTTTAAAAGATAAAATTAGATAGATAGATAGATAGATAGATAGATAGATAGATAGATAGATGGAATAGCCCAAGTTTGTGTGGATGTATTAGGACTAACTCTGAATGCAGCTGATAATGGAATCCTTCTACATCCTGTAATTTATTGATAATTATTACTTGATTGAATAAATTGTTCTTAAAAATAAAATTAAAAAATAAAAGATGAAGAGACGGCATCTCCTAGGGAGCCGATACTCTACATCACTTCCAAACCCTGCTAAGCTTCAGTTCGAGTACAGAAGAAAGAGGTCCCTTGGGCTCATGGTTCTTGAGTTCACACAGTATGGTATTTAGGACAGGGAGCTTATCAAGAGCTTTGAGAGCAGTTGCAAGTCCTGGGAACATGGTCACAAGCGTGTTGGCAGCCGTGGGTTGAAGCAACCCCTTGATTAACTGAACACATTTCCAGTTTCTAGTCTTACCTCATTATTTGTAAT
Organism: Microtus obscurus; assembly: GCA_963919715.1. Taxonomy (NCBI): domain Eukaryota; kingdom Metazoa; phylum Chordata; class Mammalia; order Rodentia; family Cricetidae; genus Microtus; species Microtus obscurus. Next base: position 878,062 of record CAWTZC010002327.1, on the reverse strand, counting down.
CCAATGGCCTCAAAAACTCCCAAGCCTCTAAGTAGCACAAAGAAAGTCCAACACCCAGTGAGAGAAAAATCTCTCCATCATCTCATAAACTATGTTCAAATGCCTCACGAGAGGCAAAAAGCTTTATTAAATAACCTATCCTTTTCTCTATAGGCATTCCCTTCTTCAGTCCCAAACAGGAATGTTTCAAATGCCTTAAGTATTTTAACATGCACCTACAATGGATTAGTACTACCCTTTTAGACAAGCCGCAGACTGCCTAAGACAAATCAACAGAAAATTCCCTCAACCATCGGCGAATTGAAAGCAAACGAAAATTAAGAGTTGGCAAGATTGCTCAGTGGGTAAAATCACCTGCGACCAAGCCTGACAGCCTGAGTTCAAATCCTAGGTCCCACATGGTGGAAGGAAAGAACTGCATGAATGTCTTCTCACCTCTATATGTTAACCACGGCAAGTGTGCGCACATACTCACACACATAAAGAAGTGAATTAGTTAAGAAAGGAAGGAAGGAAGGAAGGAAGGAAGGAAGGAAGGAAGGAAGGAAGGAAGGAAGGTGTTGAATCTTCAAAGTAGCAATTTTTAAAAGAGTAAATTAAATCCTTTAGATGTTTAAGCTAAATTATATCAGCAGAAGTAAAAGGGTTGAAGATCTATGCACACTGTGCTTGTTGCAACACTACTCATGATCGCCAAAGGTGAACACACCTAAATGTCCATCTACAAAACAAAAAGGGACACATGCCATAGATGGGACTATCATCCAACCTTTCAAAAGGAGGAAAGTCTGCATCGCGTAACTATGTAGCTAAGTAAAATAAGTCAGTCGTTTTAAAAAATGGCATATACTACCCAAGTCACTTATATAAGGTTCCTAAAGCAATCAATGTCTTCTCCCCAGCCCCACACTGGAGACCAAACCCAGGTCTTAGCTAGGCAAGTGTTCTGCCACAGAGCTAAATCCCCAATTGCTGCAGTCAAATTCTTACAGGCAGAACACTGAACAAAGGCCCCCCAGGGCTGGGGTGAGGGAGAGAGGAAGCATTCAAGGGGAACAAAGTTTCTGTTTGGTAAGACCAAACGGTACAGAGAGGCGCTGCTCAGCCAGGTTCCTAGAATTAGCCCAGCGCCCCACACCCTAAAGGATTACTCTGGTAACATTTATGCCACATGCTTTGGATCACCGTAAGGTATTTTTAAGGACTGGGAATGCAGCCTACCATAGGCTTCCGGCACGAGCCCTGACAGGAAAATGACATAGTGAACGTGATGAAGGATTGATTTCAAGGCAGAGATGAACCTTTAGAAGCCGAGCTTCCAATCTAAGGAAAGGTGAGGTCACGGCAGCACTCAGTCCGCCACACGGTTTAGCTTCTGTTGGACAGACTGTCCTAGCCCTGTAAAGCAGCTACCATGAACTACAGCTTCAAAACGGCAAGGAGGAGAGGCAAGAAGATTGCAAGTTCAAGGCCAGTCTGAGCAACAAAGTGAGCCCCTGCCTCCAAACAAAAAGCCAAGAGAGGGCTGGGTTGTAGTTCAGTGGTGAAGTGATTGCCTAGCACCTGAGAAGCCTAGGTTCAATTCTCAGCTGGAGTTAGAAGGATGAACCAGAACAGAACTCTTATTTGGGTGTTTCTAGCTCAAAAACATTTATGACAACCAGAGCCACAAGGTGGCACACTGACACCATATTGCATACTTACTGGACTTGCTGCTAAGTATGTCTTTATCTATGTGCGTGTCTCTGTATCTGTGTGTGTGTATGTGTGTGTATGTCTGTATCTATGCTTGTGTATGTGTCTGTATCTCTGTGTGTGTATATCTGTATCTACATGTGTACATCTGTGGGTGTATGTCTATATCTGTGTTTGTATCTGTCTGTGTATGTCTGTCTCTATGTGTCTGTGTGTGTGTCTGGATCTTTATGTCTGTTTGTATCTATGTGTGTGTGTCTATGTGTGTCTGTGTGTGTATGTCTGCATCTCTGTGTCTGTGTGTGTGTTTGTCCATATTTGTGTTTGGCTGTGTGTATATGTTTATATCTATATGTCTGTCTGTCTATATCTATATGTGTGTGTCTATATGTCTGTGTGTATGTCTATATGTGTATTTGTGTCTGTGTGTGCGTCTGTCCGCCTGTCTGTATCTGTCTGTGTGTATCTATATGTCTGTGTGTGTGTCTATATGTGTATGTGTGTTTGTGTGTGTATGTGTCTGTCTGTGTCTGTGCACCGGAGTGTAACCAGGCTCTCAAGTGCTTACTGATAGAATCCTACTTACTCAGTTACTCTCTCAATCCCATCTGAGAGTCTTGACTTGGGAAGAAATAATGACATTCTGTTCACTTCCTAAGAGCGCTTTAAGGTGGACTTCTCAGGGATGCACGCGTTATTCCCGACAATACAGCAAGGCTCTTCCTTTGGGGCACAATTCAACAATGTGCTTGTGAGGCATTCTGCTTCCTATTGATTTACTACTGAACTGCAAAAGAAAAAACAAAAATCCTGCTTGGGATCCCTGCTAAAGAAACACATCTGCGGACAGTAGTGGAGAAACTGCCTCCACTTAAACCTTATTTTCTTCGATACCTACACATCTCTTGTCCTGACTTGAAAAATCTTGAGGCCAAAAAGAATAAATAAATAAATAAATAAATAAATAACCCATTGCACCCTAAGACATTTTAAAGCCTGACACAAACAACCACAGACAGTGACCTTCTCGGGTGATCTTTTGTTTTCTCCTTGATGAAAAGCACCTGATGTCACTCTTTCTATGGACTTGAGGGAGACAACGGCCATTGCAGCCACAGTTCCCCTGAAACCAGAAAGCAAGGGGTGCTTCCCACAGGGATTCCTCTCCCACTTAGCTGAAAGTCAGCCAGGGTAGTCACCCTGCAGGCCACACATCAGCGGATCTGCATCCCCTGGCGCCATCTGTGAAACGCTCCAGCAGGGAGCTGGCAGAGTCCCAGCCTGCAGGAGACCCGGAAACAAGCTTCAACAGCTGGATGCAAAAGGCAATGACCTCCCAAAATGGCTGGGACAAAATGCAGGGCCCAGGGAATCTGTTCAGCATTTACATTGGCCAGGAGAACCAGGGAGGAGGAGAGGGCCCCCTAAAGCAATAAGTGTTTGGAACCCACTGTGCTCTGCCATGGTGTGTTGTGGAGTGGGAGGTGGGAGGGCTGGTAGTTTTCATAAATCCTGCTGGTGGCAAAGTTCCCAAATTCTTCACAGCATCCAGGATACTGGACTGGGGTCGGAACACGGAACAAAAAGCCTTGTAAGGCAAGGGGCTCTTAGTTGGTGACGCTGGGGTTGCTAATTCTCACATGAGAGCGTGCATACACTGCTGAGAACAGTTAAGCAGCCCTCCCAGGCCCTTCCCAAGTCTTGCAGCTTGAGTGACAGCCGGCCAGAAGCGGCAGGGTGGTCTGATTGCAGATAACGAGTGTGCTCAGCAGAGGTGATGAGCGCTTAGGTGACTCAGAGATGGGAGAGAGTGGGTGTGAAGGACCAGCTGGAGGGACCAAGGAAAGGCCTGTCCTTGTCCAGCTGGCCATTTCCTCATGGCCCAGCATCTTTTGTAACAGCTCATTAGCTGCAGAGGTCAGCTTGGGTTTCTCTTTGAATCTCTCTTTTCAAAAGACACAGGCGATAGGAGCAGGCTGTGCATGAACTTCATCATTTTTAAAGACACACATGGAATGATCCAGGAGAGGATAAGAGGCCGGTGTCCACAGATGGAAACACTGGGCTGGGGCTGGTCTTGGCTAAAGTCACCCAAGTTAGTGGCACAAAGCAACAGTGAGCTCAGACAGCTGCCTCCAAGCCAGGGCAATCTCAGAGTAGAAAATACACCCCTTCCCAGACCTGGAGGTCTCCACCCAGGAGAACATGACTTCCCCACTGCCCTCTACCTCTGATGTCTCGATAACCAGGACTCTGGGTGGGTATGGAAGGAAGAGAATAGCTAATCCAGAACCCGGGTCATTTCTTATTTACATGAAATATTATCTTAGTTTTTCTGATCCTATTTACAAATTTTATTTGTCCAAGCTGGACTGGGTCACTTTGCAGAGTGCCTCTAAGTTTTGTTTTTTGTTTCTTTTAGACAGTATATGGCTGTGTCATCCAGGCTAGCCTAAAACTCATAGTCTTTCTTCTTCAGCCTGTTGTCTGCCAGGATTATAGGTTATACCAAAACAAATTCAGCTCTATTCCCTTGCCAAAATACACACAGCACCCTGGAGTCTTCTTGTTCTCACATGGGCTCTTTCTGTCTTTCCTTCCAGCTACACACTCTCTGTATGGCAGTAAGAACTCTGTCCTGTGATTCTGTCTTTCCTTCCAGCTACACACTCTCTGTATGGCAGTAAGAACTCTGTCCTGTGATTCTGTCTTTTTCTTTGGAGAAGTGGGAAACAAGGCTTCACTATGTTTCCCTGGCTGTGCTTGAGCTGGCAATCCTCCTGCTTCAGCCTTCTGAGTACAGGAATAAAAGGCAAGCACCACTATACCCTGGCTTTTTTAAGCTCTCTTAATAAAAATTCCTGCCTGACCATTCTGAGCATGTGCTCCAGTCTGGGCCTGGGACCTGCCCAAGGCCTCTGAGGTAAAGGCTTTGTCCTCAGGTTAGCATTATGGGGAAGTGATAAAACCAGGAAATGGGGTATCCAGTGGAGAGGTCCTTAGATCACTGGGGCCAGGCCCTCAAGGAGAACTGAGGAATTCAGACTCTCCCATCTGTCTCTTTGTATCACCCCCCCACCCCCATGTTCATGCTTGACCTAAGCACCTTGTGCTTCCACAGTGATGAAGGGTGTTGCCAAAAGCCCCCAGGCAGTAGGGTCAATTATCACAGACTGGAACTTCCAAAATGGAGAACCAAAACCATCTTTTTTCTTTGGAAGTAAATGATCTCATCACACACACACACACACACACACACACACACACACACACACACCTCAGGAAGCTGACTAACAGCATAGCAGGCGTGCAGGACAAGGAAGCGGGTGGGATTGGCACAGCACAGTAACATGTAGGAACCACTAACTTTCTAACGCGCTCCGTTCAGATACGACCCACACAGAAGGCATGATGCCATGTCCACCAAGCCCACATATTCCCTTCAGGTAATTACATTCAAAATGACTTTTTCAGGACTAATGATCAATAAGGCCTGCCTTAAAATATGACCCTCAGTTCACACGCAAACATTCACATTGCCAGTACCAAATGGTGGGAATTAACCCCGGCTCGAGCTTCCTATGAAGCAAATTGACTTTCTCGTAATAATTTCCTGGTGAGCAGAGTCCACATAAATCAAACTGTGTTGTGACCCAAACCCTACACTGTTCATCTCAGCAAAGCATTCAGCCTCTCTAACCATGGAGCAACAGTTGCTGCCCACGAACTCACCTTCTGCGGGGCTTCTGTGACCAGCCAGGCTGGAGGAGAGAATAAGTACAGCAAGGATCTCAACTTCAAAATGGTCTATTTGGTTTCCTGGAACAAATGGCCTTCGGCATAGTGATTCCAGGCATTAAGAAAGACGGATGAGCTTCCCTATTCTCTCTCGGCTCATCCCAAAATATTAACTTCCCCCTCAGGGATTGTTTGTGAGAGGTTCCTTTGTTTATGGATGAGGCTGGGTTTTTAATGCTTGAGAATCTGTTTAATAAAGCATAAATTTATAGGCCATAGTATTTTTGTTGCATAAACGGAATACTCAAAGGAAATATTTCTAAAATAAAATAAAGAGAAATCTTTAATATGGACTATATATTTCCCACAAGTGACTAAATCTAGTTTTAAAAATAATAATAACACAAGAGTGAGAAGAAACACAGAAGGCAGGTGGCAACTGGCCAGGCCTGGACTGAGAGAGCCATGCTCCTGGCTAGGGGAGAGTCTACTAAAATCATGACCATGAAAGGGCTGGTTTGAATAGGCTAGGGCATGGAGAAACACGACAGAAACAGCCCAGGCCGGAAGACCTAGACATCACACCTCTGGAAATAAGCCTCCCACCTCTCTGAGCATGATTTTCCTGAAAAAGATTCCATTGAGAAACAGCTTTGGCTGTGATTTCTCTCAGGAGAGACTTCACACGTGAGTAAAAGGTAGTGTTTTCTGAACAGCGCTGGAAGGCATATCCAGTGGACACAAGGCCAAGCTCCAGTGTCAATCCCCAGGTAATTCCATCAGAGCAGGAACTCTGGAAGACCCAGCCTCCCTCTTGTGGGGTACTCACCAGAGAAGACAGCTCTGGTGTGGGTTTAAGACAAGAGACAGCCTTTATTAGCCAACCAAGGACTACACTGGGTATTTGGGAGCCCGGTGTAGCCGAGAGCCTTTCTCGGGGTGAGCTTTTGAGCACAAAAACTCCATCTTGGGTTGACATATTTCAGTTAACAAGATCAGTTAGCCAGAAGTGGAACTACAGAAGCCAAAAGGCATGGTTAGTACACTTGGAGACTTTCCCAGAATTCTGGACTTTGATGGATTAGGTCTTCCTTTCGGCAGGTAGTTCTATGTGCTGAGTTTTACAGCTTGAAAGGTACTTCCATCATGGAGTCAGTAGTGTTATGGCCTGGGGCCCTAATACACCCTCTCACTCGCTTCCCGCAACTGGGAATGATGCCTGGCTTGTGGGAAGCATCTAAGAAATACTAGTTGAAGGCCTGAACAAGGGTGTAAACTATACAGTGGTCAGGCCACCTCTTTCCTGGCCAGACCTCGGCCCAGCTGCGGGGCTAATTAAAGCAGACTCTTGCAATATTAGTGTCAAGCCCTGGTGATGAGCAGAAGAGATAAACCCCCGTAAGATTCCAAACCACTGGCCGTTAGGACGGAGAGAAGATCATAGTGCCAACTTGGGTCACTCTAACTCCTCTGGTGTCAGCAGCAAGGGCTCATACAGAATCCGTTTCCTCTCTCTTGTGGCCCAAGAACAGTTTCCATCTCGCTGCCTTTCACCCAAGCACCACCACCACCACCAAGGCTCTCTCTCCACTTATGGTTTTGTACGGAGCAGGTTTCTCTGAACCCTCGTTCTCCGCTTCTCCAGGTTCCCGCTTCAGAAGAGGCCTGGGCCCCTCGGTCTTCTGAGTGGGCCTGGCAGTCGCAGTCATGTGGTGTGTGGAGCCAGGCTGAGGCCCAAGGAGCGAGGCTGGCCGTTCCACTGTCCTGAATCATCGCTGCATCTACTCCACTGTTGACTGTTCGTCTGTGTGGCCATCTGCCGATAGCAATCATTAGGAAACGACCGAGAGTCCCCTTCTGGAAGAAAATGGTGTGGTTTTTGTCTTAACGTTTATAATTACGAAAGAGCATGGGTTTGGAGTGTCGCTGGATGGCAGAGCTCTTGCTTGGCATGAACGTTCAATAACAGAAAGAACTGAAAAGGAGCATTCCATGAGCATCTCTACAGAGACATATAAGTATACACACATGCACACATATATACTTGGGGTGGTTTTTTTTACATATTTGTATAAAATTTCTATAATTCACTTGCTTCTAACCCTTTTTTCAAACACTCACCTGCATCTGTTTTTCAAGAATTAAATTGTGTGTGTGTGGGGGGGGGTGTTTTTGCTTTGTTTTGTTTGCTTGTTTTTCATGACAGGGTTTCTCTGATTAGCCCTGGCCGTCCTAGAACTGGCTTTGTAGACCAGGCTGGCCTCCAAACCAGAGATATGCTGCCTCCGGAATGCTGGGATTAAAGGCATGGGCAACTGCACTCAACTTTTAAATTGTTAAATTAAAATGACTTCCTCTTTTCTAGGACAGTCGATTCTATGTAGTTAATTAAAAACATAATTACTTGGAAAAGTCATAAAAAATACTGACACAAAGATAGGGCGGGCTGGCGATTTAGCACAAGGGTACAGCACTGCCTAGCATGCATGACAGCCTGGGCTTGGCCCCCAACACGGCAAAACTGAACAAAACATCTGCCTTTGAGCATGTGTGACAGCTAAGATTACATCATATCAAAGAAGATAAGGGAAAGAGATGGTCGTGAGAGGTAGGGTGACCTGGAGTGGGTGGAGAGGAAGGAAGATAGGAAGCCAGAGTAACCAGTCCCGACGCAGGTAACTAAATGCCAGGAACTATAGGAGTGTCCATAGCATCCCTGTTTGCATTAGCCCGAGTAGAGATAATCCAGATGTCCACAGGCAGGTGAATGGGCACAGGACATACAATTCGTACACACAGGGATGGAATATTATTATTCAGCCTGTCACATTTCACAGCCCTGACAAACTGCGGGGGCACTGCACTCAGTGAAATGAGCCAAGCACAAAAGTACCAATACTGTTACAACTGCTCATCCATGGTCTCTAGAGTAGCTGTATCCACGGAGAGAACGTGGGAGGAGGAGGGCATAAAGGGTCCTGTCTGGGCAGGGTCAGTTTCCAGAGTTCTGAGACCAGAGAGGAGATGGCTGCGTGACGTGAATCTACTCGGGGAATTATGCTTAGTAATGGCTTGAATGGCCAATGCAATATTACATATAATTTACCATGATCCCTCTCAAGATAAGCCCCAGAGCAGAGCCTGCCGGTTTCCTCTCCTTTGCACAGCTCCCAGTTCAGGAAGCTGGCATACATGCGGATTCAGCAAACTCTTCAAGATGCATTGAAGAGGAAAACCACCACGCAAGTAAGGAAGAGCTAGACCAGGTGTGTGATGTCGTTGTCCTCCCCCACCCCCCCCACCCCCACCCCAGCTTTGGGACAGAATTTCAAATACAGAGGATAAAAAGTTCTGGTAAATGAACTGAAGCCAGGTGAGGTGGTGCACACCTTTAAGCCCAGCAGTGGGGAGGCAAAGACAGTCTAGAGCTAGCCTGGTTTACATGTAAGTTCCAGACCAACCAGAGCTACATAAGGAGACCCTGTCTTTAAAAATAATAATAGCCGGGTGGTGGTGGTGCAGGCCTTTAATCCCAGCACTCAGGAGACAAAAGCAGATGGATCTCTGTTCGAAGCTAACCTGGTGAATTTCAGAACAGGCTCCAAAGCTACACAGAGAAACCCTGTCTCAACCAAATAATAATAATAATAACTATAATGAAGGCAGATTAGAAATCAACAGGTCTTGAGCTTCAGAGTAGTTGAGAATGTATAAAAGTTTCAAATATTTTCTTTAATAGCAACTGTGATTGTAGCATAGAAAAAGAAATCAAGTCATACATAAATATGACAACCTTCAGTTCATTTTTTTAATGGGCTGGAAAAATGGTATGAAAAAAAGAGAGGCTATTTTACCTGGTAACCTGCTATATATTTTTAAAATACAGGGAGGGTCCATTCAGGGGAGACTAGAATGTCCCAGAACACACAGCACCCATTTTCTCAGACGTGAGCAGCAGCAGAGACCAGAGCCAGAGCTGCCCCCTGGAGAGATGTCGGAAGCACGGGCTTGCTCTCTGGCTCAGCAGGGCAAAGAGAGGTTACATTAAAAAATAGTTAAAGCGGTGCCTCCGGCCCGGAGCGTCTCCACAAAACAATCGCTAAGATGATAATTGTCTCTCCGTAATTTCTGCCCCACAGCTGTGGCTGGCTGCAACTTCACTGCTGTAAATAGGACAATCTATTTTGCCCTCTTTATAAAAAAATCTGCCTTGTACCTTTCAATCTCACGCTCATTTCCTTTCTCATTTATTTCTCCCTTGACCCATGGGGTTAGACCCATTCCGTGCCACGCATAGACCACGGGAGGCCTTGTTAGCCTGCTCCCATCGGCAGAAAAACCTCTTAAAAGAGTGGGTAAGATATGCCTGCTGGGCTGCAAGCGTAGAAAACAAGAGAATTCTGTCTGATTTTTAAATTTTTTTTAAAACCTTGGCTTTTTAAAATCAATATAATTAACTCAGAAAAACCTGGGCTGCTGGCTCCAACCTTCTGCCTGAGCTAGATCAGGCATCTGAACCAAACTGTCTCCAGGTGCTGCGGCCCAATTAGGAAAACGGGTTTCTGGCTGTCTGGGCTGCAAGTGTTGAGCTGAAAAGAGATTCAAGTGGTACTGGGTTTCTTCATCTCGGGCTGACATCCCTGGGCTGGCCAGCTCTCAGTCATGGGAGAGCACACTGTGTCCTGAGAGTGTCAGACACCGTCATCCCTATCCGCAGGACTTCTGAAACACTCCCTACCCGTGACAATCAAAGATGTCTCCAAATACTGCTGTAAGTCCGCTGGGGAAATCACTCCAGTGGAGAACTGGGGTGGGACTCCCTCATCCAGCACCTTAAGAACCTATCTGAACTCTCTTCTACCCCAGCTGCCACGGCTCCAGAGGCCCTGCGGGCCCTCCAGGAGGAGCCACCAGAAGGTGGCGATCAGGACCCGGGTCAGAAATTGTGACACTCTGCCCAAAGCGGAACCAACCGGCTCCCAGCTGAAGAGAGGCAGCGGGGTTGGCGCCCCAGTGGCTGCTTCCTCTCCCACCCTCCTCTTGGCCTGGACAATCCTCCAGGACATGAGCACTGGACAGCCAGACCTCAGCTAGCTGGCCAAGCTATAAATCTGTAAACGAGCCAATTTTCCTTTACCTATTTCTGTTCTCTAATTTCTTTGGGGTACAGAGAAAATGGGGTGGCAGGTTTGTGGACCAGCACCCAGTAGCAAACCGCCCCCAACTACTCTTTACCCCTTGGCTTGCACACAGCCATATTCGCCTTCCTCTGCTCCCTGCACCTGCCAGAGCCCTCCATTTCTTCCCACTCATTATAAGTCTGTGACCCTCTCCCTTACTGTATCTTGCTTGCCTTTCTCCTTCCTTTCCTACCCACAACCCTAGATGCTTCTTATTCAAATTCTTATTCAAATCTATTTCGATTCTTATTCAAATCTATTCCAATTCTTATTCAAATCTATGGAAAACAAGACAAGGTGTGTTCTGAAGCCTCCGGGTGTGGATGGAGGACTTATCTAGCAGTACCCTAAGCCCCTGCTTTAAGAGATAGGAAACCAGGTGAGGGGAAAAATCCTATTCCACCTAGGAGACCCTAGTTATGACAATGCTGGCTTGACAAGGGACCACCATGTCCCTGGGAAGAGGAAGCTCAATGGAAAACCAGAATCGGTGATCTGTTTCCAAGTAACTGTCTCTGGAACAACTAGTGCCTGTACAGAGACTGGACCTACAGAACGTCTGCTTGGGCTGTGCAGATGCATCCTAGCCAGGCTCGCAGGACTCCAGGGTGTAGCAAACCCAATGAAGGATACAGGTCCAGTGTCCCATTTGTGCCAAGCAAGTGACTTTTCCAAAGTAACACACTGCACTGGGTCTCCTGACTGTCACTGTGGGGGACAACCAGTTCCATCCCAGATGGTGCCCTCCAACCTCACCCTCCACTGGCCCATCATTACTGTTAGAGACAGCATCTCCTGTAATGGAGGGCTCTCTGGGAGCCCGGGATGCTGAAAGCAAACCCCAGACAAGATTTTCTCCAAACAGCCAGGTCAGCACAAACGAATGGGAACAAAACTAATGAGTCACAATCAAATAAGAAGAGCCTCCTGGAGAGCGATGGCCAGACGGGTCGTTAATGTAGTGCAGGCCATTAACATTCCACTAATGCTCACTGCTTTCTTAACGGGGCCAGGGCCGCAGGAAAGCGAGCTGCAGGCCCACTCACTCCTAAAAACCAAAAAGCCTGCCTAGAATCACTTAAGGAAAAGCAGGCAACTTGGAGGAAATTTACCCACCAATGTCCTCTTCCGTGCCCAGCCCGGAAGCCCTGGTTCCTCTGGTGACATTTTACCATCAACTTCTCTGGGGAGGGGGACGGGTGGCAGCTTTATTTGCATGTCATTCAATGTAATCGCTTACAGTAACTAGCTCAATGGTCTCAGCATATTCGCAAACTTGTGTAGCCGTTATCAAAGCCCACTTTAGAATCTTTAGAATAGAGGACCCTCTCTATAGACGATGATAGATACCCCCACAATCCCCATGTTGGAACTTTAATCTACAATGACAGGGGACGGTTGTAGCTCCTTTAGAAGAGTAGACAAGGGCCAGTGTGACGGCTCAGTGGTACGGGCACTTGCCACAACTTGGTGTCAGAAGTTGTGGTGAGTGACTATGTGAGAAGAGAAGGGGAAAATTGCTTTTTACTTTAGCTCCTATTTTATTCACCCATTTATCAGCTGAAGGGAGTGTCTTGTTTATACTACGATAAACATCTGCTACAGACTCGCTGTGGACATACCCTTTCACGTCTCTTGTGCCTAAGCAAAGAGCTATTAGCTCATAAGGTAATGGTGCATTTAACCTCCTGAACAGAAGCTAGATGCTCCTGCAAGGCAGTTGAGCGGCCTCACACCCCTCAGAGCCAAGAGTAAGGATTTCAACTTCTCCACGTTCATCCCTAGATTATCTTTCTTGTTATAAACGATAACCTACTAGTTTAGTCATCTCCCACTCGGGGTTTGATTTGTCTTATGGGACTGACCATAGGTAATTCAGATCCTTATCTATTTTAACACTTTTACTCGCCTTTTTGTTATTGCATTGTAGAATTCTTCAGGAATAAATCTTTTATCAGATATGCCATTTGCAAACATTATGCCTATCCTGTGGATTGCTTTCTCTCTTTCTTGTTACTGGCCTTTTGAGCATAAAGGCTTTTAACATTTATTTACTTATTTATTTATTCATTCATTTTAGCTTAGGGTTAGTAGTAGTTAAGGCCTTGAGGCCATTGTTATGCCCAAATCCGCTAAGTCCCCCAAAAGTCAACAAGGAGACCAAATCCCGTGTAAGTAAAAGCAAAGAGCTTTTATTTATTTATTTATTTATTTATTTATTTAAGATTTCTGTCTCTTCCCCACCGCCGCCTCCCATTTCCCTCCCCCTCCCCCAATCAAGTCCCCCTCCCCCATCAGCCCAAAGAGCAATCAGGGTTATTTTATGTAAGTTTGCAAACTGGGTCTCTCTGCATGTCCAACGTATTGAAGTAAACAGAGAGCCCTGAGCTCAGGTAGAGTTGGGTTATTATAGTAGTAAAAGTGAGGGTGAGGGGTTTTCTGAGATTCAGGACCCCTGATTGGCTGACATTTGTCTAGGGGTGTTCTAGTGAATGTGTGCTGGCAGGTGATGCCTATCCTGGCAATTGAAACATTAGGCATGTCCTTTGGATGGTCTGTTCTTGGGTGGTGCTCTGGTAATCTCAATTTATGGTCCTTTCTGCAACCAGGTATTGCTTCAGGGTAAACTACGGAGAGCCAGGCCTCTATTAAACTTTTCATGGCTGAGTCCTACTCTGGCAGGTGATAATAGTTGGAAGTAAAGGACTTCCTTAGGGTGATCTGTTCATATTTAGCTTATCATGGCTGGCTTCTACAGCTATGAGGCACGTATGTTTATGCCTGAGCTACACCCCGAACCCAGCTTTTGAATTCGGATGAACTCTAAATTATGTCTATTCTCTGGTTACTGTGCGTTGGTGTCATACCTGAAAACCAGACTCTTTTAGATCAGCTTTTTCCAGGCGTGGTTTTCAGCCGTCATTTCTTTTCTTTTTTATTTATTTATTTATTTATTTTATTATGTATACAATATTCTGTCTGCATGTATGCCTGTAGTCCAGAAGAGGGAACCAGACCTCATTACAGATGACTGTGAGCCACCATGTGGTTGTTGGGAATTGAACTCAGGACATTTGGAAGAGCTGGAGAGAGGGCTCAGCCGACATTTCTTTTCTCCGGTCACAGCAGGGTCTCTCCTGGCCAGACTAATTCACTATGGAGACACAGCCCACAGGCCTAGATAACAAAGGGCCTTTCCCACCCCCCACTGTATCCTGCTGCTCTCTGGTTAGCACCTGGGCTGTCACTTAGGCCTGGAAGCCGGAGTGATTCTCTCAAGCTTCTCGAGGTTGTCAGAATTGTTAATCAAACTTTAAAATAACTCCGGAGCCTAGGAAAGAAGATGATCTCCCTCTGTGGTTCTGAGGGAGGAAGATATCTAAGAAGTCATGGCTAAGACAAGCAATGCGCGTCAGAGAAACAGCACCCTTGGAAATCTCTAACTTTGACGACAGAGGAGGAGGGAGATGAGGGTCTGGGGAGTGTGACAAAGAGCCATAAAAGCCCACAGCAAGGGAGAGCAGACAGAGCCCAAGACATCATGGGCCTGACATACCACAGATCAGCATCCATCGAGCACACCACCTTCCCCTTTAGCAACTGCCTCACCCACCAATAGACACACCACTGTTGAGAAATTAGTGAAGCAGAGAACGCATGCCTCAGGTGTTTCTTCTGCTCCCCTGCTGCAGTCATGCCCAGTGTTTTGTGCAGTTGTCAACCCTCACCAGTTTTCTGTTCACAAAACCCAGGACTGGCGCAAAGACGCCGCTCCTCTTTCAACAGACTTGTGCTTCAGAGTATATGTCCTTCTCTGCAGAGCAGAAGACCCAGACCCAGCCGCCCTAGCCTCGTCTTCCCAACTCCACCAGGCAATGAACAGACCGCCACACTGAAAGTCTTGCACTTCACTCCAAGTGCGATCGTGATTTTAACCCAAAAGGAACCAACCACACTGCCCTTGATGCTTTAGTGATCCTTGGCTGGCACCCCAGTTCCAGCCTTGCAGAAAGTCCAGTGTTCACCCAAACTTCTGAAGCTCCTAGAGCAGTGGTTCTCAACCTATAGGGTCACAATCCCTTTTGGGTCAAATGGCCACTTCACAGGAATCACTGAAGACCATCTGAAAACACAGATATTTACATTACGATCCATAACAGTACCAAATTACAGCTATAAAGTATCAGTGAAAACGATTTTACAGCTGGGGGTCACCAAAACTTGAGGAACTGTATTAAAGGGCCACAGCATTCAGAAGGTTGAGAAGCCCTGATGCTCATTCTTGTCTATCCTTCACCACTGACTTCTAATGTTTGGGTTAAGGTTTCACCCCAGCCACTGGCATCCATATATCCAAAGAGTCTAGAATGTTCCAGTGGAAGTTCCATCCCAAGCCCTCTCCCCTGGGAGTTGCCTCAGTCCAGACTCCACCCTCTAGAAAGCCCACCAAACGATGACCCCCTCCCCAGAGATGCTCAAGACCACGCCCACAGGGTATTTAAACTGCCCCCCAGAGAACAAACACAGGTTTTGGGTCTTCCTTCCCTGTTTCCTCTCTGAGGGGCTGGAAAGCCATCCGGGAACATTGGTATCCCTTAAACCTGGGCTTTTTCCAGTTCGGTTTGATTTGGTCTGGTTCGTAATATTGAGTCGATGAAGAGGCTTATTGGGATGCAGAGACTTTTCATCGACTCCTTAGCTCTGTATTTTGTGGCCATTTCTTACTGCCACAAACAATAATCTGAATGCCTTATGCTGACTTCCATTAAATCGATGCTGGGACCGGCGGTGGAGGCACACACCTTTAATCACAGTGCTTGGGAGGCAGAGGCAGGTGGATCTCAGTGAGTTTGAGGCCAGTCTGGTCTACAAAGTGAGTTCCAGGACAGCCAGGAATGTGACACAGAGAAACTCTGTCTCAAACAAAACAACAAAAGTTCTATGCTGGGCTGCCTGTGCCAGCCCCTGTGCCCAGCTTCTTGTTAGTCACTGGTCTTGGCTAACCTTCTGCCTTGAGTAATAAGATTCTAATCAATGAGACTGGGCAACATGGAGAGACATTACTTTTTTTTAAGATTTATTTATTTATTATGTATACAGCATTCCTTCCATGTATGCTTGCATGCCAGAAGAGGGCACCAGATCTCATTATACATGGCTGTGAGCCACCGTGTGGTTGCTGGGAATTGAACTCAGGACCTCTGGAAGAGCAGTCAGTGCTCTTAACCTCTGAGCTATCTCTTTAGCCCCAGACATTACTTTTGTGATCACACTGCCACTTGCATCGTGCTCAAGGAGCTGGAAGCTGGTCTCCAGCCCTCAGTCTAGCATACCTGAAGCAAATGCATCCTGTCACAAGCTCCGTATGTGAGCTTGGGTGCAAGTTTTCCCTACTTGGGTCTTCAGAGGACACTCTAGTCCTAGGTGACACCCCTCCTGGTGCAGCCTTGGGACTGCAGATGGCTCACAGGACTTAGTTCAACCATGCTCAGCATCCAAAGCCATGGGAATTGTGAGATAGTGTGTTATTCGTGCAACAACAGATAACTGATGTGTGTTATTTGTGCAACAATGGATAATGATGTAAAGAACAAGCTGAGACATTAAAACCACAACTCTTAAAAACAAACTCAATACTGAACATGATTTAGTTGGTAAAAATTCTCTCTCCCTCTCTCTCTGTCTCTATGTGTGTGTGTCTGTCTGTCTTCCTCTGTCTCTCTCTTTCTCTCTGTTTCTTTGTCTCTCCCCCCCCCCCCCCCCGTCTCTCTCTAATATACACACACAAACTTCAACAGAGATTTGGAACTGGCCTGACCCATAGAAGATCCAAGAGTTGCCATCCTTCTCCCTACCTTCCACTGGGGTAGGCGGTAGGAGGAGAGGACTGTTTTTTCCCAAAGGACACAGTAAAATGTAATCAAACCTGCCATGTTTTAAAATTGTTTTCACATCTGTTTCTCCCACTAAACTAAGTGCATCAGGAAATATTACCGAGTTTTATTCATCTCTCCAGCCTTAGCAAACAGTAGGGTAGCTGACTAAGCAGTAAGGGTCAGATGAATGTTTGCTGAATGTTCATTACACACCATTATTACACTAAAAGATTGACATTTGAAATGAATTATTAATGCCTTATTAATTCACGGGAGAATCACTGTCTGGACTACAAGGAAATTGTATTATAATAAGGTTCTCAGATATTTCAAATGACTAACTCCTTCAAATGGGCTCTAGAGAAAACCTCTGCTCTGATAAATCCAACGCTATAGCGTGCTGTGCACCTCAAAGCCGAGTCACCTTCTTTTCAGGCTCACAAAGGGAGGGGTGAGGGTACCTTACAGTCAGATTTGAATTCAATTGCCCAGGAATTTGAATTCTAGAAACTTATCATATGAAAATAAAATATCAACATCACTTTTAAAAGTAGAAAACTGAAAATCAAATGCCCTGCAACAGGGGCCGGTCAAGCAAACCATGGTTCATCTACACATCTGTATCATCTACATACACATCTGTATCATCTACACATCTGTATTAATAGTGGTTAACTGGGAAGATGCATATAGCTATATGAAAAGAGCAAGCAATGAAATATGTAAATTGCTATAAAATGTGCTTGCCTCTATATGCACAGAAAATGTAGATATATACCAAAAATATTAATAATTCATAGTGTCTCAGATGTTTTGGGTGAGTATGCTTCACTTTTTAGTCAAAAGCATTTAAAACTGTTGAAAAAAGAGCAAAGAGTTAATTCATATCTCCATTTAGCAAAAAGATTACTAATTGAATATTTACTAGATAGATAATATAAAGTGAAAAAATGCCTCCTTTATCATGTTTTGCTCTTAGAAACAACTTTAACTAAGAAGGTTTATTTGAATCTCTGAAGGGCTGTGTGAAGCAGGAGGAGCTTGGTCAGTACAGGTAACCGAGGCTGTGTGAGTCCCTTGTTCAAGTCTCTGTCCGGGCCCAATAGAGAAGCTCAGGCTTGCAGCTTCCTAAGCAGGAAGGAAAATACAAATGGTTGCAGAGGAAGCTGACTGTCTCAAAAAGCAGCATAAAGAATGACCGTAAAAGGGCTGGGGATTTAGCTCAACGGTAGAGCGCTGTTCAACCAAAGCACTGCCCTGGGGTCAGTCCTCAGCTCTGAGGAAAAGAAGAAAAAAGCCAAAAGAATGATCATCAACTTACCAATCAGGATGACTTCTAATACCCTAAGCAATTCATTTTCAGCAAATACTTAAGATCAACCAGATACATTCATTTTATAGCTATAGTATTTGGGGAAATTGTCCAATATTTTTGGTCAGCTATTCTTTTCATTGTGACCAGCAAATAAGCACAGGCCCACATCTGGAAGTCCTAATACATTATGACAGACAGAAAGTAAAACTAAGACAGCATAGAAAAGCATACTGGGAAGCCAAGATGCTATGAACCCCAACCCCCAGAAGTCTTGGTACCAAGACTGACCAATGCTTCACTAACAACTCTTAAAGCTATTTCTCTTTTTAAAAAAGAAAAAAACATTCCTTTATGATCTGTACCATATGTGTGGAGGAAGCTTATTTTAAACCACCACAACATGGGCCAGGAAGATGGCTCCATGGGTAAAGGCATTTGCCAACCAAAGGCTGATGACCTGAGTTCAATCCCCACAATCCACATGACAGAAAGAGACAGCAACCGATTCCTACAAGTTATCCTTTGTGCTGTTTGATCCATGCACATGTATGGAAGCTTGTGCATGCACACACATACACACACACACACAAAATAGATAGATGATGATGATGATGATGATGATGATGATGATGATGATGAAGAAGATAGATAGACAGACAGACAGACAGACAGACAGACAGATAGATAGATGATGGATGGGAGATAGATAGATAGATAGATAGATAGATAGATAGATAGATAGATATTGATAGATAGGTAGGTAGGTAGGTAGGTAGGTAGGTAGGTAGATAGATAGATAGATAGATAGATAGATAGATAGATAGATAGATAAACATAATAAGCTACCAAAAACAATACATGTAACAGGCACTTACACCCTCCCTCTAGACAAGGTGGTGCACACCAAACTGGGCATGGAGCACAGAGCAGGATGTATGCTAAGCAAAGTGGACATAAGGCAGCATCAACGTTCACCTCTCCCAAGAGCGAAAGAGACATGAACAAAGCGCAGAGCATGGAGCTGCCCCTCCCTGGAGCTGCTCTTTGCCTTCTGCAACAGGGTCCAGAAGAGGCTGTGCCTTGGCCAAGGACAGACTGCAGACGTTTGGCTGAGGACACAGGGGAGAAAGAACTTCCTCAAAGTGTGGTTTTGCACAGACCTACATGATGACAAAATTAGGAAGGAAACAGAACAGGAGACAAGATGTGAGGTGTGAGCTATGAACAGATTTAGACCGAAAGCTAACACTTCTCCAAAATTAGCATATCAGTTTGGGGACAAGCACCCCAAAGTGCCTTAGGACTCAGATCAGCAGGAGAGCGTGGGCCAGTCGGTTATGCAGCAAAAGATCAGCAGATGAGTCAAGGAGGGTGAGGCAGGCCAGGGATGATCCAAATTAAGCAATCCCTGACCCCTATGGGAGAAGAGGCTGGGCACAAACTCGGTCTCAGTGGAATGCTACCGGGAATTCCAAGCGCACATTCTTGAGATTGGCTAACTCTAAGTGCGCTGACACAGGTCATTCCACACTGGAAGATTCATTATTCTTAACAATGTATTCTCGTCACAGCTGCAAATCTCTGCATAATCACTATTAAATTCCCAATAGCAGGAATCGATAATTAATGATAACAGCCAGCACATAGTGAATCTGATTATGTGCCCGGTAACGTCACCTACTACAATCTCCATTTTGCCAGCGAAGAAACCGAGGCAGAGCACAGTTAACTAAACACAATTCAAAGCCCCAAGGCTAGGAAATGGCGAAGGTGGCATCTGAAGCCTAGGACTCTCATTCTACGAGCTGAACAGCTTCAGAGAGGGCGCCTGGTCCAGGGCCTGAAGTTCTGAACCAATCAGCAAGGCAAAGTCACACGGTGAAGTCTGAATGTCCTCTGCATGTTATTTAATCTCAGGACAGCTCTGTTAGCCTTGAAAAGGTTACTGACCACTTGGAAAGTTTAGATATGAAAGAAACCCACTTAAATTCCACAGGAGACACACAGGTAGTATAAATAGAGGCACTGTGCTGCATGCCAGACTTTGGTGGGTAAGTTACGAGGACCAAGAGGGCAGATTCCTCTCTGGAAAAAGCAGCCCTGATTATCTACTGATAACTGACTAGAAGAATGAAGAGCCAGTTTTGCTAAGCCTTCACAAGTTTTTCCAGAAAATTGGAAAATTCAGATTGCTTTTGCAAAGCCCCCAACATTCAAGTCTTGACAGTCATTCAAAGTATTTTTTTTTTGTCCTTAATCATGAGTCAAACAAAACCTGTCTGCAAACACAGCTCTGTTCAAGAATTATTCCAGTTTTCAGCAGACAAGGCAGTAACAAACCCTCTGCATGGCGGAGTACTGGAACAGGGTTCTGGAGTGCTTGGAAGATAACCTTCAAAGTACAGCCACACACAGAGGCCAGTTTAGGTCTTCTTATGTCTAAGACCCGAACATCTTAAGATTCACATCTGTGGTGGTCACGAGTATAACCTGAGAGAGATAACTCAAACACTTCCAACATGGAGGCTCACCATCTGCAAAGAAACCCACTGGAATAAAGAAGAAAACGTTTAAATCTGTAGTTCTACTTTTTTTTCATTTTTGAATTCTATTTTTGTATACATAACAGAATTTTTAGAATATACTTTAAGCTAGTATGTGTACAGATGCCTGAAATAATAAATATGCATCAGAACAAAACATGATACTGTCAATCTGGCCAAAGGTCATAGGCTCCAAGTAGGAATCTACTGTAGTTATTTTGCCAAGTGGTTACGTTGTCCAACTATCTTCTGAATATTTATACTCATAGAGCCATGCTCCCCTCAACTCTGCTCAGAGAAGCTTCTCTATGCAGTGGGCAGCAGTCAATCAATGCAGAGACTCATGACTACTTTAAGTTCTGAAATAAGCGACTGTAAGCGTCCAGCCTCAAATGGAACATTATATATTAACCTCTTTCCCCGAGGCTCAGGAAACACTGCCGAAGGGGGAGAGAAGGAAAGTCAGAAGCAGAGGATGAGATGCACAGCCTCTGTGCTGTGAAACGCTGTCTGCTGGACAGGATACGGCGATGACACTCACGCCCTTACAACTTTGACTACCTGCACAAGAGCTGAACAAGATCAAGCCAATGATGTGGGAGTGTCATATCAATCTGTTGATTTCATTGGTTAAAATAAAGAAACTGCTTGGCTGGTCCTATAGGTTAGAACATAGGTGGGTGGAGAAAACAGAACTGGGTGGAAGAGGAAGTGAGGTCAGAAATCATGCAGCTCTGCTCAGAGATGCCAGGCTCCTCTCTAGCGGGCAGACGGGATAGCTCTGCGCTCTGAGGCACATGAAGCTCCAACCCAAGATGGACATAGGCTAGAATCTTCCCGGTAAGCGCACCTTGGGGTGCTACACAGAATATAAGAAATGGGCTAGTTAGGTGCGAGAGTTAGCCTAGAAGAAGCTAGAAATAATGGGCCAAGCAGTGTTTAAATGAATACAGTTTGTGTGTTGTTATTTCAGGCATAAGCTAGCCATGCGGCCAGGGTGTTGGGGACGCAACCCCGCCGCCCCAATTTCAACAAGCCAAGCTAAGGAGCTATTGACAGCTGGTAGCTGCTGGGACAGGGTGAGTCACTTTTCTTTGAGGGGTGGCCATTGGTAGATTATCCAAGCTCCAGTGGCCCATACCCACATGTACGTGGGCAGCATGAACTGAACTCAAGGAGATGTTTTTTTTTTAATTTTTTTTAATTTATTATGTATACAACATTCTGTCTGCATGTGTGCCTGTGGGCCAGAAGAGGGCACCAGACCTCATTACAGATGGTTGTGAGCTACCATGTGGTTGCTGGGAATTGAACTCAGGACCTTTGGAAGAGCAGGCAATGCTCTTAACCGCTGAGCCATCTCTCCAGCCCCAGGAGATGTTTTTTAAAAGAGAGAAAGAGAGATCACAGAGTTGGGAAAGAAATATGGCAGAGCTCTCAGGGAGAGTTAGAGGGAGTAGTGAAGACGGGTGTGATTAAAATATATTGTATACACGTACAAAATTTTAAAAAATATAAATAGAAATATTTTTAAAGGAAGACATAAGAAAACTACTTCATAACAGTCAGCCATACACTTGTCAGCAATGGTATCAAATACATGGAGGCAAGATGGGTGTGGTGGCACATTCTTTTTTTTTAATTATTTTTTTATTTATTTATTAAAGATTTCTGCCTCCTCCCCGCCACCGCCTCCCATTTCCCTCCCTCTCCTCCATCAAGTCCCCCTCCCTCATCAGCCCAAAGAGCAATCAGGGTTCCCTGCCCTGTGGGAAGTCCAAGGACCACCCACCTCCATCCAGGTCTAGTAAGGTGAGCATCCAAACTGCCTAGGCTCCCACAAAGCCAGTACGTGCAGTAGGATCAAAAACCCATTGCCATTGTTCTTGAGTTCTCAGTAGTCCTCATTGTCCGCTATGTTCAGCGAGTCCAGTTTTATCCCATGCTTTTTCAGACCCAGGCCAGCTGGCCTTGGTGAGTTCCCGATAGAACATCCCCATTGTCTCAGTGTGTGGGTGCACCCCTCTTGTAACCCCTAAAATTAGAGGGAAAGGAGCATGGGTGCGGTGCAAGAGAGTCTATCTCAAATAAAAGCATACAAAGGAATGAGGTCAGGAAATCCAAAAAGTTTATAGATGTCCAAAAAATCTACCTGTCCAACAGATAAATCATCAGCAAACCACAAACCCACTATTAAATCAAGAAGCCTGACCTTTGGGACTGAAGAGAAGTGGCTGAGAACATATACAGCTCTTGCAAACGACCCGAGTTCCCAGTACTGCATCAGTGGGCTCACAGTCATCTGTAACTCCAACTCCAGAGAGATGCTGTGCCTCCAACCCTCATTAGAACTTGAACTCATGTGTGCATGCGTGCACACGCACACACACACACACACACACACACACTGTTGTAGTTTGTTTACTACTGATATGATAAACACCAAGACCGAGAACAACTTGGGGAGGAAAGGATTTACTTCATATCACTATGTCCAGATCACAGTCAACCACGGAGGGAAGTCAGAACAGGAACTCACGGCAGGGAACTGAAGTAGAGACCATAGAAGAATGGCTCTTTACCGTTAGGCTTGTTTCCCCTGACATGCTCAGCCACCTATCACATATAGTCCAAGCCCACTTGCCCAGGATGGTACCACCCACAGAGGGCTGGGCCTTCTCACTTGAATCAGCAATCAAGAAAATGCCTGACAGGCATGCAGGCATGGCCACAGGCCAACCTGATGGAGACAGCTCCTCAGATGAGATTCTCTTCTAAGAAATATTTAGGTTCACATCAGCTTGACCAAAGTAACTAAGTATCACACACACACACAGAGAGAGAGACACACACACACAACTAGGAATAAAATAAACCCTAAAAAAAAGAAGTAGCTTCACCCTCAGTGCCCAGTAAGTGGCTACACAACAGTGCACTGTGAAGCCATATAACCAGCAAGGGTTGATTCTTACTCAGCTTTGTGTACCAGGTACCTGGCACAGAATAGGTACTTAGTGTATATTTTTACTTATATAGTAATCATAACTTGTATATGCTAAAATCCAGAGGTGTTCCAACTTTTAAAATGATTATAATTCCCTCATGTTCCCTGGAAAGTTCATTTCCAGCAAGTTCCTTGGCTGGTAACAGCATCCATTTTGAAGGTGCGGTTAGAAGACAGATGGCTCCCATGTGCTCTCAAGAGTAGAGAGGGACAGGACCAGGAGAGCAGAAGCTATTCTAAACAAGACTTTAAGAACTGCGTACCTCTGGGTGGTGGTGGCACACGTCTTTAATCCAAGCACTCAGGAGGCAGAGACAGGCAGATCTCCAAGAGTTCGAGGCCAGCCTGATCTACAGAGCGAGTTCCAGGACAGTCAAGGCTACACAGAGAAATCCTGTTTCGAAAAACACAAACAAACAAACAAACAAACAAACAAAAAAGAATTGCATTCAATAGAAACTCAGGCTTCTCATTATAGTGTTTAATTTACCCACTCCCACTGTAGCAGCCATTCAGTTACACAACCGACTTTATCTTCCTCACTTTTCCTTTTCCTTAGGCAGTGCTACAAATCTTCACTTTCTCATTACAATATTTATCTTTCAGAAGGAAATTATATTTTAGATTATTTGTAGTTATAACAACTGTCTTTGCTTCTTTCCTAAATCTGTGGTAAGACACGATGATGGCCAAGGCAACTTATACAAGGAGGGTTTATTTGGGGCTTCCAGTTCCAGAAGGTGAGTCCATGACGACCACAGCAGGGAGTGTGGCAGCAGACAGCCTTGGCACTGGAGCAGTGATTGGGAGCTCACATCCTGACCCAAAAGCCAGGAGCAGAGAGGCACACCTTTTACTAGTTATCTACATAGGACCTGGGATTGGGTCATTGAACCAAAGACCCCCAAGAATCTCTAATCCTGGAGGGTCCTCCAAAATCTCCACACTATCTGACCACAGCTGTCTTCGCCCTAGAGAGCAGCCCACTGTCCTGGCTTAGAGACTCTACCAAGTTCTCACACAAGGTAGATACCATATTGGCCAGGCTTGCTGCTATAACAAATGCCTGAGAGGAGCAGTTTCAAGGGTTCCCAGAGGCTCAACCCTCAGCTGTGAGCCTCACTATTACTGAGTCTGTCCCGAGGCAGAGCATCACGGATGAAGGACATGGTAAGGCAGACCTGCTCACGTCATAGCAGACAGAAAGAAAAGAGACCAGGCAAAGGCATTTTATTACATCCCTGGTAACCTACTTCTGCCACCTAAGTCCAACCTCCTAAAAATGTTTTCATATTATAAATCCATGGGAGAATGGATCTATTGATTTTGTCAGAACTCCCATGATCCAATCACACCTCAAGGACTAGATCCATCAACCAGGGACCATATCTTCCATGTAGGAGTCTCTTTTAGAGAACATTTCATCCGAACCACAGCAGGGCCTAATAAGGTGGTTCTTCGCCCTTTTCTAAATCCACCACAACTTCACCTCGGTCTCTGGCCCAATAATAGGTCTCAGCACAGCCCAGACAGGAACACCTAGCTCCCGCTGTAGAACAAGCTGCCTATTTATCAAAAGAAATATCTATCAGCGGGAACCAACATTGCATTATTTGAAGTGGATCCCTATGGTTTTAGCTTAGGTGGTGCAGAATATTAGGCTGGGTAAAGAATAACTAATTGACATAAAGACATTCGTTCCCTCTTAACGCTCAATCCAAAGCCATGGCAAGGACTCCCGAAGCTGCTCTTGGCATCCAGCTGGAAAGGCTCCGAGAAGCTTGAAGACAGGATAGAGGCACACTGTTAATGGGGTGGAGGTACTGGAGCTGAGGGAGAGACTAGAAGAGCCAACACGGTGAGGTGCTTGGTGCAGGGTTATTCTTTTTTTTTTTTTTTTGGTTTTTCGAGACAGGGTTTCTCTGTGGCTTTGGAGCCTGTCCTGGAACTAGCTCTGTAGACCAGGCTGGTCTCGAACTCACAGAGATCCGCCTGCCTCTGCCTCCCGAGTGCTGGGATTAAAGGCGTGCGCCACCATGCCCGGCTGGTGCAGGGTTATTCTATGAGTCTGAGGAACCCACCTGTCACTTCCTGGAAAGATGAAGAGAATTCTGCTTTCACTAAAGTCATGAGAAGTGAACTGACAGAGAAGAATTAACACCTCATACCACTCAGGACCACTTCCCATCCTCTAGTTCCCAGCTCTTCTGCCGCGGCTGCTGCTGTAGTTTCAAACAGGCTCCCCCGTCCCACCCACTCCCCAACCCCCGCCTTTTCACAGGGGTGTGAGTCTTTGTCTTTCTGGCCATGGGCTTCCCTGACAAGTAGGACGCTTAGCCATCAACTTCTGAGGAAGCTGACCCTGGAAGACTGCTTTGATCAATGACAGAAGTCAACAGATCCTTGTCTCCCTCCCCTCTTATCTATCCAGATAATTTTTTTGGTTTATTTGTGGCATTTGGAGGCTGTTTTTTGCTTTTGTTTCTAAAAGGTAAGAGGCTTGGTATGTATTTCATAAGGCTCCCCAAGGAGATAGGGTGTCATCAATCACTAGTTGATCCCAGACTGGCCAAGTAATGAATACATTTTCGTGCTGGCTTTTTTTACTCTAAAGTCATGCTCCCGTGAGTCAGTTCCCAAATATACTAACTACACACGGGCTTTTAGAGGTAACTAGGATAAACCAGGCCCAATAGTCTGTGAGAGTGGGGGGTGGTGCTTGAATATGGGTCAAGAGCCTCCTAGGAAATTGGTCCTGCAACAGAGGTAGAGGTGATGAAGGCAGCATCAGTAGATGCCTGGGCTCAGGCATCCTCCCATGAAATCAAATCACACCACCAGCACCCAAACAAAACCTGCTTGAAAAAACAAGTGGTGCTTTCACACACACACCCTCCACACCCAACCTTCACAGCTCAGCCCATCAGGTGACAGTGTAAGCCAAGAGAGTGGGGTGACAACAGAAAATGGAGGAGGGGGGCTTCGAGTTTCTAGTGGGGGATACGTGTCACGTGAGTGCGCTCACTCATGCTCACACAGAGGCCAGAGGATGGCGTCTGTGTTCCGCTGCATCACCCCCGCCACCAATTACTTTGACTGACCTGGAACTAGGCTGACCGTTCTAGAAAGTTCCAGGGAAACCCCTGAGTCTACTTGCCCTCCTAGCAGTGTGCTTACAGGTACTCGCTTGACCATGCTCAGGTTTTTTTACACAGAAGCTGGGTATTCAAGTCTCTCGCCCACTGAACCATCTGCCCAGTCCCAAAGAGTTCTAATAAATATTTAAATGAGATGCTCATACAATTTTGTAACGGGCACTCAGCTCTAAATCACATTAAAGAGCGCCATACAGAGCCAAACATACCAGGTGTGCTTAATTCTTTTCTGCTTTCAATAGAAAAAGCTCTCCAGCACTGGCCACACATGCCTGGACACCTGAATTCAGTTCCTGGTACCCACATAAAGGCAGGGAAAAAGACCAACTGTACAAAGCTGTCCTCTGACCTCCACCTGCACATGATGGCATGTGTGCACATATACACATGCATTCATAATAATCATGAACAGATATTTTAAAGTTTTCTTTTACTTTGTATCTTTGGGTAGAATAAAATCATCTGTGAGGGACGGGGCGGGGGGACAGGTCAGGCAGCAAATGCTTTCCTTACAAATTCAATAACCTGAATTCAGTGCCCAGAACCCATGTAAAAACAAACCAAGCAAGCAAACAAACGAAGAATGTGCACATGGGCACACATGAAAAGAGGTGAAGGGGTGCACGTTGGTAATTCTGTATGGGGAAGGTGGAGACAGGAATACCTGAGACTTGCTGGCCAACCAGCCTAGCCTACTTGGCAAGTTCCAGAAAAAGGTGTACGAGACCCTGTGATGGTTTGAATGAGATGCCTCCCGTTAGAGTCGATCGAAGACCCTGACTCAGAAGATAATGTGGGCGACAGCTGGGGAAGCTTCAACCTTCAGCCTCCACATACAAGCATGAATACCATCAACAGACACAAATTCCATCAAAATGTGAAAACTAAGTATAAGGGTTGATTGTTTTATTTCTGCCTGAGGCCCAAACATGCTGAGTCAGGCAGACAGCACATGCAAGAAAGATGCATGACTCTGCCATCTTTCTTTCTTATGGTGTTGTCCGGGTAGTTATAGATGGGCTCAAGGCCTTCCTCTCTCTCTCTCCTAAGCAGTTGGGACTGTAGTTGAGTATGCAACACCTGGATACACCCCTGTTTCACGGCTGTCTTTCCACACCTTGCTAGTGCACCTACCTTAAGAAACAGTTCATAGGGCCAGGGAGAAGGCTTAAGGGAAAAAGGTGCCTGTCACCAAGGCTGACAAATGAGTCAGTCCCTGGGGCCTGCATGGCAAAAGAAGAGTCAACTCCCACAAGTTGTCCTATGGTACGCACACACACACACATATATGCACACATACATTCTTATGCATACACACACATACACACAATCAGTTGATCAATAAAATGTATTAAAATTTTAAAGGACTAATTTATGCCCTCATCGGGCTTGTAGCTATAATTCTTTGCGGATGAGAGATTTTCAATTTCTTATGTGTGTTAGTCACACATACTAATGTAAATACCAATCAAGTCAAAGTGTGCTGTAGTCACATGAATCTATACACGCAACTTCTGTACTTGGCACGTATGCACACTCTGAGATTTAACGCAAACGTGAGAAACGCAAAAACAACACAACAAGAAGAGTACTGAGTT
The DNA here is from genome assembly GCA_963919715.1 of Microtus obscurus. Taxonomy (NCBI): domain Eukaryota; kingdom Metazoa; phylum Chordata; class Mammalia; order Rodentia; family Cricetidae; genus Microtus; species Microtus obscurus. The sequence continues at coordinate 849,958 of CAWTZC010002327.1, read as the reverse complement.
GTCTTCCACACAAATTCAGGCGTTACTACTGTGCTGTTGAGTCCTAAGTAGAATTAATACATCACCTGGTTTGGCTAGCAAGAAAAAGAAGTTAAGGAGCAGAGGCAAATTTAAACAGGACATCCCAAGCCAGCAGCATGGTCTAGTGGTAAAAGGTGCTTGCCACAAATACGACTACCCAAATTCAACTCTTGGTAGAAGGAGAGAACCAACCCCCACAGGTTGCCCCACCCACATCAATAGATGGAATATCGGGGTGGACAGTCATTTCAACAAACTGGCTGCCACATTGCGATCCGGATAAGCACCCAGGCTCTTCCCTGAGCGCTTCATCACAGCTGCCGTGGTTCACAGATGACACTGGATCAAGAATCAAGTAATCAAAGGCTGCATATTTAATAACTGTTGTTCACATTGAAATTTCTTATGCTAGGCCTGGAGGGATGGCTCAGCCGTTAAAGGCTAGGCTCACTAAAGGCTAGGCTCACAACCAAAATATAAGAAATTTCTATAAGAAATTTCTTATGCTATTAATATCTAAGTTCCCTTCTGTGACTTCAGGCTATTTTTAAAAAGGGGGGAGGGGTAAGTACAGAAACCTTGTTACCATGGAGACCGTAAGCCGGTCAGCCCATCTGCTGAGGAGGATATACAATTTTTAAAGTTGCTTTTTTAAAAATCCTTACGATGAGAAAAGCTTCCTCGAGGGAAGGCACAGGGACTGAGGAAGCTGTGGGAATCTGGCAAATATCCACTTGCACTATTTGGGGCTATCAATACTTTAATAGTAATCATGAACTTACAGGAAACTCTACTAGGATGTTAAAGGCTGAAATATATTTTAGCATATTGAATGCTAATGCTATTTATACCATGGTAGGCAAATATCTCATTAAAAATCATTGTAGACACTTATCATAAGTTTTTATAAAAATTGCCTATAGTGATCTAAGGAACAAACCTAAAATCACATATTTTAAACAATTATGGTATAGAAAGTACAATACCTGGTGTAGAGCACTGTGATATTTAGCATTTTCTAACCATGTGAGTTCCTTGCCTAGATAGGAAGTTCTGAGTTCTCCAGCACTGCAGAACCGTTTTTTGTTTTAAATAAATAAATAATACAGGGCTGGAGAGACGCTGCAGTTATAGACACAGCACCAGTATGAGGACAAGAGTCTGGATGCCAGAGTCCAGCCTCCGTGGAGAAATGAACCTGGTCCCATGCACGCCTGTAATCCCAGCACTGAGAGGGGCAAAGACGGCAGGACTGCTGGGGCTTGTCGGCTGCCAGCCTGGCAGGAAAAGCAAGCTCCAGGTTCAGGGAGAGACCCTGCCTCAAAGGGATGAGACAGAGAGTAGCAGAGAAGGATACCCAACATGCTCCTCTGCCCTGTGACAAACAACATGTGCTTAATACCACAGACACGCATCACCACACACACATAAGTACAATTTCTCCCTCTCTTCCTTCCTCCCTCCCTCCCTCCCTCTCTCCCTCTCTCTCACGGAGTTACTAGTCCAGAACTTATTCATTCAATCTATATTCAAACCTTCCAAATGAAGACAGGAGAAACATCAATGTTCACCTTATAGGACACTGATGGGACTGACTTGCCTTGATTCATCCAGCCATTTATTGCATATTTATCAAGGATTTACTATGTGTCAGGCATGGTTAGAATCTAAAAACTGCCGTTAGTCGTGTCCAGCTTGCAAAGGGGGAAAGGAAAACTCGAAGGTAAGTGACTTACTATATATTAGCAAATGGTGACACGAGACCTTGACAAGCATTTGCTGGAAAAACTCTTTCCACTAGACCAGAGTTTAGAGTCAGTTTTAAGGTTTTCCCAAAATAACGGGGAACGCCTGCAGACAGCAATACATCACGAGCTAATGATCTGAGGAAGAAATCTATGCACATCAACCTTGTATACTTGGCAGATTGAGGCCCAGGAGAGCCGCAGAGTCTGCTTTTAGCGAACTCACAATGCGAAAGAGAAAGGCCATCTTCCCCGCCATCCAAGAGTCTCCCATGCTACCCTCCACCTCCACCCCTGTGCCAGCCTGTGTCAAGCCCCGTCTGCAAGGGAATGCCCTCCTTTCAAAGTGACTGCTCCACACAGCTCATTTCGTCTTGGAGCGAGCTGCCAATCGTGCCTCCATTCTGTTTATGGGAGAATTTAGCCACCACCCCCACATTCTAGTACCATCACCAAGCCTGCTATAAATTAGCAGATGAATGCAATGATTACGAATTGTGAACAAGCAGAGACAGAACTGTAAGCAAACGAATTGCTAAGTATATAAATAAACAAACAAATTAAGACAGGCTAAGGAACTGGGATACAGTGCACGAGAACGAAAAAGCTCTGTGAAAATAATTAAACACATGTTTTTAAGACGATAGAAGATATAGTGTGGGCAGATTTGTCAATCTGCCATCACACGGCTAGTGAGATGGCTCAGCAGGTAAGGATGCTCAATGCCAAGTTTCCCGACCTGAGTTCAATTCCCAGAACCCACATGTTGCAAAAAGATAATTGATTCAACACACAAACACACTTGCACACCTACACATACACACACACACTCTCTCTAAATAAATATAAAAGAGGAAAGAAGGGAAGAGAAAGAGAAAGGAAGAAGGGAAGGAGGGAGGGAGGGACGGGGGACGGAGGGAGGGAGGGAGTGACGGAGAGACAGAGGGATGGAGGGATGGAGGAAAAAAGGAGATCTACTTTCCATTGCCAAGTGCACTCTCTGGAAGAGATTTGAGGCAACATTCAACCAACAAAGTCTCTTATTTCATAAGTAAATCACAGAACTAGTTATTTAAAGTCACTCTAGCACCAGAAAAGGCAAGACTGTGAGGGAAAGGGTGGGGCAGGCAGCACAGGATGCTGCGAAAGATCCTGGAAACTGCAGTACACACAAATAGTGAGCAGGATGGAGAGTCAGGAGAGGAGCCCTGAGAGAGCCCATGAGACAGGAACTGAGCTCAGAAAGACAAGACAAAGCAAAACTGTGTGGACATCACATTGAGAGCTGGAGGTCAAGAGTTCCAACGGATGGGCTGTTACAGCGGGGAAGGACTCGGTTCCAGAAATTAGCCTGCTCCTCAAAGCTTCAGTGCTGCCAATACTACCATTATCACCACCACCACCATTACAGTTTTACCAGCACCAGCTCCCTTACCATCACCACCACCATCATCATCTGCACCAACTGCAATTACCACTGTCACCACCATTACCACCACCATCACCTCTTCCACCACCACCTCCACCACTACCGCCACCTCCTCCATCACTACCGCCACCACCACCTCCATCACTACCACCACCACCACCACCACCACCACCATCTCCTCCTCCTCCATCACCACCACCACCATCAGCAATCACTCTTTTCCCACCACCAACACATCCTCCACCACTGTCACCACTATTATCACCAGCACCACCTTAACGCATCACCTCCAGCAGCAGCAGCAGCATTCCTGCAGCATCGCTATACGCCAGTGTCACCATCCTCACAACCCTCCCCTCCACCCATCCTTACCAGCACATTCCCTCCATGGCTCCCACGCATCACCACCCCAACACTGACCCTCACTGCTACCATCAGCCCTCTAGGACGGTGGTTCTCAACCTCGCTGATACTACCTTACCCCCCATGTTGTGGCGACCCCCCCAGACATAAAATGATTCCATTGTTACTGTAAATTTGCTACTGCTCTGAATCATAATGTAAAAATGTGATATGCAACCCCTGGGGGTCTCGGCTCCACAGGTTGAGAACCCCTGCTCTAACGTGTTCTCTTCGCATGCACAGAGCACCTGCAGAAGACTTGAATTTGTGGTACATAAATTATGACTCACAGCCTATTTTAAAAGGGATCAATGAGACAGCTCAGCAGATAGAAGTGCTTTGCCATGCAAGTCTGATGACCTAGGCTTGATCCCCGAAATAGAACAAGAGAACCATCTCCCGGATATTGTCCTCTGACCTTCATTGCTATGGTTCCCTCCCCGGCCTAACAATAATAATTTTAGAGGGAAATATATACCGTGAATTGTGCCTTTAAAATAAAAGGACACATATACATTATCTCATTCTTCAAAATTCTCACAGCGCCTCTTGGGAGGGTATCATCACCCCCATTTCCTAGGGGAGGAAAACGAACCTCTGGACTATTCTTATTTGCTCAGGGTCACACAAGCACAAATCCATGCAGCCTGGCTGGGCACATGCCTGTAATTTCAGTCCTCAGGAGAAGCGGCAGGAAGACGAGTCAGTCAAGACCGTCTCGATCTACATAGAGAGATCCTGCCTCCGACAGGATAAGTGAAGCAGCCAGGCCTTATGCGCCTGTCCACCTGCTTGCTGCACAGCTGATCCTCCCAGCAGCTCTGCTGTGCTGCCTGTGAGGAGAATTAAGGCACAGCCAAGTCCTTGCTGGGCTCGCCGTCAATGGGAGAGGCCTGTAAATGGATTCCAAAACAATGCACAATGCAAGAGGCGCTCTGCCTGGACTACGGAGGAAGAAGCTAATTTCGTCTGGGGGTGTTGGAGAGAAGATGGGGCATTTATGCAATTGTGAAGAAATGAGCGGGCGTTCTTAGAAAAAGCAGTTGAGAGGACAGCATGGTGTGCAGCAGTGTGAAACCCATACAGTCACATGTCCGCTGTATCAGTGACCAACACAGGCCACTAGCTTTGTGCAATTTTCTTCCTAATCTGCTTTCTAACAGGATATTCCAAACCCTGCCCTAGGGATCTACCCCTGTTGCTGCTGCACACTACCCCAGGTTTAAGCTCTGGCCAGCCTTCCTGACAGCCTCCCTTGGTCTAGGCTGAGCCATGCACACAGGCCTTTCTTCCACAACCTTCCCCTACCTTCTGCCCAAATTTCAGAGTCCAATGAGCCTTCTTCAAGAAAGTAAGGGTCAAAAGGATCAGGTTTGAAAGAACTGTGATATCTAATACCTGATTCTGAACAAGACCAAAGCATCGGCCACAGGATGAACAAGAATGCAAGCCAGTGACAGTCCCGAGCAAAAGGGTTCCTCCAACGTCCTCTACAACTGCAGAAACGGTCCCACGAAGATCCAGGATGGGAAGCCTCAGTCACAATGACTCTCCCTGACACCAGGTCCCCTAGTGCAGGGTTTAGGGTTTAGTTTTTGTTATATCTTTTCAGAAAATAGATTAGGAAGGAAATTGCACAAAGGGAGTTGGCTGTGGTGGCCTCTATTACAGTGGACGTGTGACTATGCGGTTTTCACTTTTTTACACATGCGAAGATTTTTGCAATTATTTCTTTATGGTTGAAATGACAGGTTCATAAGTAACATTTATTTCCATGTTTTCTACTAACGCCTGTTTCCCCTTGAAAAGACCTTCATATTTTGGATCATACTTAAACCGTCTTTTTCAGTAAGACACTTGAAATCACTCTTTTTTTTTTTTTTTTTTTTTTTTTTTTTGGTTTTTCGAGACAGGGTTTCTCTGTGGCTTTGGAGCCTGTCCTGGAACTAGCTCTTGTAGACCAGGCTGGTCTCGAACTCACAGAGATCCGCCTGCCTCTGCCTCCCGAGTGCTGGGATTAAAGGCGTGCGCCACCACCGCCCGGCTTGAAATCACTCTTAGACTTCTTAAGATTTATGTGTATACACGTTTGCCTGAACATACATACATCCACCTTGTGAAGGCCTGGTGCCTATGGGGTTCAGAAGAGGGCATCAGATCCCACAGAACTGGAGTGATGGATGGTTGTGAGCCACCATGTGGGGCTGGAAACTGAACCCAGGTCCTCTGCGAGAACAAGTGCTGTTAACCACTGAGCCAACTCTACAGCCCCCAATACTCCAGTACATTTAGGTTCTAGCGGCCTCATCCGTCAACCTGAATGTAAAGGGTATACCAGTTGTCTGCATCTTTGGACGGGGAGAACGGAGGAAGGGAAATGAAGAACACATGGAGCAGTTTGTCTAGTAATGGAATGAGGTGCACAGAGGAGGCTCAGCTCAGGCTGGCCTGCCAGCAGAGGACCGCTAAAGGTAAAGTTCATGCTGAGAGGTGAGGAGTGAGGAAGAGCTCGGCGGTTAACAAGCACAAGCTAGAACATTCTGGAAAGAGAAACAAAAAAGGCAGAGGCAGGACGAAAGGTGATTATTCAAAGGACATAAAGGAGACGAGGGAAGGAAGGAGAACCAGCCTCAAGCTGGGGATGAAGGACGAGTTTGGCATGAGTAAAATCGCTACAGAGTCTTGTAGGCCTCGGCAAGAAATTTAAATAATATTTAACCCCACCTGAAATCCATTAAACATTATAAAACAGGGATTTAAATTGTTTGTTTCATACATTACATTTTAATCATGTTTCCCCTCCCCCAACTCCTCCCAGATCATCCCCTTCTTCCTACCTACCCAACTTTATATTGCCCCCTCTCAGAACAAAACAACAAAAAAATTCAAAAATCAAAACAAACAAGCAAAAGACCAACAAGACAAAAACTGCTAAAACAAAGCTAAAGTACACACACATACACACATACCCAAAAATAAAATTTTTATTGTGTTGGTCAATATTTTTGGGCCTAGCCCTGGAGTATGGCTGATATACCCAGTGAGACTACATTGCAGAAAACTGTCTTTCTCATTGTCAGTGGATATCAATTGCAAATAGTTTCTTGGTTACGGTTGGGACCTTGTGTCCACTTCCTCCTCTCAGAGCTGGGATCCCTCCACCCCCTGGCTTGAACCTCTGTAGGTCCTGTGCATGCTGCCACAGGCTGTGAGTTCATGTGTCCGTCAGCAAACAGAAGAGAATGGACATCGGGAAGAAGGAAGGGAGACTGAGAAGAACAGAAGAGAGCGGGAGCTCAAGCTAGGAACCAAGATGCAGGGATTTCTGCCACACGATGAGCAGAAGGACCATTCGGCTCCTCACTCCCTACGCTTTCCTCACCAAGTTCTCTGAGAATCAACATTTGGGGCAGATGTGCTACAGCATATGCAAATCCTCCATTCATCTACATCTGTGATTGTCACAGAGCCCTTGAGTTCCTTGAAGCTGCCTCTAGAATTGCTGCAGACAGCATTAAAGAGACTCCAGATAGAGCCCCCACCCCACAGCGCATCTCAAAACACGCTGACTGCCAAGGATGACATCTGCAATTTCTTTGAAGATGTCTGTGCTAAAACCACACTACTGGGATGAGGCAGAGGCTGCCTGGCTGGACCCAACATTTATTCTCTCCTTCTTGCCAGAAATAGATCTGTCCCCATTTCCAGCCTTCACGTGGGAACTTAAAAACCACATTCCTCAGCCTGCTTGGAAGGCGAGATAGCATCGTGACAAGGTTCAGAAAGGTAGATTGTACGCAAAAGAAATAGGTTTACCTTCTAACAATCTCTTTGAAAACTGCAGTTCCTTATTTTTTGTTTACCCCTTAGAATTGCCGAGGAAGCAGGGACAGCAATAGACGCCCACTGGACTTAAGTGGACTCCAGACACTGAGAACAGCAGGACCATCCACAAGTAGGTTCCGGAACCACCATTCTCTTGTAATGAGGCTGCCCCACCACCCTCAACTGCCCACCCACCTGCCTGTGAAAAGAAACAAAACCAATTACTGTCTCCTCTGGTTTCCATGCTACAGCGGTTAGTGTGGCCCCAGGCAGTGTGTCAAGAGCCAGTACATGACCTTCATGTCCAACAAGCGCTCCTTTGCCACCAGACCCGTCACTCTAGTGAAAAGTGAACACCAACCCCCAGGTAATCCAGAAAGTCAAAGTACAACAAGTGAAAAATAAACCTGGGTTGTAGCTCTGAAGAAACGTTTATTATTGCGGCATTTCCTAACATGTCCTGACTAACAAATCCAGATGGGAAAGAGACACTCAGAAGTCTCCCCTGGATTATCTTGGACCAGTAATCTTCATTCACAACTTGGAAGTTTTGAAAAATATTGGTGTCCCAGGTCCACTCCTAGAAACCTGACTTAGGCTGAAATACGGACAAGGTTAAGGATTTATACTGTATATTTATACAATTCTATAGACAGACGCTTTAAGAATCACAGACGTTGTGACCCATACAGGAATAGCTGCGACATATTTGTCTGTCTTTATTGAACTGTCCGACAGCATGATAGGAAATGCCATCTGCACGGCAAGATTTATGAAAGAACTCCAGGGTTTAAGTATTCAGAATATAATTTACTATCTTACACAGTTTCAACTCTGAAAACAGAAGGGATTTCTCTCCGGTTTCAAAATAGGAAATACAGACACTTTTTCTAAACAATTATGTTTTCACCCCTGGACATTTTAAATCTTACAAATGACCTAGAAAGTTCGCAGTCAAGCCAGTGAATAAGATAGCTACTGCCATACATGCGCTGTGTTCAATGTGCTGTCTTATCTGTGTTTTCTTCTTGCTTCATGGCATCGACTTGTGACGTCACCAGGATGACTTAAATTCCTTCCATGTTTTGTAGAAATGTGTTCTAGTGACCGGAAGGATGGTAGGATGACAAAGAGTCAATATGCCAGCTTCCTAGGTACAGCAATCTGCAAGGCTCTTGAGTCACTATAGCGAACACTGCCAGAGAGGCAGCTTGAACAAGTTCTCACAGTCCCAGAGGCCACAAAGTCCAAACTCAAGATTCTGGTAACTTCATCTCTGAGTGAGGAGCCTTTACCTGGTTTACAGACAGTGGCCCTCTTGCTGATTCCTTGCCAAAGAGAGGGAATTCTAGCCGCTTTCCTAACAAAGATACTAATTTCGTCATGAGACCATACTGAATTACTCTCCGAAGGCTCATTTGTCCAAACGACATCAAACTGTTCAGAGGTTTAATACCTGTGAATTTGGAGGCAAAAACATCCCATCCAGAATGCCAAGGTAATTTGAAAACACATGATGTCAGTCCAAAAATATCTGCTAGAGTCTACTCATTAAATAGTTAGTGTCACTTAAAAATAGAAACCCCTGCCTCGTCTACTGGAAAAGAGACGATCTTGCTGAGCTCTACACACAAACGTCAGACCCCTGAGATGAATAATACCCCGCAAAGTTGACACTGGAACCTGCAGTGTTTTTCCAATGACAAGACTCCACCTTGTGGCTCCACCCCCCCCACACACACACACCTTCAGCAAAGTCCCAATATGGCAGCTTCTGCTATTCTTTCTTACAGATTTAGAGCCCCATTAGTTACTTGCTCTTCCTGGAGCTGTGATCATCACAATAGCAGAAGCCGCACATCTCCTCAGCAGATTCCCTCTTAATAGCTTCCGGGAAGCATCTCTGAGAACCGGCTCACATTTCACAAATACTTCACTCCCGACAGCCCATTCTATTCTTTGCGCATCCTTCCATGCATATGCTTAGAAGTTATAAATTCCAGTCCCGTCCCAAATTTATCTTTTCTGCCTGCGATTTTTCTCCATAGCATCTCTTCACTCCATAGCAGAATGTCCTCGTCAAAGGTTCTCAAGTCACTGAAAAACCCAGCTAAGGGACACAGGCTTTCTACAAAAGCCAAGGTTGGGCTGAGGATATGATACTCCCAGTGTGGACTGTTTGGACCTACTGAGAATTCTGAAATAAGAGAGACTGGAAAACCATAGAAGCAAAACCTCTCACTTCATCACCAAAACTCCTCCTTGCCAAGTTAGGCGGCAGAATCCAAAACCTCTCTCCTCTGATGCAAGCTGTAAAACCTAGGAGGGTTGCTCTCTCCCTCATCCCAAATTTGTCCAACCCCAAATCTAGAAGAAATTAGGCTACACAGAGACCAGGAGGAACACAGGCCAGGCTGGCTGGGTTTCCTATCAAGCCTATCATGGCAGATCATGCCTTTTGGTCCAACTGCAGCCCCATACAGCTGCCCATTCATCTTCAAACAGAACCCCATAATATATGTATCACATATAATTTACACAAAAGGAGCCAAGCTTTTCTGCCCCTACATTGTTGAATACCATGTTTCTTACCAAAATGAAAGAGTTGGCCACCATCTGTAGACCACAAACATAAAGTTATCTACAATCCTGGTTGATGGAACCTTCTAAATCACCTAGTCAAACCCTCACCATCATACTACATAAAGGAGAACTGCTCCTTTATGCTCATTCGAGCGGCCACTGAGGAGTCAATATTTGGGTGGCATCCTAGTTCCCTGCTTAGTCAGCTATAGGACACCTCACACATTTCTCTCATTAAAACAGGCAGTTCCAACAGAAATCCCAGCCCCAGATTATCGGCAAAATTTTATTAAGGATGGATTTGCTACCAAGGCAGTAATGGTGGTATCACAACCATGTGAACATATTTGAACACTGTCGAACTGTCTAGAAAAGGGTAAGGATGTTTACACGACCCTTAGCCACCCAGTACCTCAGGGAAGGAAGCACAAAGAACATTCCCCTCTCTTGCCTGAGTCTAGCCTACTCTTGGTGAGCTGGTCTTCTCTCCCCTCAACTGGGTCTAGGCCGACTTCAGCCTTATCACCAGGAGCAGCCAATGGTTGCTCTAAGATCATGTCACAGTCACAGTGTGGCTTATGAGAGTTGATTCCAGCTAATGAGATTCAAGAAATCTGTGTCTAGTGTGAGCTTCAAGGGGTCCTGGAAATGTTTCCTTAAGAAATAGATACAAACGTCCTCTCTTATATTATTCCGCAGGAACCACGACAAGAGAGGACTGTGGATACATGGGAGATCTCACAGCTACTGCTGCCACCAGGAGAGGGGATACAGGAATGCCTCAGCTGGCACACAGAGCTGCACACTGAGGAATATCATGCCAAGAAAGCAGTAGATGGACAGAGAGACCCTGAAGCATGGCATCCAGTTCTGATCTTGCACAGTGTGACTCAAGAATCCTATGCTGCGCTTTAGCCAATCTTTGCTCAGTTTCTCTTCCTTTGCAGTGGGAAGATTCCTAACACATGCAGAAAATAAAACTTGAAACAGACCGAGTCTGGTCTCATCTACTTTCTTAAACTATCTTCCTATCTAGTTTTTCTGTTGCTGGAATAAACACCATGAACAAAAGCTTGGAGTGGAAAGGACTTATGTGGCTTACATGTCCCAGGTCACAGTCCATCACTGAAGGAAATCAGTACAGGAATTTGAGGCGGGAGCTGAAATGGACCCATACTGCTCACCGGCTTGCTCCCAGCCTCATGTTCAGCTAACTTTCTTACACCTCCTAAGATCACCCACCCAGGGACGGTACTGCTCAAGGTGGCCAGGGCCCTCTCACATCTATCATTAGTCAAGAAAATGAGCCACAGGCTTGCCCACAAGTCAGCCTGATGGAGTCAGTTCCTCAGCTGAGGTTCCTTCTTCCCAAGTCACTCTAGCTTGTGCCAAGTTGACAAAAGAGGAAAAACAAAAACAAAACAAAACTAACTAGAACACTCCCACCAGTGACACCTTGGCACCCCAAACACCCTACCCAAGGTTTCCTATCCAGTATTGCTGCCTTCTCCTACCCTCCCTCTTCTACTGCCTCGCCACAGGGTTAGGCTGCCACTGAGCCTAGAAGGTGATACAGTTTGCCTGTATCTAATCAAGCAGGCCATGACACCCCTGCGGGAGACCTGCTACTGGCAGCAAGTCCTGAGTTCCGTTCCGAGCAAAAAGCAGAACGATGCCTCAGCCCCAGGGAAAACCCTACAGAGAGATGCAGGGAACACTGCAAAGGCTGGCCCTAGCAAGGATCCCGAGGATGGAGGACACCATCAGCACCACATAAGAACTCGGGGTGTGTCCTGGAGAAGAGGAAGTCTTGTCCAGAGAGCACAGAGCTGAGAAACGGTATCTTAGAGAGCTGGAGCAGTAGCAAGATGCCTCCCTGCACGTCTGGGAGCAGATTATCAACCAGGAATGTTAAGGGCAAAACACCACGGTCCTGTGTCCCCACGTGGAAGAGGTGGTCACGCCTCAGGCGCACTGTGCTGCAGACGCACACAACGACAACGTTCTCCTCCGCTCCTCTTTCCCTGTCCCATGGGGACATCAGTGATGGCCGGTGCAGACACAGGCTGGTGGGATACAAGGGCTTGAGGATTACACACAGGAGAATTTAACAAGTGAAAAGGCAGAGCAGAGTGCCAGGACCACACCAGGGAAGAGGAGAACAGCCTGCGCGCGTGTGTGCGAGTGCTTCCAGGAGGAGCAGGTTCCAGGGAGCTCTGGCAGACACATATCAGGAGGAGGAGCTCTCCCTCCTCGCCTACCTCTATGTAGTGATAGTGGCATGGACACCAGAGACCTGCCCCGCCCCTCTCCAGCTGCTGGGGGGCGGGCAGAGACCAGGACTGACCAACTCAGCTACCACCCAGGCCCAGATCCAGGACCTTGACTTGGCCCACCAACACCTACCCCAACTATGAGCTGCTGGAGCCCGTGAAGGGGTGGGCCCTGCAGAACCATTGCCACAAGGTCTCCATGACCCTGGGCAACAGCAGGATATCAGAGAGGAGTATCACTGAGGGTCTAGTATCAATGGTAGTAGGAGCCAGAGGCCCTAAACCAGACCAATGACTTATTGCAATAAAAGCTGTTTGGGCAAAAGGGTGTGCTGTGTGACACCGAGCACCCAGTGCCACTGTGGCAAACTAATATATGATGGAGAGACAGGAAAGATGGAGGAACGAAGTGGTACAAATACAGCGACTGTTTTGACTGGTCTAAGAGAAGGCAGCTGTGATTGACAGGGGACCAGGTCATTGCCAGAGGGTCAGCGAGACGTGCTTTTCTCTTCTTGAGACAGGGTATCTTTGTGTAGCCCTTGGCTGTCCTGGAATCCAATCTGTAAATCAGGCCTAGAACTCAGAAATCTGCCTGCCTCTGCCTCCCAAGTGCTAGGATTAAAGGTGTGTGCCACCACTACCTGGCATTTGTTTTTTAAAAAATCTTAAAATAATTAAAATTTTATCTTTTATTTTCTTTTGGGGGATCACAGGGGCAAAGGGCAGACATGGAAAGACTGAGAAACAGGACTGGAGAGATGGCTCAGTGGTTAAGAGCACTGCCTGCTCTTCCAGAGGTCCTGAGTTCAATTCCCAGCAACCACCCAGACCCAGATTCAGGACCTTGACTTGGCCCACCCCAACACCTACCCCAACTATGAGCTGCTGAAGCCCGTGAAGGGGTGGGCCCTGCAGAACCATGGCCACAGGATCTGGGCAATCACCTGTAATGAGATCTGGTGCCCTCTTCTGACCTGCAGGCCAGAATAAATAAATAAATAAATAAATAAATAAATAAATAAATCTTTAAAAAAAGAAAGACTGAGAAACAACTGGGATTGGGGTGCATGATGTGAAATTCTTAAAGAATCAATAAAAAAATGTTAAAAGTGGAAGAGTATTATAACAAAGGGAGTGACAGGAAGAAGAAACCAGGGTTGAGTTCAAGACATAGCGTGCATGCATGGCTACGCTCCTAGTGACAGAGGCCCGAGGGACTAGGGAGGACATCGGAAATGGACTCAGGCAGGTAGACCTGTATTTTTCAACTACCTATTTTGTTGTGTTGGCTTTTTTTTTTTTAAAGATGGTGAAAGAAACATGAGGTGAAGTGAGTCACGTGACAACAATACATGAAGGCAAGAGCAGCACCTCCTGAGACTCCTACAACCCTAGTGTTTTTTAAACAGGTTCTTCATTAACCCAAAGCATCTTGGAACTCTTCCCATTTCAGATAACAGAGGAAAAGAGAAGAGTCAGGTGTGTGAACACGTGTACGTAGGGGCAGGAAGCCACACCTGTGCAGTTGCCCCGACCCTCCAGAGCCCTTCTTGATCCTTCTCAACTGCTTCTTCTCCACCTGGAACCCACCCTGTGGTACAGAACACCAAGATCTGTAATTCCAAGGTTCATGGTTTGGAGGGTTTTATTGTTTTTGCTGTTACTTTAAAAGGGGCAGGAATGTGACAGGAAGTTAGAGAATGGGGGACATCTAAGCCCATTCATAAACTGGACACGTCTAAGTCTCACTCCTGACAGCATCTTTATTTTTTTTTAATATTTATTTATTTATTTATTATGTATACAATATTCTGTCTGTGTATATCTCTACAGGCCAGAAGAGGGCACCAGATCTCATTACAGGTGGTTGTGAGCCACCATGTGGTTGCTGGGAATTGAACTCAGGACCTTTGGAAGGGCAGGCAATGCTCTTAACCACTGAGCCATCTCTCCAGCCCCAGCATCTTTATTTAAAGAGCACTGGGGAGCGGGGCAGCAGTGGTGCACACCTTTAATCCTGCACACCGGCACAGTAGGAGGCAGAGGTAGGCAGATCTTTGAGTCCGAGGCCAGCCTGACCCACAGGGTAAGTTCCAGGATGGCAGAGAAACCTTGTCTTGAAAACCCAAAAACAAACAAAAAGAACCACTGGAGAACTGACCTAATGCCACTTGAATTGCATATTTCGAGTGGCAGATGTTATACACACGGTCGCACAGACAATGTTTGGAAACCAATGTCATGACTTTCTACTTCCCATCTTACATAAACAAAAGAAACATCCTGAGTGACGTTAGAGAACATGATGACACTACCGCGTGAAAATCTGAGCGCTCGCTAGCACAGTCCTTAACGCGGAGACCAAATGAATCAAACACCCCGCCCCCCAAACTGAAGTACCCCTCAAGCTTTCTGAAATTAGCAGAGACTATTTGCAGCCGACCTATTTCTCTCCCACACAACTGTGTTGATAATTGACTTCTGCCCCCAGGGAAGCCCCGAAATATAACTGAGCGCACCTGCCACATAGAGAGTACATTTCTGTTCCCCCCATAATTCCTACAAATCCTGTGCTGAGAGCTGGACTCAAACACTCCATCCTCTCTGATTTGAATTCCTCAAGGAAGAAATATTATAATTACCAAAGATGCATTATTATAAAAAATAATAAAGGTAAACTATAAGCATTTTGAATTCCAAGTACTGAAGGCATTTCTAGTATTAAAAATTATTGAAATAATGGTGGTAACTGTTTTATTGGTCTGACACTTTCTTTTCACACTGTGGACAACACCCTGTTCTATAAAACTCTGGCAGCTGGAAAGAAGGCTTAGTGATTAATAACACTGGCTGCTCTTACAGAAGACCCGGGTTCAATTCCCAGCAGTCACACGGCTCACAGCCACCTGCGATTCCAACACTAGGGGATAGCATGCCTTCTTTTGGCTTCCAAAGGCACTGTACACACAGTGCACAGACAAACATGCAAGCAAAATACCCAGGCGCATAAAATGAAAACATTTGAAAATTCTTTAATGTCTCCTGACGACAAAGAAGCTGGGGTTAGGGGCCTAATTTCCATGAAATCAAGTGGTTCTGGAGGGCGGGGGTGGGGGGAGCAAGCAAACAAACAAAAATATTCACCATCAACAAGAACACAGCTCCAAATAAACACAAGGGGGCTCCATCCCACTCAATACCATGTGGCCAGGCATGGTTCCCTGAAAGGCAAGTCCATTTCCAATGACAAGTCAACACCACAAACTGGCTCCAAAGCCGCCACGGAACCCCTGGAGTAAGAAACATGTCCATCAAAACAGTTCCAAAAGAACACACGTTATCGCGCAACTCTAGTTACATGAAAAAGAACAGATGAACATACACTGTAGCTGAGCTGTTGCCCAGGTCTAGAGAGGGAAGGAAAAGGATGTGCTTGAGGGGCACTGGTGAGAGAGTTGTGGGTGATAAAAATAGATTGCCTCTCCTGTACACACGCAAACACACACGCAAACACAAAGACACATACACACAAACACACACACGCATAAACACACACATGCAAACACACACATGCAAACACACACAAACACACACACACGCAAACACACACAAACACACACACACACAAACACACACAAGCATAAACACACACATCAAATACAAAGACAGTGACTGCAGCCAGTAAGAAGCACAGCCATTTTACCCACTTGTTTGATTCTGAACCACACAGTCAGTCAGCATGTGAGTTGTTAACAACAACAGCGGGCCATTTGAAAAGAGGAGGGAATGATAAATCAATTTGCCCAAAGTAGCATGAATTTCCACCACTGCTCATTTTCTATGTATTAAAAAAGAAATGACCAAAAAAAAAAAAAATTCCCTAAGAAGTTTGGAAAAGGTATCATTTATAGACAACATCGGTGGCTGCCTAAGTTTACCACTTCTGGTGATTCTGGCAGCCCAGGAAAAAAAATATGTATATTATTTTCAAGTTTGTGTTTATAAAATATTTCCTTTCAAAGCAAATACTGCTACCGCAACTAAGCTGCCGCCCTGGAGAAAGATACATCTACGACGGGGAAGAAGATGGAGCGGGATACGAAGAAGGCACCATTTGTCATCTAAATGAGGAATAAGATGATCCGGAAGATTCCATAGCTGTCAAACAAGTATTACAGCTTCTACCTAATTGATGCTTTCATTACCCCAAATACAAATACCGCGTGTCATCCCTTCAGATTCAAGTAATTACCTCTATTCTATTTATTTGCACAATAATCAAGCTAGGTTAAAGAAACAGGAAAGTTTCCAGAGGACCGTGTTTACTTTAATGCAAATGAGAACTACCATCAAGGAATTCTGATGCACTCTTTATGATCGAGCCAGGGTTGATAATGCTTCCGTGTGCTCTGATCTGAACACAGGTTACCATAGCACACAGCTTGCTGTTATTGTTAATTGAAGGCAATAGAAGCATTCCCGTAAAACTGCATCTGTAATGTAGCTTTTTCATGGATACAAGCCTCAATATTTCTGGTCGGTTATGGTTTGGATAAGTGTCTCCCGAAGGTTCGAGTGTTAAGGGCTTGGTATCCATGGTGGCATTTCTGGGGAGGTGGTGGGATCTACAAGAGGTGGGGTCAGTAGGAAAGGCTCTAGGCCTGTAGGAAGGAGCCTTTCAAATTCGTAGTAGAGTTTCTTTCTCTTAGTGTGGGGCTGAGGCAAACAGTTAATCTTGTCACCACAAGCTCGCACCATGGTACTTGACCATAAACCTCAAAGCAACAGAGTCAAGTGACCACGGTCTCTAACTTCTGAAACAACAGGCCAAAATGTCTTTTGTCTTTGTTGGTGCTTAGGATCAAACCTAGGGCCTTGCACGTGCTTGGGAAAGCATTCTACCAATGAGTTCCATCCGCAGCTCCACCTTCTTTTCCTAAGTCCATTAGCTCAGTATTTGCTGCAGTGACAGGAACCACACAGACCCTACCTCTCTGCAAGACTATCTGACTCCCTCAGTTAAATCATGTGGCCTGGACTCTCGACTCTGCAAGAACGTCCAGCCTTCTAGAATGAAGAGCACAGCATTCTGCTTCACTGTGCTCTGGGTCCATGAAGGACAAGAGCATACAGCTGAGAAGATAGGACAATGCCAAATGTTCGTGCCAGAATGTTCTTATGGGGCTAACAACGTGGCTCTTCTTAGGGCTTAGCAGCTTGATATTTTCTAATACGAAGAGGAACTGAAGAGTCTGTGAGCAGGTGGTTTTGTCTTCTCGTGGCTAATGATGAAAACACTTGTATAACACACCAGGTTCAAAGTCTATAACCCCTTCTCAGCCCAGACCCTTGCTCGGGCTGGGCAGAAACCTCTGGCAAAGGACAAGCAAACAGTGGTTGCACTATTTGGATATCCTTGAAAGCATAGCAGTGAGGGTGCCACAGACTGCAAGGTGCCCTGCACGTCCCATCCCCAAGTACCAGCAGACTTTCCTGTTCTCCAGTGATGCTGAGTGACCCTCAAGCTGCCCACCTGATTCTGAGTCTGAGGTTGAAAAATAAAACCAAGAGCCGGGCCGTGGTGGTGCACGCCTTTAATCCCAGCACTCGGGAGGCAGAGGCAGGCGGATCTCTGTGAGTTCGAGGCCAGCCTGGACTACAAGAGCTAGTTCCAGGACAGGAACCAAAAAGCTACGGAGAAACCCTGTCTCAAAAAATAAATAAATAAATAAAACCAAGAAAGGGCAAACTCTAGGGAAGGCAAGCTCAGAAGACCCATTGCCACGTCTAGGAGACCATGGTAGAAGATCTGGTTGGCAGAGGTCAATCTTATGAGTTAGTAGACTGGGGAAGACACACTTCTACTCAGGGGTTTGATTAAGCAAAATTCTCCCCAACTCAGCTCTTGTTGAGGGAGGGGTAGCCTACCCAGGAACAATGCTGTATGGGACAGCGGTGGGGCGATGACCAGGTGGGGGGGCAAAAGAAAAGCTTTTCAGCTTAGCGCTCACCACAGTTTGCTTTAATTTCCTAAGAAGCTTAAAGCTTGAATCAGAATTTATTCTAAATGTCAACAAAATCTTGCCATTCTAAACTGAAGAACATATAGCTGCTTATTCTACAGAAATGGAATTTAGTGAGCTCCATGTGTTAGGAACATAAAGAAAGAGAGTGGGGGGGGGGAAGAGACTTGAGGCTAAGTAAACAAGTGGGTAACTGGTCAGCTGCCCAGAAATTGATTTTCCAATCACAAATTTCATCTATTCAACTCCATTTTATTCAAGCCCTAAAGCAAGAACAAAGCAGGGCTGGCCAGGAGAGATGTCCATCTCTTTCTTGACTGATCAGATTGCAGTTTGGGGAGCTCCACCCTACAGAACATTCTCAAAGGAAGTGTGAAGGTTTTCTTAGACTTCACTGTACCTGGGCCCCACTACTAGTGCAAGACCCACTTAGAGCACAAGAAACATCCACCTTTGTTGATGAAAATACTTCTTTACTGTCTGCTGTGCAGTAGCTAAAATATAAAAAAGGGTTATAGCCACATGGCTGGCCTCGATGCTCCTCCCACCCCCACCCCATGGCCCAGCCCTGCAGGCTGCTTCCCAGGCTCCCAGGCCAGCTGGATCCCACTTGGACTGCCAGTGGCCATCTGAAGGCAAAAGGGAAGGACCAGGGATCTCTCTTCATTTTCTCTGGCCCAAGTGGCTACTCTGACAGAGGCAGCATCTTCTCATAGCTTTTGCGCCTACCAGCTTGACTCCTCGGGGTCCAGCACCTCACAGTTTCCTCCACTGCTTTCTTGAGTAACAGTGATGGTGGTTTGGGGCTGAAGAAATGGCTCAGCTGTTATGAGCACTGGCTGCTCTTGCAGAGGACCTGAGTTCATTTCCCCAGCACCCAGTTTACAATCATCTGTAACTCCAGTTCCAAGGGATCCAATGCCCTCTTCTGACCTCCTCAGGCACCAGATGTGCACTTGGTACCCAGACATGCATGCAGATAAAGCACCTACACACATAAAATAAAATAAAAATTTAAAAACAAACAATCAGAAACAGCGAAGGTGGCTTCGTGCTGTAGCTAATTTCTGGGCCCAGTTTCTTCTGTTTTCTCTCATTACCTGTTTAAACATGTTTCTATATTCGAGTCTGGGGGTTGTGTGGGGGGGGGACACAGGTAAGTTTGATAATGTGGAGACTAATATGATGACTAGTTAAGTAAACAAGCAAATAAACAATCCTTTGTGAACTGTGAACACACAAGCTAAAAGTGCCATCCATGAGGGGAACAGTAGGAAACCCATTTTCCAGACCTCCGAATGATGCCTTGTTCTTCTGAGTACCTACAGAGTAAGGACCCTCCTAGAACCAGGCCCACACCTATAATCACAGTTGAGGAGGCTGAGACAGGGGGATGCAGATTCCACACCAGCCTGAGCTACATAACAGCTCCCTACCTTCAAAGGAAAATACCTAGATGAACTCATGAATTAAATGACTATTCTAGGCTTGAAAGAGGAACGAGCCCCATATGTCCTTCTGCGCATCCTGAATTACAGGTCTGTGTCCATCGTCATCACCCAGGGTTAGAGTGTGCTGCGGTGAGAATAAGCAGTGTGAGCCAAGGCTGTCTCAGCTCTGCCTCTCATCACCAGCCTGACCTTTCCATCTCACGTTGGGCCCATGTTCTAGCTGTCTCAACGTGAGAAATTGAAAGTTTTTTTTTTTTTTTTTTTTTTTTGCTTCTGCTGTCTCTTCCTGCTCTAAAACGGTGTGACTCTAAGTCTGTGGATAAATTTGGCATATCTACATGCCTCTAGGCCTATGACTATTCTTAGAGCTCTCACAAAGCAGGTACCTTCTGTTGACGAATTCACATTTCATCAGAGAAAAGTGTACGCAATCGGCACCCAAATTATAACCCGAAGAATTTCTCTGCCAGCTTGTTTTATTATAGTATCAACTCAGAATCTGCATATGTTTTCCATCCGCAAATACAATGTGGGTTCACTGAGTCACTGGAGGGATCATCTGATTAGCATACCCTAAAATACACAAGGTTTCCACAGACGGCTGCAGCCATGTCGTCTGTCCCACAAGCTCTTTTTCCTCAGCGTGATGTCATTACGTCTGTGGAGCCTCTTTCTATTTTTCCTTTGGGCGTGTTTGTTTTGCTCTGGTTTTTGAAACGGGGGGGGGGGGGGGGGGTCTCACATTGTTACCTGAGCTGGCTCTAAACTCTGGGACTCAAGAGATTTCCCTGCTTTTGCCCCTTCAGGAGCTGGGACTTCAGGCATGGATCACCACCACACCTAGCTCTTTCTAGTCTGAAGTGAGAGGAAGCTGAAAACTCAGCAGGTGGGACCAGCAGGATGGCTCAGCAGCCAAAGGGCTTACCATACAAGCCTGATCATCCAGCTCCATCCCCAGAAACCACATTCAGGTAGAGAAAGAGAGAAACAGCTCCCCTAGGTCGCCCCTTGACCTCCACAAGTCCACCAAGGCAGACATACACATTCACACACATGTCCACACATACACGCACACAAACAATATATTTTTAAATAAAATTAATCAAATACTCTTCTTTGCTCACACAGAGTGTTTATTTATCCTTTACTCTATCACTTAAAATTGTAATTTGCAGTATGATATTCACGGTGAGTTTAATTTACCCAATTCTCTTTACTCACATGGAAATTGCCTTTTGTTTTATTTGCTTTGGTTTGGTTTCTCTGTAGCTTTGGAACCTATCCTGGAACTAGCTCTTGTAGACCAAGCTGGCCTCAAACTCACAGAGATTCGCCTGCCTCTGCCTCCCAAATGCTGGGAATAAAGGCGTGTGCCACCACTGCCCAGCTCAGAAATTGACCTTTGTGCTACATCAAAAAATACTCTCCGGGACCGAGAAGATGGCTCAACCATTATGACCACTTCCTGCTTTTTCAGAGAATTAGGGTTGGGTTCCCAACACTCAAACCAGGAGACTCGCAATTGCCAATAACTCCAGTGTGGATCTGATGCCATCTTCTGGCCTCTGAAGGACCTTGCACGCACATGGTGCACATACAGAGAAGCAGACACACAAACCTTCACGTCAATTTTAAAACATGAACAAACACTCTCCACCAGGGAGATGGCTCAATAAGAAATGTACTAGCTGCCAAGCCTCACGGCCTGGGTTCAAGCCCCAAGACCCACATGATGGAAGGTGAGAACTGATTCTTACAGATTGCTCTCTGATCTCCACATGCATGCTGCAGCATGTGGACTTGAGAGCACACAAACCCATCCATTTAGCACATTCCTAAAAGTGTTTCTGTTTTGTTTTCTTAGACACCGTCTTGGAGTGCAGAGCTGGACAGATCCTGAGGGTGGCCAGCCTGCCTAGCCTGGATGGCAAGTCCCTGGTCCCAGTGAGAGACTCTGTCTCCAAATGCAAGTTAGATGGTTCCTGAAGTACAGCACTGAAGGTTGATTGCTGGCTCCATAGGCACATTCACATGGGCACATGCACCTACACACACCTGCACACACATGTATACATAAACTTATCCACACCCATACACACACATGTGCACATGAACTTACCCACAGCCGTACACACACGTGCACATGCACCTACCCACACCCATACACACACACGTGCACATGCACCTACCCACACCCATACACATAACACACACACACATGTACACACCACACACACACACTTTCCCTGTTCTGTTCTGAAATGGAGTAGGCTCTTGAGCCATTTTACCTTATGCAATACAAAAGAAGTAAGGGATTACTTCTTAAATTGAAGCCTAGGACAGTCGCAGTTGTAATCTTTGCTTATTGGGATGGCCCAGTTTAGACTCCAACCCTCATAACATCGAAAAGTTCAAACAGCCATGCAGGCACAGGTGGAGGAAAAGCAACCCCCTCCCCCAAAAGCCCCAGCAGAGTTCTCAGCTGGTAGCCACGACCAACTGCCAACCACATGTGAGAGGCTATTTTGGACCTCCCCACCATCCCTGTGCC
This sequence comes from Microtus obscurus, assembly GCA_963919715.1. NCBI lineage: Eukaryota > Metazoa > Chordata > Mammalia > Rodentia > Cricetidae > Microtus > Microtus obscurus. The sequence goes on along the minus strand of CAWTZC010002327.1, from coordinate 827,652 downwards.
CACGTAATATCACGCAAGGCAGAAGAGCTATCTGGTCAGTGCTCAGAAACAAATTGTTTTAAGCTATGAAATTCGGGGTCATGGAGGTTTGGTAGGAAGCAGTCTCTGCCTTTCAACAGAAATTCATCCCCGAAGCCATCCTCTCCATTCATTCAAATGGGCATGCACTGAAAATGGGGGATGCCCAATGCCAAGGGTGCAGAGATGGGGTGCAGACATTCCCTCACCCTCCTGGCGCTCGAGTCAGTCGGGGACAAACACTGAGAGAGATCTAGTCCATCTGGAGCTGCAGTGGAGAGGTGCTACTAGAGATGAGCACAGGCACGTTGTTCCAGAAGCACCTCCTTAGAAAATATACCTAATCAGGGAGCTTAGAAAAGGAAGTCAGACTAAATCCTTAAGCTGAGGCAGGAGGACAGTCATGAATTTGAGGTTAGCCTGTGCTATGGAGTGAGACAGTACCCTCTCCCCCCCAAAAAAAACCCACAATATCTAAACTCTTAGATCTTGAGGAATCTTAAAAGCTAATAGTACAAGAGCACGATGAAGTCCTTTACACAGGCACTCAGCATGTGCAAAGGGCCTGAGGCAGGAGGATGGTGCATTTAAGCTGTGAAGCCAGACATAAGAGATCACCAGATAAAGGCCAGACCCTACAAAGGGCTTCATAAAAGTACGCTCAATAAGAAGAAAACAAACCAACCCCCCCCTCATCCTATTTTCTTTTCAATCCCGAGTGGGAAGAGGACTAAGTTAATACTCTGCCATCCATGACACAGATTCTGTGAGACCCGTGCACAGTCACTGGTCACTGTGCCTGCCTGCTGCCACCTTCACTGGACTGTTTGTGTCCCCTTTGTCTCCGTGAGCCGGAGACAAACAAATGCTGAAGTGCTTCTCCAAGACGTGAGCAAGCCACAGACACAGGCTCTATCCACAGACAGCCTATCGGAGACCTCCTGGGAGACAATCCCATGACCACGCCGAGAAAGCTATCCCCGTGATGGCAGCATCATTGGAAGTTCTTGCTGTAAAGCATCCTGCCCTTCTAACTTTAGAATTTCATCCTTTGTGGAGAGCAAGAGCACGCCTTTAGACTCTGTACACGCTGAAACATCACGGGTGCAAGCCATTCCTGGGTGACCTCCACCACCAGACTGTGTGCACTCTGGAAGGTCACGGGCTTAAGTCCTTTGGGGATCATCTGCCTTCCTCTCAGTAGCAAAACAGTTCTTCTCACCTTTCCTCAAGGAAACCATTGAGTGGCTCCCTGGATCTGTTCCAAACCCTCATGCCTCCTAAACTGGGGGAGCTAGCAATCTAGTAGACAGGGGAAAACGGAAAAACTTTCTGCGGGTGAGGCTCAGAGAAATGGCAAAGCCTTCCTTTGGTTCAAGTCTGAGGGTTCAGTAGCAATTGACCCAGGTATGTATCAACTATCAACCACAGCTTGCAGCCTGAGACTGCCCCCTACAGAGACCTTAAAAGACTAGCTAAGCTCTCCTTGTGCCAAACACAGTAGTTTCTGAGCCTTGTAGCGGGTGCCCTCCATCAGAGTGAGCACAGCTCACCCGGTCCTGGCTTTTCCACGTGTGTGTCTGTCATGTCAGTGTCTGACATTTCTTCATTCCCCGTCAGGTTTCCAGGACCAAGCTGTGGACGACCACAGACCTCTCGGTATCCTTGTTTTCAGACCAGCTTGTGTGTATATGCAGCAAAACACGCCAGGCCAAAGGAGGAAAACTGTTCTCATTATTAAACCTGCAACTGCCCCTCTTAATGTTTGTCTAGTCTTCCATATCTGGAACAACGTACGGAATATTTTTAGTGGACGTTCTTCCTCCATTAAATATAAATGGGAATTGAGCAGAATGTGAAACATCACCAGGAACTTCCAGCACTTCACAGTATGGAGAATTCAGAAGCTGGAGAGATGGTTCAGTGGGCTAATGTCCTTGCTGCCAACTAACGGGCAACTGAGTTCAACACCTGGGACTCAGCACCTGGGACTCACGTGGCAGAAGGAGAGAAGAGACTCTGCATGTTGTCCTCCAACCTCCACGTGCACACGGTAGCCCCACCCCCACACAATCATCAACCTATATAATTTTAAAGTTTTAACTATTTAAATATTAATAAATCACTGTCACTCTTTAGAGGGTTCTGTTAAAGGGTTTTGTCCAATTGCATTCAGAGGACGCTATTAAACAGCCATTCACAATTATTTCTCATTCCATCCAAAAATATGAATCTGTCCTTTTGAAATGTGGCCATTTAGAGAGGTCTATATGATGCTACTTAAATTAGATGATGCTTAGCGGTGTATTGTGTTACGAAGTTCCCCCCAAAATAGATATTGTTTTGTGCCAAAATTAAGAATATTATCTGTTACAACTAATTCCTGAATTTGGACCATTTTATGAAATCAGTACACCCAGTTTCAGAAAGATTTATGAACTATATTTATTCTCAAAACCTGCACTGATCTAAGTAAATCTCAAAACTATCTTTGAAATATATTTGTTATGTTGTTAAGCCTACATACAGCAGCCCACTCTACAAGATTGCGGGTTTGTGTGTGTGTGTAGTTTCAATCATTTACTGACATAAAATAGGAAAGTACTATATAGGATAATGTTAGAAAGGATACTGTTTTATTTGGGCTCAGAATGTAAAGTAGAGGTGGTGTAAATCAAAGGTCTCACTCTAACAACTCACAGGATGCACCACTATACAGTTAGTATTTCCAAGAATCTGCACTACCAAAACAAGCGCCTACAAAATAAACATAAAGAACTCAAAGAGTTGCATAATTCAAAAAATATTTTAAGCTGAGCAATGGGTTCCCCTTATCAAATACACAAATCATCCCTGCTCTGCCAAGAGGGTAGTTGCGTGCTTTCGCAATGGGTGCAGAATCCGAACATGTTTGAATAATATGAATGCTTAGTGCACGCACACCACACTGCGTTACAAATTGATAGCCAAAGGTTCTATTTCTGCAAAACGCACAAATGTGCAGGGAAATATTACCCAAATACGCTTTATAGACCTTTTAAGAGCTGTCAGAGCCCAATTTTGAGTCTAAATCGTATTGTACTTTGAAAATGTGTTTAAACTAATTATCAAATAAAAAAAAAAAACCCGCGGCTGCCATAGTAATTTAGAATCACAGGACACCACGTTCTGGGTGACCTAGAGAGAAAAGTATTTCCCAAGGTCACTCCTGCAGCCCAGGGCAGAACCTGGGATAAATGCTTCAAGGGGCAATGACCAGACTTCCTAACCCACCAGGAAGGAGCACACTCCAAAGAGGGATCAAGGTGAGCACTTCTGCGTGCCTTCTCCAGCATCCTGCGGCTCCGAAGGTTCCATTAGCAGCACTGGCTAGCGCGAAAACTGAGGGCCGATTTGCTTCCTCAAGGTAACAAGCACTTGAGAACCGAGCATTGCTAGCGACCTTCGGTTCGAACTACTTGCCCCTGACCACGAGTAAAGCACCCAAAAGCAAGCGCGACGAGGTGCGGGGCAGCCAGACCCAGGGAACAGAGCCGCGCTGGCTTATTTAGGTCTCACCAGACCGCTGGTCCCGTCAGTCCGTAATTACGCGAAATCGATGAAGCTGTGCCAAAATGAGACTAAACTTTTCTGTTCAAAGTGTCTTCCTTTTGGCCAGAACTCAGAGAACTCTCTCAAGAATGTGAAAGTATTCAAAATAGGACAAAGACCGGAGAAATCCTCTAACTCTCAGCGCGCATCAAATCAGGTCACCCGTGTCCCTCCGTGCACCGAAGGTGGGCCAGGAACACTTCTAGCTCCTAAATTCAGTGTCCCCGACCAAGGACCCTGTCCGTCCCAACCCAAGTCCCCAAGCACAAACTAACTTCCCAGAGCGACAGAGAGACGTCAGGACGCGAACACTAGGAAGCCAGGGTAGCAGGAGAGGAGGGACGGAGCTGGAAGCAGATGCTGGGGTGACTGGACCCCAGGACTAGGGAGCGGAGAGCAGAGGGACGAGGACCGAGTCCCGGACCCCGAGTGGCGCACACCGGACTCGTGCTCGGGGCAGGGGACCGCGCTGGGTCCCGGCTCCCGGTGGCCGGGCCTCCTACCTGTCTGAGAATGAAGCTGGTGGAAGTAGTGCTGCCATCGGATCTTTTCAACCTGCTCCTCCGGGTCGTGGTGCCTCGGGCCACCTGAACTCAATAAAAACCGGGGCCAGAAAGAAGCCAGTGAGGACCGCAGCGCGGAACCGGGCGGGCTTGCGGGGCTGGAGTCCTGGGGAACATCACCCCGGGGACCCCGAAACCCGCGCCCTAGTCTCCCCGGCGCCTCCCAACGCTCCCATTCCCACCCCTCACCCCGAGCTGGGCGCTCCCCGCCTCCCCGAGCACCCACCACATCCATTAACAAAGCCTCGCGGGTGCGGGGTCCGAGTCCCCAGCATCGGCGACAGGAGGCTGCGGACTCTGGAGCCCGAGCGCTGAGCCGGGTAGCCGGGCTTAGGAGGAGGGGAGAAGGGGGAGGAGCGGGCAGGAGGCGCGGAGGAGGGAGCCGCGGCTCGGGACCAGCGCCCCGCACTCGCGGCACCAAGGCGGGGCGCGGGGCGGCGCGGGTGGAGGAGGGGGCGGTACCTGCGAGCCGGGGGAGTGCGGCCCGTCCGCCGCCCCGTTCTTGGCGTAGGAGGACGACATGGTTCAGAGGCGCCGCATGGCCCCTCGCGGTGCGGTGGGCGGAGGGTGCGGGCCCCGCGAGGCCCGGTGCGGGCGGAGGGGGAGGCAGGACTTCCCTACCCGGCTCCTGGCCCCGCGCCGGCTCGCGGGCCGCCTGCCCGCACTTCGCCGAGCGCCGCACCTTAAAGGGGCCGGGGCTCTTCCCCCGCGCCCTCGGCGAGCTCCAGGCCAGGGGGCTTTTCGGCTCTCGTCTCGCCGAGCTTTAGGGAGAAGTGCTTTCCCACCCGGAGAGCGCTCGACAGCAGAGCTTTCCGGAGGATGGAGGGAGGGGAAAAAAAATCTGAGATGGGGGTGGAAGGATTAAAATAGTCTGCACAGTTTAAAATGAGACAAAGGTGGCTCGGTTCATGAATCAGGACTTGGGGAGGGAAGCTGGTGCAGTGTGGCGGGGAGTGGGCAGAGCGTGTGTGTGTGTGTGTGTGTGTGTGTGTGTGTGTGTGTGTGTGTGTGTGTGTGTGTGTGTGTGTGTGTGTGTGTGCAGAGCGTGTGTGTGTGTGTGTGTGCAGAGCGTGTGTGTGTGTGTGTGTGTGTTTGTGTCCCTGCACTCGAATTTGAAAAGGACAAGACTGACTCCTCCTTCCGCGACTTTCCTCATCACCCCACTTTGGTAAGGCACAGGGTTTTGTGATGCTTTTTATTAGTGGGATTTTGTTTGTTTGCTTGGTTTTGGTTTTTTATTGGTTGGGCAACTCTACCCTCGGAGCCGCGAGTTACACACACCGAGGCAGGCGTGGGAGAGCCTGCCAGCCAGAGTCTGACTGGAGATGCAGCCCCACTGGAGACCGGAGTGTCCTAAGTAGTTTTGAAGGTCACAAGACCTGATAAAAAGCAGGAGTTGGCCACGTGCCTCCCATTTGTATAGCTGTTTCCAAGAGAACGAACTCATCCTGAAGTTCAACCTTGCTTCCCTTCTGCAAACACATGCAGACGTACTTGAGATCAAATTCGAAGCAAGGGGATCCTAGAAGAAAGAAATCTGAAATAATAAAGAGGGAAGAAAAATTATGTGAACTAAAAAAATAATAGATTTTAACTACAGTTACCGCTGGAGAAAGTCGTCATTAACTTAGACATAAAATCACTAAGTCAGTCCCCCTCGCCTTGCATTAAGTGTTTTATTTATTTATAAAAACAACTGTTGTGCTTACTTTTCCATCCATTACACACTTTCTTTACAGTTCCACCCCTTCACTTAATCCAGACTTTGGGTTTTAAAACGCGCGCACGCGCGCGCGCGCACACACACACACACAACACACATACACACCCCACAACCCCAATCCATCTACACAGTACAGGAAAAGCCATTTTTCTGAAACCACTTTGCTCAAGTTACTGTTTTTTAAGGTAAAGTCCCAGCTCTGTGATGCAACAACCAGGCTTCTCTGCCTGACCTTAGATACCCACACTCCCAAACTAGGCCCTCCACACTGGCTTCCTTCTCTGTGCAAACCCAGAGAGCAGGCAGGCCCACTCACTGCTCTGACCCACCTACCAGTCGGCTTCAGCATCACAGCTTTGGAGTGTGTCCATGGTATCTGCCATCCACCCGATCTACACACCACATAGCATTCTCCGAGCCTCTTCGGCTCACTCTTCCTCCACGGAGATTCATCCTGATTCTTGTGGTCCTGGATTGTCCTGTGCCGGAAAAACTGGAGCATTTATTCTCTAGATATTCGGCCCAGGTTGTCTTAGTTTTATTAATTCTCACTTTTGCAAAAATCGAATTTGCAAATTAGCTCATTGGTGTCTATATAGTTTTTATGTAGTAGATGCCCCGTGAAGTTTATGGGTTAGGGTCCATCTGAAAGTATAGACACCCCCACCACCTCCGCCGCCTTAGTTGCCATTATCTCTATGCAGTTTTAGTTTGGAATCCTTTCTTAGTTGTCGCTCCATCAATACACACAGATTAAATGGTTGCGCAGGCTCTGGCTTCTCATTGCCCAGTTTCACTGGCGGAGTTATCAAAATGGAATTCACACCAGCCAGACAGCAGGAGTTCTGCGTAACCACCTATCAGCAAAGGCAGCGAGAGTTATTTATTAATTCACCTCTAGACATGGGCCCGATGGACACACCACTATGTAGAAGAGGGTTAAGAAAATGCCCAGAACCTCAGAAAACGAAGTGTGTGTTTGTGGCATTCCAGCCAAGTCCTGTCCTCATTCCCCTCCCTTCCCACGCAGAGAGGGAAACTCCACCCCACTCAGGTGTAGTCAGAAACACAGGACTTCCTCTTCTCTTAGCTCCCAGTTGGGAAGGGGGTTACTTTTCCTGAGAGAGATGTTGTTCCCTCCCCCAGCTACCTGTTGCTGACTAAGTTCAGAGTGAGCATGGCAGGGTAGTAAAGGCTGCACTCTAACCATCCCCACTCATGTGATGGAGACTCTATGTTGCCCACAGCCTCATTGAGAGTATTCCAGCAAGGTCCTGCTGGAACTTGCTTCTGGATCATGAAGAGACAAGCCAGGGGAACCTAAGACTGCTGTTCTTCCCTACCAGGCTAGCCGCTTCTAAAATTATGCCAATGTGGGGGTTTAGATGAGAATGCTCCCATGGGCTCATATGTCTGAATAGTTGGTTCCCAGTTAGTGGAACTGTTTGAGAAGGATGGGAAGGTGTGGCCTTGTTGGAGGAGGTGGGACACTGGGCATTCACAAGGCTCGATCTTGCTCTCTGTCTGAGGCTTTTGGATCAGATATGAGCCCTTGGCTACTGCTCCAGCACCCATGCTTCGGTGTATGCTACCACAATCCCCACTGTGATTGTCACAGGCTAACTGTCTGAAAATGTAAGCAAGCCTCTAACTAAATGCTTTATTTTATAAGCCTTGGTCATGATGTCTCCTCACAGCAATAGAATAGTAATTAAGACGCACAGAAAGAGTTATGCCATTGTTCCTACCCCAGCACCAGGGAGAAATGAAGTTGGATTCTTATCTCATACTAGCCTATAAAAACTCAAAATCTAAATTAGAAATCTCAATAAAAGGTCTAGAAATATAAAATCATTAGAAGGAAACAGAACAATAAATCATGACTTGGACTTGGCAGTGGATTCTTAAACATGACATCAAAGCACAGGCCAAAAGAAAAACAAGCATTGGAGTTCATTAAAATCAAAAACGTTTGTACTTATGAGGTTACAATCAAGAAAGTGAAAAGACAGCCCCCAGGATGGACCTGGATATCACTGAAGTGGGCAGAGGATCTGAAAATATATACCAGTGGTCACAAAGCACGTGAAAAGTGTCTAATAACACCAGCCATCCGGAGCATGCAACTCAGAACCACCATGCGCTTCAACTGCCGTCTTAAAGCTCATGCTGAAATTTAATTATATCCTAACAGTATTAGGGAGATCATTTTACCATAAGGGTTCTACTCTGAGAATGGAATTAGTCAATTAGAAGCAGGTACTTTGGCTCCCGTTTGCTATGTCTTGGCCCTTCTGCCTTCAGCTATATGATGGCACAGAAGGCCTTCACTAAATGCCAGCACCTTGACCTTGAGCATTCTACCTCTAGAATTATGCAAAAACATTAAATTATTGCTCATTATACATTATCTCGTCTCGGGTCTTCTGTAATAAGAGCACAAACCAATGTGGGTCAGCTACCACCGCACACCAACTAGAATATCTACCGCTATATTAGGCAAGGGGCTGGAGAGATGGCTCCGTGGTTAAGAGCATTTTTTTTCTCTTACAGAGGCCTTGAGTTCAGTTCCCAGCACCCACATGGTAACTCTAGGTCCAGGGGGATCCAATGGCCTTTTCTGGCCTCCACCATACTGCATGCCCATGGGAAACAGACACACATGCTGGTGAAACCGCTATGCACATAAAATTTAAAATTCTTTTTTAAACATTATGCCGAGTGAAAGAAAGCATTCACCAAGTCGCAGGTTTGTATGATTCCTTTTCTTTGAAATGTCCAGAATAAGCAAATCGATACACACAGAAAATAGATTAGAGATTGCTTAGAGTTGGAGAGGCTCAAGAAATCATAGCTCCAGGGCATAAGGTGCCTTTTTAATATGTGCATTACCATGTATGTGGTGTGCGTATGTGTGCATGTATAGTGTATGTGGTGTGTGTATGCATGTGTGCATGTACCGTGTGTGTGTGTGTGTGTGTGTGTGTGTGTGTGTGTGTGTGTGTGTGTGCCTGTTCTCCTGTGTGGGCAAGTACGTGTGGAAGCCTAACCTTGGGTGTCTTCCTCAGGAATTATTCATATTATTTACTGAGGCAGACTCTCTTGCTGAACTCGGAGATCACTGAGTCTGCTAGGAAGCTAGAGAGCCTGGCCCAGGAGTCCTGTCCCTGCCTCCTGAGCTCTGCTTTTATGTGGGTGCCAAGATTCTGAATTCTGGTCCTTGTCCAGCAAGTGTTTTATTCACTGAGCCGCATCCCTGGCATCCAAGCACTTTGTTTTCCAGATGAACTCACTATTATAAGGATAGATAGAGTGATTACTGCACACTTGTACACTTACACAAAACCACTGGATTATCTGGGCACCGTGGCACACCTGGGAAGCTGAGGCAAGAAGATGACCTGGGCGTGTGAATCTGAGAGCAGCCTGGGAAACACAGAAAGACTTCGCCTTGAACAAAACCAAACTTAAAAGTCTTGAATATTCCTTAAATAGATAAGTCGCAACGCATGTGGATTCTCTGACAGTTAAGCTGTTATTTTTAATTCTTTTGATCTTAAAAAAATAATTCCAAATGTATTACAGAGCTAAGAGCAAATAGAAAACAAACCACGTCTAGCACAAAAAATACCTGACTCTGCGTTTGATGAGGTTTTTAGAATCAGCAAGTCTAAAGCATGATTGATCCAAGAAAGTAAAAAACTGATTTGAGGGCTAAATTTAAGTGAAGACCTTCTGCTCAGTGACAGAATTTGGGTTTAAAATTCAATTAATGTTTTAAAAATATTTTACTAATTCTTTGAGAATTTCATACAATGTATTTTGATCATATTCATACCTCTTCAACTCTTTCCATATCTATAGCCCTTCCTTTCGCTTCTTACTCAACTTTGTGTCTTTTTTTTTTTTTTTTTTTTTTGCAGAGTTCAATTTGTGTTCATAGGTATGGAGCTGAAAAGTGATTGACCTATCAGGCAACACCTTTAAAGAAAAAGAAAACTCTCTTCTTCTTCTTCTTCTTCTTCTTCTTCTTCTTCTTCTTCTTCTTCTTCTTCTTCTTCTTCTTCTTCTTCTTCTTCTTCTTCTTTCTCTCTCTCTCTCTCTCTCTCTCTCTCTCTCTCTCTCTCTCTCTCTCTCCTGACAGGTGTGTGAATTGCCACTAGGGGTGGGATTTCATCTCCACTTCCCCACTGTATGCTTGGCCTTAGTCTAGCTTCCGACTCTTAAGACCTTTCTGGTCCCTCTTTCACAATGATTGCTGACCCTTGTGGGGAGGGTGTGTGATACAGACATTTCATTTAGGGGTGAGCATTCTGCCGTCTCTTATGGTCTTCACTTTGACCAATTGTGCTCATCACCATCTACTGCAAGAAGAAGCTTCTCTGATTAAGGTTGAAATATTCGCTAATCTAAAGGTACAGCAATAAATCAGGAGGAAGTACTTTAAAACTGTCCATTGAGTTCTCCCCTAAGGTCTATTTAAGCATAGGTGCTTGGCCTCAATAACAGCACCAGGTACACAGGTTCCATCTTGTGGAACGGGTCTAAAACTCAAGCAGAAGGTGGCTGGTTACTCCAATAACATCCATGCCACTACTGACCCCAGGGGGCATATGTTGCTTGGCTGGTCGCTATTGTAGTTCACAGCTGGGTAGAAGTGATTCCTTTTCGCCTCTGGTTGTGCACATGGCACAGTCCAGCACTGTGAAAGCTAGCCAGTAGTGAGTGAGCTTCTAAGTCAGCACCAGATCGAGTTCTCCGTGTTCTGTAACTCAAGCGTCTGGTGTTGTCAGATTTACTGCCAAGCTGTGGAGAGTGACCAAAAACAATAGCATGTTATTTTGTGGGGTCTATTGGATCCCGCTGGCCAACAACTCCAAAAGAAGTAAGTCCTTCCTAGCACAAGGATTGTTATGCTAGTCTATGGTGTCCTATAGGGTAAGTTATAGGGTAACCCCATTTAAACTTTTTAAGTACATTTATATATGTATTATATTTTATGAAGCTTCTATTGTAATAGGTTTCCACATGACTTTTTCTAAAGATCTTTCATAGTTATCCTTTCCTGAATTCTCTCCTCTAAGCTGCCCTCCAATCTCCCTCTGCATTTAATCCTTCCTAGTCTATTATTTTTCTTCTCCTTTATATATCACTGTGCTATATCTCCCTTCCTTGAATGACTCCCACCCCAACCTGTGACAAACATTTTTAAGAGAATGGATATAAGCTACATACTAGGAGAAAATATTTGCAAGACACAAGTCTGAAGAATTTACAAACATGTAAATAATTCTTAAATCCTAAGAATAAGGAAAATAAACAACCCAACTAAAAACTCAGATGCGAATTTTCATAAGTACTGTTGATTACATATAGAAATATTTATAGCTATACATACATAGTTGAGGTAGTACATGTTATTTGATTTCAGATGAGGGTCTAGAAGAAGTAGAACAAGCACATGTAGTACAATATTTTAGTTTCTGATACTATATTCTAAGAAATGAAACCAGGACACCCAAGAAAATTGCTGATTCTAGGACTGGGGCAGGAAATACAAGTAGTGATCCTGGAGTGTCTTGAGGTACCAGATGGCAAGGGAGTGCTTTAGAAACAAACAGCCCAAAGCTTCAATGAAGGGAGTATATGTAGGGGATGCAGAACAACCTAAGAGAGCTCCTAGAGGTCAGTAGTGGAACAATGTTGTTGTTGGAGTCTGCTTGTTCATTTCCTAGCCTCCCAGACCTAAAATAATTACATAGAAACTATATTAATTACAATATTGTTTGGCCAATAGCTTAAGCGTATTTCTAACTAGCTCCTACATCTTAAATTAATCCACTTCTATTATTTTTTTTAAAAATATTTATTTATTTATTATGTATACAATATGCTGTCTGTGGGACGCAGATCTCTTTACTTGTGAGCCACCATGTGGTTGCTGGGAATTGACTCAGGACCTTTGGAAACACAATTAAAGCTTCTCCGCTCCTATTATTTTACATTTTACCATGAAGCTCGTGAATTACCGGTACCAGCATGAGGGCATCTTCCTCCAGCAGCTACATGGCTCTCTTTGACTCAGCCTATTCTTTCCTCCTTTATCTGCTTGGAATTCCTGCCTTGCCCTATTCTGCACTGCAATAGGCCCAAAGAAGATTCTTTATTAACCAATGGTATTCACAGCATACAGAGGGAAATCCCACATCACCTTCCCTTTTTCATCTAAACAAAAAGGAAGGTTTTAACTTTAACATAGTAAAATTACATATAACAAAACAGGTATCAAGCAAGAATATCAGTTACAATATTTATATCTACTTTATTTTTTATCATAACTTAGGAAAATATAATTATAACTATTTATTCTTCAATTCTATCAAAGACCCCTGAAGGATATAATATTACCTAAGTTAACGGGAAGTGCATTGTAAGCAACTACCAAAACTCTAGAATTGGCAGAGACATCTTGCTGCCTGGACGGTTACCCAAAGTTCTTCCATAACATTGAAGCACCCATCTTCAGCCTATAGGCCCATAGTATCTGACAGACTTTCCCATGATGCAGGCAATTTAAAGATCTGTTCTGCCTGTACTAGTAAAGTTCATCAGTTGCTTTCTTCTATGTCCTGCAGATTGTCTGACCGTTTCTTTCATGAAGCAGGAAACCTGAAGGACTGTCTCACCTTTATATAAGTTCAGCAGTCATTTTTCTGTGGGTCCTGCATGTCCAGTTCACACAGCATACCATCAAGCAGTCCAGAAAAGAGCAGTTTCTTATACAAAAGGCTAACAACTCCATAAGGAGTCTCTTCGATGCCCATCATCCTCTTGAAGTAGTTTGGTGCTGTCAGGAGCAGATGTGTCTCACTGTCATAAAAAATCCTAAGTTTTAAAAACATTTTAAATGCCATATTCTGTTAGTCTTTGAAAGGTTTGAAGAATAATTATCCATCTGAAATATATTTCTGTAAATCTAGAAAACCTAACTAACATGACTACAAGCTTGACTATTATAGACTATCTACTAACCTGTATTTCTTAATTATACATTACATTTTTAAATGAGCTGCATAAACACAATACCTTAAACAAGAGCAGAAATACATATATACAAAATTGACCTTAAATTTATATCAATAAACCAAGAGCCATACCAATGCAAAGTATTCATTTCTATAGCATATCCCCTTTAAATATAAACAAACATTTATAAACAATCATTTAGGGAATTTGGGCATTGTTCTCTAGACTACTTCCTGCTGATTGGGGGTGCTGTTAATCGGGTCTTTCATGGGGTACCCTGTGTGGTAGGTCCATCTCAGTCAGCAGTCCTGAAGCTGTCATGGATGTTGAACCATCTGGCCATTGCTTCAGGGGGGTCTTGTTTGATCAAACCACATTAGTATGGAAGGAGTCCACAGGTTTTCATCCTGTAGAAACAAAAGCAGAACCTCTTTTCCAAAAGAGACCTTTAAACTATATATGCTGGTTTAGCTTAGTAGCCCATACAATGAAATGTCTCTCTGTACTTACCTCATTCACAGTCAAAAAAATTCAAAGAAAACACAATAATATATATAATCCAGACTCTTTGTGTATTTTCCATCTTTGTGTGGTTTATTTTTCTTTACTCCTTTAATCTATGTCTGTCTGTACTCTGTCTCTTCACAGACTTTAATTTTTTAAACCATTTACTTCCTTTTTTAACTGTCTATATTCTTTTTCTTCTCTCTCCCAAGCCTACATACATTTTTTTAAACACACTGTTTTACTTAGAGGTCTTTTATGTCTGAATCTGTCCTATTGTGAAATCCTTTTTTGTTTAGGAGTGCTTCTTAAAATGCTAAGTGGTGTGTCTAGGACTAAGTCTGCTTTGCCTTTTGGTTTCGCACAGTCAAACACAGCGGAGGCACGTTCATTGCCTCTGAGACTGTGGTGTAGGAGCCGTCCTTACCACCCCAACTCTGGGAAGCACCATGCAGCTTATAAATCATTTTTACCTGAGTAAAAGCTAAATCTGCCTTGCAGCACACTGAGTGGCCTGGAAATATCTCTGTGTATGGCAGTGGGTATGATGGCAGACACCTGGAATTTCAGCACTCAGGAGGCTGAGGTAGGAGAATTGTCATAAGCTCAAGGGCCAGCCCAAGTCAGCCTGTCACAAAAAATAAAAGAGCATATAAAAATAAGATAAGAGTGAAATATAACTCTTAGTATAAAATAACCCTTCAAGATATAATAAGTAAATAGTTACATAAATGAATAAATAAGTAAAAGACAAACCTTCAACACAGATCTGCAGGCAAATGTACCAGGCTAGCATGATGCTAATGTAGGGAAGTAGATAATTCAATTCTCTGAACTGCCTTCACAATCTTTCTATGACTCTATTTTTAAAGCAAAACATTTTTAAAATTTTAAAATTTTAGAATTTCAAGGTAAGTTAGTAACTCGTTTAAAACAAATTCAACAACTGGCAAATCAGAAATCTGAGATGAAGAGAATGAATTAATCCAGAGCAAGGGCAAGCTACTACCCTCTGCTTTATCAGAACATGGAATCCTGCTGGAACACTGTCAGCAATAAACACTTCATAAACTTCATGTATGTATTTTCCTAAGTGCTTCCTGGAGCCCAAGTCCTCCTATTCAAGGTACTCTTTAAAAGAACAAAACAAATGAGCAAATAAAGTGTTTGTAGAACAAAGCCCAGGACAATACGATAACTGTGGGTTTATACTTAAAAATCAAATCATATTTTGTCCAGGGGCCATGAACTAAGAATATTGTTTTGCTATGGTTTGGACCTGAAACGTCCCAGACAGGCTTATGTAATGAACACTTGGTCTTCAGCTGGCAATGTAGTTTGGGAATTGTAGAACCTTTTGGACCTAGGGCCTAGGTGATGGTCATAACTTAAAAAGGGTGGGCACTTGAAGGTTGAAGGCTATTCCCCAATTCAGGTCTGGCCTTCTGCTTCCTGATTCATCAGCTATAGCATGCCATTCTGCAGGTTCCCTCTACCTTAGATGGAGTCCAGTTTGATGGCAACATCTTAAATCCTGAGTTAAAGCAAAATTCTTTGTCCCTTAAATCACTCTCAATTATAGTTAGTGGCACAGCAATGAGAAGTGGGTTTGCTGCTGCCATCCGTCTGACCACGTGGTCTGCAGGGAGAGTGTGGAAGACTTGGAGCACAGGAGGCCCTGATATACCGAGTAATGAGTTATTCTGGTGAACGTGAGAAAGATAAGAAAGCATCAGAAATGTGGACAGGGCTGGGGAGCCGGCTCAGCTAGTAAAAGTGCTGCATACTATGGTTTTGTGTAGCCTTTTACATTTATGACCAAATGCCGCATAAGTGTACAGAACTTTCACCTTTATTTTCTTTTAATGGGGTGTAGAATGGGGTGTTTTTATACCATACGGTCCAGGCTGGCCTCAAGCTCTGTGCAATTCTCCTGCCTCAACCACCAGATCCTGGAATTACAAGGTATGAAGCACCACACACAGCTGTCTTCTTCTTTCTTGCTCAAGAATTTCTCCAAGATTATTCTGCTCTGATGCTTTGATCCACATCCTGAAATTCTGTTTAAAGGTACAAGAGCTATGGATATTCGCAATACTAAAGATTACAGTCATGAAAAATGGACAACACACCTTTCTTTGAAATTTTCTGTACATTTTTTAATGGCAGATATTAATAGTATGAAATGCTCCATTCTGATGTTTTCCTACAGATATTTTGATCATGTTCACACGCCTCCTATAACCCTCTCCTGTGATCCTCTTTCCTTCTGTTGCCCCCTCATCAAACTTGAAAATCCAGCCCACATGAAGACATTCTTCCCTGATAAAGTCTTGAAGGGCACAAAGGATTCAGATGGCTATGGAAACACAGCTCAAAGCAAGCCGTAAGCACAATCACCGTGAAGATGAGTGACACGCGTCTCTGGAGTAGTGGCTTCTATTTAGGCGCTACCTACTAGCTGATTTAATTATTTTACCCGATATTTCTTGTAGCCAGCACATTCACAGTGTTTTCTTTGTGTTCTGGCTTGTAGTCGAGGCTGTGGCTTTGATGTAACTGCCTTCTCATTCCCTGGCCCAGGCTAAAGCAGGAGCTACAATCTGGGATACACTGACTCCAGGACAGACAGACACCTCTCATTTCTTCATCAGGAATAGGGAGAAATTGTTTGAGCCAATTAATAGCGCCACATAACTCCTGGAGTTTAACGTAAGAATACCTTGGGTGTACCTCAGAGGAGGCAGTGAGCGGACATAGTGTCTGACTAACCTGATACTCCAAGAAAGAAAAAGGGGTCATCCATTGTATTTTTCTGAGGCAATGTGAAGATGGAGAGTCTTTAAATTAAATCTAATATTTGAGGTAGAATTTTTGAGCCCTTTTTTGGTGTGGGTGGGCCAATAAGATATTATCCATATAGTGGATTACCAATATGTCACGAGGAATATTTTTTTAAAGATTTGTTTATATTTATTTACTTATTATGTATACAGTATTCTCAGTATTCTGTCTGCATGTATGCCTGCAGGCCAGAAGAGGGCACCAGATCCCATTACAGATGAGCCACCATATAGTTGCTGAAATTGAACTTAGGACCTCTGGAAGAGCAGGCAATGTTCTTAACCTCTGAGCCTTCTCTCCAGCCCCTGAGGAATATTTTTTAGGGCTTGTTGCACGTATATTTGAAAAACTATGAGACTTTTCTTTATGCCCTGTGATAAGACTTTCCATTGGTAATGTTGTGCAGATTTGTGTACATTAGGCTACCAAACTGTAAAGGCAAACTGCTCTTTATCTTATGGTGCCAGAAATATTGAGAAAAAAACACTTTAATGTCTATTAATAAAATATGCCATCCTGGGGAATAGCACCCAGGTGTGGCAAACCCACCTGGGGGGGAGAGGACCCTGTTTTTCCATTTGTGTATTAATTTGTCTCATCTTGTAACAGATAGTATTTGTCTGATTTTTTTCTTAATAACAAATACTGGAGTACTGAACCTGCTATGGGATGGTTCAATATGACCGAGGGAAAGCTGCTCCTTAACCAAATCTTCTAAAACTGATAATTTGGGATCCACCGATCCATCCATACTGTTTTGTTTGTGAGCCAATTTAAGGCTATAGGTTGTGGGATGACTTCATTAGAATGATGGTCAGTGGCCAACATTGGGGGTTAGGCCCTGCATAGTGAGGACTGTTGCCCTGATTAGCCCATATTATCATGTGATGATTATATCCTCATAAAGGGCCTTATCATCAGTAGTGAGTACAGTACCCATTTCTTCCAAAAGGTTCCATCCCCAAAGGGTAAGGGGGCATTTGACACAATAGGCAGAATCTGCCTTGGTTACCGTCTAAGTCCTTCCAACAAACTTGGTGAGGTCTTAAAGGTGGAGTCACCACCCATCCCAGTAATGGTGGGGCCATTCTTGAACTGGAGGAAAACTGAGGGGTCAAGAATGGTCTTTAGCGCCGGGCGGTGGTGGCGCACGCCTTTAATCCCAGCACTCGGGAGGCAGAGGCAGGCGGATCTCTGTGAGTTCGAGACCAGCCTGGTCTACAAGAGCTAGTTCCAGGACAGGCTCCAAAGCCACAGAGAGAACCCTGTCTCGAAACACAAAAAATAAATATTAAAAAAAGAATGGTCTTTAGCATAGTGTACCAATCATAATGGGTTTGAAGCTGCATGGCCCATTGTCTGGGTACCTACTCAAAATAAGGAGAATCGGGGCCAGACTCATTAGCTGCCTTTCTAATTAGGGCCAAACCTGCAAGTGGAGTAGGGACCCAAGATTGAGCAGAGGCACTGGGGCCCACGTTGACAGCTAAGGCGAAAGGATTGGTGGGGGGGGGGGTAGCTGTTGGCGGGAGGCAATTGCAAGTCACTCTGAGTGAGAGATTTAAGGACAGGTGACGTTGCTGTCTGCCTAGTTCCAGCCTCCACAGGGGCAAAGGGCTGAATATCTTCCCCAAAATAGACTCAGTGGGTAACAAGGAGTGGGAAGGCTCATGTGGCTGCTCCATCACGTCCCCTGTTGAGAATTCACCATAAGACGGAGGGGCCTCCAATGAGAGGGCGGACGTATTTGGCACACAGTTGCCCATGATGGGGTATAGAGAAAAGGATCAAGCTAGTGGAAGTTGCCGCCATCTGAGAACGTTCTAGTTTCAGAAGGGAAAGGGGATTCAACCACAGTTGAGAGGTCAAAACTTTTCTATGAATTAAGAGACTGGCCACTGCCCTGATGGCTCTTAACTGGTGGTTAACACATAGCTGGATTAGTTGAGAAGAGAGAAGTCCAACAGCCCACACTCCAAAGAGCGGTGGGAACTCTATAAAGCAAGAGAGCCGTAAAGCAATCCCGGCTCTCAGGCCGCGAGGGCATCTGTGCCAGGACAAGAACTGAAGAGAAAGGGAATGTTTGCGGACCCAGCATGCTGCTTATAGGGAGGGACTTCTGCGGCTTGTTAGGCCAGTTCAAGGGTCCTTTATTGGTTCAACCTCCTGTGTGGTTAGCCCTTATGTGAAGCTACCAGGATGAACTGAGTCACAATGGAGAGTTCCTAACCAGGATGACAAACGGGAAAGAAAAGTAAATGTAGGGTTAGGAAAGAAAGCTCCAGCTCACCAAGGGCCTAGAAAATGAAAACAAAGGTCAACTCACTGAAAACAGCTGAAGAGGGCAAATGCAAGATGCGGGCAAGGAATCAGGATGGGGACAGCAGGCAGAAAGAAAAATGCCCAAAAGAGGGTAAGGAGGACCCAAAAAGAAAGCAAAGAAAGTGCCATGCAGCTCTTGCCTAAACTCAGTTTCGTCTTCATTTCATTTAGATTACATGCCTGTGCCAAGCACCAGGAATACAACTAAAATGTGCCCAAAGGCTTCTTCAGACCTATGTAGGCTAGGAAATTAAAGCACAGTTCAAAACCCTACCCAACAGCAAGTGGGCCAATAAACTGGTAGATAAGATCTTTAATTTTCATTCACTTATAAAATCCAAACTAGATAGTCAAAGATGTTATCTTTCTAAGCCATTGGGACTTTAGCCCGCAGAGTCACAACACTGTTGCTTTATGTCCTGGCATGGGATCCACTAAGCCAAAGCTTCTCTTCTAAAACCTTTTACTTTCCTCCTAGGAAGACCTTCCCAAGACCTCTGACCTCTGATCTTATTGAATCAAAAATGATCACCTCTGACTGCAAAGGAGTCTGGGAAGGCAGGCACCATTATTTTGTTTACTGACTTCTATACAGACTAATTTAAATGAGATGACCAGTTAGAAATGCATATTAAATAAAACAAATTATCCTGTCTACTACAGAGAGACACTGGAACAGAATACAAGCAAGTGGGAACTGCTTCAAAAGCATAGCGCTGTTTGGGGCCAGTGACATCATTTAACTCATTAAATGGGCAAAAGCATTCTACTAAGGAAAAAACGTAACAGGACCAAATGATTGGGGCATGAGCAATGTGGGGGTGTGGGTCAGTCTAGCACACAGGAGTGGAAAAGGGGAAAGATCAATGTTGCAATATGGGATTCAATGCAACAGAGGCCTGAGCTCACACTGGATCCTCCTACCCTCTAACCCCCCACCCCCCAGGTACCTTTAAATGGTATGGAGAAACACAGGCATCTGCTTCAATACAGACCCCCTTATACTCAGAACCAAATGGGCCTTGATGTCATCTCTGCTTCTTCATAAAACAGTGCTGGGTATACCTGCCTGAGTTCCTGGTTCCTTGGTGCTGGACCTACTCTGTGTGACAGAACCACACAATCTCTGAGCCCGTGCTACCAAGTTCTGATCTCAGGACTAGGCTTAGAGGCTAAATAGGGAGGAGCCTGACTGTGAAATCTTGTCTTGGCTGTGGTGTGTTTATGTATTGCAGTATATGCACACATAATAGCATTATTCAGCTATAAAAGAAAATGAAGTACATGCTACAATAGAAACAAACAGCAAGTCAGGCGGTGGTGGCACACACTTTTAATCCCAACACTCGGAGGCAGACGCAGGTGGATCTCTGTGAGTTCAAGACCAGCCTGGTCTAGAGCGAGTTCTAGGAGAGGTTACAAAGCTACATGAAAAACTTGTCATGTGGGGTGGGGAAGACAACAGCAAACCCATCAAGCATAGCTCTGAGGTAAAACATTTGCCTGACAAACACAAGGCTCTAGGAGTGGTCACCAGAAACAGAAACAAGTAAAAGTCATTCACTGAAAGAGTCAAACACAAAACCATCTGGTTTTCAAACTCACGGTGAACTGTGAATGTATATACATAAATCCCATTAAAATTATTTGCTTTAAAATGGTTAATTTTATAATGTGAATATCAATTAAAAAAATCACTGCTTCCCAGACTTAATGTCAAGTACTGTTAATTCTTTGCTTTGAAAGTATTTTTATTTTTTAATTTTTTATTTATTTATTTATTTATTTATTTTGGATTTTCGTGACAGGGTTTCTTGAACTCACAGAGATCCACTTGCCTCTGCCTCCTGAGTGCTGGGATTAAAGGCGTGCGCCACCACCACCCGGCAAGTATTTTTATTTTTAAAAACTTCATTTTTACCATTAATCCCCATTGTTCAGTAGCCTTTGTCTCTACCCAGTTGTGCTCCTTGTTTGCCTTTTAATATTTATTCATTACTCATGATGGGCAGAGGAGTAGGCGGTAAGTCCAAATCAACAGCGCTTGTTACCTGTCAATATCTCTCTCATAAAGGGAACAAATACTTAAATACAGACATGGGGAAACAAATTATTAAAATGGATTATGGGTTAATAGGGGTTTTAGACTCATCTATCATCATGCACTTTCATTGTGGTTTAGCCCACTGGACTGCATGCATCTTTGACAACTCTTGTGTCAAGGTTTGTCTGGATGGAGCCTCCAGCTCCCTGCAGGATCCAGAAAGCCCCATTCCTGTATATCTCTCCAAAACCCAGTCTCCAAACAAAAAAATGGCACCAAAAGGCCCAGTTCTGAGTTCTTAGTGGCTACTGTAGCTTCCTCCCCTCAAGGAGCCAGCTGCCCAAGTGTCCCCCTAAAGCGCTCAGTTTTTGACTATACGTGGGCATAATCCAAGTAGCTACATCATCACCCCTCCCCTACAACCTATAAAGTCTCCCTGCTTTCGTTTGTGGGCATGGCTTCTCCAGCCTTCATCTCCGGGTCTGGAGAACCCACCAGGGCGTTGCTTTGCCCAAATAAAGCTGCTTTTATACTTTTTCAATTCATCTTATTGCATCGGCAGAGAAACCTATTATTGAGGGGGGAGGACAGAAAACCTACTAATGTTAATGAGAGTTACCTAGAACTGGCTATGTACTAATTTCCCAGGACTTTGTAATCAAGGAGGCTTAATTAATTAAAGCAACAGATACTTATTTTCTCCCAGCTCTGGAGGTTAGAAGTCTGCACCTGCAGCGCTCACAGAGCATGCATTCTCAACAGCTCAGGGTGAAGTCCTGTCCCTCCCTGTTCCTTTTGTGGTTCTAGGCAGTCCTTACTTTCCTCTGTCTCCCCCTCCATGAGGCTTCATTCACTGGGTCCTGCCTTTCCATTTTTCCATCCAAGACACAATCACAGACTTACAAACCATCCAATGTTGGAATGGTTTCTGCTCAACATCCTTAACTAACCTTATCTTTAGACTATTTCCAAGTAAGGTCACCTATGACATTCTAAGTAGCCATGGGTTTTAGGTAAAAAGGACACTTCATTTCATTCTAGCACATAAGCCACATCATTCCTTTAGAGTCAGTTAAAAAAAAACAAACAAACAAACAAAAAAAAAAACCTCTCAACTCAATCTTAGCTTCACAAATTTATAGTAAGATTTCCCCAGGGTGGGGGGTGGGGAACAGAAACTTATAAAGAAAATATGAAGTCAAACAAGCCAACAAAATCAAACTGAGTCCTCCCTTTTATCTGTGAGCTAAAGTTGATGTAAATAAAAAGGAAAACTACCTTTTGGTAGAATCATTAAGTCAGTGATGTATTATTTATAATCTATTAGCATTAAAATCAACATTGGTAACCTTTGTACCATGCCTTTAATCTCAGCACTTGAAGGCAAAGGAAGATGTATATATGTGAGCTCAAGTGAGCTTCAGGACAGCCAGGGATATACAGAGAAACCCTGACTCAAAAACACAAAACAAAACAAAAAAATCAAAAACCACTGGGGTCACACTATAACAATTCAACAAACCCTGTCCTAGAACTCAGGGGTCTTGCACGTTGTTTTCCCTAAGAAAAGTTTTAAAAGCGATTCCAGGGGTGGAGAGATGGCTCAGCTCTAGAGGACCCAGTTCAACTTCCAACACTCATGGTGGCTCAAGACCTTCTCTCACTCCAATGAGGGGATCTGAGGCCCTCTTCTGGCCTCTGAGGGAACCAGGCATGCATGTGGTACACAGACATATGCAGACAAAACACCTATATACATAAAACACACACAATTTTTAAAAGAGAGAAGGATCCCTAAGGCCCTCTTCACCCTTTTTGCAACACTGGGGTAAAATTTAAAGCCTTCCATGTGAAGAACAAACTCTACCATTGAGTTATATCCCTAGACCAGTCGTGTTTACAATTAGCTTTCAAAATGTGGATGAAACTTTATTATCATCTTCAATTTACAGTACAATCATTAGTCAGATATCAAGTACTTAAAAGAGCATACTGGAAATCCATCTTTAAACGCTAATAAAAAGATAATGTATAGATAATTTTGTAAACAAATTACCAAATAAAAAAAATGCTGGCTGACAGTTCATTTTTCAAACATACCCCACTTTAATATTTAGAGGATGTTTTATATCATAAAATTCTTTTTTAAAGGATTTTTCAAATATATTAAGATTTATATGAAAAATGAAAATTTTTGTTAGAAAACATTAAATATGAACCCAATGTAGAAATATGAAGGTAGACTATTCCTTTGGCAGAAAATAAATAACTACAAACATCTTAAATTAAGTACAGTTCATAGGATCATGGGAAGAAAAAATATATCTTTACATTTCGTATTAATACTGAAACCAGATCAATACAGATTTAATATCATTTTATGCTTTCAATAACTCCGCAACACAAATTTATGAGTGGATAAAATAAAATCATTTTGAGGAGGAAGAAACTTCTGCATATATTAAACTTCACATACACCAATATATACTCTTTATATACAGATCATGTCTTATTATTCCAAAACAGCTGAGCTTTACTGTCTGGTCCCCATTTAGTGAGTATGCAGTATTTACAATGACTTAAAGGCTTCTACTGAATAAAGTTTTCATAATTTAGACAAGAACTAAACATGGAATGCACAAACATTGGGATGAGCTGATAAAAACAGCTCGGAAGAGAAAGGTAAGGTATGTCATTTATGCAAACGTTTTCCGGAGCAGCACTAGATACTTTAAAATTTATTTCCTTAATTGTTAAAGAACACAAGATTTGTTTCCAAAAAAGTTAAGGTGCCATGTTGCAGTACATTCTTGTAAGTACATAAGTGAGTCCCACTGAAAGGAAATGCCACCTGTAAAATAGAACATGGGGTTTGGCTTAAGGCTGAAAATCTTTCCAGTCTCTGGTGCTCACATCAGACACTCACAGAACACAGGCTTGCAGGTACCGACTGTTCTCTTCAGTGTGGGCCGTTTTATGCAGTAGTATGTTCTAGAATAAAGTTTCTTTGAAAAAAGAACATATTTGTAATCAAGTATCTGTAAATAGAGTAATGATAAAATTTACAAATTGTCTTCCAAAGGATTTTTAATAGAAAGATTAAGTGCTTAAAAATATACAGAAATGCATTCATGCAAAAATTTTTATTTTAAAAAATTAAGCTTGAAACACGTTCGTAGTCTAAGTATAATGTATCTGAAGCCTGTGCATCTGTGTTTTCTAGTTTGTTGCTATGTAAAAAGTTGGTACAATAGAGTAGTGTGCAAAGTTTTAAGAGAAAACCCCTTCAGTTTATCACCAGCTCCCACAGTACGTAGGCTCTAATGCACTAATTTATGCACTAATTTAAAACGTGACTTCAGGAAGACAGCCTGTCCTCTCCTGCCAGCCACACCCTTTCTACCAAATCACTGCCTGCTGCTTCTGCAAAGGCTCAGCTCTACTTCTGAGGGAACGCACAATTCCTCAGCAGTTTACCACTGGAATGTCAGTCACTTCACACCCAGGATGGTTTCTACCACGGCAGATTAGGAAGAAAGTCTCCCTAAGA
This sequence comes from Microtus obscurus, assembly GCA_963919715.1. Lineage (NCBI taxonomy): Eukaryota > Metazoa > Chordata > Mammalia > Rodentia > Cricetidae > Microtus > Microtus obscurus. The sequence continues at coordinate 803,467 of CAWTZC010002327.1, read as the reverse complement.
AGTATAGTCTCTTGGCAGGAAGGAAAGCCAAACGACAGCACCTTCATGAGACAAGGCCAAAGTCACTTGAAAACGCCAACAGTGGCAATCCTAAAGACAGGGATTCCTCAGGGAAGGCTAACGTTGCTCGGGGCATTCCTAGGCCCTCTGCTGTCACAGGATTGGCTAGCTGCTTAGCCACATTTGCACTGACTGGCTTTCACTGCTGGTAACAGAGAACACTTTTGTTCCTTCCAAATTGCTCCTGCTTCGGTAGACAATTACATGCTAATTATTACTCAGCAGAACACTGAGAGCAGAACCCACAGCGCTGCAAACACAACTGTAATTTAAGGAGCCCACAGGAAATATACTGGCGAGCTAAAGGCTTACACTAAAAGTAATAGGGTGGGGGAAATTCGGAAAAAAACGCGGACAAACACACTTAAAGGTCTTCAGTGCTCCTCCAATCACATCTGAAAGGAAACAGTCGTTTCCTTAAAGAAAAAGTCTCAACTCCTATTTTATACCATTGTAGTGTTATAAGGCTACTTATTCACTGAGGCCCCAGAAAGTACAGCAAAACTAACCCGAAACATCGGTAAGCTGCCTCTGATCAAAAGATGAGCTTCAAGCGAAATGGACTTGAAAAAAAAAAAAAAACCAACCCTTTCATGGCCTTCAGGGTCAGGTGGGTTTTGTGCTTTATTATGCATGGTTCTTTCTGATTGAGAGGGGAGAGTCTTAGTATTTCCCATCAGAACCCTCTGGGTTGAGTGACACACATCCAGGGACTCCAACAGCCCTGGTGTGTCTCTAAAGGAGAGGCTGCTGGTGGTAGCTGGGGGACGGCTGTGCGGCTGGAGGTGCAGGGACTGCCACTGGAAAGCCAGCCAGCTGTGGCAGCCCGGATGCTGTGTTCGGGTAAGAGGACACATCTGCTGACATCCCCACGGGCTGTGTGTAAGCCGTTAGACCTGCCGCTTGAGAGCTCTGGTTCCCGTAAGAAGGGCTGGAAACAGCGTCCTGTGCAGGGCTGCCAAGGAAATTCCACACAGAAATGACGTTTAGGTTACATTACGGCGACAGAGCATCATGACAAACACTTCTCTACCATCTTCTTTTCAAGCTTATGTAGTCATCAGATACTGTTAACATAATTTTGTTTCTTTGCTTTTTTGAGACAGGGTTTCTCTGTGTAACAGTCCTGGCTGTCCTGGAACTCTCTCTCTGTAGACCAGAATGGCCTTGAACTCACAGAGATCTGCCTGCTTCTGCCTCCCAGTGAGTGCTGGCATTAAAAGGTGTGTGCCATCACTGCCTGGCGTGATTTTTATGCTTACTGAGAAGAGCAGGGCTGGAAAACTGACTCAGAGTAGAGACAGTGCACACTGTGAAAGCATGAGGACCTGAACCTGGAGCCTCAACTAACCCAGGACCGGGAGACAGGGGCAGCTTTCCTGCCCAAACAGACTGCTTGGCTCCAGAGTCAGTGAGGGAATGCATTCAAAATAAATAAATAGACAGACAGAGAGGTGGATGGCGCTAGGGAGATGGCTCAGCAGTTAAGAACACTGGTTGCTCTTCCAGAAGACCCAGCTTGATTTCCAGCACCCACATGGCAGCTCACAATCATCTGGACCTCAAGCTCCTGGGGATCTGGTATCTGTTTTGGCCTTGGAAAGCATCAGGCACACAAATGGTTCACAGACATGCACAGAGACAGAACAACCATACACACACAATTTAAAATAACCAAACATTGGTGTAGATGAGACTGAAGAAGACGCCCTGACTGCTGGCCTCCACACATGTCCACATGGGCAGCAAACCAGAAAGGCATATGCAACCACATAAATGCACCCACACTGCACACACAAATAAAGAAAAAGGAAATGAGAGGGATCAAGTGACAAAAGGGGCAAGAGAAATCCTGAAACACCCAAAGAGATGGGGGGGGGGCTTTCAAACAAACAAACAAGGAAACTCAGTGATGACAGAGAAGGACGAGCTACAAGTGGAAGTAAGAAATCAGACAAAAAGCAAGCTGCTCCTTCACCCGAGATGACATCGAGTATTCATGGACTATCCATCCATCATCCATCCATCCATCTACCTACCTACCTACCTACCTACCTACCTACCTACCTACCTACCTACCTGCATTTTTGAAGGGCAGGGTCTCACTATATAGACCAAGCAAACCTTGCACTCACAGAGATCTCATTGCCTCTGTATCCAAAGTACTAAGACTTATATTTTTTATTTAAACCTCAAGGTTCCATGCGATAGTTAGAACGCAGTGTTGTTATCTTGGAGTCTCCTGTACATTATAGTAAACTTTAAAGAATGAAGAAAAACAGGAAAAAGGGGGTACTGAAAAAAAAAATCTAAGATTACAAGGCTTACTTAACTGACTTTAACCTCACACTGAAGAAGCAAACTGATTTTGTCTGTGATCTCTATGACCTGCTTCAGAGAGCAAACCCTGCTAAAGATGAACCTCTGCATCTCCACACCCCTGAGCGTTTATTTGACAAGATCTCAACAACTAGCCGGGCGATGGTGGCGCACGCCTTTAATCCCAGCACTCGAGAGGCAGAGGCAGGTGGATCTCTGTGAGTTCGAGACCAGCCTGGTCTACAAGAGCTAGTTCCAGGACAGGCTCCAAAGCCACAGAGAAACCCTGTCTCGAAAAACCAAAAAATAAATAAATAAAAATAAATAAAGATCTCAACAACTATGTACTCACACAACCATGTGCCCTGCACAACTGTGTACTTGCCCAACCGTGTACCCTGCCCAACTGTGTACCGTGTACCCTGCACAACTGTGTACCTGCCCAACCGTGTAACCTGCCCAACCGTGTAACCTGCCCAACCGTGTACCCTGCCCAACCGTGTACCCTGCACAACTGTGTACCTGCACAACCGTGTACCTGCCCAACCGTGTATCCTGCAAAACTGTGAACCTGCACAACTGTGTACCCTGCATTGTGCATAGTACTTTATGGATCAATCACTTAGACAGACAGACTGACTCACACTCTAAGTGGGAAATAAACCATACCAAATTACAAGACTTTGCTTTTCTCCTATTACTGCTATGACACAGATTTATTAAAAACATATTCAATCTTAAACCACACCAAATATGTTGCTTACAGCAGAGAATTAATATGATATTACATTAGCTTTTTCTCATAATTTCTACTGTCACTCAGAATAAAACTGTCATTTAACCCACAGATACAGTTCATTAGTCTTTAAACTTCCTACTCATGAACTTTAAGTTGAAAAGGGACCTTGGAGGGTAACTACATATAATACTGAATACATATTTTCTGTGATAAAGTAAATAGATTGGAAGATTTAAAACATAATTATCAGAGAAATTTTTGCATAAAAATATTAAACCAAAGTCCATCATTCAAACTTATTTCCTTTTATGGATGAAGCAGTAACTTTTTTAAAAAAAAAAAACATTTAGGAGTGCATACAAGTAAGTATCCAGACATTACTTCATTAGGCTAATTAACCACAGCATGTGTTAAGAACACCATGGCATCAATCCCTATGAAGGACCACTACATACAAAATAAAGACTTTTTCTAGGAGCCAAGCAGTGGTGGTGCACACCCTTAACCTCAGCACTCAGGAAGCAGAGGCAGACAGATCTCTGTGAGTTCTAGGCTAGCCTCGTCTACAATACAAGTTCCAGGACAGCTAAAGCTACACAGAGAAACCTTGTCCTTAAAAACAAAAAACAAAATAAAAAATAAAGAAAAGAAAAGAAAAAAAGATTTTTGTTTAGGGTCTTAAATTATGTGTTTAAATCTTAGCAACTATCAAGGTATTCGCTGAAGTAAAAAAGGTAGCACCATTCTACTTGGTGAGAGCAGTAGTGGGAACTTCAGTAACTCCACCTTAAGAGTTCTGAATGTTGAGAGTGGGTGTGGGAGCACACACCTCAATCCAGGAGGCAGACTGTCAGACAGGTCTCTGAAAGGCCAGTTTGGTAGACACAGTGAATTCTAAAATAGACAGGGCTACATAGAAAAACCCTGTCTCAAAAACCAAACAAACAAGCAACAACAACAAAAGTAAAAATTAGGAATATTACTTAGTGTAACAAGAGTTTGTAGGTTCTCAATCTAAAACTAAGAAAAATTAACACGCTCTCCAAAACTTACCTTAAATATGGAGTTTGGACGGTATGTGTTGTTACTACGGAGCTCATATTTGGAGGCAGAGATCTCAGTGAGCCCATAGGATCAGGTGCTAGGCCATAGCTCTGGGCAACAGACACTTGGTGAATGTTATGACTCAGGTAGTTCCCACCATGCGTCTGAACTGGATATGTCTATTAATCAAAGAGAAAAAAATGATACCTTGCTCTCTCAATCATTCACTAAACATATGCAAAACTGTAAGACTTAAAGGAAATAAAATTTTTAATTATTTGGGGAACAATCTGATTCTACCAATCTTTCCACACTGGAACAAAAAGTGGAGAACTTCCAATTCAAGGTGTCTAATCAATGAACATTTACAGTGTTTTTAATGGTTCTTTGACTTTCAGTTTTGAAGGAAAAAATGGAAACTATTTTAAAGTAGAAAGCTGGACTCTATCAGGAGTGCTTATTAATAACATACATCTTGCCAGAGCAGAGCCTTCCCTGACCACTCCAGGCCACCACGATAATGACAAGTCTCGGCACTCTCGTTCCAGGATGCCTCCTCCAGCTCCTCCCTGTTGAACAGAAGGTTCAAAGAGAGGCCAGGACCAAGCCCTCTCTGCATTGTGCACATCTCCTGCTACAGTGGTTTAAATGAAAATGTTCCCCACAGGCTCACAGGAAGTGACACTATTAGGAGGTGTGGCGTTGCTGGGGGTGTGTCCTAGTTAGAAGAATTGGTCGCTGGGAATTTGAGGTTTCAGATTTAAGCCCAGTGTTACTCTCTCTTCCTGCTGCCTGCAGATCTAGATGTAGAACTCTCAGCTCCTTCTTCAGCACCATGTCTGCCTGCACACATGCTTCCTGCCATGGTGATAATGCACTTAACCTCTGAACTTGTAAGCCACCCCAATGAAATGCTTTCCTTTGTAAGAGTTGTCCTGGTCATAATGTCTCTTCACAGCAATAAAGCCTAAGACACCTACCCGCCTTCAGAAGGTAAGAGAGAAAGAAGCTGTGAGGATAAGACAAAACGCATTATTAGGAAACCCCAATCACCAGATTCTTACATATATCTATGCGATTTGCATAGGACAGCTCCCTACGGACGGAGTCTCTCGGTCTACTCATAACAGCATTCAAAACAATTCATATGTTTAATAAGTACCATACAGTAGTAATCACTGGTGTAGTTTTGTTTAAAGCAAAGATCACATTAAAATTTAGAATAGTAGGCATGTCTCATAAACTACATTAAGTCCAATGGCATTTTCTCTCTCTCTTTAGCAGTGACTGGCAGCCCACCTCTAAGAGGCTGAGACTGTAAGCACTGATGAGCAGCTCATGGTTTAAGTATCCTCTCAGACATAAATCCATCTCCTCTTGGTAGATACATTTTTCGAAACAGAATGGGAATTTTTGGATACTTCAAATAAATTCACACATGAATTCATATACTAAGAGGCTGTGTGAAAAAAAGTAAACCCTTAGGAAGCCTTAAGGCAAAAAAGAACAGCTGTGCATTGACTGCAGACAGACCTGGCACAGGAATGGCCACCCTTCACAGACACACAGTCTACTGTGGGACAGACATTTCTACTCCACTCCACTTTCATAGAAGCAACAAATACAGCTTCGAAAACAGAAGTAACAGTGGGTAAACTTCAGGAGTCTTTTTGTACCTAGAAATCCTTTCTAAGCTCATACGTAATTTTCAGAAAGTTCACAGCACGGCATGGTAAATGCTTCTCCAGTGTGACAGTTACCACAGTAACCTTTTAAAAAAACTTAGCAACTATATTGTGTCACATCACCTGAGTTATGCTCCCACACTCTACTTTTCTCCTTGGTGTCTCCTTCACACACTCTACTCGTTTTCATAAATTAACACGAATTTTGCTCATCCATGTCAATATAAATTTAATTGGCCAAAATTTGAAAAGTATTTCAGAATTGGGGATATTTAAAAACCTAAGTTTTCTAATGTCAGATGGCAAGCACAAAAACATGGGAAGCACGAGAAAGTGATGCTGATGTTAATGGTCAGCTTACGACGATGCACCCCAGGGGCCTGCACCAAAGCTTTATTACACAGACTTTTTTTGGTTGTTTGAGACGGGGTTTCTCTGTGTAGCCCTGGCCACCCTGGAACCCACTCTGTAGACAACGCTGGCCTCAAACTCAGACATCCACCTGCCTCTGCCTCTCAACGATGTGTACCACCACTGCCTGTTTTTTTTTTTTTTTGAAGTCATGAATCTAAGAAAATATAGGGCATGCTCTAAGAACAAGAGGAGCTCTTAGATGCAGAGACCCACAGCCAAATATTAGGCAGAGCATGGGAATCCTACAGAAAAGGGGAGGAAGGATTGTAGAAGCCAGAGGGGTCAGGAGACCATAAGAAAATGGTCCACACTAACCAGGGTTAATAGGGGCTCACAGAGACTGATGCAACAATCACGGTCTGACCTAGGTCTTCTGCATATATGTTCTGGTTCTGTTGCTTGCAGTTGTCTCGTCCAGCCTTAATAGGGAATGTGCCTCATCTAACTGTAACTTGATATGCCATGTTTGGTTGATATCCCTGCCTGTCCCTTTCTGAAGGGAAAAGGAGGAGTGAATCTGGGGGAGAGAAGAGATTCTGGGGATGGGGTGGGAAGAGTAAGGGAGGAGAAACTGGCTGGGATGTAATATATGAGAGAAGAATAAAGAAAAATGAAAAAAGAAGGCACCCATTAACTAATCTTTAAACAATTACCTAGGACAAATCCTGAAGAAAGCTCTAAAAGAAATACTTGATCTCCTGGTTGAACAGAACCCAGTGGGTTTACACAGCACACTAAAGGCTGGGCTGTGTGCTGGGAGGTTTGGCTTCCAGTTGCTTGGTGCTCGAGAGCTAACTTTACCAGTGAACAGATCAATGTGATAGTGACCCCACAGGTTGTTGGGATATAACACGAGGATTTGCTGGAGGAAACAGGTTACTGAGAACGTTCGAAGATTTAGGTCGGCCCCAGACCTTCACTACTCCGCTTCCCAGCGGCCGTGAGGAGGGAGTGGCTGTGCCCCACTCGTTCTTCCAGGCCCAAGGCAATGGAGCCAGCTGGCCGTGAACTCAGACATTTGGAATCGTTAGGTCAAACAAACTCTCCTCCTTTTAGTCCATTTTTCTCTAGTATTCTGTCACAGTGAAGGGAAGCTGACCCAGGCAACTTTAAAATTTCTTTGGGTTGTAAGCCTAGCCTTTAGTGGCAGAGCCATCCCTCCAACCCGAGTTTTATAATGTTATTCAAGGGCAATAGATCTTTAATATTATGCTCTTAAACATTTAACTTTAAAAAGCTGGCTACGTTCTGGAAAGCAACGCTCACCTGCACTGGAAGCCCAGCTGCTGTGGATGGGTAGTGGGCTGGGTGAAGCTTGGAGTAGACCGGGTAGAGAGGCGTGTCATTAACCAGCTTGTTGTACAGGTCCAGAGCTTCCAAGACCTTCACGTTCAACTCAGACAGCTCGGAATGCCGCCTGGGAGAGAAGAAAGGTATTGTCACAGAATTGTACAGGATTGTTTGAGTTTAGTGTTTCTATTCATACTTCAAAAGGCTGTTTTCATACGCAAGGAAAGGACAGTCATAGAGGGAACCTGAGAGGAGAAGCTGTTGAATTCAGTCAACAGCTCAGCTGGGAAAGTTAGGTCTCTACCTCATAATGGAAATCAATTCATAATTTGTACTAGAATTTGCTTTAATATATTATAGATTTATGTTTAAAATCCAATTACAAAGAAAAATAGTCCCATTTCAGTAAAAGTCTAAGCCTTAGTTATAAATCTCACTAGCACAGTGTGCAGGTGATACCCAGAGCATCTGTGACTTAACCAAGAGTACAATGGGGAAAAAAAAATCATACACATTTTAACTTGCTTAGATCCATGAAAGGTCAACTAAAGAATTATTTAACTCCCCTTCTGCTATACGATGACATGGGTGAGAAAAAGATTCCCCCTCCCTCCACCCCTGGCTACCTGTGGTAGACATGAGAGCTGACCCGGCGCTCTGACAGAAGAGGGAGAGAACGAGCCCTGCCCTACATCAGCTGCAGACACAGAAGAGCGGGCCCTGCTCCCCACCTGAGCAGCATACTAGAGCTGACCCTGTTGGTAGCAGGAGAGCCAGTCCCGAGGGTGTGAGAGCAGGAGAGATGCCCCTTACAGCAATCAACAATCACGAGAGAGGGCCCTGGACCTTGCCTGTGTAAAACAGTAGAGCTGGCCTTGCCCCATGCTATAGCATGGTGAGCTAGCCAAGGCAGTGCTGGAGAGCTCATTTGGGTAGTGACGATGAGGAAAAGTGCTAGCAAGCTACCAACCTGGCTACCACCCAGGCCCAGAACCAAGACTATGAGTTGGCCCACCCCCCAAACTCCAATCTATTAACTGCTGGAGCATGTGAAGAGGACGAACCTACAGATCCAAAGCAGCAGGATCCCCATGACACAGGACAACAGGATAACCAAGAGGAGCCCCAGGGAGATCTCAATATTGATAGTGTAGCATGAACCAGGTCCTCAAAGCATACCAATCACAGCAACAATGAACACTTGCAAGTAAAGATGAACAGACTAAAAGGCAAACTGTGCTTCAACAGCCACACTACAGCTTCCACAACAAGACTTTCTATTAGTTTGTTTGTTTTGTTTTACATTTAAATTTAGTTTTGATTTCGGGGAAGGCTGCAAGGGCAGAGGGCAGATTTGAGGAGATGGGGAGATAAGTGGGATTGGAATGCATGATGTAAAATCCACAAAGAATCAATAAAAGTAAAATAAAAAATTATTTAAATATTACCAAGAAAACACAAGTAAAATCAATATATATATACATTGATTTTACATGCTAGTCCCCACTATTCTTTATTCACTTGGTGGTTTTGAGGAAGTAAAAATAAAACCAGATATCTTATTGTATAACAAACAACAAATCTAAACATTGCCCAGGGAACATACAGCAAAAATCCTGATTTAGTACAATTCTGTCTAGTCCCCTAGAAGTAATAAATGGCAACTTACAATGGACCAATTTGTACAAGTTAAATGGCTACTTTTTATCTGGTCTAAATCACCTACGTGAAGGCGATTCAGAGACAGGTATCCCGAGCTTTAATTACTTCACAAAGTTTTCTTTAGTGACATTCTTTTTATTGAACAAAAATAAGGTTACACTGTCATATCTTCCCTTATATATAGCATCATTCCATATCAACAAATATTTATCAATGGCAATGATTTCTACTATGAAATACATGATGTTTAATTTTGAAAACCAATCTCACACTGAAAGGCATTTTAGTTAGCTGCATTTTTATAGTCATAAATATCACTGTGCTGTATACCACACCATCTGATCACTGAATATCTCCCCAAGTTTAGTATGAACTTTAAATGGCTTGGGTGATTTTACGGTCCAAGAAAATGTATGCCTATACTCCTAGTCACACCTATGGCAATCTGGTCATTTTCTTTCTCAACTTTTCCAGTTGGTTACTCACTAATACTTCATAGAAGATATGTAAGTAGGCCTGTGATTAATATACCACTGATTATTTCATTTTTGTAAAAACACAAAGGATTTGTATAAGTATGTTATGGAGGAGCTAGAGAGATGGCTCAATTGTTAAGTACATTGTCTACTCGTCCAAAGGACCCAGGTTTGATTCTCAGCTTATAACCATCTATAACTCCAGTTCTAGGGGATCTGATGCCCTCTTCTGGTCTCTGTATGCATCAGGCACATACATAATGCACAGACATACATGAAAGCAAAATACTTATAAAATAAAAATAATTTAAAAATACTCTATGGATGGGGCTGAAATGGCTCTGGGTGGCTCACAACCTCTGTATGGGGTTTGGTCCCTTTCTGGCTGCACACCACTACTATATTTAAAAAAAAAAAATACTCTATGGAACAAAACTATTTTTCTTTCAATGAATCATCAGGTTTGCTATTCCTACTTTAAAAAATGTATTAGAAAATTAAACAACTTAATTCTTTCCTTCCTGTACTATTTTAGGGGCTGGAAAGGGAGAAGAATGGAGACTAACTCCTTCCCCTGGACTCCAGTCCTCAACTTTCTCCTTCCAGTTCAGAGAGAGCTGGCAAACGGCAGAATGGCTGGCTCAGCCTGACGGCTGACAGTCCGCTCACCCACCAGTGCTGCTGCCCCTTCTCCAGACAGGGGATCTGAAAGGGCAACAGCAACACAGAGACACGAGAGAAAACAGGAAAAGTCGCTACATTGCATTTAGCTCCTCAAACTAGAGAAATTTTCCTTGTAATATACACAGATGTCTCTTTTGGGTGTGTAGCACGTCAATGCTTGCCTAAAACTCTCATTTGCATTTTGTCCTCAATTCACTTTATTCTTAATTACTCAATTCCAGCCCCGAAACAAAGTGACTGGTGCGATCCAATGCAGGAGTCCACTATTCTATGCGTATCAGATCACTACCGTTGATGAAAAAGAATGTTCTCAGAATAAACACAGCAACCAGCTGTAAGACTCTGGCAACTAAATAGGAACTGCAATAGATTTTACAGTTCCAGAAGCACTTTCTCCAGCCAGAAGCTCACTCACAACAAGCAAACATGGAAATGATACTGTTTTCCAGTGCAAGAAAAACCTCACCTATCAATCTCTTCAAGTTTTTCGTCTATCATTGGGCCCATCTGTTGGCAAATATCTGTAAATACAGAAATAATTACAAACACAGAAACTTAATGCAGCTCAAGTCATTTCAACAATCTTTAAACAAGAGAACATGCATCATAATATAAAATACTGAGAAATAAACTTATGCTAGAGATGATAAAAGATCTATTCTTATCAACATTTACAGCACCTTTACTGTTGTATAAGACTATTGCAGACCAAGGCAAGGTCAAGATTAGAATAAAATCCCATCTTGTTCCTGGAGTCATTAACCAAGTTTATAGGGGTAACTGACAGTTATCCCAAAGTCTGAAGAGATCTGCAGAACTACTAGGTGAGTACAGTGAACCTGACCCACGCTGTTTAAAGTGTGTCCACATGTGCATGCACATTAAATAGGAGCATTTTTCATTTATTTAAGACTTTTTAAAATGCAAGGCTGATAAGATACCTAAGCAGATAAAGGAATCTGCTACACAAGCCCGTGACCTAGCTTGATCCCAAGGACCCTCCTGTGGGACAGGCACCTCCAGGAAGGACCATCCTGTGGGACAGGCACCTCCAGGAAGGACCTTCCTGTGGGACAGGCACCTCCAGGAAGGACCTTCCTGTGGGACAGGCACCTCCAGGAAGGACCTTCCTGTGGGACAGGCACCTCCAGAAATGACCCGCCTGTGGGACAGGCACCTCCAGGAAGGACCCTCCTGTGGGACAGGCACCTCCAGGAAGGACCCCCCTGTGGAACAGGCACCTCTAGGAACGACCCACCTGTGGGACATGTACATTATAAAAACATATAAAAACACTAATAAAAAATAAGTACTTCATATATTTCCAAACAATAAAAATACAAATGTAATGGGAAAAATCTCCATATTCAGAGCCAAGCTTCCTTCTATAAAAAAAAAAAAATTAAGATTTCTCTATGTACTGTATTTTTTCCAAAGGAAATTGTTTGGTTTTTGTGGGTTTTTTGACAAGGTCTCCCTTCATAGTCCAGACTGGCCTTGTACTCATGACAACCATCCTGCCTTAGCTTTCTTCATGCAAGAATTATATGTACAACCTCCTATCCCCAGATCCCCAAAGTACTGCAGGTTTTTTGTTTGCTTTTTTGGTTGGCTGGTTGGTTTTGGTGTAGAAACCCAAGAAGGATTCTTAAAACACAAAAGAATATCTGTTTTGCTTTAATCTCTTAGTGATAAAAGGATCCACAGTAAGGAGACCATTAAACAAAACAAGCACTTTTAGGTGTAGATTTGATTGATTTAGTAGGTTGTTATTTCTAACTCTTCCCGTTCTGTGGCCAACTTCACAATGACTTAAGGAACACAAGGACTCCCTTTGTGAATGGCCGTGACGATGCCTTAAGTGATGCTTTCACTACTTTATTACACATGTCTGTTTTTCACCAGAATTTCAAATCTCAGAAAGCAAACTGGAGGCAGAAAAAAAACCCTCAAGACACTATAAACAGGTAATATATATGTGAAGCAATATTAACTAATACCTTCTAAGTCCAAGAGCTCTTGGGAGTCGGGTTTTGAATCCTTCGGATCTATGCTCTGGAGAACCTGCAGGGCTCTATCCATTTTATCCTAAAAGAGGAACAGGTGACACTAAGAAGTGCAAAGAGTTACCTTTGCTGAACAGAAAGGCTGTGCCCAGACAGCCTCAAAGATAATACATCTTTAAAATCCTGATAGTTTATTAAACAAAAGGATGTTACCTCATCTATATAAACAGGCTCAGGCTCTGATTTCTTAATTTCCTCCACTTCATCATCAAGTACATTCAATTTGTCCACTGTTGCTATGGAAACAAAGTGAGTTATAAGTTCTTCAACATTTACTTTGGTGATGTAGTCATTTATTTCTAAGTGGTCTATTATTATCCATGGGTAGGAAGGGCTCTTTGGTCATCACACTTCATAATCAGGATATCACATACAGTCATTCATCACACACAATATTTATTCAGCACTCACAGTGTGCCAAACCTCCTTCCCAGTATTTATGCACACACCAGTTAATAGGCAGAAGAATCGCGTGCTCATGAACCTACATTCGAGTAGGAAAGTGAGCAGCATTTGCAGGCGCTGTCACTACAGCCACTTAGCTGAAAACTGAATGTTACCACTGGGGCGAAGAAATACACAAGCAAGCGAACAAACTCTATCCCTACGCCAGTTCACTTATAACTGTTAAGTTCCATCTATACTCTAACCTTCTATATTTATAAATAAAAAGCCCAACCTGTATTTCGTATCTGAAGAAAATATAGACCTGTTTTAACCTAACTCTGATAGTTAAAATAGTACAAAGCTACAACAAAAAGTATTTCATAGAGAGGATATTGAAAAATGATTTATAAATATACATATCCTGAAGCTGGGTGACAGTGGTGCACGCCTTTAATCCCAGCACTCAGGAAGCAGAGGCAGGCAGATCTCTGTGAGTCCAAGGCCAGTCTGGTATACAAGAGCTAGATGAAGGAAGGAAGGAAGGAAGGAAGGAAGGAAGGAAGGAAGGAAGGAAGGAAGGAAGGAAGGAAGGAAGGAAATAAATACATATCCTGAAAACTATCTAACACAAGTTCCCTGGACGGGGATGGAGAGATGGCTCAGTGGTTAAGAGCACTGTTTGCTCTTTCAGAGGACTGGGTTCAATTCCCAGCACCCACATGGCAGCTCCTAACTGTCTGTAACTCCAGTTCTAGGGTACTGGAGTTACAAAATACCACTGCACATAAATTTAAAAACAAACAAACAAACAAACAAGTTCCCCGGAGCAGTGCTAAAATGCACTTAATTAAATTTTGACTGAAACCAAGTTACTATAAAAAGCAATGGAAACCAAGGATGGGGTCCAGCAGGCGCCCAACTTAAGTATCTGGCTAACTTTCAGTTATACACAAAGAAAGCTCAACAAAACACAGGGGTGAGGATCAAGACTACCTTTTACTAAAGGTATTATTACTATAAATTTAGTAATATTACTAAAGGAAGACTGGGAGCAAACATGCTAGGACTGGGAAATCATTTACTGACATACACTCCCAGCTGAATACTGTTGAAACAGTAGGTCAGACTCTTCAAACTAGGCCAAGGCAGGGAAATCACGGTATAGGATGTCTGCCATGGTTTACAAAGTTATCTGAAAAGTTCCCAGGGCTCCCACTCCCTAAGAAAGCCTGAGAGAAAGCAATGCACTCTGCAAACACACGAGTTAAGTCTCCCCCTCACCCAACTTCAGTCCTCTGAGGGACTCGCTAGCCGCATACCAAAGCTGTACACGATGGCTGCAGTTTTCAGTGCATGCGCTTTCTGCAGCTGTGTGGCAGCAGCCATCTAAACGCACTGTAAGCAAGCCTGGAGGCTTCTAAATCCAATCCCTTGCTACAGCTCCTCCCCCTGCAGCAGGAAGTACGGATTTCATAACAGTGTGAGCGCAGAAGGACTGAACCAGCATTACTCTAAGCTGCTTCTGTTCACCTTAGATCTCCACAGCATGCCCGGAGAACAAATGCCTGTTCTCAGCCAGCACGCTGACTACACGGTTTATTGCTGCAGATGAAGGTCAGAGACCAACAATCAAATCAAGGTGGAATAAATGTAAAACTTAAGAACCGCAAAACCTGTCTCACTCAGCACTGGCTGCCAGTGCCACCTTCACTATGGTTCGCAAACACGTCTGTGCAGATCACATCAAACTGCTTCTCAAGTTTTCACTGAAATACTTTACACAATCGTCACTATACTCACCAATACTCAAAGACCTGAAATACAAAGTAAGGGCTCCTGGAACTGACAAGAGCCAAATTAGTTCCTTAATCTAGTTAAATTACATTGCAAAACCTATAGACAAACAATTAAAAGGAAAGTAAATACTAAATACTACTCCTCTTTTTCTTTTCTCTTTTTCCTTTTGCCCCTGGCTGGCCCAGAACTATCTATGTAGTTCATGAATTTAGAGATCTGCCTGCCTCTTCCTCCTGAGTACCAGAATTAAGGTGTGGCTGCCGCGCCCAGCTCTCATCCACTCTTCAGTGTCAATAATACAAGTCAAGGGAAAACAATTTCAACAGACTGAGGTGTCTCTGAGGAAGCAGGACCCTTTGTTAACTCACCTGGCTCAGGCTCTGTGTTTAAGTTAGTCGTGACAAAGTTAGAGGGGAAGAGTCCTATTCCTCTGTGGCTCTCTCCTTTCCACCAATTGGCATCACTGAAAACAGAGCAGGAAAACGGTCATTGGCTCTCCATCCTGTCAACGGGAAACTGAAAACAGCTGTCGTACTTTACACCTTAGTTCACATCTAGCTGTACAAGCTGTTCTCTTAGAGAAGCACAGTGAGGTATGCCTGTAATACCTGCCCGGTCACAGCAGAAATAATTTTCTTCTCAAATTAATGAAAAGATATTTTTTAAAAAGTACAAATCAAAGAAAATCTATATCCCCTTACTAAATTTTAAAGCAGTTTTCCATGACTAAGCCCCAAGCCAAAATCCTTCCATCTACAGTAGCAGCATCCAAGCTAGATAGCAGCTCCCCCCACCTATTTTCCACCCTTTCACAAGCAGACAGCTAAACCGACACTCATATGGAGACATGTGTTACTCCACAGAGCGCCTTTTAGTTTACTACTGTTAGATTTTAGTTTTTTAAAAGTTTTTAAAACTTTATAGATTACTACTTCTGGAACCTGCTCATTCCTTTCAAAGTTCTATTGAAGTACACATTATATTTAATTTACTCATTTCTGTGAAGATGGACTTTTTGGGTCATTCCAGGTCATTCCCAATCTCTCAACAATAAAAAGACTGAATAGTGCAGGGTGGTGGTGGTACACACCTTTAATCCCAGCACTCAAGAGGCAAACTCAGGTGGATCCCTGAATTTGAGGCCAGCCTGGTCTACAGGATGAGTTCCCAGACAGCCAGGGGTACACAGATAAACCCTGTCTCAAAAAAACAAACAAATCAACAAACAAAAGACTGAATAGCAACAATTCTGGATTAGAAGGCCCATAAGGAACAACTATTCTAGGTTCCTGCAAGCTAGGTGTGATGCATATGCCTATAGTTCTTACTACCTGGAAAGGATCACATGAGCCCAGGAGTTCAAAGCCAGTCTGGAAAAAATGGCAAAACAATGAAACCCTGTCTCCCCAAAATGGGAGAATGGGGGGAGAGGGAGATAACACAGCTTAATGGCTCATGGATATAAGCATGCTCAGTTTTATAGATATGTCAAATGTTCGTTAGAAAGACTGAGAGAGTATGCGTTCCTTCTCTCCCAAGATGCATGTGAGGAAGTCATTTTCTCCTGTGCTTGGTAACTGTCCATGCCTGCGCCTGACACCTCCCCTGCACTGTCTAAGCACCGCCTGTGGCCTCTTCCACAGACTGCTCTTCTCCTTGCCCTTTAGCTTGTCCTGCTGGCTCATGGACAGTTTTTCAAGGACTGTAGTTCTCTATGCACTCAGAATAGCAGCAGCTTGTCTGAATTCAGCCCATCCCCGCTCTCAAACTGACTCAGCAATCTTTTCTCCGTTTTACATGTTATCTATCTTTCTCTGCCCTGTATTACTAAGTCTGTTCTCCCACAGATTTGCCTGATAGTTGAGATTTTCATATTTGCCCATCTCCCATGTACAGGTCACTAACTTATGTGAAGTCAAACAAAAAGTACTGTGTAAATCAAACTTCATTTTATTATATGAATAGCTAATCAATCTAGCAGAAATAATTAAAAGTTCATCCTTAAAAAAAAAAAAGAAGAATTTGTGAGCCCTCCCTAACTATCAAACAGCAGCTGTATCTGTTCATGAGCCTATTTCAGAATCTCATACAATAGTCAGGAGAGGAATTCAGTATCTAATTCCTGGGTTTTTTCCTGGGTTTCACTTATTTATAGTCAATCATGGTCTAAAACTAGTAAGAAAAAAGCTGTTATAAGTTTTCAATTTTATGTCATCTGCCTAGGAAGTGACTCATTTCTGTCCAATGCATCCATGAAGAGTCCACGCCTCTCCTGTTGTCATCTTATTTTATTTATTGCAGACCTTCATATTTCCTTATTAAAATCCAAGTATTTTTCAAATTCTTTGGGAAAAAGAATTTCAAAAGGAGCTTAAGTGGAAATCCAGTTGACTTATGTGATATGAGAAAACCTAAATCTTTACAATATTAAGATTCATCTTTTTATATCAGGTATATCTCTTTCCTTTTGTACATTTATAAATATATTTTTATTATTTCTTAACTTTCAAAGTATTTATAGTTTCTCCATAAAGGCCTTAAGTACCTTTGTACTATATCACTTATAAAAATCTAAAAGTATTTATTTTATTTTACATGTAAGCATGTGTGTTGAGTGTATGTATGTGCAGCACATGCACGCAGGAGCCCAAAGAAGTGAGAAGAGGTGCTGCACTCCCAGAAACGGGAGTCACAGATGGTTGTGAGCTGCCACATTGGATCAGTGAACCAAACCCAGGCCCCCTGCAAAAGCACTTAATCCTCATAACTGCTGAGGGCAAATTTTGTTACTATTGTGAATGATATCTTTTTTACTACATTTTCTAAATAGACCACTGATTTTGTATATTAAGTTTATATCTAATAACCCTAACATAAACTTAGCTGTTTATTAATAGTCTGCCCACTGACTGTCTTGGTCTTTCCACATAGACAGTCATAGTTACCCCTTTTTTCCTACTTAATAGAAATTTCATGTGCTGACCGCCATTCTTAAGGATGTTTTTGTTTGTTTTTCTGTTTGGTAGGACTAGACACCACAGCTGAAGCTTTTTTAATGCTAGGCACAATCTCTTTTTCTTTTTTCTTAAGAATTAATTTAACTTTATTTTATGTGAATTGGTGTAAAGGTGTCAGATCTCCTGAAACTGGAATTACAGACAGTTGAAAGCTGCCCTGTGGATGTCAGGAATTGAACCCAGGTCCTCTGGAAGAGCAGTCAGTGCTCCTAACCACTGAGCCATCTCTCCAGCCTCTAGGCACAAACTCTTAACACTGAGCTGCCCACTAAGAAAGAATTTTAGGATTAATGATCAATTAATCTCCGAGATTCTGGAACATTTCATTTACGGAGTTTCACGAAGATATAAAAGAGCTATCTATTGCCTAAATTCTTAAGATCAGAAAATGATGTATCAATAGTTCTGAGATATTATATATGCTAATTTCTTCACTCTTGGGGGAGCTTCCCCACTTGTATCTGTCAGGCTACAGCAGAGAAAAGCAACTGAAACAGTTACCTTCTGAAGACTAAGCTGACACTTGTCAAGACAAAAAAGAAATTAGGCTGTTGAAATAAAAATGACATTTTCTTACAGTCGTTATGGAAAAACAAGAAAATAAAACACAGATAAAAACCTACCTTTTTATTCTAAGATTTAAAAGAGAGATTAAGGTTCTCCAATCTAGTTCTAGGTCTTAGACTGGCAATATAACTCAGTTAAAGGCACTTCCCAAGCCTGACAACCTGAGTTTGACCCCTAGGGCCCACATGGTGGAAGGAAAGGACCAACCAAATGGAAAGTAGTCCTCTGACCATTACAAATGTGACACAGCACACACATGCCCCACTCCCCATAAGGAAATAAATACGTTTAAGTCTCAGAATCAAGAAAAACTTCAGCCTTTCTCTTCAGCTATGAACACTACCCAAGAAAACTTTCCTGATGGCTTTTGTAGTGACAATGGCAAAAGGAAGCAGTGTCCTTGATGAATAATGTCACCACGAAGAACACTATGTCCAGTCAGGTGGTGTTGAGTAAAGTCACCATGAAGAACACTATGTCTAGGTGGACGGTGATGGCGCACGCCTTTAATCCCAGCACTTGGAAGGCAGAAGCAGGAGGATCTCAGTGGATTTGAGAATTCTACAAACAGAGTTCCAGGACAGCCAGAACTCTTACACAGAGAAACCTTGTAGAGAACACTATTTCTACCACGAACAATTAAGCAATAAACCCAGAACTGCAGTGATATCCCAATCATCTCCATTTCTTTGTTTCTTTCTTCCTTTTTGTTTTTCAAAACAGGGTTTTTCTGTGTAGCTCTAGCTGTCCTGGAATCGGTTCTGCAGACCAGACTGGCCTTGAAATCACAGAAATCCGCCTGCCTCTGCCTCCCAGGTACTGGGACTAAAGGTGTGCACTACCACATCCAGCTCCAATCTTTTTCTTAAAGTTTCGTTTTTACTTTTTAATCAACCCTTCCATTTAATGCTCAGACTCCTTTCAGTATCTTACAAACTTTTTCAAAGTCAACCCAAGGAGCTAGGGATACAACACAGTAGCAAAACACTACTCTGACTATATGAGGCCTGGGTTCAGTCTCTGGCAATGAAAAACATGGAACAACAACAAAAAAATTGCCATTAAGATTCATCTGAGCAGGCCTCCTAAACCACAAATCTACACCAAATGGAGACTGATTCTCTATGGCCTGAGTCATGGCATCACCAGGTTCTGTCCTGCATATCATTGTCTACACAGTTATTTTAACTCCCTTAAGTTTCACAAAAACAGAACTGTGTCCTCATTCATTTTTTATTATAAATTGTCTATTACATAACATTTTCTCTATAAATACTTACAGTAGCAAAGCAAAACCATATGTATCTATCCACTTAAAAATAGGCTAGACTAGGGCCAGCAAGATGGCTTAGCAGGTTAAAGTCAAGCATGACAGCTTGAGTTCGATCCCAGAACCCACATGGTAGAAGGTTGTTTCTTGCAAAATGTCCTGACTTCCACGTGCACACAGTGGTGGTGGTGGTGGGGGGGCACATACACATTCATGCATGCATGCGCACAAATAAATTCACTTAAAAATGAAAACTACCTATCTTTCCTTGACTAGTATATTCTCAATGTGTTATTTAGAATGGAAAGCAGGTACACGTGCCAACTCTGTTCACAGCAACTCTGTTCACAGCTGTCTGGTCTCACTGCTGCAAAGTTTCGTCAACTTGAAAGAGCTATTACATTTATTTATCTATTTGTGTATGTGTGCGGGAAGGTCAGGGGACAGCCTACAAAAAGAGGCAGTTCTCCCTCCAGCATGTGGGTCCAAAGGACTAAACTCAGGTCATAAGACTAGGGCTCCGACCACTGAGCCAACTCAGCACCAGGTCACCTTGTCTTAAAAGTAAAGCTCACACACACACACACAGAAACACACACATCTGCACTCTCTAGAACCTCAACATTTGGGAAACTGAGACTGGAGGCCTTAGAGGCCAGGACAGCCTAGGCTACCCGGTGAGAACCTGTCTCAAAAGACAAAAAACAAACCAAAGAACGGAATTTAGGCTCAAGACAGATCAATCTATTTTTTTCCTTAAAATTTTAAAAGATAAAGGAATTGTGGGAGGACTAGAGCAGCTGTATGTGAAGACTTTTGATGGAGCGTGACTTTCGACAGCTCTCATCAAGGTTCTCATTACCTAATCTAATCTTCAAGAAACGAGTAAGAGAAGACTGGATTATTTGACTAAAAGTAAAAACCTAAATACTCCTGGTTCTCAGCTAAAGGTACTATACTATTTTCAGAATGTTCCACAAGTAAACATATAAAACATACCTGTCATCCAAAATGGTGATAATTTCACCATGTTTAAAGGTGAGCTCATTGTCCTCAACAGCTTCAAAGTCGTATAAAGCTCTGACTCTCCGCGCAGTCTTATTATTTAACTGAATGTCTACAGGCGGGTACAAAGACTTTGTCTCTGCATGCTGCTGCTTCTGCTCTTGCAATGACAGTTCAATAGCTAGTTGGAAAAATTAAATAGGAAACATATCCAGAATTAATTGTAACATCTAAAGATGTTTTAAAATATTAGATAACAATTTTATACTTAGCAATAAATCAAGCAAGCATTTTCATTTTATCGAGACAGGATCTCATCTAGCCTTGAACTCCCTAAGGAGCTGAGAGTGGCCTTTAACTCCTGGTACTCATCTCTACTTCACAGATGCTGGGACTCTGGGCATATGCCATCAAGCCTGTCCAAACAAATGCTAAGTGGTTAAATTCACGAGGGGACAGGGACACATAACATTTTTAAAATAACATTTCTGCTCATGCCTTATTATCACAGCCTGTAATATACAGCAGCTATTATTTTTATAGCAAACAGATTGTGACATTATAATATCGGTAGCTTTCCATATAGGACAAACCACGAACATATTTCTGTGCTTGAGTCATAACTTTGGCATTAAGAAAAGGTGAAATATAACTCTCTAAAATAAAGGTAGAACATTAAATATATGTTACTGAAAAATAAAATGAATTAGACTCATCTTGTGTCATGTCACTGGTTTTCCTGACTTTTAAGACCCTACAGCTTTTAGATTTGAGGTAGAACTAAGTCTATAGTCCTTTTATAATTTTTCTTTCAGGAAAATATCTTGGTAAAGCTATTTTGAGCAGCACAAATTATCGCGTTTTATCACTTACCTTTAGCTATGTCCTCATCTTCTTTGTTTTTGTTCAATGATGCACCGTTTTTGGCAGCAGCCGCGACAGTCTGCAAGCGTATGAGTAAAATGAGCACAACTATCCTTTCAAAGAAGCACAAGCTCTATGATTACATGCAATGCTAATTAAAACACACTGATAATACTGAAAACTCAGCTCCATTTAAAAGTGAGGTTCTTCATGATCATTTAAACAATTGTTTTAAACATTACCTCTAAACATCAGTTTTCAAGAAAACATTATAAACACACAAGATGACTAATATTTTACATCAATCTAAGTATCTGACAGAATGAACAGATACCACTTCCTGGCCTCAACTGCTGAAGGTCTCTTATTCAGGGAGAAGCACTCGGGTGCTAGCTACTAGCTCAAAGCTCTGACAGGAAAAGAATACCCATGGTTGGAGAGGAGCAACCTTGCAGACTCAGCAGAAGACTGGAGAGGGTCCTGTTGAGTTTGATGGCACCTAAGACAGGTGTCCGGGACTCTGGACACCAACAGTTCTTTAACACACACTTTTGAGAATGGCACGCAGAAGGACAGACTGCCTGCTCTTTATGACTCACCAGAATACTCAGCCACCCTCACCTCTCCAGATGAGTCCCAGTCTTGCAGCTCCACCAAGCACGATAGTGTGTCAACCCCAGCATGCTCACTTGTTAAAAGGCCACGCTCAATTCCACAAATCTGTTCACAGCAGCCCTTCCCACCATCTCTTCTATTTCCACACTATCTAACACAACACATTCAAATCTCAAAATTCTTCCTCTCTATGTCCTGTCTGAATCTGTAGTCCTGCTTTCTTCTTGGTGCTAAGACAGCATCTAGTCTTCATCCATCAGCCAGTAGTAATCTGTTCTACCTATATGGCCTTCTTTCAAATTTACCATAAATTTCTTCTTAAACATTTAACTTGTGGGTTGAGGGTGCATGTGTGCTAGTGTGTTAGGTCAGAAGGTAACTTTGTGAGCTGGTTCTTGTCTTCCATTTTTACATGGGTTCCTGGAACTGAACTCAGGCCATATCAGGTATGTACCCCCCCCCAAAAAAAAAAAAAACAAAAAGCAAGCATTTTTGCCCATGGATCATCTCTCTAGCCCCTTATCATTATTTCTTAAACAGAAGGTTGACCGGAACATCCTACATTTCTTACAAGATTCCAGACTTTAGAGGAGTACTAGCTATATTATTTGTATTTTTACTTCTAAAATTTCTGATATGTAGAAGAAAATTATTGAAAAACGAGATGTCTACTAAATGTATACTATCTAAGTACTACAATAAGTAGACTCTCAAGGGATGCAGACAATAAGATATTCCTTGCTAAGAGCAAGATGGCTCAGCAGGTGTTTACCTGCCGCCCAGCCTGACAGGTGTAAGCCTGTTGGAAGTTATATCCTCAGGACCAACATAGTGGAAGGAGGAGACCAACCTCACAAGTCATCCTCTGACCACCACTCTCCTACTCCCTTGCTTTCACACACACACACACACACACACACACACGCACGCACGCACGCGTGCGCGCGCGCACACACACACACACACACACACACACACACACACGCACACCAACTCACATTCCTTGCTGGCTTTTCTATGAGCTCTGCAGAGGAAAACCACAGTCTGGATGAGCCTCTCACCTGGGACCCTGCTGCAGGAAAAGTCACTCCTTCTTCTTTCATAGATTTAATAGTTGCAGCTATCAGACTACACTGGGGGTCCTTCTGAAATTCTTCTGACCATTCCACCATTAGAGATTTCAGTTTCTCACAGACTTTAGGATGAGCCTTTTAAAGTGGCAAAGAAAAAGGAATAAAGCAACCAAAAAAAATAAAAAGATAAACACAAACAAAAAACTCCCATGTAGCTAAAGTAAGGACTTAAGTTAATAAGCGAGCTGGCAAGATGGTTTGGCGGATAAAAGTGCTTGCTGCCAAGCTTGGCATCTGAGTTTGACCCCATGACCACACTGTCAAGGGAGAGAAGCAACTCCCACGGCTGTTCTCTAAGCTCCACAAACACTGCGGTATGAACAAGTGAGCACATGCACACACATACACTCAAAAAATAAATGAAAACAACTGAACTTTATTAACAGAGAATCACCACTGAATTTCTCTTTAAGTATATAAACACCAGCAAAGAGCAGTAAGTTCTGAACTAGCTGAGCCACTGACAGGCTCTTATTCACATTTTCAGATAGAATAGCTTCATGGAAAAAAAAAAAATCACCCCTTCAGAATACGTCTTACTCAAAAGACTTCTGTGAACTAAAGGCTATTCGCTCTGTTATCCCAACATTCTCACTATGAGACTAGGGTTTTCACATCAACCTGAGGAATAATGTTTCAGAGTTTGTGTTGCAGAGAAGGGGCACCCACTCTGCTCTCACATGAAGCTTCCCTTTCTTCATCAACTCCAGTGGAAGTCAGTACAGAACAGTGGCAAAGTCTGGAGTCAAGAGTCACAGGCATCCAGATCTGAATTCCAACTACACCACTTTCTATCTGTATGACCCTGACAAAGCCAAGCTTCAAGAACAGTTAAAAATAGACAAGGCGGTCTACACAAAAAATGGTCAAAGCAGTGACCAGGCCTTAGCCAAGATGAGCTCATACCAATAATATATACGTGTGTGTATATATGTTTATGTGTGTATGTATATATATATACATGAATATGGATATACAAAGATGGATACCTTGTATATTCACATATATGCACACACACACACACACACACACATATATATGAAAGAAAACAAACAGCCTAGGCGCTATGACTATCAAAAATCAAGGACAAGAAATTTTAACTTATTTAATAGTGCTTTCATTAGTAACGAAACTTTATTACACAGAATTAAAACAATGCACAGAACATTTATTGTATAATGACTTAAACTTCTTTTTTATTTAAAATTTACCTTATTTTTTATCACAGCACGAGCTTCCGTTGCAAAATCACGGGAACATACTTCTAAATGAAATATCTTTCCACAGTTTGCCACACAAGCCCCAAGAAGCTATCAATTAAAATAAAAATGAATACATAAACATCAGATGTTCTGACTCAGTCACTGAAGTGAAAGCACTTTAACAGGGTCAGCTGAAATGGCATCCACTCACAGTCAACGCCTGCAGAGCGACATGAGGGACTTTATGGTTCACCCGCTTCATTATGGCTTTCAGGCAATCTTTTGATCTAAAAAAAAAAAATGGAGAAAGTTAAGAATTGTTTGAGAGTTTTAATTCAAATTTTAAAAATACGAGGTATTACTAACAGCTTTAAAAATAAAATTCTACAGACATCTTTATTAAATCTCTGTGACTTTATACACTGTGGCTCACAAATGTTATAAAACTGTTTATTCCAATAATAAGAGAAACATCATTTCAGCACAGAAAACTGTACCATAGATGACTGTTTCTCCAGACAGACCGAGCTGTCCATCAGCAAACTCTCATTCGTGAAAAGAGCTAGCGTGACACATCGTCTTACAAGGCTCCCCACACGTGTGAATGTGCTATGGAAGCGGATGCTAGCACACTGCACAACCACCCTCTGCTGGAGAAAACGGGCGCAGCTCACGAGCTGTGTCCGTACAAAAGCATTCTTTCTCACAAGTTCGGTCTTATCCTCGTGTTCCGTACTGTATTTAGAAAGGCTACCTAAAAGTCCACCTCACAGGGAAATCCACCCCCCACCCACAGCCACTGTATTCCTGGTTAGCATGCGGCTCTGCTGTCAAAGTCTTTAGTTATCTACATCTAAATACAGATCAGGCTTTCAGTCCAACACTGCCTTTGTTTCTCAGGACAAAGTCAATACAAAATCTAGCCCACTGATCTCTTTATTTCTATCTCCATGAACCAAACAGCTAGTTAAGTAAGCAGTTACATAGCAGATTTAAATAAACACTACCATTAAAACCAGCCTGTCAATGTCCTTTCAATTTTCCATTGTCTAGACACAAGCTAACCAAGCTGCTTACCCGTGACCATCTTACCCATTGGGAGTGCTTCCAACCCTATCACAGATGTCCATAATCAGACTCCAGTCTTCTGTGGTGTTGTACTCATTCGTGGCTTTTTCTGTAAGATATATTAACATATACCAAATTAGAACATATCTTTAAAACTCATTAAGATACCAATGAAGGACAATAGTTAAGAATTTACCTCTTTTCCACTCAAAGGTAGAGAACTAGAGAAGAATTTCAGAAAAGAGCATACTTCTACTAACCTCAGTTTTATTTTTGTGTATTTTTGAGGTTTGGGTTTTTGCTTGTTTGCTCTGTTTTTATTTTTAAGCAAGGTCTCTCACTCTGTAACCCAGGCTGACCTGGAATTCGGGTAATTGGTGATTATGAGCACTCACTATTCTTCATAGGACCTGGGTTCAATCCCCAGCACCCCATGGTGATTCATGACTGTCTATAACTCCAGTTCCAGGAAGCACACGATACACAGACATACAAGCAAGCAAAACACTCATACATATAAAATAAATAAATCTAAAGCAAAAAAAAAATCTTAAGGAAAAAATATTTTTAAAAAGCCTCGCCCTGCCAAGAACTGGGATTATAGACATGTGCTGCCAGGGCCAACTTAACTATAATGACATGAACTACACCAGTTTTATCCTCAAAGTCCTTTATGTAATCTGGAATATTTCATGATGAAAGCAAAGTTAAACTCCCCATCTGACTAAGGACATCTTCAGAAATGATGGCTGAGTCACAGCACCTAACTATATTAACTTTTTCCTGAGACCACCTCACTATCAAGTCCAGGTGACTTCAAACTAATGATTTTTACAAAAGCCTCCCTAATGCTGATGAAACCAGGAACTGCCACATCCAGGCTGTATAAAATTTTAATAAAATTTCAATATGAAGGGAAGCATACAACTTTTTTTTTGCTAGTAACCAAATACAAAAGCTCATAATTTATAAACATTTTATGGGCTGACAGTAAAGAACAGAGTTGTAGAGGTCTCGTCTAACATGCTTGAGGCCCTGACTCCATCCTCAGTAGCCAAAATGAGAACGATTGATTTTAACGACCTTTTTAATAAATAATTCAAAACTAGCACACACACACATTCATCCCAGGTGCCACAGTAATAAGCAGGAAGGACAGCAGGGACTCTAGAGTAGGTTTTTTTTACAATGAGTAATTTCTAGAAGACAAAAGCACCGGGCTTAGAGGGCAGCCTTACTTTGCAAGTAGGAAAGAAAACTACATAGAATCCAGTTCACCTCAGCTAATCACTGGAACTTTCTTTAAAGAACCCTGTGACATGTGTGCTGATGCAGACCTGTGACCTCAGCTCTAGGGCAGAAGTCTGGAGGCCAGCCTGGAGTACTCAGGAGCCCCAAGGCCAGAGTGTGCCTGTTTCAAAAAGCCAAAGCAAGGGCTGGGGACACAGCTCGGTAGTGGAACACTTGCCTAACATGTGCAGGTCCCCAGGGTTGAGCCCCAGCAGCACTGAAGAGCATTAGGTGCATGGGCTTGCTACCGTGGGCCAAGAGCAAACCTCTCCCTGCAGGAATAAGCCTCTACAGAGAAGTAAAGTACCCCGTGGTTCAGGCAAGACTCTGGTAAGACGGTTCAAGAAGAGCTGGCTGCTTCACACTTACCCACTAGTTATGTTATAAGCAAGAGAAGCATTACAAAGAATGCCATGACTTCTGATACCAGTAGGAGCATTAAGTGCACTGGTCCTGTGGGCTTGATACTTCGAGCCCCAGAGGTGAAGAGAACACAGAAAGGGAGGAAGAGACACAAAGTGGCAGTAATGGCACCCACCCTCTTCCTGGAAACGAAGAACCAGCAAAGCATTTGTCATTAGCATCATGAACAGGCTAATGAGAACTTTCCTAAGTTTCCAGTTATAAATAAATCGCCCCATGTTCATAAATCTACATCTATACCAACATTTTATTTTTTAAAGTTGTTCTTAACTAAATATTTTTCATGCAATGTATTTTGATCATATTTCCCCTCCCCCAACTCCTTCCAGATCCTTCCACCTCCTTACCCAACCAACTTTATCTCTGCCTCTCTCTCTCTCTCTCTCTCTCTCTCTCTCTCTCTCTCTCTCTCAAAATAATAAAACAAACAAGCAAACAAAAACCCACAAAACAAGCAAAAGACAAAAAAAAAGGCCAAAACTGAACAACATCTACAAAAGAAACAAACAAAAAACATGGAATTTATATTATGTTGGCTTCTGGGCATAGGGCCTGCCCTGGAGTGTGGCTGATACACCCAGTGACAATGGAGTGAAGAAAACTGATTTTCCCATTGCAGGAGGTATCAACTGCAGATAGCATCTTGGTTACGGGTGAGATCCCATGCCCACTTTCCTGTTCTGGGACTGTCTTATACCATTATTTTAACAGTTGCATAATATTCCATTATGTATGTGTGTGCATGTTCACAAGAGAGCGGGAAGAGAAAGGGGAAGAAAAGGGGTGAAGCAGACAGATACCAGAGTCCCTAAAAAAGGTAGCGAGAAGTGGCTACTAAGCTAGGCATGGTGACTCATGCCTATAATTCTAGCACTTTGAGGCTAAAGTTGAAGGGTAAGAGCCAAGATCATCTTGGGCTACAAAGTGAGTTCCATGCCAATCTGAGGTAGGTAGAGAGTACATGCATAAATAAATAATAAATAAATCAGCAAAGGGTGGCTTAAAATCTATTCAGTACTCAGTGTCTTTGCTATGCAATGGATACTGGTCATATTCATGCCCCACATAAACCAAGTATTAAAATGAAAAGGATTAAAATTTTTTATTTAATTTTACCATTTAAGGTATAGTAGCACTTGTGTATAATTCCAGCACTCTGGAGGCTGAGGCAGGAAGATCATGGTCAGCCTGGGAAACCCTATTTGAAAAAGATTGGTAGGACGTCATACATAGGCCATTCTATGGCTGCTTAAGAGAATAAATCTTATTTTTTGTATGTTCCTTTTACCTCCTCTTCTATTACAGCAGGATTTCCTGTTCTCTATCATTATTTCTAGCACATCAAACAGTACCTAAGGCCTGCAGCAGATATCAACACCATCCCGTGAATGAACGAGTGTATGCTGGATGTTCTTCTATAGCCTATGATGCTACAATGTAGCTACAGCTGCAGACGAGAACACAAACTCAAAGAGCTTTAAAGATAACGCTCAACTGGCCCTAGCGGAATCCTAGATTACCCTGAGCTTTACTGGTAAGCAATTAAGACGGAGCTTCAACAGCAATATCACGTGGCAACAAAAGGCAACAGTACTGGGGTATCTATGGCTCCAGGTCTGTTTGTGAACTCATGTAGGTGACAAAGTGGAGAAGGCAAGGCCTCAGAGGGCAAAGGACTTCTCATGTATGTCGCATTATCCTCAGGGTGAAGACTAAATCACACATACTACAATAGCCTTCCTCTGCCTAAGAGTTTTACTCACCTAAGCCATGACAGAACCGACCTCTCTTCCTTTTGATAATATGCCATGCAGTTTGAATTACTTAAAAATTAAATATTTAGGGGCTGGAGAGATGGCTCAGTGGTTAAGAGCATTGCCTGCTCTTCCAAAGGACCCGAGTTCGATTCCCAGCAACCACATGGTGGCTCACAACCATCTGTAAAGAGGTCTGGCGCCCTCTTCTGGCCTTCAGGCATACACACAGACAGAAAAATTGTATACATAATAAATAAATAAATATTTTAAAAAAATTAAATATTTACCCACATTCTCTTTTGTATGCATATTATTTCTTTCTTACATATAAGTCTGACTCATATGTATACATATTTGTCATATGTATATACATATGAGTCTGACTTATATGTATATTGGTCATATGCAATTCTGAACCTTATTTAGTATAAAGTATAAGCCAGGAATAGAAACTGTCACAAAATTTGTTAAGCAGCTCCAACATTAAGAATCTGTCCTTTCTCAGGGCCAGGCTTGGTGGTGCACACCTTTAATTCCACCACTTGGGAGGCAAAGGCAGGCAGATCTCTGTGAGTTCAAGGCCAGCCTGATCCACAGAGTGAGCTCCAGAACAAGTTCCAAAGCTACAGAGAAACCCTGCCTCGAAAACAAACAAACAAAAAAAGTCACCCAATCCCAAAACAATCACACAGAAGCTTAATATTAATCACAAACTGGTTGGCCTATTGCTCAGGCTTATTGATAACTAGCTCCTACTTTTAGATTAACCCATTTCTATTAATTTATGTATCGTCACATGGCTCATGGCTTTAGCTGTGATCTAGTACATCTTTCTGCTCCGGCAGCTGGGCTGTCACCTCCCCCGACTCTGCCCTTCCTCATCTGAGTTCTCACTTGATTGTTCCACTTAAACTTATCCTGCCTGGGTACTGGTCAAACAGCTTTTGTTATTAATTAACGAGAGGAATACAGATTCACAGAGGACAGAAAGACCATCCCATAGAAGAATCTATCCTGGCCGGGCGGTGGTGGTGCACGCCTTTAATCCCAGCACTTGGGAGGCAGAGGCAGGCGGATCTCTGTGAGTTCGAGACCAGCCTGGTCTACAAGAGCTAGTTCCAGGACAGGCTCCAAAACCACAGAGAAACCCTGTCTCGAAAAAACAAAAAAAAAAAAGAAGAAGAAGAATCTATCCTTTCTCATTTCTCATTTATCTGAAAAGTTAGCACTATCATTATCTACTTTGTTGACTACTCTATATATAATACATATGCTGCTCGACAAATCAATAGATCAAGTTTAACCTTGGATCTAATGCATTCTGCTAGAACACAACTTTTCATGATTATTTTTTCATTTTTGGCCATGTGCTACAAACAGGTACAGAGCTTATTCCGATACAGCCCAAAAGCCTACCATAGTACAAAAATACAGAAAGAAAATACTCTTTACTTGATTTGAATCCCATTGGAAATGGAAGTATTCTGATTTGAATATTCCATCAAGCCTAGTTTACTCTGTATAAATATAGGACTCACAATTATTCTTTTAAAATGTATAAAATGTGAAGACTTTATAATGGCCTGCCAAAATGGACTTCATTTTCAAGTGAACTAAGTAACATTTAAATTATGTACTTAGGAATATTTTAAACTCCTGGAAAAATTTTAAATATTATAATTAAAAGCCTTTCTTCTCCAGCATGCCACTCTGCCCAGCACTAGAGCTGCATCTTATATTATCCCAGGTCCAGCGCATAGAGGGAGAGCTCAAAGAGCCTGCCTGGGGGCTAAATGCTAACTACCGGAGTTTGGTGGGTGTAAGTCATAACACTTCATCACCAGGCTTTGATTACTGTACATAGAAAACCTCAAATACACCATGAAAGAGCTCACAAAGAGTCTAACAATATCCTAAGACCAACTCCCTCAACACCGACAAGGAACAAAGTCTCCTCCACACAGTCCATTATGTTCACAGCATGGATTGGAAAAGCATCCAAGTCTATCCATAAAACTTTTAATACAACAGGCTGTATCAGTAATAGAAAACGAACCGTATAAAGGAAGAGCTTCGCCAAACAATTCGTCGTTCAGGCTTCTCCTACTGTTTGAAATGAGAATCCATTTTGACTGGTCTCCTCCAACAGGACAAAGGATCTGGTAGAAACCTGCTACTCTACCAAACTGCGCTAGAGTAAGACAGAACGTACAAGCCGAGCAGTGTGGGAGATGAGAAATACGCTGTGCAGTTCTGAGGACTCTGAAGGAGCGATGAAGGAGAAATGGGGACTGAGCCTCATGGTGGCCCCAACTTTGTGCACGAACATGCCAAGCCAAGACTAGCCCAAGTGGAGAAGTCAAGAGGCAGGAACTGAAAAGACCTCGAGCACAGGTCCTCAGGAAGGTGGAGCTCCATGAAATTCAGCAGTGATCTAGCAAAGCATACAGTGCTGGGGCTTGTCTGCCTTTAAATCTGAATGCTCTGTCTCACTCCTGTAATTCCTATGTAACTCGCCCTAAATCCAGTATGGCAGGATTTGGAGATGTGGCAAAGTCCCAAGGATGAAGTCCTGGCGCTACAAGGTGAGTGCCTTTTTTTTTTTTTCCAGAAGAGTCACTGCAGACTAGAAAACTGCTGTCTGTAACCCAAGGAGAGCTCTCACCAGACATGGCACTTTAACCTTGGACTTGCAGTCCCCAGAACTGAGAAACTAATTTCTACTAAGTTACCCAGACTATGGCATCTTGTTGTAGCAGCCTACCCAATAAGTAAAAGTGAACAGAATACATGATACATTCACAAAAGGCCACTTCTTAAAAGAGTCCTTTAGAACCTAAATTTCAAAATCAAAATTATGACCAAACTAACAAGACCTTCAAGATGGTCTACTGATATAACTACCTGACAAAAAATAAACACAATGTTAAACATAATATAAGAAGGCAGCAGATACATTATGATCACTTCACAGATACAACAGGGGTCAATAAAAGATGTCAGCATAATCCAAAGTAATCATACACATTTCTAAGAACCAAAGCAAAGATGGTTGTAGCACAAATAATAAAAACCCAGAGACAGATATTGGGGTTCACGCTGAAGATCAGAAAAGCAAAGAGTCAGCCACTAGAGAGAACTTTTACCTGTACCAAATCTTCAGACCAAAAGGGTGAGATCCTGTCTCCACGAATCCTGAGACCTCACACTCCAGTGAGTTCCTGTCTCTTCTCCTTTCTTTGCCCAGCCATATTGCTCCTGACTCTATTTCCCTAGTGCTGGGATTAAAAGTAATTAAAAATGACTCCCACACACTAGAATTAAAGATGTGAACCACCATCACCTGGATCTGTTTCTGGATCAATCTTGTGTAGCCCAGGGTAGCCTTGAACTCACAGAGATGCCTCTTTCTCTATCTCCTGGGATTAAAGGAGTGTGCCACCACTCCCTGGCCTGTATGGCTGACTAGTGTGGTTGCCTTGCCCTCTGATCTTCAGGAAAGCTTTATTTATTAAAACACAAATAATATGCCACTATAGATGGTCATAATAAGAGTAACTAGGAAGTGTTTGGCAGAAGCCAGAAATATAAAAATGGAATTTCTTAACTAAAAAGTAAAGTCTAGGGGGCTGGAGAGATGGCTCAGAGGTTAAGAGAACTGACTGTTCTTCCAGAGGTCCTGAGTTCAATTCCCAGCAACCACATGATGACTCACACCCATCTGTAATGAGATCTGGTGCCCAGAACACTATATACATAATAAATGAATAAAAAAAAAAATAAAGTCTATCAACTGAAAAACTCAGTAAGGGCTAGGAATGAAATACAGCTCAGTAGTAGAGCACCTGCATGGCGCATGTGCAGTGCCAACTTCAAATGCCAACGCTACAAAAAACAACAACAAAAAAAACAAGTCAACAACAAAAACCCCTCTGACTTAAAAAGCAGAGTTAAGAATACAAACACAAAATTAAGAAATATGGATACTGGCCTGGCGGTGGTGGTGCACGCTTTTAATCCCAGGAGGCAGAGGCAGGTGGATCTCTGTGAGTTCGAGGCCAGCCTGGTCTACAAGAGCTAGTTCCAGGACAGGAACCAAAAGCTACGGAGAAACCCTGTCTCGAAAAATCAAAAAAGTCAGGCATGGTGGTACACACCTTTAATCCCAGCACTCTTGATTAAGAGGTAAGCACTGATCAGATTGTTGTGAGTCCCAGGCCAACCAGAGTTATATTGAGTCCTCCTTGTTAGGGTTGGAACTTGGACCCCTCTTTCGATTACATCTGCATCAGCTTTCTCCTTGGGCACTTGCAGCTCTTCCAGAGAACCCATGACTCACACACTACAGCTCCTGGGGATCAGACAGCTCTTCTGGCCTCTGCATGCATACACCCACCTGGAATCTAATGTATGCCTGTGTATGCCTGTACTTAAACATACATAAAATTAAGAGATATCTTTTTTAAAAACTAAATTAAGAACAACTCTGTGCACTGTGCATACATTCACAAATGAAATGGTACTAATATAATGGCTTTTCAGCAGTCTGTGTATTAACTCATTTCTTCCTCAGCCAAAAAAAGCATTTCTACTTTGTAGATGGCGAAAATGAGACACAGAGGAGCTACTAGCATAGGTTATACAGTGAAACATCTCAGTCCAGTGGTGTGGCCTAGCGCATGTACAAGTGTGAGGCTCCAGGGTTTGCTCGAGACAAGGTCTCTATGTAACCCTGGCTGTCCAAGTACTTGCTATGTAGAAGACCTACCTGCCTATGCCTCCCAGTGCTGGGATTAAAGGTGTGCACCACCACACCTGACTCTGAAATACTAATATTAAACTAACTTCTGCATACATACAATTTTTGTTCAAAATTGCTAAATAGTAAGTTCTTTCCAAGTTAGCTTTCAAATTTTTTTTTTTTTTTTTTTTTTGGTTTTTCGAGACAGGGTTTCTCTGTGGCTTTGGAGCCTGTCCTGGAACTAGCTCTTGTAGACCAGGCTGGTCTCGAACTCACAGAGATCCACCTGCCTCTGCCTCCCGAGTGCTGGGATTAAAGGCGTGCGCCACCACCGCCCGGCAGCTTTCAAATTTTTTACATATAAACATCCGAAAAATGCTGGATAGGACAAATCCTACAAACACAGAATTGAGTAAAATACCACAATTAACTTCACTTATTTCTCACCTCGAAATACAGTATTCAGTATTCTTTTTTTTTTTTTTTTTTTTTTTTTTGGTTTTTCGAGACAGGGTTTCTCTGTAGCTTTGGTGCCTGTCCCGGAACTAGCTCTTGTAGACCAGGCTGTCCTTGAACTCACAGAGATCCGCCTGCCTCTGCCTCCCAGAGTGCTGGGATTAAAGGCGTGCGCCACCACCGCCCGGCAGTATTCAGTATTCTTGATGCTGGGCAGAAGATGGATCAAGTGGGTGAAGGGCTTCACACACACGCACGCACGCACGCACGCACGCACACACAGACACACACACACACACTGGGGAGGTAGAGACAGGAAGATCTCTGAGGCGTGCTGTGCAGACAGCATAGCCTAATCCAGGAGCTCCGCGTCCAGTGAGAAATTTTGCCTCCAGCGGGACGGTAGTGGCGCAATTCAAAGAGGCTGAGGCTCCTTCCTCTGTTGGCTCTAGCTTGTGTCAAGGTGACACACAAAACCAGACAGTACACCTTGCTTGCTCTACTGGTTCTTTCTTTCGCTGGCTATGTCAACACCTTTCTTTCTTCTTCTTCCTCCTCCTCTTTTTTTTGAGATAAGTTCTCATCACACAACCCTGGCTGACCTAGAACTCACTATATAGATGAGGCTAGTCTTACATTCAAGAGATCCACCTGCTTCTGCTTCCTGTGTCCTGGTACTAAGGCATCCTCCACCATATCCAATGACCAACATTTTTTTTTCCCATGGGGGACTAAGGAGTTTGACATATAGGAGAAAAAGCGGGGGAAATCAAAAATCATTTTCTTGCCGGGCGGTGGTGGCGCACGCCTTTAATCCCAGCACTTGGGAGGCAGAGGCAGGCGGATCTCTGTGAGTTCGAGACCAGCCTGGTCTACAAGAGCTAGTTCCAGGACAGGCTCCAAAGCCACAGAGAAACCCTGTCTCGAAAAACCAAAAAAAAAAAAAAAAAAAAAAAAATCATTTTCTTGTCTTTTATAATTAAACCACTTAAGAACTTAAGATCAAAAGAATCCAGAGGCAGATCTCCTATTCATGAAGATTCACTGACATTTGGGCTAATTCTGCTAAAAAATACATTCTGTAATACTCTTAGGTGAGGACCCGAGAAAACAAATATGCTCATTCCTATATCCAGCACTTAGGAGGCATGAACATCAAGAGTTTAAGGCTAGCCTCAACTACACAGCAGTTTGAAACCAGCCTGAGAGTACATGAGACCCCATCTCAAGAAACCAAAAAAAGGAGGAAGGGGAGATGGTTCCATTGGTGAGCTGCTTGTAATGCAAGCATAAGTAAATGAGTCCCCAGCAACCAATACAAGCCAAATGCATCAGGGTTCCATTTGCAATCCATCACCGTGGAGCAGGACGGGAGGACACCCAGAACGCGATCCCTATGCAGTCAGTTTAGCCTAAACAATGTGCTCTCCACACAGTGAGAGATTCCATATTAAAAAGAAGGTGGTAAGAGACAACTGGGGTTACTTAACATTAACCTCTAGCTTCCAAACACATGTGCAGACATGGGTGCAGACATGAGCACATACATACACACAAAATAAGCAAAAATATAATTAACTAGCCAGGTGGTGGTGACACACGCCTTTAATTCCAGCACTTGGGAGGCAGAGGCTAGAGGATCTTTGTGAGTTCAAGGTCACCCTGGTCTACAAAGAGAATCCTACAACAGCCAGGGATACACAGAGAAACTGTCTTGTAAAAATAAAACAAACAAAAAATAACTTCAAGGATAAATAAAACCACAATGAGATTCTACTTGAACAACTAAAATAACAAAACCACACCATTGGGCAATAACAAATTTCTGATATGAAACTGATATTAACAATCTTAAATGAAGTAAATGGTTATCTCAGAATATCAATAAACTTCAGAGGCAAAGGACTATGTCCTGTGTTTTGTCACAATGACCTTCAATTCCTATACTAAAAATATGAACATTTATTCACTATTAAGCAATACATCAGAGCTAATAAAATAGTAACTTAAAAAAAAGTTAAGGCTGAAGAGAGATGAAGCCTGGGTTCAGCGCCCACACAAAATGTAGGGTGGGGCCACATGTGCACCTGTAACGTTGGGGGCAGTGGACAGGAGGATCACTGGGACTTGTTGACACAAACCATCTCCAGTGCAGACATCTCAAGGGAATAAGAGAGCAGGACACCGAGTCCTCTATCTGAGCATGGTGTATACACTGGACACACACATACACATCCATGAGCACCACCACCCCTATTGACGTCAAGTCCTCAAGCATTACTGGTACTTCTAATACTCTGGATTTTACAAGGGTTATAACTCATGATATGGGAAGGGTTTCTTTTTTTTCCCCCTTGATTTTTCAAGAGAGGGTTTCTCTGTGTAACAACAGGTCTGACTGCACTCGAACTCACTCTGTAGACCAGGCTGACCTCAAACTCAGAGATCCACCTACCTCTGTGTCCCAAATCCTGGGATTAAAAGCTTGTGCCACCACCACCCAGCTATATAAAGGTTTTCAGAAGAAGCTTCTCCACATAAGAATAAAATATTTCTTTTCATGTGAATGAAGTAAACTTCTCAGTAGCTATAAACCATATGAGCAAATGAGAATTACTAAGTAGTGCTTCATACAGCTGACTGACAAGCGAGCACATGAGCGTTCATGGGGGTTATGGGTCAGCCGAGAGGGTAAGCTCTGGAAGAAAACACAAGCTTGAAGGAGACAATGGCAACAATAAAGGTTTTACAACTCTGCCCTGCAGTCTCACTTTTAATTTCACATTTATTTATACTTACTGGGGTTGGGGCTGGCCTGAGCCTCAGCAGGTTTGTGGTTGTTAGAGGACAATGAGGGAGTCAGCTCTCTCCTTTCCCCATGGAAGCTCCAGGGATGCAACTCAGGTCATCAGGCTTGGTGGCAAACACCTTTACCAGCTGAGTCACCTCACTGTCCATATAGTCCTTATTTAATTTTTAGAGGGGGACACATCATTGCTGTATTGCGGCCTGGGCTAGCCCTGAACTCATGGGTTAAATAGTCTTCCTGAGTACTGGGACTACAGTACGTGTCACGGTATACACTCGCTAATGCATTTCAACATTACAGAGGAAGCTGGAGTGGCACCCATCTATAATCCCAGAAGCCAGGAGGGTAAGTCAGAGAATCCAAATGGAGGAAGGTCATTGGCTAAAAATAAAGAAACTGCGTGGCTGGTCCTGATAGGTTAAAACATAGGTGGGAGGAGTAAACAGAATAGTATGCTGACAGGAAGAGGAAGTGAAATCAGAAATCATGCAGCTCCGCTCAGAGATGCCAGGCTCCTCTCTCGCGGGCAGATGGGATAGCTCTGCTCTCTGAGGCACACTAGTGATGAAGCTCTGACCCAAGATGGACGTAGGCTAGAATCTTCCCGGTAAGCACACCTTGGGGTGCTACACAGAATATAAGAAATGGGCTAGTCCAGGTGCGAGAGTTAGCAGAGAAGAAGCTAGATATAATGGGCCAAGCAGTGATTAAATGAATACAGTTTGTGTGTTGTTATTTCGGGCATAAGCTAGCCAGGCGGCTGGGGTGTTGGGGACGCAACCCCGCCGCCGCCCCTATTTCAACAGAAGTCAGCCTAGGCTACACTGCAGGACCCAGTTTCAAAATAAATAAAATTATATTAAACATGCCAGGCACAGTGGTATATGCCTATAATCTCAGTTACTTGAGAGGCTTAAGCAAGAAGACAGTGAGTTTGAGGTCAGTCTAAGCAACATGGTAAGCTCCTGCCTCAAAACACACCCTGCTGCTGCTGCTCCCCCCCCCCCCGTATTCTGGACATCTTGGCATTGACCCAGCACTCAGAAAGATCACTGGACCCTGGAATTCAAAGCTAGCCTATGCTAAAACACAGTGAGACGATATGTCAAAATTTCAAAACCTTTACCAGTATTGCTTCAAGCCTTTTCTGTTTGGCAAGGCTGTGCACCAAACATAAGACGTGACTCTGCTAAGCAAGCAGTATCTACCGGGTCATAACCCCAAGCCCACACCTTCTTAAATGTCACAACCAGTAAACAGCACCTGAGTTGCAGCAACTGCCAGTCCTGACAAGAACTACATTACAAGATACTCCATTTTCAACATCCTTTCACTGAAAATCAAATGAAGGCCTCCTGAGACTAGCAGTGCTAGCTGAGCGGTCTCTACAGTTAAAGGGCTGTTTCCATGGGACGGTATAGGGAAGCAGGTGCTTGTCCTTCACACATTCACTGGCAGTTACACCAAGAAAATGTTAAGGCAGTTTACAAAGGAGCAATATTTACAATGCCTGGAAAAGCCGAAGATGCCAGTGGACAAGGTGAAACTCAGTCTTAAAACAGAAAGGATGAGCCGGGTGGTGGCAGCACACACCTTTAATCCCAGGACTCAGGAGGGAGAGACAGGCAGATCTCTGTGAGTCTGAGGCCAGCCTGGTCTACAGAGTGAGTGCCAGGACAGGTTCCCAAGCTACAAAGAGACACCCTATCTCGAAAAACCAAAAAAACAAAACAAAATACACAAACAAAAAAACACCAAAAAGGATGAATAGGGTGAAGATTATCGCACACTTGGGAAGGAGCAAGAGACAGGATGGTTGCAAATTTAAGGCTACTCTCCAGTTCCAGGCTATCCTGGGATACACAGGTTCTATCTCCAAACAACAAAATATGGGGGCTGGAGAGATTGCTCAGGGTTTAAGAGCATGTGTTATTCTTGCAGAGGAACCAAGTTCAGTTCCCAGAACCACATGGTGGTTCACAACATCCCTAACTCCGGTTCGGGGGGGAGGGGGGGGAAATAAATCTTAAACAATTAAAACCAACAAAGTAAATTAAAGAAAGGCTAAGGGGAAAGACTGCATAGGCAATACCAAATGTCTCCTTTCCAGAACAATGCTTGTTTTAGCAAAGGAAGCTGACAACGTTGGTTAACACTTGTGATAAATTTAGGAAAGGAACTGTAGCCATACTACAATCAAAATCTTTGTTACTTGGGGCTGGAGAGATGTTCAGAAGTTAAGAGTGTACACTACTAGGCTGGTCAGTGGTAACACACGCCTTTAATCCCAGTACTCAGGAGGCAGAGGCAGGCAAATCTCTGAGTTCAAGGCTACCCTAGTCTACACAGTGAATTCCAGGACAGCCAGAGCTACACAGTGAGACCCTATTTAAAAAAAAAAATTACATAAATAAAAAATTAAAACAAAGTGTACACAAAGAAACCCTGTCTCAAAAAACAAAAAGAAAACACATGAAAATGTATATTGTGTAAATGTAATAAATACATTTACAACTAATTTAAAAATAGAAATATTTTTGAGATTATTTAACTCTGAAGGGAGAAGAATGGCAAAAGCGGCTGCTAAGAATACACTCCACAGTGTTGTGAATGTTCTCTTCTTTAGAAAGATCAAATGTGTCCTGGTAGTGGAAACTGACAGAATTGGGTGGCTGGCAGGGGTGGAGTTCATGCTGTGTTTTATACATTATGCTCAAAATAGTTGACATTTTAAAGAAAACTTCAAAGATATTAATTAAACTTTCAAAATATCTGAAAGTACTAGCATTTCTGGAACCATGCAAACAAAATAAGGTACGGAAAAAATACATTGTAACAACAACAACAAGCCATATTCACCCATAACCAAAATGTTTTTTAAAAAATATAATTTTTGTAATTTTTTAAAAAACATTTTGGTTATGAATAATCATATGTTCAAAGACTAAATTAAATGTTATAAATTTGACTGTACAAAATCCATCTGTATTACTGAAATGCTTCTATTTTTACACTGAGATTTCTTACTAATTTTTACTGAGATAAAACTGCCTGATTGTAAGCCTTAAGTTCCTTTTGGTCAAGTCTTATAACAACAAAAATAAAAAGTGGGACATTCACACATGAACCCGCCTTCTCAGTTTCCTGGAGTAAATCAAAACTCAGCTTTGTGGGCACAAATGTCTTTATGAATGGATGGAGATGGCTATGAAAAGACAAATCCCTCCAGTCAGCTATGACAGCATACAGCTGAATACCCAGCACTCAGAAAGCCAAGGAAGGATCTCAAACTCAAGGCCAGCCTCGGCTACATGAGAGTGTCTGGGCAGATCAGGACACATAGTATGGTCCCATCTCAAGAGTAAAATCAATTAAGGGCCAGAGAGACGGCTCAGCAGATCAATAGCTGCCTCACGGCCTGATGGCTGGAGTTCAAATTCTGTAAGCCATGTATAAAGCCAGATGCAGTGGTCCAGACCCAGCAGTCCTGCGAAAAATTGTACCGGGATGCTCACTGGCCAGCTAGAACACAGCACAGCAGAAACAAGGGACCCGATAAAACAAGGAAGTGCCTTGTTGCTACATGGCACATGCTCACCCAAACACACAATAATATGTAAACTTTTAAAATAGCACAAGCAATTAGCAAGAGATGATAAATAACCCAGAGCACAGACTATCAAACAAAAAGGTGCCTGGCTTGAGTAAAGAGGAAAGAGGACACCAACTAGCACTGGGGTAGGGGCATAAAACAGCCAAGCAATGACTCTGCACCCAAGCTAACAGCCTGCTACTGAATACAAGCAAATAGCGCACACCCGCCCTTCTTATTCAAGCAGCCTCTAAAGTAAGCTGTATATCAAATTCCTCTACTCCTGTGTCTTTTCAGTATTTTCTTCCCTGTACTGCCCTTTCCCTTTCCACCTTGGCTAAACTTGGCTTTCTGTTCCAGGATTTTCTATTTTTTTTTTTTTTTTATTTTTTGGTTTTTCGAGACAGGGTTTCTCTGTGGCTTTGGAGCCTGTCCTGGAACTAGCTCTGCAGACCAGGCTGGTTTCAAACTCACAGAGATCCGCCTGCCTCTGCCTCCCGAGTGCTGGGATTAAAGGCGTGCACCACCACTGCCCGGCTGTTCCAGGATTTTCTTATTTGTTTGTTTGCTGCAGTCTTTGTCCAGTTTTAGCCTGGTGAGGTGGATGCTCACAGGGACAGTTGGGCCATTAGCCTTTTCTCCCTGTACCCATTCAATGGAGATGGCATATTTCTTCCTGTACACCTGGACCACTCCACCACTCTGGACCTTTGTACTGTCCTCATACAACCTGAATATCATCCCTTCGACTGCGCTCTTTGGAAAGGGGAAAACATCATCTTCCTCCGAATGTGAGAAGGTGAACTGAAATGCCTTTTTCAGTTCTTGCTTCAGTCAGAAATCACAAAGGGTTGAACTTCATTTTGACAGCTGCCTCTCCAGAGACTGTTGCAGACAGGAAGAGGTCTGCATGTCAGTATCTCTTCCCTCTAACACGAGTCCCCCATCTACCCACCTCGGCTTCCGTGTTTACTTGCTCCTTGGAAACGCTCCAGTTCACGTCCTATTGGACAGAGTCTAAGAGGGGCATGCTTCCTACTGAAGACATGATGTCAGGAGGATGAGGGAGGGGAAGAACAAGGGTGACCTTTACCCCGGGAACTGCCTACCTGACACTATTGCTTGTCCTGCCATCACAGATGATAATAACTTTTATGTCATCTTACATATTCCTCAGGCTTCCACACTGCATTAGTCACAGCACAGAACAACTATCTACTTGAGCATGCATCCTTCCTCATTCTTGAGTGTCTTGGGAGCAAGAACTCAGGATAGTTATTCAGTTTGTCTCTATGGAACTTAACATGATGCCTGACACACAGGGATCCCCCAGGAATCTTTGGTGAATAAAAAGTGAACATGGGTAAGAGAGAGCAAGGAAGAGAAAAGAGAAATAAAAGTAATGCTGAAAAGAGGTGGGCACTGGTGGTGCACGACTTTAAACCCAGCACTCTGGAGTCAGAGACGGGCGGATCTCTGTGAGTTCAAGGCCAGCCTGGTCTAAGAAGTGAGTTCCAGGACAGCCAGGGCTACACAGAGAAACTCTGTCTTAAAAAATAAAAAAGCAACACTGTAAAGGAACACTGTTGTAATGT
The DNA here is from genome assembly GCA_963919715.1 of Microtus obscurus. Classification (NCBI taxonomy): domain Eukaryota; kingdom Metazoa; phylum Chordata; class Mammalia; order Rodentia; family Cricetidae; genus Microtus; species Microtus obscurus. The sequence continues at coordinate 761,440 of CAWTZC010002327.1, read as the reverse complement.
TCAAAGCACGTAATGCCTTATTTTGTATTATTTCACATTAAGAGTCCTTAAGGTCTGAAAAATAAAACATAATTTTCTTCTGATGTAAGTATCTGACCAATTTGAGCTCCTCAGAATTTCATTCCATTTTTTTCTAGTTGCATTCATCTGTGTAGGTGGGCCTCCATCAAACCCACTCTTTCACCCTTGACATCTTGGAAACTGAATTCAGTCATGAACGAATAGATAAACACTTCAAGTTCTGGTTGACATAGCCCATGAAATAATCTACATAGGTTCTCTCTCTCTCTCTCTCTCTCTCTCTCTCTCTCTCTCTCTCTCTCTCTCTCGATGAGATGATGAGAGCCTAAGAAAACTACACTATGCTGTGATGCACGGATTTCAGAAACCACTGAGGGTAAAGTTTAGAAAACTAAACTGGGCCGAGCAACTCAGACTACAGCTACCAGACAAGTTTTCAATTTGAAAACATCGGGCTTCTAGGAAATGATTCCTAGAAGAGAGAGCTCACAGGTTTTTATATTTTAAGTACTCAGTGTTAGGCTGGAGCGATGGCTCAGTTAAGGGCACTCCCTGCTCTTCCAGCACCCAGATGGTGGCTCAGAACCCTCTGTAACACCAGTTCCAGGTGACCTGACATGGCCTTCTGGCCTCCTCGGGCACAGCACACAAGTGACAAACATAACATGCAGACAAAACACCCACACACATAACGAAAGAAAAAATAAAATAACCTCTCCTGTTTTGCTTTTTCTGACTCATTTCATTAGAGCAAAATGAAAGCATTCACAGCAAGAAGTACAGGTCCCAAGCCTGGGGGAGGCCCAGGCCTGGAATCCCAGAATTCTACAAGCTAAAAGGGAGATTTGGGGAATTTGAAGCCAGCATGGACTATACACAGACTCTACTGTGTCAAAACTAAATTAATTCAATAAAAGCTAAAAAGTGCAATGCCTCACATAGGTAATGTAACAAAAGAACGATTAATTATTCCAAAACACCGACGAATCCTCAACACACTTCCTATATAATTAGACTCTCATATACATGAACATGACACTGAGAGTTATAAAACAAAATGAGGCACTTTCTAGACTTCTCTTAACCAGGACATTTTAACTGAACTAGTGACTCACTGCTCAAATATGTAGCATTTTGTTTGATTCAAACTACCTAAATCCTATAACGTCGCTAGGAGCCCCTTAACTACTGTTTCAAGAACGTTGGCAGCCAGTTTGCTTTTACTGTTAATGTATACGTAAGTTGTACCCCGTCCATCTTTTTCTCATTCAGAAAGACCTGACTAACGTTTGCCTCCAACAAATACTGATTGTTCTGGGCTATTTACAGAGTCTACGAGTTTTCCTGTTCGTTCTCTGAGCCTAGATCTCGCAGCACCTTCAAAACAGTCAATAAATACAGCTGAAACTGCAACTATCATTGCTTGAATGTGTGTGTGCAGACGGAAGCGACGAGAGTTAACCCTGTTAAGTCCAGATCTCTAGTTCGGGACTGCCCCTAGGCAGCAGGGTGGTCACCGCTGCACCTTCAACCAAGGGGAAGGGTGTTAACCAGCTCTGGAGAAAGCAGGAAGTTTGTATCAGCAACTAGAGCCTCCAGCGAACTTGGCTTTTCCCCACTCCTGCTCTGGGTGACGGGAACAGCCCAGCTAGGTACCCCAACCTCCGACAGGTAGGAGGTGGCCCGGCTAGCGACGCGCCGAGGCTGCCCCCCGCCGTCGAGAGCGGCGCAGCCCCTTCGCTCTCCACCAGGTTTCCCAGGCACTGGGGCCGCCGCCCACTTTTCCCTACACGGAGGGCTCCGGGCACCGCACTCACCCACGTCTTGCTCGAACGGGTTGGCACTGAACAGAGGCATGGCGCCGGCATCCGAAGTTGAATCGCGACGGTACAGCAGGGCTCCGAATGCTCCCGCTGAGCGACCGGCAGCGACTTCCTAGACGGCTCGCCGGGCCGTGCCCTCACTTCCGCCTCCGCGCCTGCCCCGCGCGCGCCTGTGCGCCCCGCGCCTGGCCGTCCTCCGCTCCAGCGGCGCCGGCGAAGCCACACGAGGCTTGGCCGAGCACAAGCACCCCGCAGTTCCCTCATCGCCCACCTAATAACGTGGCAAACCCTGGCCCGATGCCTGCTCAGGCCCGGCGGCAGCCACGGTCACCTTTCCACGGCGAGGACCCGGGCGAGCCACGGGGGCGGGGGAAGCTTCGAGGCCGGAAGTTGTCGCAGCTGGAGATGCCGGTGGCCGGCGAGTTGGCTGAGTCCCGGAGGCGAGGCCGGGTGCGCGGTGACAGTGGCTCCTCTGTCACGCGAGTACTTCGGTTACCAACCAGGTCACGTCTTGGCCATCAGGACCTCGGCGTGCTACGCGTCTCGGTTGCTATGGAAACGGAACCGCAGGCCTTTGGGAGGCGTTAAGAATCTGTCGATTGACGGCTGTGTTGCTGCTGTTCGTTGGATTCTTCGGTTAATCAAGCCGAAATAGTCACTCGGGAAAGCGATCGCGGGGAGATGCTTTGCTTCTCATCTCTCCTATATGAAAATAAAGTTTGGACCATGGAATACAAATTCGAGTGAAGGAGGTGGAGAGATGACTCATCCCTTCAGAGCGCTTGTTGACAAAGTTCGGTTCTAGTATCGGCGGCGGGGCGGGTGGGGGAGTGGGGACAAGGGTAAAACAACCGGTAACTGAGTTCCAGAGAACCTGACACCCTCTTCTGGCCTTGGTTGGCATCTACACTCACGTTCGCACACCCACATTCAGAAATATAATTACACATTCTTATGATGGGAGTTGTGCCGCATTCCATTAAATCCAGCACTCTGGAGGCAAGAGGCAGATGGATCTAAGGAATCTCCAAAGATGAGTGAAAGTACACTCTTGCTTTTGGCTTGCTCAAGTTTTATAGTGTAAAAACATTTATGATTTGGTTGTTATTAAGAGTCATAAACTCGGGTTCCCACAGAATCCAGCCAGGCGTTTAAATGAATGTCATTGTGCAAACCCCCTTCCTGCAAAACATGCCCCGTACTTCTCTACCCTGCTTTATATTTTGTTCATATCATTTATTCTCTAAGGAACAACTACTTGTGATACCTGTCTCTTTTGATTAGAATATGTCCATGAATTTTGTTCGCTACTGTGAACCCAGGGTCTTAAAAACAGTATCTGGAAAGGTAGGTGGTCAGTAAATACTTCTAGAATGTAGCCCTATTTTTGAATTGAAAAACACATCTCTAAAGCTGGCGCCTTGAGCCATGAAATAGCTCAGCAGTAACAGCCCTTCCAGCCTAAGCCAGAAGAGCTGATGTTCAGTCCCCAGAGGCCACCGTGGAAGGATAGAACCAGTTCATGAAAAGTGTCCTCTGAAGCCGGGCGGTGGTGGGCGCACTCCTTTAATCCCAGCATTCGGGAAGCAGTGCAGGTGGATATCTGTGAGTTCGAGGCCAGCCTGGTCTACAAAAGCTAGTTCCAGGACAGGCTCCAAAACCACAGAGAAACCCTGTCTCGAAAAAAAAAAAAAAAAAAAGGAGGAGGAGGAAAGGGAGAAAAAGGAGAAAGAGGAAGAAGAGAAGAAGAAGAAGAAGAAGAAGAAGAAGAAGAAGAAGAAGAAGAAGAAGAAGAAGAAGAAGAAGAAGAAGAAGAAGAAAGGAAGAGGAAGGAAAGAAAAGTGTCCTCTGACCTCGGTCTTACGCAATAGTTTGAGGACACCCCGACTCGCACACATTTTTTTTTTAATTTAAAAGGTTTTTAGGAGCCGGGTGGTGGTGGCGCACGCCTTTAATCCCAGCACTCGGGAGGCAGAGGCAGGCGGATCTCTGTGAGTTCGAGACCAGCCTGGACTACAAGAGCTAGTTCCAGGACAGGCTCCAAAACCACAGAGAAACCCTGTCTCGAAAAACCAAAAAATAAATAAATAAATAAATAAAAGGTTTTTAGGGTTGGGTGTGGTGGTACAGACAGGTGGATCTATATGGTGATAGATATACAGGGACGCACAGTGAGACCCTGTCTCAAATAAATTAATTAAAATAAATGTTTTTAAACTAAAACTGGCAGCCACTAGTAAATTTCAACCATTTGTTGAAATGTGGGCTCTTCTAGGCCTCCCAGTTTTTCAATGATTTTAAGTTTTGAGAATTATTTCAACATTTCGTTATTTATGTTTGGATTCTTGTTTCACTTTTGAGACAGGCTGACCTGTACAGTGGAGGATTACCTTTCATATCTACGATTTTCAAAAACAAAAATTATTTTCCAACCTCTAGTATTAGGAAATGATAGTAGAATCCTCATAGGTGGCGTAATCTGGAGTGGTGAACGCATTATCTGCTGTAAAGTTAAGATGGAAACTGGTAGCGGTGAAGCACGCCTTTAATCCCAGCACTCAGGAGGCAGAGCAGGCAGATCTCTGTGAGTTCGAGGCCAGCCTGGTCTACAGAACAAGTTCCAGGACAGCCATACCTAGAGAAAGAGAAAACCTGTCTTAAAAAAACCAAAGAAAAGAAAGAAAGAAAGAAGAAAGAAAGGAAAGAAAGAAAGAAAGAGAAAAGAAAGGAAACATTTGCAGGTTAATGGGCTAGTTTTTTCAAAGCATCTTAATCTAGAATGCTCAGGATATATTTGGACATATTTTAGGGTTAAGGTTCAGTATTAGAATGGAAAGCAAGCTACCTAGAAATGAGGCAGAACCTATTAAATAAGTTTGCTTCTAGCACATAAGGCACTTGGTATTTATTAGAATATAATCTGATATCAATTTACATGTGAGTGAGGACTCGCAGACAGTTTGGGATGCTATCAAAGCACTCAAACACTATACAAGGTAATTTAGAAGCACTTCTATTAAGAGCAAAGGGTCGAGGGTTAGCCTTTGGAAATCATCATTTTTGAGGCTGTCTGCACCTGCTGTTTAATGATGAGCATACTCAAGTGTCTGTATTTACCTGCTAGGACTAGTCAGTTAGTGAGTTCCTCTGATTAACCACAGTTTCAGCAGTGACTAGGAGCAAACCCTGTGTTAGCAACAGCAAGATGCACCATTTTGGGGGTTTTATCCTCACTCCATCTATGGGAGGTATTGAGCATTTAAGACATGTCTGAGGTAACCTGCAAATTCTGGTGTACAAAGTAATTTGACTTCTGCATTTATCTTAATGCAATCTCTTGAGTACTTACCTCCCTGGTGACAGGAAATATAATCAGTTTCAGATGAATCCAGTTTCTAGGCTGTTCTTGGTTACTTAGATTTATGATCAACAAATCTGTGGTATCTTTACCTTACACCACTTACTCGTGTATGCACCAAGATTCATCTTCAGATATTCTGATTCTGCCAGCGCACACTTTTCGAGTTGCCCTTATTATTCCACAACAGGAATAGTGTTTCCCCAGACACACTATAACAAAAGTTGAGTTGGTGAAGAAACACCAAAGGTGGTGTTCTAAATCTTTTGGTTTTTGTTTTTTGAGTTTTTTGAGACAGGGTTTCACTGTTTAGCTCTGGCTGCCCTGAAACTCACTCTGTAGACCAGTCTGGCCTCAAACTCATAGAGATCCACCTGCATCTGCCTCCCGACTGCTGGACACCACACCGCCCAGAGGTGTGCTAAATCTTAAAAGAGGAAGAAGCGTATTAGAAGATATCTTTCTCTTTTTTTTTTTTTTTTTGGTTTTTCGAGACAGGGTTTCTCTGTGGTTTTGGAGCCTGTCCTGGAACTAGCTCTTGTAGACCAGGCTGGTCTCGAACTCACAGAACAGAGATCCGCCTGCCTCTGCCTCCCGAGTGCTGGGATTAAAGGCGTGCGCCACCACCGCCCGGCTTTAGAAGATATCTTTCTCGGGTGCAATTTCTGCAGGGTCATCAGGCAAAGGAAGCCATTGTCTTCTAGATAAAGAAAGTAGGTCACTTGTGTTCGTTTATAGCATCGAGGGAAATCTGGCAGCTCAAAGTCCTAAATAAGACAGCCTCTTCTGTATTCTACAGTCTCATTCTTTTCCCATGAGGAACTGAACTAAATGGATGTCATCTTATTAAATTTAAATACCCACATGTGATTAGTGGTTGGGATAGTGAATCACTGTGGAAAGCAGGTGAAGGAGATGGAAGGGAAAAAGCCCATCTTTGCTTGCTTTCCGTATCTGCCTTTTACGTCTTCATTATTCACATCTGGAAATGTAAGAACTCACTCACCACCTCATCTTCCCTAGAATTCCTCAACTAGTCACCCTCTTAACTGAACCATTTATTTTTTTGCATCTGCAGTCAGTATTAAACCACCTAGTGTTAAATGCGTATGTTGTAACCTCAGAAGCAGAACACCAGGACCAGTGTGCTTTGTAAGTTCCATGTCCCTTCTTGCAAAAGCAACGAACCCAGTGCTTAGACTACTACACACCCTGCATTCATGTACTCCCCAAAATTCGTACAGGAAAATTTAAAGTGGGGCTTTTGGGTGGTAATTAGATTTCTTAGTTTCTTTTCTAAGTTTTTCGGCATGATAAAACACCATGAACAAAGCAACTTATAAAAGAAAGCATTTCATTTGGAGCTCACATTTAATTGGAGAGAGTAGTAGATTCATGACAATCATAATCGGGAGCTTGTTGTTTTTAAGACGCCCAGACTTTGGTACTTAGTTAGCACATCCTGGACAGACACACATACATTGCCCAAGCCCAGTTCGATGCAGATTCCTTCCTCCTAACACCCAGTCCCCATCACTGGTCACCTGAAGTGTGATGAAGGGAGGCAAACAGCACAGAGATAGCTACTCCCCTACCCCATTGCTTTGTGTTAGCTTCACTGTTGCTACACAGCAATTAAAGCATCTTAAGAACATTTATGCTATCGACTGTTTGGTAAACACTGTGTCTACTGAATGCAAAATACTAATGGCGGGGACCATGGAAAATAAATGATGGAATTACTGCTTTCAAGGAGTTATATTCAGACAAGGAGAGAATGACTTATGTGTACCAGGAGAGAATACACACGAGGAAATAAGGGGAATGCCTATGTATACCCTCAGTATAGAGCAATGATATTTTGGTATAGACTCACTTAAAGATGGGCACCATGAAGAATGCCAATAATCCTGGCACTCAGAAGGCTGGAGCAGAATAATTGCAGGTTTAAAGTCAGCCTGAGTTACATTGTATGCCCCGTCTCACAAGCACAAAAGTAAGTAAATGGCGTATAGGCAGGGTAGTGTAGGAAAAAATAGTCACTTTGGGAAAATATAGGCTAGGTAAGTAAAGTAAAGAATGAGCAGAAATATTTTTTTTTCTTTTTGGTTTTTTTGAGACAGGGTTTCTTTGTAGCTTTGGGGCCAGTTGTTTCTTTTTGTTTTTTTTTTTTTTTTCGAGACAGGGTTTCTTTGTAGCTTTGGGGAACTAGCTATTGTAGACAAAGCTGTCCTTAAACTCACAGAGATCCACCTGCCTCTACCTCCCAACTGCTGGGAGGATGCCCTGCTAAAAAGTGATTGTTAAAGGAACTGGCAAAGATGTAAATTCAGTAAGTCGTATGTGTGCATATGTTCATCTATGCTTTATTATTTTTATGAGTCAGGGTCTTTCTATGTATCTCTGGTCATCCTGGAACTCTCTCTGTACACCAGACTGACCTGAAACTCAGAGATTTGCCTGCCTCTGTCTTCCAGTGCTGGGATTAAAGGCGTGTGCCACTACTACTCGGCTCATCTACACTTGAAAGGAATTTGCTGTTACAGTCCTAAAGATCTTACATCACTAGACTCCTGGAAGAACTGGTCGATTTAATTCAGTAAGTTTTTACTGCCAGTCAAATCAAGGATATAATGTGTTGGTGGACTAGCTTAAATCTTTACTGTTAACTTAAAAATGGTTTTGTTCGTTGTCATACCACAATCTGCCCAGTGGGTGGCGACATTCTTTCACCCCAGAATCAGCTTCACTGGAAAAACAAGCAAACTTTGAAACAAACTTCAGGTTAGACCTAATTTAGCCAAAAATATCACTTTATCTACTTTATGAAGCCATATAGATAATACACTGTTCCATTATGCCAACCTATAACAAATTTCAATCTTTTTTTGTTTGTTTGTTTGTTTGTTTGTTTTTTGAGACAGGGTTTCTCTGTGGTTTTGGAGCCTGTCCTGGAACTAGCTCTTGTAGACCAGGCTGGTCTCGAACTCACAGAGATCCGCCTGCCTCTGCCTCCCAAGTGCTGGGATTAAAGGCGTGTGCCACCACCACCCGGCTCAAATTTCAATCTTTCATAGTGAGCATCAAAAATAGTTTCTAATAAGTCTCTTCGCTAATGAATGTTAGAGAATTGAGCTGTGTGAATTACATCACCAGAACCCAGATACAAGAAAGAAACCAAATCTCAAGTCTTCTGACCTCTACACATAGGATGTGACTCACACACAGCCCCCACATCACACACACACTAATAATAACAATATAAAAACTGCAAGTGTGTCACATAAATGACTAAGCACATGAACACTGAACACCTGTTTTGGGCCTTACCTCCTGTCAGAGAAAAAGTTTATATTTTTGTATTCATAAAGGGATCTGGGATTTAAGCAAATGAAAAAAAAAAAAAACCATCTTTTCTTTAGACAGCCCTTGCACACTTTTTTTTTAAAGTTCTATAAACTGTCTCTGGCTGTAGTACAAATCAAGTTGTAATACTGAACCAGCTAAAGAAAGGACAATTTCTAATCAATAATCTTTGGGTTAATACATTTTTCAGTTACGACATTTGTGAGATTTCAACATTTGGTTCATGTTACTCTTTTAAGTAGGATTCATTGAGCTAAATAAAATAAAGCTGAGAAGAATTTCAAGCCTTCTGGGGGGGCGGTGTTGTTGTGGAATCGAATATTTGTTTAACTATGTAAAGATGTGTTACATTTGTTTATGCTGCATTTGTTTTACTATGTAAAGATGTGTTGCTTTTTTTTTTTTTTAACCTTGCCTGCTTAAGGCACCTGATTGGTCTAAAAAAAACCTGAAAGGCCAATAGCTAGGTAGTCGAGGTTGGTGGGCAGAAAGAATAAGTAGGAAGAATCTAGGTTCAACAAAGGAGAAAGGGAGATGCCTAGGTCCAGCCTGCTAGGTAGCCAGCAGGCAGACAGACTCAGAGGAAGTAGGAAAATAGGACATACAGAATGAAAAAAAGGTAAAAAGTCCCAAGTCAAAGCATAGATGAAGATTAACACATTGAATCTTCATCAATTTATAGGAGCGAGTGGGAAAAGCATAAGATAAGGCCAAGCATTCATAACTGATATTAAGTCTCTGTGTCATGATTTGGGGCTGGCAGTCCAAGAAAGCCTACTACAAAAACTAAAATTAGTCAAAAAAAGATGAAGAAAGACATTTCATATTCATCACAGGAAAAATCGATCAAGATAAAGTCTCAATTCTGAATATTTAGGCCCCAAATACAAGGGCATCCACATTTGTAAAAGGAATACTACTAAATCTTAAATCACATGTCAAACCCCACACACTAATAGTGGGAGACTTCGCACCCCTCCCTCACCACTGTACAGGTCTGCTAGACAGAAAATCAACAGAGAAATAAGCATTCAAACAGATGTTATGACTCAAATGGGCTTAACAGATATCTATAGAACATTCCACCCAAACACAAAAAAATATACCTTCTCAACATCTCATGGAACCTTCTCTAAAATTGACCACATACTCAATAACAAAGCAAACCTCAACAAATACAAAACAACTGGAATAACCTCCTGTGTCTTATCGGGTCATCATGGCTTAAAGTTAGAATTCAAAAACAACACTAATTACACAAAGCCCACAAACCCTGGAAACTGAACAATGTTCAAATGAATCACTACTGGGTCAAAGAAGAAATAAAGGAAGAAATTAAAGACTTCCTAAAATTCAATGAAAATGACCACACAACATATCTACATTTATCAGACACAGTGAACTGCCCAGGCTACTGCTGCTGCTGTATGCTACATTTACAAAAAAGCAAAACAAAAAACAAAAAAACAAACCAAAAACCTTTTCTTATTTTCAACAAGATAAGAAAATGTTGGTTTGGGCTGGAGAGATGGCTCAGTGGTTAAGAGCATTGCCTGCTCTTCCAAAGGTCCTGAGTTCAATTCCCAGCAACCACATGGTGGCTCACAACCATATGTAATGAGGTCTGGTGCCCTCTTCTGGCCTGCAGACATACACACAGACAGAATATTGTATACATAAATAAATAAATAAATAAATGAAAATGTTGGTTTGAAAGAAAAATGCCCCCAGAGAAAGTGGCACTATTAGGAGGTGTGACCTTGTTAGAGGGAATGTCACTGTGGGGATGGGCTTTGAGGTTTACTCAGTGTGATAGTCAGTGATGCCTTCTGGTCAAGATATAGCCAGCACCACATTTACCTGCATGCTGCCATGATGACAATGAACTAAACCACTACCTCAATTAAATGTTTTCTTTGTAAAAGTTGCCAAGGTCATGGTGTCTCTTCACAGCAATAAACAACCCTAAGACACTAACCTTAGCTTAACATTTTTGTTCCATAAACTTTTGTGATTTTAAAAACTTTTTGTAATATTTAGCTTAAAACACAAAATACTTTATCAATAAATATAATTACATTTTATATTTTAATATTTATATAAATTTTATATTTTATATGGTATACATATAAAAATAAATTACATTTATCTGTGGATCTTGTAACATTTTATTAATTCTTTGAGAATTTCATCTTTATCTTTACTCTGTAAACTTTCATCTATTTTTATTTATTTTTTTTACTTTTGAAGCTTTTCTTCTTAAAAAGCTAAAACCAGAAAGGAAAAGGAAGGGAGAAATGATGTAATTACAATACCGATAAAAAACAAACAAAAGAAAAAAAAAATAGCCAGGGTCTGTGTTGATGCCCATAGCTTCTGTTATAACCAAAGGACATGAAGGTGCCTGGGGTCTAGGCCATAACCTAGAGCCATGTTGGTACCCAAGGGCCCCACTGCCTCCTGGACCATGCCTATCTGAATGGCCTGTGCTGCCACCCGGGGCCGTGGTAACGTCCAGGCCTGAGTTGTTGCCAAGGGCTATGTCTGTCCATGGTCCTGCTGCAACTGAGGTCTGTGTTGATGTCTGTAGTCTGTAATACCACCAGGGGTCACATGAACCATGTATGTTGAAATCTGAAGGCTGCACTGAGCTGCCCACCCTTCACTGGCCCTGGGAGACCTGGCCCTGCCCCCTCACTGGCCACTGCAGCGAGAGAGTTGGTCCTCTCCTTCATGGAAGAGGTCCTCTCCTTCATGGCCCTGCCCTTGACCCCTCACGGGAGAGGTGGTTCCAGCCCTCACCATAAAGGTGGAAGCGCGGACCTTCATCGTCTGAGCACAGGACAGCTGATCCCAAAGGCCTGGGCACGGAGAGTTTACTCCGCCCCTCACCTGAGGGGGGCGGTCCTAGAGGAGGCCCAGACTGACCAAGTCAGCTACCACCCCCATCCAGTCCTTGAGTTGACCGGCCCCAACATCTACCCCATCGAAGACCTGCTGTAGTGTGTGAAGGGAACCATAGTTGTGGAACCATAGCTGCAGGATCTCCACAATGCGGAGTAACAGGAGGAGATCTGAGAGGAGTTTTAGTGAGGGCCCAGAAGCCAGAGGCCTTGAACCAGACCAATAACTCATTATAATAAACATTTGAAAGTGAAACTGTCTGTACAAACGGGTCTACTGCGTGACATACTGCATCTCCCAATGCCACTATGATGAATGAAGAAGTGATGGAGAGGCAGGAAGATGGGGGATCAAAGTGTATTTTTCTTTTGTTGTTATTGTTTTGTTAGTTTGTGATTAACTTTTTAAAATTTTCTTTCATGGGGAGAGACACTGCAAGGGTGAAGGGCAGGTATGGAGGAACTTAGAAATCAGTGGGATTGGGACGCATGATGTGAAATTTCCAAAAAAAAAATCAATTAAAAAGTTTTTTTGTTTTTTTGTTTTTTTTTACGTTAAAACCCAATGTACTCGCTGGGCTGTAGTGGATTACATGCATTTAATTCCAGCACCCGGGTGGCAGAAGAAGGTAGATCTCTGTGAGTTCGAGGTCTACAAACAAAAAAAACAACCAAAACCAAGTGTATTCTAGGCTACACAGGGTCAAGGTCACCAGCACCACTGTCTCCTCCTGGGCTAGTCCCACTGGAAGGTTTTCAGGAGCAATGATCCCTCCTGCTGGGGCTGCCTGGGGTACTTTATGGTACTTTTCTTTTCTCTTTCCTTTTAATTTAATTTAATTTAATTTAATATTTTTTTTTTTGAGACAGAATCTCACTGTATAGCCCAGGCTAGCCTCAAACTCAGGGCATAGTGTAGGCTGGCTCTGAACCCCTGATTCTCCAGCCTGAGCCTCCCACAAATGTTGGATTTCTCACATAAATCATCACATCTGACTTCAGTTAACTTTTTTAAAGTGTTGGGAGCAGAAAGCGCACACTGTACAATAAAGAGTATAGTGTGCTAAGTACATACACCAACAACATAGACATTACCATCATGAGCTACTAATATTGATTTTTGTATTGTATATAGCTGCTGGTGCTATACGTCTATGGAATGGCCAGTGCAATAACTTTGTTTCCACCAATATGACCATAACCCCCCCCCCCAACAAAACCCACATTGTGCTGTGATGACAGTTAAAACATCATAAGCATCTCAGGTACCGCCACAAATGTTCTGGATCATTGACCTGGAATGTAATTACATGACGCATGATTAGCTCAGTAAGAGCCAAGAGCAAACTTCTGATCAGAAACAAAGGAAACCAGGAAACAATGGTTTGATAGCTTAAAGCGAGATGATCCAAGTAACAATCTCTGTGCTGTGAAAGGCTTCTTCAATAATGAAAGAAAACAACATTTCAATGGGAAAAACCAAGAGAATTAGTCACTTGCACAGCTCACTAGAGAGATGTTTGGGGGAGGGGTGGAAAGCAGAGCTATTGAATGCAACAAAAGCAATAAAATCAAAACATTCAGATAAATCCCTTGTGTGGAATTTTGATTGGATTTTGACATCCTCAAGACTGCCAATAAAATTTGCTTTGAATCAGAGGGTTGAGCTAGCTACTAGCTAACTAAAATTAACCACAGAGGTTATGGAGGACTGAGGACAGAATAGAAAGACAGGAGGCACTTAGAGGGGTTCTTGGGGGGGGGGGGAGGAAGAGGTTGATTCTCTGTCATTTTTCTGATCATTCAGGTTCTTACTCTGATATCTGGCCCCCGAGTTTTTATTGATAAAGAATAATTAGATAAACACATCATAAATCTAAGAGTGTTTACTATATAGACAATAATATTAATAGCTTTTTATTTTGAAGTCTGGGGAAATTCTAAGCAATTATATATCAAAAGGGAGGAATGTTAAATTTTTCTAACATTTCAGCATTTCCTGAAAAGAAGGTAAATTTCGCAATAGACACTGGATTTTTAATAAACCAAAAATAGATGTTGTAAGCATTAAGGTAACACTGAGTTTAATAAAATAGTAAATAATTCACCAATTAGGCATGTACTGAATACAGAGATATAAAATCCATTTAATAGGTAGACATATTTGATTGAGTAAAAGAGTTTTTATTGACAAAATCGCTTCAGGGGTCAGTAACTTGTGTAGATCACCAAACTCTTAAATAACTGCTGCTTTTTTTTAATATCTTTTGTTTTGCCATCTATCATTATTTCTGAGTTGATTGTTTCCACAAAGACTAGATTAGAAATACTGAATGTTGTGCATTTTACTCTTAACTAATAATAAGATGGAATTAAACATGCAAAATAACCGAATGTCATGTAAACTGGTTACACAGCCAGCTCATTTACACTGAATTAGTAATTCACTCCGTCTGCAGTTTGTGTTAATTAAGGAAAGATTATTCTGTGTTATACATTTACATAATCGCACAAGTGTCTCCTTCTCTCCCCTGTGAATGCCATTCTCATCTTTGGTTTCCATTCTTTTCCATTCTTAGCCTCTCGAGGATAATTCAGATAGTGTCATTTTCATGGTGCTTTTGCTGGCCTTGTATTTGAGAGTTAAGGAGGTATTAAGAACATACAGGAGCCGGGCGGTGGTGGCGCACGCCTTTAATCCCAGCACTTGGGAGGCAGAGACAGGCGCATCTCTGTGAGTTCGAGACCAGCCTGGCCTAAAGAGCTAGTTCCAGGATAGGCTCCAAAACCACAGAGAAACCCTGTCTCAAAAAACCAAAAAAAATAAAAAATAAAAAAAAATAAAAAGAACATACAGGAATCCCTTCACTTCTGCAGACTATAGGAATATCATAGTTTTCTGTTGCTGTGCTAAAACACACATAAGAAAGCAATCTAAATGGAAAGGGTGTATTTTGGGGTACAGTTCCAGGAGATACAGTGACATCTAAGAAGATGCGGCAGCAGCAAGGGATGGGCATGGCTGTGGGAAGGAAAGGACCCACTGCAGCCACAGCCACAGGCAGAGAAAGATGAATATTGTCGTCGTCTTCTTCTTCTTCTTCTTCTTCTTCTTCTTCTTCTTCTTCTTCTTCTTCTTCTTCTTCTTCTTCTTCTTCTTCTTCTCCTTCTCCTCCTCCTCCCCTCCTCCTTCTTCCCCTTTCTCCCCCCCTTCCCTCCTCCCTCCTTCTCCTTCTTGTCCTTCTTATTCTTTTTCCCATTATGCAATAGAAGATTTCCCTTTATAGTGGGTGTGGATAGTTTGTTTGCTTGTTTGTTTTTCAAGACAGGGTTTCTCTGTTGCTTTGGAGCCTGTCCTGGAACTAGTTCTTGTAGACCAGGCTGGTATAAAACTCACAGAGATCTGCCTGCCTCTGCCTCCCGAGTACTGGGATTAAAGGCGTGGGCTACCACTGCCCGGCTGGGCATAGTGGTTTTAAATCTCACAGGTGTTTCTAAATTCTATCAAGTTGACAGTTAACACTAACCATCACAGTGACACTCTAGATAAATTGAATGTTTCCTAGGACCTGACCTTCCCCAACCCATGACCTTGATTTATTTATTTATTTTTAAAGATTTATTATGTATACAACATTCTGCCTCGACGTATGCCCGCACGATAGAGGAAGGTGCCAGATCTCAGTACAGATGGCTGTGAGCCACCATGTGGTTGCTGGGAATTGAACTCAGGACCTCTGGAAGAGCAGCCAGTGCTCTTAACCTCTGAGCCATCTCTTCAGCCCCCACCTTGATTTATTTTTAAGACTACCCTAACCCTCCCTGGCCTTCCCTGAACTCTCCATAATCACGTGGTGACCACATGATTTTTTTTTTCCGAGATTTTTTGCCCTGTATTTCTTTATCGCCCGCCCATTGTCTTTCTTCTGTAAAACTACTTATTGTTTGGGTGGAAGCTTCACCTCAGCCTTTGGCGTCATATATCCATATATATCCAAAGAGTCTGGAGTGTTCAGGTGGAAGTTCCACCCCAAGCCCCCTCCACTGAGAGTTGCCTCAGTCTAGATTCCGCTCCCCAGAAAGTCTGCCAAACCATGACCCTTTCCCAGAGATGCTCAAGACCACTCCCACAGGGCATTTAAACTGCCCCCAGAGAACAAAGGACCGGTTTTTCCAGCCTTCCTTCCTCGGCTGGGGTGGGGTGGTGGCTGGGGGAGGCTTGAAAGCCACCAGGAACGTGGTATCTATTAAACCTGGGCTTTTTCTAATTTGGTTTGATTTGGTCTGATTTGGATTATAGGGGTGCATAAACTTTTCACTCATGGTTTTACTCCTTAAAAGGGGCCCAAGAGATGGATTCGGAGCTGTTCCTTTAACCCAATTTAGGAGGCATTCACTGGTCAGTTCTTGGGTACACCCCATTATTAAAAAAAAAAATGAAGTTTGCTTCAAATTTTGCTCAAATTGTGGTAGTGGCCTTATAGGGATGAACAGACCCAATTCAGTTCTTTGTACCCACAAGAAGGCTCACAACCACCTATAACACCGGTTTCAGGGTTACAACGTCTTCTTCTAGCCTCTGGGGAACCCAGGCACAGATGTGATGTTGCGAGGTATCCATCAGAGAAGACTACTTAAACATGGATTCAAGCCAATAGAAAGTCTTTGTTAACTAGCTGGGGATCACACTGGGTACTCAGGACCCAAGTGCAGTACCCAGCCTTTCTTAGAGTGGGCTTTTAAACACAAAACCCACACCCTAGCTTGACAACTCAGTTAGCAAGAACAGTCAACCAGAAACAGCACCAACGAGGCCCAAAAGCAAGGTTAGTACGTTTAGGGACTTTCCCAGAACTCTGAACTCTGATGGATTAGGTGTTTGCTTTCATTTTGGTAGGAGTTGCTGTCTATATGCTAGATGCCAAGGCCTGAACGGTATTTACATCATGGCGTCAGTTATGTCAAGGTCCGGGGGTCTGTTACCATGGTACGATAAAATACAGGCAGGCACTCATGCATACACATAAAACACAAATAAGTCTTTTTTAAAAAGTTAAAATATTAGTCAGGGTTGTGCTATATAAAGAAAGTTACATGAGTTTTGTATACAATTATACTTTAATAAAATCTTAATAAAAATCTTAGTAGTGCTTATGAAAAATGCGTATGAATGTGTGTGTTGTGTGTATGTATATATTTATCAAAACCAAGATAGCACACTTTGCTGTTGGCAGTCCAGAGAGTCCTCGCGGGTCTGGTAATGTCAGACTACACTGGGGAAAGCAGATTTTAGCTTATAGGTTCAGAAAACACCTTGACAGACACAACCAGAGGAAAATGTAATACAGGCTCTAAATATTCCTAACCCCATCTGGCTAACACATGAAGTTAGCTGTCATGTCTTGTTTGCCTGCATTATTTAGAATCTGTGTCTACTTAACTGAGTCTATGTGCATAGTAAAGCTTCACTCATTAGGATGCTCCTGGTGGGAGAGGGGAGGGAGCATTTTATTGTCATCTCTGTATCTTGTTCACTAAATGTCAATTTTGAAATAATCCAAGACCTAAAATTCAGATTTAACTTAGCACTAGCTTGTTTTTTGTCACTGAAAATCATTTCTCTAGGCTTAGTGTCTCTTTTTGTAAAACGTCTTTGACTTTGTGTCTTAAAGTAACTTGATGTTCTGGAACAAAAACGTTTCTGCAAATCCTCAAAGTTTTTCTTCTTCATAGAACAGACAGATGCAGAGTGAGCACAGTGGGCAAAAGTGCTTGCCACTCAATCCTGATAGCCTGAGCTGTGTCCCGGGAACCCATGGTGGAGGTAGAGGACTGATCGATGGAAGTTGTCCTCAGACTTTATACACACACACACACACACACACACACACAACACACACACACTGAATCACATGTCTGCACACACACACAACACACACACTGAATCACATGTCTATACACACACACACATGCACACACGCACATTTATACACATACACACAAAATACAACTAATAATGATACATTTAAAAATAAAGAGTTCATATATGTGTTCCTGGCTGGAAAAAAACCCGTGTGGTGTTTATGTGTCAATGAAGTACCTGACATGTGTGCACGAGATCCTGGATTTGAGCCCCAACACCCACATAAAACGCTGCGAATGGTCACATACCGCGTGTGACTATTTTTTGAGCGAAGCAACTACCATCTTGGGAGGGGTTGGAAGAAAGGAAATTGTGATCGGAATACACTTCATAAAAAAAAGAATTTCAACAACAACAAAAAGATTGCAAGCATTAAAAACAAAATTTAATTTGCATGTAATAATAATAATAAGTTCTTTTCAATGAATCTGAAAAAAAATAAGGTGGAGTAATAATGGCAAATAACCAATGCTGACTTTGGCTTTCACAGAAGTATGTGTACACACACTCACACACTCACACAGTGGAACATACTAAGATGCTCCCCACAAATCAATGCCTAAATGCAAGGCATACACAGAGTCCAGCAGCCTTCACAATGTAAACAGTACATCTCTCAAGTGGATCCTCTTATAGCTCATTGTATACACAAGTTATTGCATTAAAGTTGCTTTTCCAAGATTTCCCACTGACCTTTGCTTCTGCTCTGATGGCTTCCTCCTGCTCACCACGGTGTTGTTAATGTGCTTCAGAAAAGCATCTGCAATAAAAAGCTTAGCTTGTCCCACTGGAGACTTCAGGCCCTGCCAAAGTACCAAGGACATCTGGAATGAGCAAAGTCTAGATGTGAGTGACTGCAATAACGACAATGATGCCCAAGCATCTAGGTGACTGGTCTCTACCAGTGAGAAGACCAGACTCTACACAAGAGCTAAATTCACAGTCATAGGCACGGGAGCAACTCTAAATGCCAGGCAAGTGGTACTTTGTGGGGTTCTGCTAAATCGCAGCATCTTTGGATCATCCAAATTCAAGCTTGGCCATCACTGCCAAAAAAAAAAAAAAATCTACAGCCCGGCGATGGTGGCGCACGCCTTTAATCCCAGCACTCGGGAGGCAGAGGCAGGTGGATCTCTTTGAGTTCGAGACCAGCCTGGTCTACAGAGCTAGTTCCAGGACAGGCTCCAAAGCTGCAGAGAAACCCTGTCTCGAAAAACCAAAAAGAAGAAAAAAAAAAAACCATCTACAGTAAAAACTGTTGAAGAACAATGTAAAAGAGAGGATGTTGAGCCGGACGGTGGTGGCGCACACCTTTAATCCCAGCACTTGGGAGGCAGAGGCAGGTGGATCTCTGTGAGTTTGAGGCCAGCCTGGTCTACAAGAGCTAGTTCCAGGACAGGAACCAAAAAGCTACGGAGAAACCCTGTCTCGAAAATTAAAAAGAAAGAGAGAGAGAGAGAGAGAGAGAGAGAGAGAGAGAGAGAGGATGTTGGAAAGTTCTGTCAATAGAGAAGGTCACTGAATAGCACCATCAAATGATGGGGAG